>OY728128.1:1229054175-1229679175 GCA_963277665.1 Viscum album
TACCTACATTCGTACATACATACGTACGTACATACCTACCTACGTACGTACCTACATACGTACGTACCTACGTACCTACATTCATTCATACATACATACCTACATACATACATACATACATACATACATACATACATACATACATACATACATACATACATACATACATACATACATACATACATACATACATACATACATACATACATACATACATACAGACACACATACATACATACATACATACATACATACATACATACATACATACATACATACATACATACATACATACATACATACATACATACATACATACATACATACATACATACATACATACCTACCTACATACATACATACATACATACATACATACATAGATACATACATACATACATACATACATACATACATACATACATACGTATATACAAACATACCTACCTATATACATACATACATACATACATACATACATACATACATACATACATACATACATACATACATACATACCTACATACATACATACATACATACATACATACATACATACATGGTTATTCTTATTGCAATTCATGAAAATTGATTTTTTCTCACTCCACTGTTGAATCAGAGTATTAGGTTCAATCCAATAGGGAAGTGGTGTTTCATTCATAAGGCAATGAGTCAAGCCTAATTATCTGGGTGATAATTTGAAGAAGAAAATAACTAAAAGGATATGGAATAAAAAATAAAACATAAAAAAGTAAAAAAAAGTTAATGCATAAAAATAATGTATCAGGTTTCCAATTTCGATTAGGGGTTATGATAAAAATTATACTTTTTCACTTTATATTATTAATGAAATTTATTTTCCATAGTGATTCAATTATGACATAACATATTGTTCTGGTAAAGAGATGTTATATTCTTTATGTCATTATCCATGGTATGGTGATTAAATCCCTTAAAAATACATTTATACCAAAACCCTAAATCAAGTGGAGACTGACTCTATAAATGGTAATGGGTTCATTAATTGTAATTCCTTTAGTTTTTTGAAATTATATCATTCATGGTCTAATACAATACAACTGGTGAATTTGAAATTTATATTAATAAATAAATTATAAAATAAAAAACAAAATAAAAAAGTAACACACCAAAATGG
Organism: Viscum album; assembly: GCA_963277665.1. Lineage (NCBI taxonomy): Eukaryota > Viridiplantae > Streptophyta > Magnoliopsida > Santalales > Viscaceae > Viscum > Viscum album. The sequence goes on from OY728128.1 coordinate 1,229,055,332, forward strand.
TTAGTACAATGAACCCATAATCGCATTACAACCTCAACACTCTTCTTTTTTTCTTTTCGTGACCTTGAGTGGGATGAAAGATTGAGAAAGAAACTAATCCAAAACCACACATACAATAATACATAAAGAGAGTATATAAAACATGGGGAGAAACAAAAGAGAAATAAAATATAAAATCATACAACATCAAGGGGTTGAATTAGTAGAGTGGGAACACCTATCATATCTATGAACAGTTTTAAAATTAGTACTAAATACTCCTTTTATAGGAAAATAAAATTACAAATCATGTACTAAATTATATACTATGTACTCTGGTTAACCACAAAATGTTGGTTTTCTCTGTTTGTATATGTTCTTCCCATACCATCAATTGAATTACATGGGTCGAATGTCAGTTGGTGGGATTACACGACACGTGATGCCAACATAAACATTGTCTAATAGCTTTTTATCCCTAAAGCACTCCTATAATGTACATAAATGGCATGCATAATAGTCTACATGGTGTGTTCTTTTGGACCAATAATCTAAGTGCGTACTCAGGGAAACAAAGTCATGTACCATAGAAAAATATATGATATATGTTTATTAATGACAAATAATTTAGTTTTATTTTGGGATCCCAAACTCTACTTGTGCACATTCAACCCTTAAAACATGAAATGTAGATAAAAACTGAAAGAATCATTTAAATAACATAAAAACACATATCAAATATTATTAGAACATTTAAACATTAAATAAAATTAAAATATTATTCAAATATTTGGTAGATCAAACTCCCCCACACTTAGTCATTTTCATGCTCTCAATAAAAACATCAACATCAAATAAAAAACAATACACAATATAACAATGGAATAATTCAATTAATTATACTTATAAACATAAATTCATAATTGAGAATTTAGAAATCACATAACATATAAAATTTACTAAATCTCAATCATTCCTCAAGAATAATTCAAATTCAAGAATCTTATCCCCATTTATTCACATAATTTAACCTTCTCATCAATATAAATTATATTTATGTTCTACCTTTACTAAAATATAATGTTGAGTGATGAGTTAATATTACTTTTAGTAAAGGTAGAACATAAATATAATTGATATTGATGAAAAGGTTAAATTATGTGAATAAATGAGGGTAAGATTCTTGAATTTGAATTATTCCTGAAGAATTTTTGAGATTCATTAAATTTTATATGTTATGTGATTTTTAAATTCTCAATTATGAATTTATGTTTATAAGTATAATTAATTGAATTATTCCCTTGTTAGAGAATGGATTATGTTTTATTTGATGTTTATGTTTTTCTTGAGAGTACAAAAATTACTAAGTGTGGGGGAGTTTGATCTACCTAATATTTGTATACTATTTTAATGTGATTTAATGTGTAAATTTTCTAATAATATTTTATAAGTGCTTTTAAGTTATTCAAATGATTCTTTCAGTTTTTTTCTACATTTCATGTTTTAAGTATATTGACTCCATCTATAGTCTTTCATGTAATCTAAATCTATACATATATATTAAACCACACAAATCAAGAGGATTTACTTTAAGGTTATAAATTTTCAGAGGATAAGGGTTAGTGGGTAATGTTGTTAAAATTCAAGTCATAGGCTTTATAAATGAGGATAAATCCATTAAATATAAAGTATTACATTCAATAAATCCATTTGAAAAATACTTTCCTCTTTCAACTTGTCCTCAAATAAAATTATCTTCACATCCTTCTCGTATTCAAAATAGGTTTTCAAATTAATCATTAAATAAAATGTATTAATTTTTTTTTTCCACTTTTCAATATTTTTTATTTGGGGAACTATTTCAGAAAAAAAGATAATTTTTTGACACTTTATACCCAAATGAAATAATCCCACATGGTGGTTCCAGGAATCACCCTACTTGAATCTAAAATCTCAAATGAATAATCATGCAATAATAACAAATAATTGTGATTATAAGAATAATTATGATTTTAATTTTCCTATATAATGGAAATTCATGGTCTCTCTGGGATTCAAATAACATAATTGTATGGTAGGTATCAAGATCAAATTGAATAAATTATATAAATCTATGCCCCATGAATTCTTAATTTGTTTAAAAATATTCATTATTTTATAATAAAAAATCACAAGTTCTATTAGTCATTCACATCTTGAGAATTTCTTATGAAATTTAGTATAAGAAAAATATTTAAAAAAGGCTCAAAGTACCTTCTGAGAATGATAATAAATATATATTGGTAAATTATGTGATGGAATGAATAAAAATATTTAGTTTACTAATATAGAATTTAAAACAATTAAAAATTAGGAATCAAAATAATATGATTAATAATTTTAAAACAACATCAAAACTAGAATGAGTATAAAAATTTCATAATTTACACATAAGACTTTATTATTTATAATAATGATTAATCAAAATTTTCCAATATGTAAAAATATTTTCTATAATTAATGATGTATTTTACATTAGTTAAATGAAATATGACATGTTTGGTGTTGATGTATCCTCCCCCACACATAATATTGCACATGGTCCCTCATGTGTAACACTAAGTAGGAGAAATTATATGTGAAATGACAAGAGAAAATAACAATGTAGAAATAAAATAATTGAATTATGTAATAAATGTAATGATTAATTCAAAATAATAATCCCATGGGTGAAAGAAATCTCTAAAGGTAAAAAAATCACCTAGGAGACCCCATCATGTTATAGTGGGAATTAAAGTGAGTGCATGTTGATGTACCAAAACAAAAATGAATATCTATGTAAATGGAAATAAACCATAAATAAAATTAATAATAAAATCATGAAAAATAGTGTATATATAAATATAAATGAAAAATATGTTTTATAAATAGTCACTAGAGAGACTCATTTGAGGAAATGTACGGAGCTCTTAGATCCTAGATAATACGAACTATATCTATGGAGGTTATTGTTTTGGTTATCTATAATCTATGGATGGGATTGGGAAATGATTCAATGATAATTAATATCCACATCCTCACACATTTCATTGAATGTATAAATGATAACCTCATATATATGGAGAAAATACACAGCTTGGGTAGTTAGATATTATAGGTAAGTTAGTGTGAATGATGTGGGTGAATGAATCTTCCCAGTTGCTAAAACAATATCCCTTAATCACATTCAAGTGTGCTAGATATCCCTTAATATGATCAAAGTGTAAATTAATAGAATACATATGAGAGGAATCTAAGGGATAAAATGAGGGAATAATGGGTGATGGGGATATTGATGTGTTATATATTAAAGGCTCGGTGGTTGGAAGTGGGTTTGTGTAAGAGTATAGGGTGGTTAGAAGTCGCGATAATAGGGATTTTAAATCAATATCACCCATTGTGGAATCAAGTTCCTCAACCACTGTAGTGGGTGTGAGGTTTCTTAGATAAGGAAAAATATGTTAACCCACCTTTGGTCCCTGACCATGATAATAAAAATGAGATAATCTATCTATTAAGGAACACCTAGATTACAATGAGGAGTATAGGTTTAAAAACAACTAAGTTGTATACTAATAAATCACTAAAGAAGATTTAATTATAGTCACCCTAACATATAGTTAACAAGGAATGAAAATTGTAGATGTAAAAGAGTGAATGGTTGGTGTAGTCATGTATAAAGATACATGTTAGGAGTTCCATATATCTTATGGTGAAAACTCCCTTTTCCATAGATAATAGAAAGAGAATGGTTTTGAAACAATAGTGTATGAGGTGGACGTTGGAAAAAATATGGGTTCTATTCTATGAGGTGGGAGTATACTAGACATTTGGTTCTACAATATCTCACCACATAGTGAGTAGATCCTATTTATCAATGCAGGTTAGTGATGAAATAGTGGTTAGAAAATAGGTATGGGTCTAAAAACTACACCATTAACCAAAAATTCCCATGGTAAGGGACAATGGTCAGGCTCCATTGAAAACATATAGAGGCCACTTGACATATCTTGGATATTATAGGTAAAATGGTATTTCAATCTCAAATATGGTTGAAAAATATAAATATTAATATTAAAATGTTGTAGTGATGGTCTGAAAAATGTCAAGTAGATAAATGTTTGACAAAAGTTCCTAATATTTTTCAGGTATATGATTTGGAATGCGAAATACAATATGGGGGCCATGAATTATAGTCTAAAATTTGATATATTGTTTTCATATATCATATGGTGGAAAAATAATAAAAGTTATGATCATATGATTAAACCACATTTTATCAGAGCAAATATAATTATGCTGATTAAAAATAATGAAAATTCAATAATTGAAAAATCAATACTTTTTAGTGGAAATATAAACAAGTATAACACTTAAATACGTTGTGGATATTTATTCTTTCTATATATTAGTAAGATATAGAAAATATAAGATTAAAAAATATATGTATAAAAAAAATCAAAACTAACATATTTAAATCCAAATACACTTATAAAGGATATTATAAATGAAACACTTTTACCCAAAGTGTTAGGATGTTTTTTAAAACTAGAACAATGTATTACTACCATTAAACCTATTTTAATGTCTATGTTCCTATTATAAAAAGCACTAAACATTGTCTCATTAGAAGGCTCTCTATCTTCCAACCCCCAGAGGCCCTATATCAGAATGATTAGAAGAGAAAAAATTACAACTAGAAAACATATATCATTTACAATGAGATCCTATTAAATAAATGCTTTAATAAAGAAACTCATAAATAGAAACTACAAATATCAGAAGCATAAATTTTAATAAGACATTTAAACTTCAAAATGAATTTGAAAACCCTTTTAAAATTATAGTTAATATTATTACACTTGTTACTATTATATATTTTTGATCCTCAAAGATATTGTATTTTTATAAGAAAACCTTCAATGGTTGTATCCTATGTTCTTTGGGATCAGTTATAAATGAATCAAAATTAGATTCAATCCAATTTAATGGAATTTTAATTACTTCAAATCATCAAATGAATTTATTCTTACACTTTTACTATTCATTTACATATATTGTATTTAATTTTTTCCTAAAATTACAATTCTCTTGATTTTAGTGTTTTCAACTCAAAACTCCAATATTTTATTTATTAGATTTAATTTATAAAAAAAACTAAACAAATACATGGGTTATATCATATTATTATTAAGTGCATTATAATTTCTTTAAAAAGGATGCACAAGAGTCTTTTACATAAAAATTTCTCCCCTTTTAAAAAGAACAAGATATGTAAGAAAAATTGATCTCAATTTTAATGAGATAGTTCTTATAAGTTATTATGAAATAAAATTTTTTCATTTTTCATACAAGCTTAAAAAATAATATCCCTATTCACAAGAAATATAAGTAGAATAAATCCCCTATTTTATTAAATAAATAAAATAATATTCACTTCAAAGCTTTCTACCCTTTCGTGAAAACTAAAATCTTCTAAATTTTCTCATATTTCCCCCTTTATAAAACTCACTATTATTCTTATATTTATTCCCCTTTATGCTTTTAAAAAATAATATCTCCCTATATAAAAAACATATGAAAAAATTAACATTAAAATACCCTTATAAATATTTAAAATTTCTCCTACTATAGATTAATGTAAATTAAAAATCAAAGAATTTATCCCTAAGAAAACCTAAAATATTTTAGTAATAATAGATTTTCTGAAATTTCTCTCCTTTTTTAAGGTATATTTAATTATATTGAGAATATAATATGGAATGTTTTTTGTTAATATCAAGTGTATTTATTTAAAACTCTTTAATATCCTATATCTATCAACATAAGCATGTAGATAACTCCCCAATATATATTTTGTTTTTGTGTTATAAAAATATAAGTAATAAAAAAATTTCTCTACTTTTTTGAGGTAAGTAAACTTATGGTTAAAAATTCAATGAATAGTAAGATAAATGAAATTAAACCTTATCTCAATATTTATCTTATGATACCTTTTGATTATCTTATTTTTTTAAAGATGGTTTTGGTGAAGATTCAAATAAAAATTTCTTAAGATTTATTTTCTCATGGTTAGAATTATGTAAAATACATGAAAATTATTTCTTTTTTATACATATTAGTAAAAATGGAGTAATTATAAAAATTGAAGGAACATGAGAATATTACATTTGAAAAAATGTGTAACTTTTATTAAATATATTTCAATGAATATGAAATTAAAATTAGAAAATATCTAGAAATAACAACTACACCAAAAGTTAAAAAAAATTAAAAGAAATTTCATCCCCCCTTTTGATGATATTTCAATGTCAATATATTGGTTAAACAAGAATTGAATTGAGTATAAGTTTAAATTTTACATTAAAATGTTTTTTAATATATTGAAATCGATTAGAATAAAATATTTAGGGAATACATCAATAAAATGATTTATGGATATGATAGTTTATAGAAAAATAACTAATTTTTTATCCTTGAGGAAATGGTGTATAACTTTTATGTACTTATCTCTTGAGTGATTTTTTGGGTTTATAGATAAATAAATTGTACTAGTATTATAAAAAATTATTGGAGTTTTAGTTAATTCCAAACCATAATCTACGAGTGTGTGTTGCATCCACAACACATAAGAATAACAACTTCTAAAAAATACATATTCAAATTTAGCAATGGAGATTTCAACAGAGTTTTTCTTCTTTGTAGACCATGAAACTAGTGATTATCCATTAAAATAATGTTTTGTAGAATTACTGTTCTTATCCAACTTAAAACCTCCAAATTCAACATTTTAGTAACATTTGAGAGTAAAATTAATTCTATAAGAATAATGTTAACCAAGTTGAGATGAAAATTTAAAGTAGTGAAGATTTGTTTTACCACTTTTAAATGTGATTCATTTAGATTATCTTAAAATATAATATGTAGAAATATTAAAAACCTTGTGTTTGGTAAAATATATATTAAATATAGAAAACTTCTGATTATACCTCTGTAATGATTTTCATCTACCAGTTTTATGAATTTAACAACATTATATTTGATTGAGGTAACTAAAAGATAACAAAAACATGAGCAATATTCAAAAACAAAACATTTTAGTAAATATATAATATATTTAGGTTGAAATAAATTTTTACTTCCTGTATTTGTGGAATTTGAAAGTTAATTTTTTTTATTCCACTGATCATTCTAATTTCAATCCCACTCTTCATAAGTTATAAAAATGTAATTGAAAATAGATTCTTGATTTAAACCAAAAATAATGATTCCAACATAAATTTTAACATTGATGGTTTCTTTAAAAATGATCTTTATAAAATAATTTAATTAACACTTCCATTAAAAAAATTAGTTTGAAGTAAAAAATCATAAGTATATCATACAAGGCCCTTGGGGATTATTTAAGACTATAGAAATCTTGAGTATGTTTAAATACTTGTTCTGATTTTTTTTAAATCCCTGATATTTTAGAATAATACTATGTTCAATAACATATAAGATATATACCATTGATCTTAAATAAACCACAAAATAATATTATTTAAATATGACTATTATAACCTAGCTGTTAAATTGATAGGAATTAAAAAGATTAAATAATTAATTTAATATATATAATTTTTCTACTCAATAAATATTTATTTGTAAATTTTAATTAAATAATCAATCAATTATAAGTAAATTTTTTTTCCAAAAATATGTATTCTTTAAAAAAATGGATTATATTGCTATTCATGAAAAAAAAATATAAAAAAAATATAAAACTTTTAGAACTTATATTTGATAAAATAGATATCATTTTTGAAATTATCTTACAAAAATTATCTTAGGGTGAGTTTTTTGGATTTTTCTTAAAATATTATGTTTCTAGTGAGTAGTGAAAAATGATGAATTTTATTGAAAACTTTTTTTGTTTCAAGAATTTAAGAAGATAAATTTTATTTTAAAACTATTTTGAAATAAATTTAGTTCTATAATATTATTAATAATAAAATTAATTTCATTAGAATCAATTTTATAGTTTAATTTTGTATGAAAATATTTTTATACTTATAATAATTTTTTTTTTGAAAAACCATTTTTCTCACATATTACTGATTTTAATTTAAACTAAATTCTACTACATCGATGTTTTGAATCAATAAAAATAGATTATATATTTTCAATAAGGTGGTAAAAATTTGGTAAATAACTTCCTTTTAATTTTTTTCATTATGAATAGTAAATGTAATATATTTACTATGTTATAGGTAAAATGGGTTAATCAATGATAAAAATAATTTCATAAGAACTATAATTTAAACCTATCACTGAAATTAATTTTATTATATCACTATTTTTTTATTCCCATATATAATATTAATATATGATATTTTATTCTATATAGCGATGATTTTAACCATTATAACACTTTATGTAAAGAAAAGTCAAAAATCTAAATTTTCTTTATTTTATTAGCTTTAAAATTTTAAAATAAGGAAAAAATTGTTTTTTGTTCATAAATGGTTATCTAATATATAAATATTTTTTATTTATCAGGGTAATTTATTTATAATTTTTAGTGATGAAATAATCCCCTTAAATGCTTATACAACGTAGATGAAATATTTATTTAATTGAAGGAACAATAAATAAATGATTTTAAAAATATTAAATATAATGTAATTTGAATGAATTATTATGTTAATTTTTTTAGATAAATATAATAATTTATGGAAGTTTTAAAGGTTTATATTGGAATTCCATCATTCTCTAGATATTTTTAAACTCAAATTTAATAAATTGTGTCAAAATTTACATTAATGATATTTAATAATAAATAAATATTTATTAAACGATTTAATCTTTTTTATAAAACTTAATTTTATCCATGTAAATGGTATATTGTTTATTATATCAACCATGGTCCATTAATGGGGTTTTATTACTTTTAATGTAACTTTCTTGAACCCTAAATAGTAAAAACATTAATGCCACAGTAATTGCCAAATAGGTTAACACTAGTTTAAAGATGATAAGGGATAAAAAATCACTAAATATGTTCAAATTATAATTTAATAAGATTATTTCAACTAATAATTATCTTATATTCCAATAATATCTATTTTTTTCCTTTTTAAAATGAAAATTATTTTATACTGATTTAATATTATAAGAAATTACAAGGGTTCCCCACCTATATCTTATAAAAGGGAACCTACTCTCCTCTTTTTTCACACATAGAAAACATTTTTTCCATCCCTATTCTTATTAAATTTATTCCTATAATCCCTATACATATCTTATAGGCCCTATTTTGAGGAAAAAAACCATCCTTGGAAACAATTTAGTGTGAACCTTAAGAGGTTGTCCGAAGGAGATATATAGTTCTTAATCAAGCGTTTTCATTTTATTTCTTATTATAAATCCTTAAAACATTATTAAAACATTCAAAAATAATAAAAAAATTATACTATAGATACTTATATATTATTCTATTAATTACATAACCTATATCATCCTCCTCTATAAAATGGGAAACAAAACCATTGTTCGTGTGTTTGGAAGACTACCGCGTCGTGAATCGATGTAATTTGTTTTCCATCACCTCCTATTATAGAAGGATATAATTATATATTTTATATATATATATATATATGATATTAATTACATATTTATCATTATTATAATATAATTTTTCATTTCATTTCTTACCTTTCAATTCACTAATAAATGGTAATGTCGTTCATGTGTATGTATGGACCACCACTACCATGAAGTGATGTGATTTTTTCCATCACCACATCACATGGATGATATATAAAAGTATGTGTAAATAAATAATATTATTTTATTATATTATTATCATTATTTAATGATAAAATAATACATACCTTCTTTTTTGTCATGATCGTTAGAAAATGTAAATGTTACTCTTGCACACATACGACCCACCATCTCCTTGATTATAACATAAGTAATTTTTCATAACCATATTTAATGATTGGTTTTAAAATTATAATTTATGTATAAAAATTATAATTATTCAATGATTATTATTATATATATGATCAAATAATTACCTCTTTGACCATAGTTGACCTTCCAAAGTCATTTTAAACATATGAGCCAAATATTATAAAAGCATTTCGATAAAAACATAAATGATTAAGTAATTGAATATAAAAGTGTAATAAATAAAGTAAAAATCAGTAATAAACATAATTTATTTTATTAATTTAGTAAATATTGAACATAATTTTTTAATTTATGATGATAAATAACAAATGTGATGAGTTGGACTCAAGGTTAGGGAATTTCTTTTAAAAAAACCCTCATTTAGTGTTTCCCTTATAACACTTTTTCTTAGATGATCATGTTCATATAAATGTTTCAAGAGAATCCTTATTTATAATTAGATGGATGTTAATGGTCATTTTGAACATATTTTACTTTTTTTGTAAAATAACTCTTTAAGGTTTTACGTAAGGGAAATTTTACTTTCAAAACCTCATTTTAAATGTTTTCAATATTCATTTTCTAAATATTTCTAATCTATGTCCATATTATTAGAATTATTTGATGGAAGATTTTATGTGAACATAAATGAATTATAATTGAAATTAGTATGTTTATATTTTAATTTATTTCATGTATTTTTAAAAGGAATCTTTTTATGTATTTTATACGTAGCTTTTTTTACATTCTTTATAAAAGGAAAAAATGAATGCTCTATTTTAATGTATATGTTATTAAAGGTATTATCTACCACTACAAATTTTATTTTATTTTGGTTTTAATTTACTTGAATTCATGTTTTTATCAAATAAAACCCTATTTCCCTTCATTCTGTGTATTTTTTCATTACAAACAGTTTTTTAAAAGGAAAGGGTATTACAAATTTTAAATGTTTTTTCATATGGATTCAAAAACATTTATCAAGGGTCTCATGATTAAAAAGTGAAAAAACACAATGTTTTATTATTGATATGGTACTTTATAACTCTATATGAATATGGGTGGTCTTGATACAACATATTTGAATTTTTGATCCACATTATAGATCATGAAGATGGGTGGTCCCAGTATATCTTATATGAAGGGAGAGCCTCATTATTACCATCTAATGAATTGGGTAATGATCCTTTAATTAAAAGGAAATAAGGAGGCATTTAACCATTATGATTTCTCCTATTAATTTAACTAGGATATAGTTATCACTGACATGGGTTTAAAATGGGTTGTTAATATGATGCTCTAATTCATAAAAATGGATTTCTATTTTTTTATGAGTTTTATGGTTTTCTTTAAGAAACATAGTTTTTTTTTTCATGTGTAAATGATTTATTTAATATCACAAGTAATATTTTGGTATACATAAAAATTTTATGGATGTTAATTTTTTTCACTAGACTAATGGATTTCTCTTTTTTTATGTCCCTTTATAAGGTTTTAGTGCTCATCCTATGTTTTAAAATTTGTTTTCATAGTTTCAAGGATGGGTAAGAAAAAATAAAAATTCACGTTCAATGTCATAAATATGTTTTAGGAAAAAATGCATTTTTTTAAAATAATTATATTTTGGAAGAAATGTTTAGTGAGTGGAAGTGTCCACAATGTAATATAGGGGATTTTTTTGGAGTGAGTTATGACTTAATTCACTAAAACTATAAATTATAAATAACCTTATGAATATTATATAAGTATTTCTTTACTAAAAACTCTAAATTATGTAATGTTCAAGGTCATGTCCTTATAATTTTTGTAGAGTAAAGTTTTAGGTCACTTTGAAGGCGATGATTTTTTCATGTGAGGTTAACATATGATTTATGGATACAATGATGATTTTATATTTTTAAAGTTGATCATAATATAAAAGGATCAGAAACCCCGTTTTAAGGTTTTACGTGATGAGATTTGGTGGTGAATAATAATATTTGGGATGATGTTTTATTAAGTTGAGGTATATATAACCATTACAGTTAATATGAATGATTATTTTAAAATATTTATATTAAATTTTATGGGATGTAATATTATATGTATGAGATAAACATCATGGTTAAAACATTAATTAATATTGATGTTATTTAAGTTATTTTTTAGGATTTTGAGGTTAAGGTATTACTAAATTTATATGGGTATTGTCTTTACACGGACCATTTTATTTTTAACATAAAATAATTCATATCATGTTTTAATGATGTTGTTTTCAAAATATTAAAGATCATTTGTAAATATGGAAAGAAAATGATCTAATACAACCATATTATCCCTTCTAGATGATTTAATCCTCACTATCAGGGATGAATCATGTTCAAATGATTTTTAAATATTTTTTAACATCCAAATCACCCAGAAGAAACTATTTTTTATCAAAAACATTTTCATTTATTCAAAATATCTATGGGCCATTGTATTTAATTAATATAATATTAATATTTCAACTCATCTATCTTATTTGGAAATAGAAAGACCACTAGTCACTTGAATATTTATTTTCTAGAGATATAGACTTTGTGATAGAAGATAAACGGTATATCAATTGTATAAAAGAAAACCCTGATGTATATATTTAAGGTATGAACTGTTTTCATTGGTTATAACTATAAAACGTGATTGATTTTATATTGAACAATCATAAGAACAAAATTTCATATCTTTTATTTTATGAATACATTATCAAGGAATAATAAAACAGCTTGTGGTTTAAAGTTTAAGAGGGAAGTTGAATAAAGGATGCGTTTATCAAGGTTATTTGGATAAATTCAAAATATTACAAGAATCACAAATGACCTAAGTATTATTCTATATTAGATTTCATTTACAAATTATGAAAACTTAATTATATGGAATAAATACCTTTGAAAAGTTGTGTATTAAAAATGTGTTATATTTAGATACATTTATTTAAGAAAATATGTTAAGGATATAAATAAATTTTTTAGTTAATATGTTCTTAATGATAGTCAATTATAATTATTTTATTTTGTGAAAAAAGAGCTATATAGAAAAAACATTGGGGTTAAAAAGTTATTTTATGATTAATGATATTTTTTAAGATTCTCACCTTGTTTTCTAGAACATTATATGGATTATATTTATATAGTTTTCTTAAAAGAAAAAAACTCATCACACCTAGAAAGGATGTTAGGCTTTAACCCACAACCGAATGGTGGGAAATGTATGACACCTACCATTGGCTTGCATAATGTCCTAGTTAGTATGAAATTTTACAAATGAATTGAAATAAAAAATTGTGTTGATTTTGGGAACATATTTTTTTATCGTATAGATAGCCATGTGGATGATAAAGTGATTTAGTGATTAAGTTATTAAAATTATTTCTGAAAAATATCACTATATTTTTAGGAAACATAATATGAATTGAAATAAAAAATTGTGTTATTTGAGGTGTATTTTATATTTTACTTTATATCTTTTCAAAATGATGTTTTATTAACCCTTTTTATGATGATGGTTTTCAATAATGGTATTTTAATATGTCAAAACCTTGAATTTAGAGATCATGTTCAAATATATAGGATGAAATTTATTCGGGGGGATTTAATACCATGAGATTTTAGAATAATATTATGTTCAATAGCATATAAAACACATAACACTGAGATTAAATGAACCATGGAATACTATTACATAAATATGACCATTATTTTTTTTAAATTATCAAATCAAAATTACTTTCGGGATTATTTTTTTGATTTTTCTAAAAAGATTGATTTTCCAATGAATAGTGAAAAAAAGGATTTTTATTGAAAAATATTTTTTTTTCAAGTAATAAAAAAGTTACATTTTATTTTGAAATTGTTTCAAAGTAAATTTAATTATCTTATATTTGTTTTTTATGATTTTAACTCGGGTGAAACCGCTCATTGCACATCATTCACATTCGCAGATGGGTTGCATTATACCCCACATTCCAACTGTCCAATGGTGAGAGACATTCATCACTTCATGAAAGTTTTTTATTCCATGATCAAAATGGGATGTTGGGATGTTGGTCCCTACTCTCGTGGATTCCTCCTTGGAAATTGTCACCTAGTCCAAGTCCCCCTTATAGATTAAGATGTTTTTCATGAAACTAATTCCTAGTTCCATCGATTAGTGGAAACTAGTTAATTACAATGCTTCTGTCTAGACTTTCCAAAGGTTCTATAAAGGGTAGAAACCTTCTGTTATAGGAGTAGTTACATTGGGCATTAGTGCCATGTATGAATGTTGGAACATTGGTCACCTATATTCTTCATAATAAGAGGGTTATCTAGGGAAATTAAACCTAAGGTGGGCCAAATGTATCATGAGGTATTTTATTCCAGAGAAATGTATTCCGAGGTTTTTCTCAGGAATCCCCTATTTAACATAGGGTAGGCCACAAGTTAAACATCTATCAGATATAGAGGGTGGTTGATTTGGATTTCTAGTGAATGAGGATCAACGGCACATGCCTTGGAGGGATCTCACTGAAGGTTTAGTAGATAGGTGGATCAAAATTCCTAATGAGGGTAGACGGGAGGTGGTGATTCTCGTGAAGAGAAGGTTTCACACCATCAAGGGGTACATCCCTATGAAGGAAGCACCTAGGATTACAATTCGATGGTTGGGAACACCATTAGTGATGAATCTGGACGATGTATCCCATAAATAGAAAGATTTCACATCATAAAGGATGATATAGAAACCAATGAGGGTGGATCAAGGAGGTGGACACTAATGAGGGGGACACAAAAGTTTACCATTGTCTTGGATTGAATATCAGGGAGGCTTCATACACACCTTGTGTAGAAGATAGAGATCAAAACCAACGTAGTTCGAAGGGGTGATTTGGTGCTTACACGTGGTCAGTTGCATGTTGTAAGAGGATAACTCATGGTTGGATAAATATGGATTGTGCGTGGATTATGCAAGGTTAGATTCTCGGGTTCTGTTAAGAGTATTGATGATGTGGATGGCATGATCTCCCTGAGATGTGGCGTACCAAGTAAGAATCACGATGGAAATAGAGGATGTGCTGAGGGAATAGGTGGAATATGGAGGGTTATGGGTTATTAGGAATAAATCTTAGAGAGGCTTCTTATGTATCCTAGTGGTTGGAAATCAAGTTCCCCTAGATTATGAGACACCTATGTAGGTGACTCATGAGAGTGGAATTCATGGATAGGGACCCGAAGGAAGTGTAACCTATGGGTTGAGGCATGATCTTACAGATACATAATGGCTTGATGGAAAGACCAGGATGAGAATGGATGGTGGTCTTGAACCTGAAGGAGGCTTCCTACATAACCTGTGTAGAAGATAGTTATCAAAGCCCATGTAGTTCTAAATGGAATCAGGGATTTCCCAGGGACAGATTTGATTTTACATGATGGGTATTACATATGCTTCATGGACCAAATGGATGGAAGTAGATGAAGTGACCTCACCAGGATGAGGGTGAGCTGATGGATGATGTGATGGAGAATGGATCACAACACCATAGGGAGGTAGATATGGGGGACGTGTCCCATAAAGGTAATATTTCACATCATGAGAGTATATCTATTAGAATGGATTACAAGAATTAATCATTCATTGGTTTTAACCTCATGGATTCTTCCTACATACCCTGTTTAGAAGTCACGGATCAAGACCCTTGTAGTTTGAGGAACAAGGTAAGAGGCTTATGCACTGAGATGACCTCAATGAAGTTATGGCCACTATTAATATATAATTCAATGTGAGTCATGCTTACTGTGTGAAGTAAGAGGTAGTAGTAGTCCTTTCGATCATGATTCAAGAGGCGAGGCCACAAGAGGTGATATAGGGCTTACACACATAGGTGACCCAAGGAGATGGATATTGGGGATTACTCTAGGATAGGTTCCCATAGAGGACCTGGTTTCATGTAAATAGGATGTCATTTTCTGTTAGGAGTTTGAGGAATATCTCACTCTCATGGGGATTATTGGGCATAGAGAATTTCCAAGGGGGAGCACCCCATGTGAATTTCATAAGTTGAGGGTGCTGTTTAACATCATGTTCTGAAGATGATGGGGTTCTCTAGTTTAATGTCCCACATCTCAGATGGGGAGGAATCAATTTTCACCCATTTGAATTACATAATTGATAACCACCAACACATGGGGAAGGTAAGGAATCAACAATTCCTAAAAAGAGTGGTGCAGAGTAGTGGTTGATAGTGGGGTCCAAATTAGCATGGCTCTGCCAAAAATCAAGACCCATTAGCATAACTATTCCAAAAAATAACGAGTTAGGGAAACAAAATAAGGGACACATCATTAGGGGCCAATAATTCACATCGTATAATCCTGGCGGGCTTCATGGAGGAAGTGCACCCAAGACATGAGAGGTGTATGCAAAAAGAGCTCAAACATTATGCCGAATAATGGAAGTAGTCCATGGAGACTTAAAGAGGGGGTGCATGAATGATTGGATACTATTGAATGAAAGGAGGGGGAATGGAAAAAAATATGGATGTGCACAGGGGTAGGCGGTATGCACATGAAGGGTATATTATGCACACTATAATTCACATCATATAATCCTGGAGGGCGGCATGGAGGAAGTGCACCCAAGACATGAGAGATGTCTGCAAAAACAGCTCAAACATTGTGCCGAAGAATGGAAACAATCCATGGAGCCTTAAAGAGGAGGTACATTCAAGATTGGAGACTTGTGCATGAAAGGAGCGGGAATGGAAAAAATATGGATGTGGACAGGGGTAGGCGGTGTGCAAAAGAGGGGTATTTTGTGCAAGCTTTCCTTAGATAAAATGGAAATGGGAAAGGGTTAAGCCCTTCTGGTCCCACATGAAGGAGGACCCATAGGGGACCTATAGTGAAAGACTCTATACCTTGGAGAAATTTCTTGTTCTTGGTCATGGAAGGGTTCGTCTTTCATGAATGAGAGTGATGGTTCAAATTTCAGATAATTAATTCAAATGGGTGGGGTTCTTATCTATTTTTAGAGGAAATTATTGGTGGTGATGTGGGAATGGGGACACGGAAGGGGGCTTTTGAAATCACATTGGGACCATAAGAGGCTTAGGGGTGGAAACACCATTGTGCACCCTCTGATTCATTTTTTGAAACTTGACTTATATTTTTTCATATGGTTGGGGTAGAAGATACCCTTTGACATCATGTTGAGTGCATAAGGCCCTTTCATGTAGATTTGTGTTTTGCTTGCAGGTCTCCAAACTTATACATGTTGCTATTATTCTTATCACAATGGTACATTGAGTCAAATGGTGTATTTATTATACTAAAAAAACATAATTTGTGGCCTCATGTATAATTCCACACCAAAAAATGCTCCTCCTCAGAATCTGAGGTGAAAGGAGACCAAAAGGTAAGGTTTTGCGGGAATCCCCCAAAAAAATGTTGAATTTGGGGAGAGAACTGAAAAATATAACAAATCGTGTGTAATGCACCTTGAAAATTCCTGAAGGACCTAGCCCATTCTTATAAATACATGGACCCCCATATTCACGGTACTTTGAATTTTTGTATGACAAGTGACATTACTCTCGTGCACATATGTTTTTTATTTATGTGTAGAAAACCCAAAGTCATTTTCTTCATTAAACATAATAGATGAATCTTATAAGCATAAAATATGGTCATATTTTTCTATGTGAACCACCCTATCTTACTCCAAAGCAATCATTTTTCACACTAAACTTCAATATTTCACGCGACAACCTTACTATTTTAAGTAGTCTATTAACATGGTTGACCAACATACTACTACTAATAAGGAGGATTCCATTATTTCATGAAGGGTAGAGATGATCAAGGATCCAAAAATACATCATGTCAGATGGGTGATGTCAGATAATTAGATGCTCTTGGTAATTCTGACACAACCTCAAAAGGATTAGGTCTTAATATGCATTCTCCTACTGTGCTATTTTTGGATACTGGACGAAGTGTCCATCCCTATCTTTGTGACAGAATCACCACCATCATGGGTCACATGTGAGGATAGCCTTCAGTGGTACAACATCACTGACCATGTATATCCTTATAGGTAGACTCAAGATATGGCTATCTCTTTCTTCAATATAAAGACTAGGGAAGTCATAGGGAATAAACTAGTGGATGAAGAATTCTCTACCCACTATGAAAACACCTTCTTAAGAAGCATAAGAAATAAAAGTGTGGGCTGGAAGATGGAATTGGACTTGAGGACTAGTTGGAACTCCACAATTTAATGGGAATTTTGGTACTAGGTATGCCACACATGCGAGGAGTTTGGATAATAACTACACAATATCAGGCTATTTAAGGCCAAATGGACATCTCAATTCCACTTCTACCCTCAACAGGAACTTGTGATAGAGCTGTTTAGCTAGTGGTCTCCTAGAACAAACACTTTCCACATTCACCATGGGGAGGTCTATATCAGTATCTAGGAAAACCATTTCATCAGGGGAATTCCTCTGGAGGGGCATCAATATGATGAGTTTCTACCAACAGAGAATATCTGGGATGATAGAGCATGAACCCTCATCATGACATGAAATCTCCTAGACATAGTGAAGGAGAGTTTGGGGATCGATTATATATTGAATTAAATTCCACATATAGTGTGGTTTAACTTGTATTTTAATAAGGAAAATGAATTGATGGTTCCATGATGAGGTAAGAAGTGCTCGAATGTGTTGCAAAGGGGAAAGAAAGGATCATACTGATTGATCCTAAAAGCTGGCGAATATTAGGTGTAGGGATTTAGCATGGATGAGGGCTAGGACCCATAGATATGCTATTCTTCCATTATTGCTACCTTTCTGAGTGGGTGGTTATTAATGATAATTAATACAATGATGGTGGTTCTTCTGAGAAATTTAGTGATGACTGCGATCATGGATGCCTGCAACATGGTCAATCTTGGGGTGTTTTCTTTGAAAGGCTCTATAGTATCATAGGGTGATTCGCAAGGAGAGCCATTACCTGGAGGATCTGTGGACCATTCCTGATCCTTCATTTCAATATAGTGGCATACTTTGGTGGATATGATTTCTTGAATGTTATCAGTACTCTAGGAAACATTTGTTTTATGTCTCTTTGGTATATTGCTGTGGTCTGGCCGATAACGCTCAATGAGGAATGCGTCAAGATTAAGATCTATAACCAAGATAATTTCAACATCAACTAATTAAAAACCCTAGTCATCCAAATGTTGGATGACTTGTGAGCCTCCCTTGAGATAATAGAATACCTTTAGAGCATCGAGGTTGGTGTGCGAGTAGTACAGATCGATGCCAATATCTTTTGTGAACCATATATGTTGTCTCTCTTTTCAAAACTGTTTGGGTGCCTTCAACAGGTGTCGAAAAGGAGTATACAGTTTTATAGGAAGATCAACAACCATAAATTCTTTTTCAATTATGGAACATGTTCATAACTTCTGTATTTGGTAAAACAATCACCATGCCACCTATAAATGTTGATTTAGGCATATCAATGGAATATTATAAACACAAGGTGGTGACATACCCATAGGTGATCCTACAAAAAGTCATTCACTAGATCAAAGTGGCAGAGCTAGGGCAACTGAAAAGAAGGTGATTTTCCACTAGGGAGGCATGACATGAGTCAATCTTGGAAATAGAAGCAACATGAGCTAGAGAATCAACAATGGGAACATCACAAGGTATAGATTCACCTCCATATTCTGAGGAGGGGGGATCCTGATGGAGACCTCATGGGACATTTATAGAATCCCATGGGAAGAAATTGAGATTCTAGCTTCAAACTTTTTCTGGTGTAGTATTCCCCATGCTTTGGTCAGCCTGGAAAACACTACAGCCAGTGATAAATCTTGAAGATATGTAGTGGAAACTAATGCAGGACAAAGGTCAGCTTCCAAAAATTGGACTTATCCGAGTCAGAGACTGGGTGTAATTCCAATGGCAGTTGAATTATCTAAAGTCCACAGACATATATGCATTCCAATGAGGAAAATATGAATAATATCATCTCTTGATGAAAGTAATTCTCATCCAAGAGCACGAACTAGAAGAACTGATTCCGAAAATAACAACAATAATGAGGAAGACGAAGAAGAAATAAGAGAAGAAAGAGTGGATATGGAAAAAGAAGAAGAAGTAGAAGAGGAAGAGGTTGAGGAATAATTTCCAAAAATTATGGGATCCCAAGTAATGGTGGATCATCAAGGGATCTATAGGAAAGTGGTGAGATAACAGGATTTAATTGGTAACTTTCCAAACATCTCAAAGTCTATACTTATACATCTTCTGGTCCCTTTACATTGAAACTCAAAGGAACTAACCAAACCTTGTCCTGTATAGGAACATATCGATGATGATAAACAATCCCACACTACAGGGGGTGAGAATGTGGAAATGGATGTGGAGGGACATGTCCCTAGGCTTGAACCCAGGATAGGAAAATATAATGAGCTAGTTGCAGACAAGGTGTTTAGTGGTGGGAGAGTTGAAGGGGTAAAGGTGATGAAATAGGAATCCCAGAACATAGTCGAAGAAGTGATAGTTCCAATCATTGAACTAATGAGAACTGAAAGGTCTCCTATGGTGGAGGTTTATACACTGACTCAGACACTTGATCCAGTTACACTCAGTTGTTGTAGGTTTCTACCTTCACAGAATCATAACCATCACCTAAAGATCTAGATAACTGAGGTGTATACTACATGAAGTGATTATGAGAATAAAATACTGCAAACCAATGAGTCTAGTATATCTATGGGATCTTTTCCGATGACTTTACTTGTTCGAGAGGAGCCGGTCACTCAAGTTGATCTGGCCATAGAACATTGTGAGTACGAGGTTGTGGCTACATACAATACCACTGCTAGGGTGGAGCCCAAAGACGGTGGATTCAAGTTTACTGAGGAGGAAATCAGTGAAAAGGGTCACCCACATGAAATATATCCCAATCCCTCGAAGAGGATTCCAGAGGAAGATCTCACAACTTAACTTTTAGCTATCTTTCTAAATTATGAGCCTACAGATCCTGAAGAGTTAGATGATTCTGATCCGGACACATCTAAGGACAACCACATGACATGGAATATGGAATGGAAGTGTGTCAAGAATTTATTTGACACCTCTTAGGCATAATGGATAAGATAAATGGGGTCACTCTTCACCTGGATACGAAATCTCTATGTATGAGTGGTAGATGCTCACAATCTTTATGTGATTATCTCTGACTACCTTGCTGAGAAGATGTGGGAAAGTAGTGAACACATTGGTGCCACTTGGTGCCTAAAGAAATATGATAGCATCTGAAAGCTTGAGGATACCAAATAAGAGATCCAGTGCCTAAAATTATAGGTGAACAAGCATTCCAACTTTTCCAACAATCAACCAGAACTCATTGAACGATTGTAGGTCCATCTAGTAGGGGCACAAGGGAAGTTGAAGAAGGTGAGATATAAATAATTTTATATCCAAGATAAACATGATCAGTCATAGATTAAGTAAAATGAGCTTCAATCTATGTCCATCGATGAGGGGAGGGAGATTAGTGAGTGGAATGAGACTCTGTAAGACACACATTGGAAAGTGGTGATGTTTAATCATTCTATCGAAGGAGAAGATCTAAAAGGGGCATGTTTTTCCAAACTTTTGACACATAATTTATTATTTACATGTTTTTTCTGAACTCTGTTCATGGAAAAAATCTTACTTATTCTAATTATTAAAAATCAATCATATCTATGATGTAACTAATGATTAATCCCTAAGATCACATGGGTCAATCCCGGTGTGAGAAGAAAAGGAAAAACACATAATCGTTAACTATGTATGAGTGTTTTTGATAATCCTAAAATACTTTGCATTTTATATCATTGGTCAACCACCCGAAGTGTTTGGGTTGAGAGATAATGTGACTAGAGAAAGCAGCTCATAGGACATCCAATTAATTTTCCCCAACATGTGCTAGTGTACAAATGTGATAATGCTAGGGGTGTTGAAATCAATCCAAACAAAGGGAAAATGGGAAGTGCGAATCACAATGCCAAAAATTTAGAAAATTGGGGGAATGTAATCATGATATAGGATGAAACCTAACCATATTTGAAACGTAGTATCCATCTCTTAGCCTATAATGGGAACAAAAAATAAGGTTTGACTACTTACCATGTTTGAAACATGAGAACCTAACTCGAAATGTCATTCAATTTCTTCTGGAATGTTGGACCAAGATGGTAGGTGAGCCGATGCAGTAAAGCCATTTCATTAAGGGGCCCCTTAAGACATGAATGAGGATGAGGATCCAAATGATGATACATTGAAAACATGGGGTGGGGTGATAGAATGTTCGAAAGGATTCCAACACTCTTAAAATTACTCTACCTGGACTAAAGAACATTGGTGCAAGCTCATTGGGATGAAAAAAGATCAAACCCATCTTCTAAGGAGGAAATATCTAATGAGGGCCTAGGATATATTTTTACATCATGAAAAATAAGGATGATGTGTGGAATAATTTAACTTCATGTGATCAGGATGCATCTTACAATTTAAAATCACGTGAATGGAACATTACACATAGTTTAAGGCCATATTGGGTGGACCCTAGATAAATGTTAAGAGTCATGTTTCATGGACAGTTGAAGTACCTGTTCCTATAATATTTTTGTGGAACATAATAAATAAATATGATATTAATAATCCAAAGGAGTCTTGAAAACCATAAAAGTATCAATGAATATATGGGAAGGAAGCACATGTGATACAAAAAGGGGACAAATCAGAAATAAATTATTAGTTTAAGGTCATAAATCTTGGACCATAGTCAAGGCCAAATGACCCAAAAAAAGAATGAATCTATGTATAGGATCTATAAAAAAT
Organism: Viscum album; assembly: GCA_963277665.1. Taxonomy (NCBI): domain Eukaryota; kingdom Viridiplantae; phylum Streptophyta; class Magnoliopsida; order Santalales; family Viscaceae; genus Viscum; species Viscum album. The sequence continues at coordinate 1,229,078,175 of OY728128.1, forward strand.
TTATGGATGTTGGTAGGTATCCTATAAGTATGGTAATCAATCCATACATAGTTATTGAAACACAGCGTAGAAGGAGACCAACACTAGTGGGGACCATTCTCTCTAGTGAGGTGATTGAATCACCCCACAATTATTATGTGGAATCCTAAACATGTTAAGGGTAAGTTTGTAGTTTAACATATCTAATTGAAGATAATGGGTTATTAGTTTAAGGTCATAGAGGTCAACCCATAGAGGAATCTCAAGGTGGTATATATTATGAAGCTTCCTAATAGACCCTGTGTAAATGAGGACTAGAGAGGTCCATGCTATGAAACATATCCAAGAAGAGGCCTGCACACAGTTTACAATCATGGTTCCTAGAATTGGGTGTCTATTTTACGGTCATAGAGTTCAAAACATGGCTAAGGCACTCCAAGGTGAATGTGCGTAAGATAGTGTCATAACAGACCCGATGTGAATGGGGACTAAGGGGCCCACAAACACCACATACTTATTCCCAAGGAAATTCATGTATCATTTAAAGTTGTGCATCTTGGACAATGATCGAGGCCATGGGGATGAATGTTTGAAGGTATTTTTGTTTGGTCCCAAATACGAAATGTCTAGGCATCAATACGTATCCCATAAACATGGGAATCAAGCCATACGAAGCTCTGTAATTATATGCATTTTAACATTATACGGTAAGGATGAAGGTGAATCTTCATGAAAAGATGATATAATGTTGCAGCTGGACATAATATTGGTGATATAGGGGTCATTACATATGATAATCAAGACACATTTAGTTCTACAAGGGAAATTACCCTTTTTCAGTATGACCCATACAAAGAGGGAGAGTTCGTTAGATATTTCCGGTTATTGAATTTGTTTGTTATTTTTTTGAGCAGCTAGACCATAATGGAATGTCCGAGTGCTACTACAAGAATCCAGATATATGGGATTCTTGATAGGTGGAATGGTAGATGACCATTACAAGGGAGATTCCCTCTCAAGATTGAACACCAAAGTTCCATTCCTTTTTTCATCATGTTTCTAGGACAATGATGCCACAGTTTAAGGACGTATGATAGGACTATCCCATGCATTCTAAAATCATGTGGTAAGGATGTTTGAAGAGGAGTTTCAAAATGGATGTGTATGGTGTGGATGTTGGAAACCCAACATGAATGATGATTAAAGAGGCCCACACCACACCAAACACCTTTGAGAAAACCAAGAGAAGGATCTATGTTTAAGGTTATTGGGTTTTGACTATAGGGATCCTAGTTTAAGCTCATAGAGTTTTGACCATAAGGATACACAACTTTTCCATGTGGGTATAATCCTTATGAGGACATCTATGCCCACATGATCCATGATCATTGTGGGAAACATGGAGTAATGTTAGGATATCCCCACTATATGTAGAAGTGTACAACATGGTATCTTCTCATTCAAAGTACACAGATGTACTGAGGGGAAACACCAGGGGTGTTATAGTTCCACTACAGCATAGGGAAGTAGAAAGGATGTAAATATAAACATCTGAGGACTAGATTAGGGAAGGGGAGACTGATGGGTAGGATCACTGATGACCATATTTTCAATATAGGATCCATAAATTCACTAATCAAGGAAATGGAATGCAAACATTGAACTGACTGTTGAACATGTTAGAAAAATAATATTCGTCGCATTTTACCGAAAAATCATTAAGGTGTCGGCCCAGGATGGGAGGTGATCTGGAGCAGCATGAGACCATAACCATAAGGGGGTCCTTATGGATGTATAATATAGTGAAAATATGGACTTGGAAAGAATCAAAGTGTGGATATGGGTTGGGAAGATATTCACATGGAACTCGACACTTTCAATATCACACATTAACACATTAAGGGTATGTCAATGGTAGAACCCAACTAAACCTACTATGAAATACCATGGTATTGAAAAGAGTTTATGGTCATATTTTTTGAACCATAGGATCTTAGTATAGAGGTCATAGAGTTGGGACCATAGGTGACCGGTGTAATGTCGTGTGAACCAGACATATCCATACCCTTTAACGTCACGTGGTAAGGATGAAGCATTGTACATTTTAGAGTCATATAGATTGGAATATAGTGTACTTATTTTAGGGTTATAGAATCTATAATTATGGAGAGATGGTATCTATGGTAGACATATATAGTGCAGAGGAAAGAAAAATATGGCATTAATTAGACAAAGTGGCCCGATTCCAGACAAAATTCCTGAGAGAACCATGATAAGGCTCTTAGTTTAAGGTTTTAGAGTTATGACCATAAGGTTTCACAAATTTTACATGTTGGTATAAACCATACCATGTCTCCTAAGCCCTCAGGAGCTATGCTTGGTGTGGGAAAGAAAGAGTGATGTTAGGATTTTCTTATCACATGGGAGTACACAACAATGGAAAGGAAATGCTGGGTGGGAATGTATGAACCCTAATAAAATTAACACTCAACATGCAGGGATTCACGAAGGGACAACATTATGGGTGCTAGAGATACACCAGAACATAAGAAGGTTGAAACTTTCAATCACCATACCTGATATCTGGAAAGCAATGAGGGTGGTGTGACGATGGGGGATAACTACTAACCTTGTTAAAAAAAATCCATATCATATTACTAGGGATAGGGAAAGAGAAATGACGGTCCACCTTTTACAATGTTAAAAACATGAAACCTGTCTCAAATTTTTTTCTAACATCTTTCATGGCGTTGGCCCAAAATGGTAAGTGGGTTGATGCGTCATAGAAAAGTCATTAGGGGGTCCCTATAGACCTGAAAGAGAATGGGTATCTAGATAAAGGGATGCATGAAGCATGAAGATGGATTGAGGTATTGTACCTATATAATCCAAAACTCTAGGTCTAGCACCACTGTATATTTATACATATCGGTGCAAAACATCTGTAGACATGATCATACCTATCCTCAATGATCAGGTTCTCATGGGGGACAAAGGACAAGATGAAACTCAAGTTAATGAGCCCTAGTATTGATAATAGTTTATGGTCATGTTTTTTGACCATATTCTCTTAGTTTAATGTTTATATAGTTTGGACCATAGGTTCCCCATTTAACATAATTAGAGTGGGATGTATCTGTGAAGTTTAACATCATGTGGTAAGGATGATAATGTCACACAGTTTATCATCATGTGAATAAGACATTATGAGAGAGATAGATAAATCCTAAAGGATAATTTCATGGTGTGGAAAATAAACCAATATGAATTGGGACCAATTATATCCACACCACACCATACACTCTCAATGGAGAACTCAGTCCAAAGGGCCAACAATGTGAATGTGATTTTATGGTTGGTCCCGTTGAAAAAATGTTTGAGCATCGCTACATATCCCATAAGGATGGGAATCAAACCATACATAGTTATATAGATCAGTGTAGTTTAAAATCATGTGGTAAAAATGAATATGGGATGGGTTATTTGAAATGAACAATCATGGAACAATTACCATAACCTAAAAGGGATGGAGATCAAAGATATCCACACCACACCACACATTACTGAGGAGGAAACCCAAGCCAATGGGCCAAAAAGGGGAATATGATTTTGTAGATGGTATTGGGGAAATTTTTTTCTGGGAATAATTATATATCCCATAAGGATGGGAATCAATACATACATATTTCTCAAAGATGGAATGAAAAATGGAATGTTCCAAAAGGGGGAGATATCTTATCAAACAAAAATATCATGGTTGCTATGCAGATTATTTTCATGAAAACTGTGACACTAAAAATATTAGTCTAAGGTCATAAAGTTAGAATAAATTAATGAGGATATGTGAAGTGGAGATCCATGAGGAAAATCACTGTGAATTAGGACCAAATAGATCCACACCACACAACACATTCATAAATGATACTCAGGCTCAGGGGCCAAAGTGTTGAGTTTCAGATTCTATGGCTGGGCCCAGGGGAAGAAATTAATGAGCATCACTATGTATCCTTTAAGGATGGGAATAAATCTATTTGTAGTTCCTTAATATGGTATGTAAGATGGCCAGTACCCAGAGGTAATGTATTCTCAAGTAAAGACATAGTAGCATTATGTAGTTTATCTCCACACAACCAGGATGTAGAATATGTAGTTTAATGTAATACAATAAGGACATGAGATTTTCTAATGTTTATCATCATACAATAAGGATGTTGGAGGTCTTAGTTTAGGTTTATAGAGCTCAGACGATAGGATGTGTCTTCTAAAGTGGAAATATGCAATGCGGTTCTAGGAGGCAACCCAATGTGAATGAGGACCAATGAGATCCACACCACACCAAACATTCCTAAAAACCCCTCACACACCGTTTAACATCATGGGATATGAGAAAAAAGGATTGGGAGAGTTTACAGCTGGTCCGAACGATGAAGTGTCTGGGAATCACTACATATCTCATCAGTATCGTAATCAAGCCATACATAGTTTTGGAAGTTCCATACAGTTTAAATGTAATTCTGTAAGGATGAGGGGCATAATTTAATGTCTTTTAGGATTGTGTAGTCTAATTTCATGCAATATAAAAGGGATTTTCCATTTACGGTAATGTAGAAAGGACCATCAATGTTGTGTAGTTTAACATATTTTAGCTAGGATGCGAAAATTTAACATCATGTAGGATGAGGAAACATAATTTAACATCTTGTTTATTGAATGAAGTGGAGGGAGTTCTGTAAGAGGGATGTGTTTTGTGTATCCACTATATCCCGATGTGAATGAATACTTGAAAGGACCCCATAACACACCCCACATTACTAAGGTCAACTTTTACGTGGTTTAAAGTCATGATTCCTAGACTTGGGAACCAAGTTTAACGCAGTGTTCCTGGGACGTGGGACATTAGTTTAAGGTCATTGAGTTTAGACCTTGAGAAAATTTAACTTCCCATAGGATGAGAAACACACTCATGAGAAGTATTGTTTGATGAACTTGGAATTAGTGGGAGGAGTCACCTGCTCACCATGTATGGTGACCAAAGTGTGTACACTATTAGGATAAACCTTTTGGATGATGTAGGGTCCCTCCCATTTGGGCTTCAACATTGGTGGTTTCCTTCCAAGTATTGTTGGGATCCATAGAGCCAATACCATGTCACCTTGGAGGAAAGACCAGAGTTGAAATATCTTGTAATAAGATCTAGATATATTGTTATTTTTCCTCTGTAGATCATGTATATCCTAGATACTATTATCATTGAGAGATTCTCATTCATATAAATGGACTTATCCTACTATATTTGATGTATTGTAATCATAGATAGCTATACAAAGCGATGGAAACTTAATCTCGATGTACAAGACTACCTCTGTTCCATATACCTGGGAGTATGAAGTCACCTGGGTGGAATTGTGAGTCATTGTATGGTAATCCCATAGAGCATTCAAGAGATTATCTAGCAAAGTTGTATTGTTTTTCCACCATCTTCTGCAAACTTTTTGGGAGGGTCTTGTTGAACGACTCAACCTTTTCATTTTCTTGCGCATGGTAGAGGGAAGTGTGGTTGGACCAGATGTTGTATTTATTGTATAACTTATTCAACTCAGCCTTCTAGAAATTGGTGCTATTATTAGTGATAATATCATAAGGTAGCCCAAAATTATGGAATATTTTGGATATCAATAATTATACAATAGACCGAGCCTTGACTTCCTTGATAGGGATAGCTTCTTCCCACTTGTAAAATAAATCTAGTGTAGTTAGAATGAATCTGCACTGGTGTGCTGTTCATTTTGGGTATGACCGCACAACATCAAGTCCTCAGATCACAAAGTTCCAAGAGTACCTTTTAGTGTGTAGGGGATCTGGAGGTTGATGCATGAAGTTAGAATGGATCTGACATGCATGGAACCTCTTCGAGAACTCAATACCGTCATGGATCATGGTGGGATAAAAGTATCCAAACATATGAATTTTGTGGGAGTGCTTCATCCCCACCTGATGAGAACCAAAAGAACCAACATGGACTTCATGAATAATCTGGAGAATCCTATCTTTAAGAATGAAAATAAGGGGGATTCCATCAAACCCATGTCCATAGAGAGTTTTCTCTAGGGTAGGATTACTCTGGAGGGTGAACTTAACTAAATGAAGATCAATTAGATCATGTTCGCCTCTGTCCAATGAGATATTTCATTGCTAAATATTCTTTAGGAAATTAGTAATCTAATTGGAGGTCAAATTATGTGCATATTAATTTGGAGGACCTAATGTAAAAGTATCATTGGTAAGGTGGTTTAGCTACTGGTCATTGTCATTATCTGAACTGACATGGGGGATGACTCTTTGATGCACCACTTGAATAAATAGATATTCCCAGTTTGGATCTATTAGGGAATCATCTAGATCATATACAATATTAACTCAACCATTCAATGACTGGGGAACACGATTTACCTTTTGTTGAGAAGGGAATTGGGCCATCATAAAGAGAGCATTCTTGAGCAAGGAAAAAAGATTGAGATTTATGATCATGTGGCCATCATTGATATTATTGATAACTTGATCAAAGTTCCCATATTCACATAAAGGTGGGGAATATCAGTATCGAGAGCCAAATCATGATCAGTGATGAGAGCCTAATACTCTACCTCATTGTTTTTTCAACCCTCCAATAGAAATAATGAATAAGGTAGGACAACTTGTGTAGGTGTGATGAAGACAACCCCCAGGTCTACTCTATTGAGACATGGGTCATTGAGCCTTCTTACAGTGGGAATATGGGAGGCTCCATCCAAGTGAATATGAAAACATGGAATATCTGGATCCACTAAAGGGATAGTATCATCTAGAAAATCAGGATATAGGTACATCTTGTTGGGGGAAGGGTGAGTGTCCAGGAAATCTATCAATGCCTGACCCTTGATGGAATTCTCTAGAATTAATCTGATGTCAAACTAATAAAGAATCACAACCCAATGTTCTAGTTTCCTTGTCAACAAGGGGTGGTTTAAAATGTTTTTAGTAGATCCACATGAGAAAATAGCTGTATCTCATGATGACGCAGGTAGTGTCACAAATTATGTATTACAAAAGCCAGTGTGCTACACCTCTTCTTGATAGGATAATATAGAGACTATGTGTTGAGGAGCATGCGACTGAGATAGTAAAAACTATTCACTATACATCCATTGTTATTCTATTGATAGGGGAGATGATGGATCATTTGAGATTGGTCATGTAAAGGAAAAATGTCTTCCGGGATATAGGTGGAATCAGAATAATAGGATGGAATATATATGGCATGATCACCTAAAAAGTTGTCTATCATTATTCATCCCAATGTAAGATGGTACCTTCATGATCCTGGAAAAGGGATTACACTTGCTAGACAGATTCATGATGAATATGTGTATGTAGGATAAGTGTCCATATAGGTCTCAGAGCTCCTAGAGGTTTCTCAGAGGGGGAATATGTCTGATAGCCGTGATCTTTTCTTGATTGATTTTGACGCCTCTATATTTGACAATGAAACCAAGGAACTTCCTTGAGGTTGGACCAGAATCCAATTTCAAGGGGTTCATCTTCAACTATTGGGAGAGACAAGATCCAAACACTTTCTCATGATCTCTATGATGGTCTTAACATTAGTGGGATTTGACCACCAAATCCTCTAAATAGAATTCCATTATCCTCATAAGGGTTATCAAGATGATGTGATGCATGAAACACTGATAGGTGGATCCTACATTATTTATATATAAAGGAATTACCTGATAAAATATAGTACACTGAGACACTCTAAAGATAGTAGATTCATCATCTTAAGGGTCTATTCAGAATTTATTATACATGGAATACCTATCCATGATGGATAGAGCATGAAATCTAGTGGTGGAATTGATCAACAACTCTATCATTGAAAGGGGAAAATCAACCTTAAAACAATAGTGGTTGATAACTCAGAAGATGATGTAGACTCTGATCTCTCTGTTCTTCTTATTGATCAGAAATATGTTGGACAACCCTATGGGATACTGAGCTTCCCTTATGTAGTTGTCCTTGAGGATCATATCAAGTTAGGCCTCGACCATGACACTGTGAGACATGTGTGTCTTCCTAGGATGTTTATTGAAAATGTGATGACTTATCAGGATGCCAAGATGATAGACGATGACCAAAGGGTCTAAAAGTAACATCTATTCATAAACTCAAGAAAATAATCTTGATGTTTCCGTGGAATGTCCCCGTTCTACTATTGTTCCTTTGTAGGTATGCTTACACTAATCATTGTTGGCCTTATATTTGTCTCAGTGAAAAGATTCACCCATACCAACTCATCGACAACGGTGGATACTCCTTCCTCAAATACAGGAGGGTAATCTTCCAAATCCCCATCATCATTTGAGGTGGAGTAATGAATGGAAGGGTGAAATTATTTTTGAGTTGGTTGACCCTAGAAGAATGCTGGTGCTGACTTGGGTAGCGGTGGAATCTTCATCATGGGACAAATGCACTATTGAAACCATGTCAACAAAAGATGCCAACCTAATTCCATTAGGACTTCAAATGAGGGTTCCACACATGATGATATCAAATTAGTGGTGTTGGTTCAGTTGGTGTAGATTCAATCTATTGTGGAGGAGCAAGCAGGTTTAGTGAACAGCTGTAGACATGGGGCGAACATCCTTATACCTCAGAAGGGTAAGAGGCTTTGGTATCTCTCTATATTATAATATGAAGAAGTACAAGGTAATATTTTGATGTCCCTTGTACCTTGGAATGTGTCTTTCCCTCATCTGAGTAATCAAAATGCAGTTTCCCAAGTTTGGGGTGGTTTCCTCTAACTGGTGAATCGGGATGATGAGAGCATCATACAAGTCTGTCAACGGGTCAGCCACCGTGGTAGTCTACTCAAACTCATTGGTTTGATCATGATTTTCCTTAGTCTATTAATATGTCATTTACATATATTTAGAATCAGAAGAGGTAAATTGGGAATAATCACCTTGTAGAGTTCTGAATCGACCATTGAGGGAATACTTGAGGCACTGGTGATATGAGGAGGGAACTATTGTTTGTAGTTGGAGCTAGAGTCTACCCATCAGCGTATTGTAAGTGGTATCCCGTGAGACAACCATATATTTAGTTATGGTATGTAGGCCATTTATTTGGATCTTTAGGAGGATTTTATCACATGAAATTTTTCCATCCAGACATAACCTTGAATCTTCAGGTCCAAGGGACCTAAATCTTATTTAGTCAATCCAATCTCACAGAGAGTCTGGGTTGGGATGATATTGATCCCATAACAAATGTTAAAAAGATGTGGATATAATTCCACTCCATTGAACTACTAGTAATGTACAGTGGGAAGATGTCCCCCCTGTTTGAGTAAACCCTCATCTTCTTCCGAGAAAGTGACGATGACATGAAATTATGACTACTTGATATACTCTATGTGTAATGTCTCAGCTACCAAAAACTCTATCTCAAACTAGAAGGGGCCCTTCAAGGATTCTATATGAGCTCCTGGAAGGTTTTTTAGTAGATTATGGGTCTCAAGAATAGATATATTTTTAAGAATGCTGTCAATATTCTTAAGAACATCATATTTCAATATTAGGCATACATTTCTATCAACCTGATTTTTCTCTTTGGATTGACGTATGATGGATTCTTCTGGCTAAACTGATGGATTCTGGATAGTGATGGGTTTATCCCACTACTCTCTAGATGAACAATGAAAAATTACAACCAACTTATTGTTGTATGGATGAGGGACATCCAAAGTGGATCATGATTGATCACGATGCTGTGATAGGGGCTTTATCAAGTCAACTAGCACATACAGTGGTGACAGTGGATTTGAAATGATTGTATGAGAGGTCTATGCCAGCTAGGATATGTGTTGAGACTGTTGTCTGGTCCCAGTAGCATGCACATCATGGATTGCAGCACTATATTGAGCATTTCAATGATTCACATATCCACTTCCTCATCGATGATGGCGTAGACTGGGAATATTAGGAGGACCTACTTGATACTCCTCATTTTTGGGAATTATATAGGGATCTGCCAACTTGACAGTATTTATGAATCTATATTCTTGTTCATTATTTGAGAAATATTCCAATACTGATCATATTTGGGGGTGATTCCCATCGATATAGGTATGAAATTGCCGAGGATGCGAGATTGTATCAGTACTATTGGGGTAATTTGTTTTCTGTTGTTCCATCGAAGTCTACTCTTCTAAGACGTAGAAGGCTGAGACATAGATGAATAAGTGGTATCTAGATAAGGTGTGGAAACTTTGGGAAGATCAATCCAATTCAAATGGGTATGAATGACCCCATGGGTGTGAGAAACTGCTTTGTGGTCCAACAACTTGTTATATTTGTGAGATCCATGGCAAGAGACCTGCTGCCATTCACCTTCACTATCACAGTCATGGATTATGGAAACCCATGAAAAATGTGTTGGGGAATATCCTAATATAAATACATTGTTATAAACCTAGTTTTGGTTCTAGTCCTTGAGTAAATAACATTTCATGATGGTATTTCCAATGAACCTGTGATAAGTGTAGTAGTTGAGGAGATTAGTGAGATCATCCTCCTAGGGCTCCCTGAATTCTGGAAAATTTTAAATCTATTGATCCAAGGAACATTAGAAATAACTGGGAATATTATATTCATAGAATGAGTAGGTCTAGTTCCTCTTTTATGGGAAAGTAACTGTGGGGGCCTAACCCTGATGAGGGGCTGGTGCCTGATGGGGGGATTTAACTTGATTGTCTCTCCTAGGTTTCAGCGACACATTATGTGGAAGCACTTACCTATTCTATACTGGGTGATGTTGAGCCTATGACTAGACATGAGGATACTTCCATCAGTGTATATGTGGGTGAGCCTCTACCTATAATAGCTCTAGTGGACCATGTCCTCTATCCATGCAGCAATGGAAGTCTCGGCCATTCCGCCTCTTTTGGGCGGAGATGGAGGAGGAAATGGACATGCCTTATTATCCTATTATAATAATTCCTCTAGGTTTGGATACTTTTTAGGAAAAATCAAAAGACACATAGGAAATAACGAGTAATTAGAGAGGGAACCAATTCAATCTTAACATTTTCCATGTATATCGTCAACAACTGCTCTTATGTCAGCGATTCATCACGTGAATACGAGAGGCATTTACACATGGTGAAAAAGTCTGCAACTCACTCATCTGGCTATTACTTGTACTTAAAGAGGTCAACAATAGTTTTAATGTGTTTCGTGGATCTTAAATAGTATAAAATCTAGCTTCAAAGAACTTACCAATAGATGATGGACCCAACAGGTAACTGACTTACCAAACAAACACATGCTCTTCCAATTTTTTCACAAAACAGTAGATCTTGGTGGCCTATTACATCTCTAGGGTTCCGAGCATGGGTCCACACCTTGATATTAAGTGACACAAATATTTCAATAGGTATCCCATCCTATTGAAGGGGGAGATGGTAGGGTTCTCTAAATCTCCGGGTGCTCACATGTTGTCCACCCATGATGGATATTTCCTTCCATCAGGTTGGATGAAGACTTGTTACATTTCCATGGATTCGAATTAAGCATGGATAGCCGATATATGGTCTTCCAAGCGGTGGATACCATTTTGATGAGGATCCCTAACCAACAGTGCATTGATAGTATCATCAACATGATAGGTGGGCTTGAAGACTCATGGACTGGTTGATGAAGCATCCTATGTAATGACCTATGGAATAGATTGATCTAGATTCTGAGGAGGGTAATCATGATGAAAATATGAATTCAGTGATATATATCATGATTTTTTACCATATACTCTGACATCCACCCTTTCTGAATGTGCAATATTATCTAGATCGATGGGAGGCATCTGGTTAAGGAGGATTTGTGGCTGCCCCTACTACCCTAGTGGAGGAGGTACATGATTTTATTGAGGATCATTGTAGTCCTAATTCCATTCTAAAAGGTGGTTAACAATGATCTCATAAAAGAACATTTTTAGTTCAGTAAGCTGCTGGAGTAAGGCGGGCACAACCTGATCAACCTCTATTTACTGTGTTGTACCAGATTTTTTATAGGTCTTAGATGTCCCTATATACTCCTTACCATTACTGGCATTACTATTGATAGGAAATGATATGAAAGAGTCCCAAAGGTCATATACCCCTTCTATAAGTGAGTCATAATAACTGAATGAGTGTACACCTGATGTTTCACTGACCCTGGGGTGGGTCCTCTTCCATATAACCTACAAAGATGTACCTCTCCTTGAGTGTGTTGGTCTTATACAGATTCATGATGAATGAACGCAGAGGAATATCCTTAGTGTCAGTAGATAAACCTGGATTTCACAGGATAGGACTGAAGTGAAGGGCAACATACTATCCCCAACCCTGAATATACACATGTGGGGATGCTTCCTCAATAAATCTTCAGAACCCGAAGAAGCTCTAAATGCATCTATACTAAAGATTTTGGTGGTATCCAAGTGATTAAAGGTACTGAATTAGTGGGATTTCTTCCAAATAAACCATGTGGTACTGCTGTCCAATGTCGTCAAAACTCTCTGGACTCCTTTAATAGAACAATCAATTGTTTTAGAGGTGGAAATATGTCACCCAAATGGGGTTGAAGAAGAGAAAAACCCCATCCCAAGTAAGGTACTATGGAATGCTGAAGTAGAGAGTAGTTATCATCCAAAACATATTAGACAACTAATATATGGTGAGAGTGTCCCACAAGCTTCTCTGCTTGGAGGCGGGGTTCGACTCCTCATTGCCCCATCCTTCGATTGGGGTTGGCTGAAGAACTAGAAATGGAATAGATGTGGGTTTTTGAGGTAGAAGACTGGATGATGGAGAAAATAGTGTGTGAGCTAACTTACCACCTCTTACTGGGCCATCTCTTAGAGGTGGTACCAACCGTGTCATCATGTATTTGTTGGATGTGATACTGAAAACTACATCTTGTGTAGAAGAAGTGACTGTTTATGGAAGATCTGGTAGGTTCTCATCCTCTATCATGCCCCAAAATAACTCTATGTGATCTCATGTTGAGGTAGAGAATGAAACTCATGATGATATGCCGGACTACATGGTAATAATCTGGAAGAGAGCCAAATCTTCTTCCTCCTGCATTTACCTATATAAGGACTCAAATATTCAGTGTATCTCACCTTTTGCGATGATGAAACTCATGATCCATAATTCTTCCCTAGATTCTAATGTATAAGTCTTGGGGAAAGAATCCATAAGTGGGTCCCATTACACTTCAAAATCAGATAAGAGAATGGGATTCATGAAACATTTAAGCCTCCCATTGTTGTTCCTTTTGTGATGACAGTTTACCCTTCTACCCCAAAAAAATTCATCAGGGCAAGGAACTTTTTCAGCATGGGGAGAACATTCAGGATTCCAGTTGACTTCACAGGGGGACCTCCTCTTGGATTTTTTTGGGATACATGGTGGACTTCCATACCTGTTGACGTCGAAATGGGGAGGACCTCTACTTGGTCTGCTGTGAGAGTGGGGATGGCCACTAATTTGATGAGATGAGATGTGAGGATCACCTGGGAATATGTTGAATGGGATTCAGGGAGGGCCTCTATATTGGATTCTAGATTCCTGGGGAGGAACTCCATGGTGGTGGATGCCGGAGTAGGGAGGACCTCCACTAGAGCTAGTTAGAACATAGGGAGGACCTCCTTGTTGGATTCTTGTGGCATGGGGAGTACATCCATGTTGATTGGAAGTGATTTCATTAGGAGGGACTTCATAATGATCTTAGATGAAGTTGGGATGACTTTTACTTTGGTAGTTACTGGGGAGGGGAGGACCTCAACTCTATTTGGCTGTAGTATGGGGATGAACTCCGTTTTGTATGGTGATGAAATAAGGAGGGCCTTCTCTTTGGTCAGTGCTACTATAAGGATGACCTCCACTTTATCTAGAAATAACACAATGGGTACCATTATGTTGGTTTTTCGTAAAATCTAGATGACCTTTTATCCAAATGTCAACATGTTAAGGGGGACCTCCACTTGGACCGATGAAGAAAACATGGGGAGGACCTTCATAAAGAGCGTGAGAGTAGGGAGGAACTCCACTCTGACTAAACAAAATATAGGAAGAGCCTATGTACTAGATATCATTATTGTAGCTCAGACCATGACAACTATTGGTGGTGCTGGAAACGGAAAGAGTAAACTCTACCTGGCTGTGGGGTGGATGTGACCTCGATTATGATTGATCACTGGTGAATCCATTCTCTGTGGTGGCAATGATCTTTTAGAATTCACCAGGGGTGGAATGAGCCACATGAATTATTGAAGAATATTCCCCCATGATGGGAATCTTCATAAGCTTGGACTAAATATTGGTGTCGGGTTATCCAGACTAGGGTCAGTAATCCAGGGATATAAACCACAAATTCTTTGGCTTGAGGAACTGGTTGGTGGTGGTGACAGAGCCTCATGGGAGACCTCCTTGGTGGTTCCTAGGATGTTTTCATGGATGACATGAATCAAATACCCATTACCTCATTGGAATAGGGGAGTGAGTCACAAGATATCATTAAATAGAGGATCTCTAAGTGGTTCATCGTGGGAGGGGGAGTAGTGTCCCCCTGCATGGCCCTTTGGGTCGGTGGTGACCGTAAGGCTCACATGCCTCTATCTCCTAGCAGGCTATGTTTATCATGGAATTGAATGCTTCCAGCTATTATCAATGAACAAGGATGTGTATAAACCTCCTATGAATGATTTAAGAGGGTGATATTGGGTTTAGGAGCCTGTTATACATGTTCATGGATGATTTCATGGAATAGATAGAGTCATGCAGGATTTCTTCATTAATGTTCTTTCTGCCCCTTTGCCTATAGGGGGTGATTAGTTTCCTGTACCTGGGGTCCTGGAAAGTAGGGAGAGTTAGTAGTCAATATGGAACCAAGGAGAGTAATTACCAATTCACCATAGTTTAACAATATTCCATGGTTTTAGATATAGATAAATACTGAAAATGACAGAGATCAGAATGAACAATGATTAACAACCCCAATTTCTGGTGAGTTTCATGCCATTCCCACTATTTTCTTGGAAGGACCTAGCATTGGATAGATAAATCCAGTGACATGCTCATATACTAATGTATTGAATTCTAGTAATCCCACGTTGAAAATAAGAGTTCACAATAGGTTCACCATTTCTATTTCCGACACTTTTTGTCAAGGTGCTTTCGCTCATCGCGCGTCATTTTATCGTTGCTCGTGATTTGCGTTTGCTGATGGATTACATTGTACCCTCATTCCCAATTTCAAAAGGTGGGTAGCATTCATCACTTCTTTAAAGATGTTGGATCCTTGATCTAAATTGGACGTCAGTTACTCCTTCCATGGTTTCCTTGTTGTAACTCATCAACTAGTGTGGCTATCCCTTATATATTGAGACTTTGATTTTGAAACTCATTCCATGTTCCATCTCTTCATGGATGCATCTTAATTATGAAACTACTTCTGGACCATTCCCACAGGTCAAGACAGGCCATAGACCTTTTGTTAGGAGAGTAGTAACATTGGGAATCAGTGGCATGTATAGACGCTAGAACAATGGCCACTTGTATTCTTCTTTATAAGAGGTATTCTCAAGGGCATAGAAACCTGAGGCATCCCACATTGATCACATGGTATATTATGAAAGAGTTATATATTTCAAGGTTTTACATAGGAATACATTTTTTAAAATAGGTTAGGATGCAAGTTTAACATCTACCAAAGAAAGAGGGTGGTTGACCCGGATGCCTGGTGAAGGAGGATAATAGGTACAACCCTAAGAGAGAGCACGTGGAAGGTTTACCAGATGGGTGGATTAGAGTTCCTTATGAGGGTGGATCCGAGATGGTGTTTCTGATGAAGATAATATTTAACACAATAAATGTGTACATCCCTATGATGGAGGAACCCTGTTTTACCACTGTATGGGTTTGAATGCCTCTAGTGATGAACCTAGGTGATGTGTCCCATAAGGGGAAAGATTTCACATCATGAAGGATGATCTAGACACCACTGAGGGTAGATCAGGGAGGTCGAACCCAATGAGGGGCACACTAAAGTTTACCATTGGATGGTTTTGAAACTCAGTGAGTCTTCCTATATACCATGTGTACAATATAAGGATCAAACCCCGTGTAGTTTGAAAGGGGTGAGTTGGGACTTACACATGGTTAATTGCCCGTCGCAAGAGGAGCACTCTTGGTCATATGAATATGGATTATGTGGGGCCTATGCATGGTTAGAATTCCCAATACTACTAGGATCTGTGATGATGTGTATGGAATGATCTCACATAGATGTGGTGGCCATGGTAAGAATCGGTATGTAAAAGGATAAAGTGATTATAAAATGGATGGATAATTGAGGGTGATGGGTTGTGGGGCTTGAACATCAGGGAGGCTTCCTATGAATCCTAGTGTCTAGAAATCAATGTCCATGTATTTTGGGAGTATGGTGATGAGAAACCTAAGGTGGAATATCATGATAATGGAGCACATGGATATGGAACTGAAGATATTGTATCTTTCTAGTTGTGGAATGATCCTCTCGAGACATAGTGACTAAATGGAAAGGCTAGGATGGGAATGGATGATTGGATTGAAAATCAAGGAGGCTTCCGACCCACCCTTTATATAAGATAATGATCAAATTCCATGTCGTTTCGGATGGAATTAGGTCTTAAATATGGCTAGATTCCCTTTGACATGATGGGTATTACACATGGTTAGTGGCCCAAATTAATGGAAGTAGATGAAGTGATCTCACAGTGACAAGGGTCGGGTAATGGAAGAAGTGATAGAGGATAGATCAAAATTCATCAGGGAGATGGATCTGAGGGATGTGTCCCATAAAGGCAGGATGTCACATAATTAGGGTACATCCCTTGGAGGGAGCATCAAGTTTTACCATTGGTTGGAATCAGACCTCATGGAGGCTCCCTAAGTACCATATTTAGAAGATAGGGATTAAAAGTAGTTAAGAGGTGAGGGGAATTGGGATTAAACACTGAAACATCCCAGATGAAGTTGTTATCACTTTTAATCTTTAAGAGAACACGATTCATCCTCTGTGTGATAAAGGATATGTCGTAGTATGCCTACCGATCATGATGAAAGAGGTGTGACGATGGGAGGTGATGTGACGATTACACATGGAGGGGGCCCAGGGAGATGGAGATTGGGGATTAATCAAGGAGGGATTCTCGAAGAGGATCTTGTTCCATGAAAGTAGGATCTCATTCCCTATAAGGATAGTGTTGAATATATCACTCCCTCAGAGATGAGTGGTAATAGGATTGACCAAGGTAAAGTGCCCCATATTTAATACATGGGGTGGGGATATAGTTTAACGTTGTGTGATGAGGATGATGGGGTGTGTAAGTTTAACATCTTGTAGATAGGAAAGTGATGCCTCAATCCTTACCCCCTGTACTCTCATACCTAATACCCTCCCACACATGGGGAAGGTAAGGCATAGTAAATTCCTGACAAGAGCAGTATAAAGGATTGGTTGATAGTGTTTTCCATGATAGTTGGGAAATGCCAAAAAGAAAGAGACATTATCATACGTATGAGAAAAACCAAGAGCCAAAAAAACACAACAAGGTACACCACATGAGGGACCAAGAAGTTACTTCATATAATCCAAGAGGGGTGTATAGAGGAAGTACCCATAAGACATCAGAGGTGCACACAATAAGATCCCAAACATGGTACCCAAGGATGGAAGCAATCCACGAAGCCTTAAAAAGGGGGTGCACGCAAGATTGGATACTTGTGCATAAAAGGAGGGGGATTGAGAGAAAGATGGATGATCACAACGGTAGTTGGTGTGCATAAGAAGGGTCATTTGAACCCAATTTCCTTAGAAGAAAAGAAAGTGGGAGAGGGTGAAGACCTTGTGAGATCAAAAGAAGGGGGACCCATAGGGGACCTGTCACTCAAGATCCAATACCTTGTGGCCATTTCTAGCACATGGTCGTGGAAGGGGTTATCTTACACACATGAGAGTGATAATTTTACTTCTAGATTATTACATTAAAAAGGTAGGATTTCTATTCTATTTTTAGACAAAATCATTGGCGGTGATGTGGGAAAATTGCAGCGTTGAAGGAGGTGTTTAACATCGCATTATGTGCGTATGAGGCTTACGTGAGGGATGCCTGTTGCATGCCAACAGATTCATTTATGCACATTGGCCATATATGTTTTCTTATCTCTAGGGAGGAAGATACCCATTGACCTCGCATTGAGGATGTAAGGTCCTTGCGGGTGGATTTTTGTCTTGCACATAGATATCCAAACTTACATGCGATGCTCTTAGCCTTCTCAAAATGGCCCATTGAGTCAAATGATGTCTTTAGTTTTCTCAAACATGCTTATTTGAAACTTAAATATAAATTAAGTGAAAAAATAAGAATAATCCTATTTAGTTAACTGGAATCAATTTTATGGTTTAATTTGGTGTAAAAATATGTTTATACTTAAAAGGTATTTTTCTAGAAAACTATTTTCATTGTATTTTTACAGTTTATTTTTTTGTCAAATTATATAATTTATTTATTTTTAATATTGAAAAACATATTTCACATTTGTAATATTTAGCTCATAATTTTTTTAAAAGGTCTATTTCAATTTTGATATTTATAAATAGTAACAATAGTAAATATTTGTTACCATGTTTATGGTAGAATGGGTTAAATAAGGGTAAAAATATTTTGATATGGACTAAAAGTGACCCTTACATTTGAATTAATTTAATTAGATGAGTATATTTCATCTATATCCATACAAACTATGAATAAATCACATTTGTTTCAATATGATAGTGATTTTACCTTTATAATACATTTTTAAAGAAAAGTAGAAAATATCATTTTCTTTGTTTTGTTGTCTTTAAATTTTTTACATAGAGACCAAAAGAATTTATGTTCACTTATAAATTGATACTTAAAAGATAAATAATTATTATTTATCATGGTAATTTGTTTATAATTTTTAGTGATGAAATAATCACATTATATTCTTATGCAACGTTTATGAAATTTTCATTGAAAGAGAAATAAAATAAATGAATTAAAAATTATTAAAAGTAATATAATGTGAATGAATTATTGTGTTATTAAACTTTTGTGGATAAATATAAAATTTTGTGGAAGTTTTAAGGGTTTATATTTGAATTCATTTTTTATTGATGATTTTATAGTCAAATTAAATGAGTAGTGTCAAAATTGACATTGATGATATTTTATAATAAATAACTTTTTTTGAATTATTTTAAATCCATAAAAATCATAATTTCATCATATTAAATGGGATATGATTTATAATGTAAACCATGATCCATTTATGGTCCGTTTATCCTTTTAAAAAAACTTTCTTGACCCCTAAATAGTAAAAACCTTATTACTACAGTAATTATCAAAAAGGGTTAACAAATGTTAAGAAAAATATAAGAAAGAAAAGATCACCAAAATATGTAAAAATTATTGTTTTATAAGAGTATTTAGACTCATTAAAATTTTAGATTTAGATATTATAAAATCAGATACTTCTTAATAAGAAAATTAATTTAGATTAATTTAATACTTTATGAAATTTAGGAGTTCAATACCTGTCTCTTAGAATAGGGAACCTCCTATTATCTTTTATTCACACATTAGGAACAATTTTTTTCATCTAAAATCTTCCCAAATCCATTCACAACATCCTGAAGTATATCCTAGAGGAATTTTCTTGAATTTAAAACCATCATAGTTAAACTCTTGGTGTAAACCCAAAGAGGTTTGCCGAAAAATAGGTAGAGTACTTAATCAAGTGTTTTCATTTTATTTCTTATTTTAACTCCACTAAGACTTCTTCAAACAGGATGAAATAATGAAACATTTATTTTACATATAATTATATTTTATTATGATAATAGAAGAACCTAAATCCATATAATCTTTCATCAAATGGGAAATTAAACCATTGTTCATTTGTTCAAAGGACTGCCTCCCAATGAATAGATGTAATTCATTTTTCATCACCAAAAATTACAGTTACATGAAATGATGGATTTGATGTAAATATAATATATTAATGAAATATTTATAATTATAGAAATAAAATATATAATTTAATTTCTTAAATTACCTTTCAATATAAAATGATAATGTCATTCATGTGTATGTCTAGACTACCACCCCCCCGAAGCGAAGTGATTGATTTTTCATAACCACATCACATGGATGATATATATAAGTATATTTAAATAAATAATATGATATTTATGAAATTATAGTAATTATATAATTGTAAAATAATACTTAACATCTTTCTATGATGATAATTGTAAAATAAAAATATTACTGTTATGTGGGTACGGATGACTGTCTCATTGATTATAACATAGTTAATTTTTCATAACAGTCATTCAGAGTTGGTTTTATAAGTTTAATTTTTATATAAAAATGATAATTATTTCTTGATTATTATTCTATAGATTATATAATCATGACCTATTTGACTATATTTAACCTACAGAAGTTATTTTGTATAAATGAAAAGAATATCATCAAAACAATCAATATAATAATTATATAGTTTTATAAAAGGAAAAATCATAAACTATGAGACAACCCATCACATCTGGAAAGTTCATTTGGATTGAAACAAAAACCGAATGGTGAAAATGGTGCATCACCTAAAACAGGCCTACATGTTGTCCTGGTTAATATGAAATTATTTTCCTTTTTTTTAAAATATATGATAGATAAAAGTTACATTAATTTTGGAAGAATATGTTTTATTTTATAGAAAACTGTGAGATAAGAAATTTATTTGGTGTTATGTGATTAAAGTTGTTTCAGAATACATTCAGTATTTTGGGAACCCACTATGGTTAAGGTAAATTGAATAATATGGGATATTTTTTAGGAATAAAAGTTTTATAATATTTTGGAAGCACATATGATTTTATTATGGATTTATAGGGAATCAGTTTATTTATGGAAATGGTTATCATATCATGGAGATTATTTAATTTGGGAAATTATATTTTTTATATGAGAGATCAAGAGTGACTGATGTTATTTTGGGATAGAAATATTAAATTTATCATGGAAGACTATGTGATGAGATATTTATAATTTTTGGGATTCAATCTTTGTATAGAACATTTTTGAGGAATTTTAAGGATAATCATTTTTTCCCTCATCTATGTTGAACATTAGGTAATACTGCTGAATTTTGGATATAAAATTAGATTTTATTAGTATGAATATTTACTCATTTTGGGAATAATTTTATCATATACTAACATTCTTGGTTTTAATTAATGTGTAATGATAAGAGGAATAAATAATTATTATTTTTTGGAATTTGTGATCTCTAGAAGTTGATCTAATCATCTTTGCTTTAAATATTCATCTTGAATACACATCATTTTGAAAAAAATGTGCGTTTTGGTAGAAATGGATTAATGTCTAAAATTATTCTTATACAGTAAGTATATTTACTTATGTTCTTATTCTTCCTAGTAAAATAATTCCACAACTCTAGGAAAATGATCTTGAAAAACATAATTATTCATTTTCTTTTCTTATTTAAAAATCATTGGCGTTTTAACACATCACATATTTGGGATTTTTTTGTGATTAACTTTCTCATGACTATGTTCTCTATCACTCCCTATTAGTCATTGGGAGTTAGTTTTCTATTCAATATCCATGTTTTTACTTCCCACATATGTTATCATACTTATAAACCTAGTATGTGTTTCTCCAGATGACCATTTCACTTACCTTTATTTATTATCAAGTGAAAGTTTTATTAATCCTTTTTATGATGAACAATTTCAATAATCATATTATGAAATGTCAAGCCATAGTTTTTGATCAGGAGTAAAAAATTATAAGGATGAAATTTTCAATGGGTTGGGGGATGTAACAATATAGTTAATTATAGAATAAACCATTTTGATTTTTATTAGTATTCCTAAATTATGTAGGTTATTAATTATCAATATATTAAGTAATTATCAAAATTAAAAAGGAAATAGTTTTATTAAACTCATTTATTATAGGATATTTTTATAAATTTTCATTTTTAATTTATAGAAATTTAATTTGAAAAAATTAGAATCATTTTTTAAAATCATCATTCCAAAATTATCATATGATTAATTTTTTTTAATTTCCTAAAAATATTTATTTTGCAGGAATACTAAAAATTTATGATTTTTATTGAAAAGTGGGGTTTTTAAAGTATTTAAAAGGAATAGTTTTGTTTTGGATTAGTTTTAAATAATAATTCATTAATTTTAATTTAAAATTATAAAAATATGGTTTGTAAAAGGATTTTAAACATTAATTTAGTAGAAAAAAATTTCATATTTTAAAAGGGCAGTTTTTGAAAAAGAGTTTTTCATTGCGTTTTGCAAGTTTAATATTAAATTAAAAACAAAAATCCTTTAATGTTAAATTTGAAAAATGTATTGCATATTTTGAATAAGTGGGTTCATATTTAGTAAGCAAGTCCATTTTATGTATATATAATATTAATAGTAACCTTAATAAGTTTTATTACCACAGTAAAGGTTAAATCAGGTAATTTTGGTTAAAAATGAAATGATAGGAACCATAAAATGAACTAAAACTTAAATAAATATTATTTTAGGATTTTAACTCAACCATAATATTCCCATTATAAAAATTATGGTCTTTTGGGGACAATTTTATGATATTTTTACCTTTATAGTATTTTATTTAAAGAAAAGAAGAACATGTATCCCTCTTGCTTTTAATAAGTGTAACATTTTAATATAGTGTCATCTAGAAGATAAATTAAACTATAAATAGTTTTATAAAATTAAAAATATTTATATTAATCAAGGTATTTTTTTTATTTTTTAGTTAATAAATTATTACCTTAAATTCTTTCACAACATCGATGTAGCAAATAATTAATTAATGAGGAAATTGAATAAAAGCTATTAAAAATATATAAATAAATTTTATTTGAGATAAATAATGTGATAAAATAACTTTATAGATTAACATGAAATTTTTGATATATAAGAAAATACTTGGTTCTAATTTTATATACTTTTCTGATATTATTAAACTAAAAGTAATGAATAATTCTAAAAATTGACTATTTATATTTTATGGTAAAAAATATTTTATATTTGATGTAAAATTTAAAAAATATGAAATTTGGAAATGTGATTATGATAATGTTAAAAATATCATATATGGTCCATTTATGGGTCTTTTTTCATTTTGTATTAACTACATTGTCCCACAAAAAGTAAAAAACCATATTGCCATGGTAAGAGGTAAATGGGTTAAATAGGAGTTAAAACCAAAAGATAAGGGTACAAACATAGTCAATACATGTATACTTTTTATATGATTATTTCAACCCATAATAATATTTTATTAAAAATAACTCACTTTTTTATCTATTTAAAATTGAAAATTAATTTATAATAATTTAATAATTTAATAAATTCCAAGAGTTCCCCTCCCCTTTTGTATAAAAGGGGATATATTGTTCTTATTTAATAACACATGAAAAAACTTTTGGTTCAGAAAATACCCACCCAAATACCTTCCTAGAATCTATACTATCATTATATAGGTATTTTTTAAGGATTAATACCAATCTCAGAGATTTTAAGTTGTTATGAAAAGGATGTTTAAAAAAATAGGTATAGTTTTTTTCTGCATGTTTTAGTTTTACTTCTTCTTACCCATACCAAAAAACTTATTCAACCATGATGAAATAATAAATTTGGTATTATTTATATACAAATATGTTATTATGATAGTGACATGACCTATATCTATCCCATATTCCATAAAATGGGAAATGAATTAATCATTCATGTGTACGTAGGACTACAACCTCCCAAACATATGTAATAAATTTTACATAACCGTCTATCATTATTGATTATAATGAAGGAAGTAATGTTTATTTATTATATACATGCCATATTTATCTTTATTAAAAGATAATATAGCATTGACCTTTTTACCTTTCCATGCACAAGAAAATGATAACATCATTTGGGCGTACAAGTGGACTAGAACCTCCACGAAGTGATGCAATTTGATTTTCATCACCAGATCACATGGATGATATATATAGTTATATTTAAAAGAGTATATATATATATTATCTTTATTTAAATATAAGTAATATTTACCTTCTTTTGATAATGATAGTTGAAAAAAAGAAACGTTACCCATGTGTACATACGACCTACTCTCTCAATTATTATAAAGTAGTTCATTTATAAAAACAATATTTAATGGATGGATTTAAAATTATAAATTATGAATAAAAATTGTAATTATTTTATGATTTATATTCTGGAAATGTTAGAGTAATGACCACTTTGACCATATTCAACTGACCGAAGTAATTTTGGGCTTAAGTACAGAATAACATCAAAATATATGGGGAGAACCTAATTGATTTAGTAATTGTATATAACATTATAATAAGTAATATAAAGGAAAAATGAACATGTTTTTTTTCTCAAATAATTATACGATTAAATTATGTTGATTATTCATAAATATAGACAACATATGTGACGTGTCAGACTAATGGTAAAGAAATTTATTTTAATAATAATCTTTTAAAGTTTCCTTTTCAACTATTTTTACAAAGGTCAAAAGGAGAGTATTTTTTATATATTTTTAATGAATGTAATTTTCATCCATCATAATTCCATGTCATTTTAAGGAATAATTTACATTTCTATTTTGTTACTTTCGAATAAATTATGTTCCTTTATACACTCATAATTTCTCAAAAAAGTGATTATAAAATGGAAAGGTTATTTTAACCAATAATGTTTTTAATTATATTTTCATCAAACAGAAACTCAATTTACCTTGTTCTATTTATTTTTGTATGGAAAATGAGTGTTTAAAATTAAATTTGTATATTTATATCCAAAATTTATTTTCATATACATTTTAAAGAGTTTTTCAAATGTTTTATGATGAAAAATCTAAGCATAAATTGTTGTATTCATGATATGGTTCTTGAGCATTATATTTGAAACAAGTGAGAAAGATTCATCTTCTACTAAGGTTTGAAAAACATTATAGATCATTAGTGAGGTTGATATAAATGATATGTTGGGTGTTCCCATATAAAATCGAGTAAGCCCGTTATAGCTTTGGGTGCGGTCAGATAGTGTTCTAAGGAATTTGATAATAAACCATTTCTATTGAGAGAAGGAGGGAGTTACCAAGGGTTTATCCAAGGTATTTAACTCGGATTTACTTATTTATTAAATGGGATTAAAATTCTTCAAGAGGGTGTCAACAACTGGGAAGTTTTGGTGGACCATGGATTTGAATTCACTAAGCATTGTCCTCTTATCTTCTGTGGTGACAAGGGACCCTAGAAATCTAAGGAGTGTCTTGATAGGATTGAAAGGATATTAAATTTTTTAAAGAATATTGATGAATCTAAGGTTTATTTTTACTCATATATGATTGAGTTACTAAGAAGGATATGGTGGGATTCCATCATGGAAGAGAAGTTTCACAAGGAAATTACACAGACTACATTCAAGACAATATTTAATTCATAGTTTTAAACAGAGAGGTTACATGAATTGAAGAAAGAATATTTTATAACCTTTTATAAAGGGGAGTGTAATATTCTAAAGTATTCTACTCACTTTTTTGAGTTGGTGCATCTAGTATTGTTGAAAGTAACCAATGCTCACCTAAAGGGCCATAGGTTTGAGTTGGGACCGAGGCCTCAAATTCATTTTTTATTTATTATCAAGTTCGTTCCAAACTTCTTGGTGGTATTAAAATAAGTATATTTGGTAGTGGCAGAAATAGAAAGAAATAAATGTTTGGGTGAAGCTTTTATTGGTGCAATTATTAGCTTGGGTGTGTCTTTTGGACAGAAAAGGAAGCGTTAGGGCAGTCAATTTTCTTCAGGACCAGTTTCAAGTGATTAATTAGGACATCAAAAAAATTTTTGAAAACAATTTGAAAGGTGTGTTCATAAAAATACTAACTATATGGAGGCTCCTAAGACATATCGACATTGTGAATTATTAGGCAACATGAAGTGTTTA
This sequence comes from Viscum album, assembly GCA_963277665.1. NCBI lineage: Eukaryota > Viridiplantae > Streptophyta > Magnoliopsida > Santalales > Viscaceae > Viscum > Viscum album. The sequence goes on from OY728128.1 coordinate 1,229,104,331, forward strand.
TGTGAATGGATATCCCATGTTATTAGGGTAGAATACACTATCACCAAGGGTTCACATGTTCATCATGATGCTTCCAAGGGTGTTAGGTTTAATCCTAATTCCAAGGGGGATGGTTATGTGGATAAGGGAAGATTAATTTATGTGACTAAGTATATTTAAGAGGAATATGTAGTGGGGGTAGATATTGTTTGAAGTATGGTGACTATTTCAAATTCTATAGTTCTAGATTTGTTTGAAATAGATGATAATCATTATTTTATATCATAAAAGTTATTTTTAGTATTGGGATTACATTTGGAACATATTACTTACTTTTTTGTATTTTTACGCACCTTTGGGAAAAATTTACAGACAAGGTTTCTTGTTTCCCACATGTTGGTTGATGATATCCATCTTTGAGGTAGTGTGGGAATTATTAGTTATTGATATTTTAATATTATACTTGAATATTGGCATGGATTGGATAATTAGTGCGAATCCTAGATTGAATATTATTATTGTCAGGTTCTGTTTTTATATTCTGATGGGGTCACTAATGTTTTTTAGGGTGAGAGGGACCTGAGATCAGAAATATTGGGGCCTATTATTCCTTATATTGGAGTAATATCTTGATAGTTTACAATGATGTTATGTGATTACATTGACCCATATTTGGGTAGTCCCCTTCCTTTGATGGTGTGTACATACCATGCGGGATTTTTGAATGATTTTTATGGATTACCTCCATAGAGAGATGTTGATTTTACTATTTAACTACTTCATAACATAATGCCAATTTTTATTCAATCTAATTGAATGGAACCTTATAATTTGGTGGATCTTAAATTCCATATTGAGGATCTAGAGGCTAAGGGATTTATTCATCCTCACATGTCACCATGGGTTTCACCTATCCTCTTGGCCCATAAGGAAGAAAAGAGTCTTATAATTTATAGAGATTATCTAATGTTGAATCAATAGAATATTAATAACAAATATACTTTCTCTTGTATTAGAAAAATCTTCAACTAGCATAGAGGGGAACATTGGTTTTCAAATATTGACCTGAGTTCAGGGTACCACCAGTTGAGATTTATAAAATAGGATATACCTATGGATTCATTTAAGAGCTTGTATAAGAAAATTTAGGTTTTTAGTATACCATATTGTCTCACCAACACACATTCAATATTTATGGCTTTGATGAACCGAATATGTCCTAAATTCTTGAAATATTTTCTTTTTGTGTTCTTGGAGGATATTTTAGTGTAATCCAAGACAAAAAAGGATCATATATACCATTAGGATCTCATTATTCAATCCTTGAATGAAAATTATCTGTATGGTAATATTTTAAAGTGTCAGTTTTGGATCCAAGATGTAAACATTCTAGGGAATGTGGCATATGAGTGGGGTGTCTCACTCGATCCTTAGAAAATTCAGGCTATTATATACTGGGATCAGCCCAAAAATGTGTTTGATATCTGATGATTATTTGGATTGGATTATTATTTTTGATGTATTTTTCATGATTTATCCAAGATCTTATCGTTGATGAAATATTTAACCTATAAAGGTGTACAGTTTGAATGGAATTAAAAAAGTAAAATATATTTTGAGGAGTTGAAGGGGGGGTTGAACTTACAACCGGTTTTTATTCTTCCAAAATAGGATTTTGGTTATGTTGTTTTTTACGTTTCTTTTGGTACAAGGTTGGGATGTTTCTTAAAGAAATGGAAGAAGGTTGTGGCCTATAGCAGTAACCAGTTACACCCTCATGATAAGAACTACCCTACCCATTATCTCAAGTAGGGAATAGTTATGAATTCACTCAAAACATGGCATCAAAATATCTTTAGAGAGCAGTTTACAATATAGTGTTATCATAAGATCTTAAAATATATTTTTACTCAGAGAGATATGAATTTAAAATAGATATAATGGGTGGAGTATCATGAAATTTTTTATTTTGATATTGAATACAATCTTGGGAAAAGGAATCAGGTTTCAGATGCATTGAGTAAAAATTACCTAAACAAGTCATGAAGGAATCAGTTGAGGACTGATCTATAATGAGTTTGTTTAATGAGATAATCTTGGGAGTGGAAGAGGTTGGTAGATTGGTTTTCTTAGATTTGATGAAAGTTAACCCATATTGTTTTGAGTTCTTTCATCTCAATAAGGGGAAAGAAACTAAGTGGCAATTATTTGGGAGATCTTGGTTGAGTGGTCTTGGTCTCCCAGTTGAGATTTTTCTTTCGTAACAGTTTAGTTGTTCTGATTTCTATCAGAAATATGTTGATGGATAATGAATAATGTTCATGTTGGTCCATGAAACCTGGGGCCACCAAGATGTATCATGAATTCATATGTTAGTATTTTTGGTCAGGGATGAGTCATTCTATGGAAAATTATGTATCCTCGTGTCTCAATTATTAGAAAATTAAGGCGGGAGACTACAGACCTACTAGTTTTTTACAATCTATGACCATTCTGGTATGGAAGTGGGATAATATTTCCATGGAATTTATAATATTTTCCACAGAATCCTATCAGGAACGATTTGATTTGTGTGATCATTGATCAACATAGAAATAAACTCAATTATTACCTTTTAAGGAGTCACCAATGGTAGAACATCTCTATGAATTGTTAATCTGAGATATTTTGAGAATTAATAGGTTCCCTATATGGTTATATCTGACAAGTATTATAGGTTCAAATCAAAGTTCTAGAATGTTTTATAAGAGGAAATGGATTCCCATTTGAAATTAATCATGAATTATCATCTAAAGATAGATTGATATATAAAGAGAGATGTCCAAGTTCTCAATGATATGGTTTTGGCTTGTGTGATTTATTTTGGTGGATTCTAAGAAAATCATTTTCCTATGGTTGAATTTTACAATAACAATAGTTATCAAGATTAAATAAAGATGGTTCCCTTTGAATCATTTTACAGGTTCCAATTTAGACCCCCTTATGTTGAGTTGATTTGGGAGAGGGTTCCTTGTTTGGGCCATGTTTGGTTTAGGAGAGGATGGAAAAGGTGATGTTTATTTAGATGAAGCTGATCATAGTACAGAGCCATCAAAAATATTATGCAGACCATATTCATTAGCAGTTAGAGTTTGAGGATGGCAGTCAGGTTTTTCCCAGAGGTTCACCTCACTTGGGTCATCATTGGTTTGGTAAAAAGGGTAAGTTGGATCTAAGTATTTTTGGCCCCTTTAAGATCAAGGATCCTATAAAAAATAAGGTATATTAGTTGGAATTATCATATCATTTTACTTTGATATATGAAATGACTCACATTTCCAAGATTAGGGGGTGTCAACATGATCCTTCCTATGTGACTGAAATAATTGATATTGATCTTAAAATTGATACCACCATTGATGAGATACAGATACTTATTATGGATCACTAGGATATGATACTATATGGTAAAACAACATCCTTGTTCTGGGAACTGTGGAAGGATATATTGGGTTTCTATAAGATGTGGGAGTGGGAATCCTTAATGAGGTAGAAGGGGCCTTCTATATTTGTGGTTTTAGGATCTTGAAGACCTTATAGGAATATAAAGTGCTTATGGTGTTGAGATATTTTTCACCCAATGGGTCGTAGGTATGCCTTATTTTGTCCTTGGTTTATCTATTTTGAGGATTGTGAAGATTTGGGGGATCAGAGGTTAATCATAATGATTTTTAAGAAGAAATAGTAAAGGAACATGGTTAAGGAACACATTTTATTTAAATGAATAGTAATCATGAGTTATCCATATTTTTTGGTTCTAGTGGCCTATTGCACAGTTTTTAGAAAGACTAGTCAAACCGTGAAAAATTACTAAGGAAAACTATGTAGGTTGTTTAGAAACTATCCAGGGGTGTCACATGGTTTGATCATGTTTTTCCAAGACTATGTATCCCCCAGTGAAAACCATTCACCCCCATAATAAATAGACATTAGTGGGTCATGATTAAGGTGAATAGTTTGTTTAACCATGAATCCTCCTCTAGAAACCATGCGACCCCCTTTAGAACTATTTAATAGTGGGATTTTACCATTTTCCCTTTGTCATTTTAAATCCTAAACACTTCTAATCGCACATTGGATCTTCCTTATCCATCCCCAAGGATTTTGATATCTCTACCATTGGTTTCTAGGTGGTTCTTCTTCATTCCCGATGGATCACATCATGTTGTGTTGCGTTTTTGATCGAGTTTCCCATCTTCTTTATAGATGCACAATAGATATATTCTCCTCAAATATTGCTGGAACCATGTTGGGATTTCATACTAGATCTAATGGGTTTGATTGAGGATTGAAATAATTTATTGTGCATCTAGGATCTTGAGGACCCGATATACTCTTATATAGTCTCTATTTTCAAAGGTAATTTGTTTTTCCTCTATTTGTGATAATTGTTTCAATAAAAAGGTTAAATTATATGAATTTCATACCATTTTTGTACAATAAATTTTTTTTATTCATTTAATCAATGTTATTTTCCGTTTCATAGGATTTATTCAAAAGAAACATGTTTTTAAAGGGATTTTATTTAAAAATAGGATTTTAAAACCATGTTTTAGATTAAATGGTTGAATGATAATTTTGATTCAAAAATGGGGTTTCAAACATTGAATAATATTATCATGGATTTGATTTTTATTTATAAAATTTGATTATGGTTTTGAAATTAATTTTGAAAATCATGGAAAATTGGGAACCTTAGGTGCATCATGAATGGGACATAGGTGACCGATGTGTGAGTGGCACCATAAGGGGTTACATTCGAAATATTAATGGAATATGATAAGAATCAATATAGGTTAGTACCAACATATTATTAGTTTAGGATATTTTATATCTTGCATGTATTCTTATAGGATAAGTCTCAATACAGTGTTCTTTATCACATACGATTTATTTATTAGGTGATGGATTTTTTCATGGATTGTTGTTCACATGTTTTCAAATGAGGCTGTATCAAATAGATTCACATGATGGGTGATTTAATGGATATTTGTTTACTTTATTAACATATGGTTTATGAATATGATTTTTTTTTATCAATTCTTCTAGTCATGTTACTTATTTTTTGAATTTAAATTGATTTTCTGAAAAAAAAAGGTTTTAAAAATGGGTTTCGTTTTATCAAAATGATTTGTAAATTTTTTTTTAAAAGAAATAACTAATAAATTCTTGTTATTATAATTTAATAGGCTATGTGGTGGTATCCTATTGGATTTTTTGATACCCTACTTTTTCCTTTGGGCGGTTTTGGAAGTTATTTTGCAGGGATCAGGTTATGGTAAGGGCATCATGAATCATTCTGGTTTATATTTTTGTTATTTATTTAATCTAAGGATGGTTTGGAGGTGAAAATTGGAAACATGTTGATTTAATGGTTTTCTCTTTGCATACCTTTTTGTTTATCCATCATGACTTGGATTACATAGATCTTGGAAGTATCATTTTCTTCTGTGTTGTACTCTGGTTGTATGTCTTGTTTTTTTGTTATATTCATAACTTGTTTTCCATTATGTTGTAGCACCTCACCATAGTGATGGTACATCTTGGGAGGATTTTCCATATGACTTGAGTTGGTTCATTACAACAACATTACTGACTCCCTAATTTTTTTGGTTCTTGGTGTATTACCTAATATCCAAATTGGTGATGGAATGGATGGATGACTACTCACTCTTCCATAATCTACCATATTGATATGCAAAGGATATGATGTATAGAGGTTATGATACATGGTATATTATAGTTAGATATTAGAGCACGAATGATGTGTTTTTTGGTGACATGATAGTGGGTGTGACACATAGTTGGGATTCATTCATGGCAGGAGGATGACATAATGTTGATATCATTGATATTCATGATATCATTCTTTTATGAGGACATGATGTGAAGTTTTGATGTGGTTATATTATATATGGTTGTAAATAATCATTTATTTTTATAATGTGGTATGCGGGTGTACATATTTTTTTTATGAATATGGGGGCAATGAAAGTGCCAAGATGTTTTCCATTAGGGTGTTAGAGTGAAAAACCTATGGGTGAGTGGGTTTAGGGTACCTTCTTGATAAGTATTATTTTTATTTTATGATATTATACCTAGATGCTATATTGGGTGAGTGAGCCTTGGAGAGGTTGGGTGATAGTTAACCTACATTTGGTGTGTGTTGGTTCTTCTATTAGTTAACTGACGCATTAGTATGCTACTTCCATATTGAATGAGTGGTATTGATTAAGGTCCAAATAAGAATACCTTTATTATACAACTATATATATAAACTTGTTTTATAGGTTTCTATTAGGGATTTTGTGATCAAGCTGGATAAACTATCTCGAGGCTTTGAGCAGTTGTTGAAGTCACTACCATGGGTGTCGTTGTGTTTTCATTTTTAGGAATTGTTTCAACAAGACTTTCACATGGATTATGGTATATTGTTCTTAAATTTATATTATAAAGTTTATTAATGGTTCTATTTATATATTCTTAAAGTTATGAGGGTGATGCCTCCAATTTTTTTGTTATATACACTTGGTTCTAGTTGCTGCCAATTAGGAAATTTGAATGGGATTCAGGGGTCACAGACACATTCACTACCAATCTAGGAGGGGGTAACAATGAGGGAGTGTCATTAAAAAGTTTTCTTAGAGATTTGGTTAAGATTTTGGTTATCTTCATGTTGTTATGAGGGCGATTCCTCACATTTGTGTGTTATATACACTGGTTTTAGTCGCCGATATGTGGACTATTAGGGATTAGATTCATGGGTCACACACATCTTCACTAAGAATCTAGGATGGGTTCCTAATGGGGGTGGGTCCTTAAATTTTTTTATTATATCTTTGGATAACAGTTAGGTTGTAGTTTTGAGTTAGTAACATACAAGTATTGAATGGGTTTGGTAGCGAAACACCACAATTGAAACATTATGTGTGATATAATAATGGTGATCAACTAGGAAAAAGGTTTTTATGGCCACCAATAATCTGATATAAATAACTTAATCATATTGAATATTCTAAGTGAGGTAATACTGATTAGAGGGTAAAGACCTGTGTTGCCTCCTATCATCATAGGTTATGAAAATCAGAGGAAATTTGAACCATTTTTTCTCATCTGTGTTTTAGGTGGAAAATGGTAATTTTTCATAAAAAATGATCTCAAATAATATTTACAACCACTATGTTAGTCACATAATATTTTTTTACCCAAGTACATGAGTTAGGTAGTAATCCAAATCATTCAAATTTTCATAGAAAAACTAATATTAAATTAATCAAATATAAATTTATTCACACAAATTTGGTTGGTGATATCGTTCATGTGGAGTATTGGGTAGATATTTTTTCTTTTTGCTTGATTCTAGAATGAGAGAGTTTTTCAAGGTGAGGTATAAACCCATAATAGGGGTCGGGTTTGGGCCCGAGCCCCTTTTATTGTTTATTTATTTTTATTTTTCCCTTTTTCTATTTCTATCCTCACCATTATATTAACATTTATCCACCCTTGGGATTATATATATTGGGTGGATGATAGAGGTAAACAGAGAGATGATGGAGAAGGATGAGTAGGCACCGAGCAAGGGGATTATTTAGAGTTAGATCAATGATCAGTGGGTACGTGGTGTAGATTCGATGTGAATCTTTAGTGGTTCCCACATGAAGGTAATATATTTCAATTTATTTTACAATTAATATCAAAAAATTGGTTGTTTTAATGTTTTAAATCAATTTTTTTCTTTTGTTATAGATACATTGAGGGATGATCTTGGATTAATCATGTAACACCCCGAGCTCCCACAATACGTTTCTCTTTAAATAATACAATAGCATGCGATGTACGTAACACCGAGTTCAAGCGCACCATGACCTCTCAAACTAGACGTTTAAAAAGAGGTTATGAATAGTAATTACCACATTTTGAATTGTAAATATATCCCATATAATTTTAACATTCATATTTTGTGTTTCTTAGACATAATATAAAGACAAATTATATTTTTTTAGATAAAAGAAGTATTTTTAAAAAAATACAGTTTTACCTCCTTTTAACGGAGAACAATTTTTAAATCCAATATTTGACACTTTTCAATATTCAATTTGACAAAATAAACTTTTTATTTAGAATCGGGACATAAAAAATTAGTTTTGATAATTTTTTCTTGTTTTTCTGAAAACTTTAATATTTGGATGAATAGTGAAAAATACTATATTTTAACTAAAAACAACTTTTTTAGTCAAGAAAATTTATAGTGTTAAATTATAAATTGTAATGGTTTGGAAGTATAAATATGTTATATTTTTACTATTTAATCCAAAGCTGGCCATTGAAAGTAATTTCACATTGAAATTCGACATAAACAGTTGTCGATCTTTTGATAGTTATTATTTCTTAAAAATACGTCTTTTGGTTTTGAAAATGAGAATTAATTTAAAATTAATAAATTCAACTTATATGATTTCAATTTGGTAAAACATACTTCATTTTTGAATTCATAATATCAAAATCAGTTTAGGGTGAATTTTTTTTATTTATCTGAAAACATTCAATTTTTGATGAATAGTGAAAAACACTGAGTTATTCTTTAAAAACCACTTTTTATTTAAATTATTATTTATTTTATTTAAATTTATTTTAGGTAAAAATAGATACATAATACCTATATATGTCCAATGTATTTCATTGGAGTCATTTTATAATAAGTTTAGATATTTAAAAATTTTATTGAACTTTTTCCGTCTTTTACCCACCTCCTTACAACATTTGCAAATTTGCATAGAACATAATTTTACAACTTATGTGAATTGAATTTCAAAAATCCGAGAGACATAGTCGATATCAGTAAGTAAAATGTGGTTCAATAAGATAAATTTTTTTTTTGTGAATTGTGAATTTTGGCTTTTATTACCACGGTTAAAATTAAATAGGCTAATTAAAAGTAAAAATGATATTATTATTACCCAAACACATGTCCTAATTCTATTGGATAAGTGTAATTAGACCAAAAATAACCTTAGTAATAAAATATAATCCTTTAGGTCCACTTGGATTAGATTAGGACATTTATTATTATTCAATTTAAAGAAGAGTTAAAAGTGTAAAATTCAAGTTTTCATAACTAAAACATTTTTAATATATGGTTATACCGAAGATAAATTATACTATAAGTATTAATTAGAAAGATAAAGATATTTCCTAAATAATGGTATTTTATTTATATTTTTTAGACATTGAATAATTTAATTTATTTATGAGACAATCATGATGCAGTAATTACTTAATTAATGAAATATTAAAATAATTAAGACGATAAATATCCAAATAAATGTAATTTGAGACTTTTTAAGAATTCCACTAATTTACTAGGTTAATATTACATTTTAGGAATGTATAGATGAATTGTTTTTGAAGTAATAATGCTGTTATGAATTTAGGAAAAACAAAATACCAAATAGTGTCACAATCGACATAAAAGAGTTTTTAAAACAAATATTATATTAGTAATTGATATTATATTCCTAAAAATATAATGTTCCACTAAAATACATATATAATTATATTTTTATCATTAACGAACCAATTGGGGATCTCTTGGAAGTATATAGTATGTTTATTAACCACATAATATAAAATTCAAAGAGACATGGTAAATGTCAAACTATTTAACTAAGAGTTAAATAAAAAAGATAAAGTTAATATAGTGACTCAAAACTCTATAAATCCAATTTTTTGTGTGGTTTTCGACCCATCCCCACCTTAGCCTTTAAATAATTCAATTTGGAGCCATTAGAAACCAAACATTCTTTTATTATAAAATAATATTTTTATTTTTTCCTATGGTGCCCCTGACCCCTTTTATAAAAGGCCACTCCCCCTTCTATTTAATTAAAACCTTCTAATCCATTTGGATCTGAAAACCCATGCCCAAATACCCTATAAACTATCCTAAATTCATCCTATATTCCTTCCTTTTGTCAGAAATCCAACCTAAGTATCCCTTTTGATCAAATCAAAAGGAAGAACCCAAAGAAGAGGTAAATATTTCATCACCTTTTTCATGTTACTTTCATCTTCCACTTCCTCTTTCTATGTTGTTTACATTATAAAATAAAAAATCCAGTATCTTCTATATAATATTATGTTATTATAAATATGGTACAACCATATTCATTATTCTATCCATCCTTTGAATGACATGTCTCCATACGTGCGTACGTAGGGCTTACCGTCTCCATGTCGTGGTGTAATTATTATTCAATAAATTATTATTTGGACGGGTATAATAATGATGTGTAATTGATGTAAATAATAAATATAACATGATAATGATTCTGTATATATTATATAATATCCAATTATATACGACTTTAATATCAAAATAATGATATTGTCGCTCGTGCGTACATACGGATTACCGTCACCACGAACGTGATGAGATTCATTCCCCATCGTACCATTAAAGACTAATTTTCATTTGATGATTAAAAAAAATGTTTAAAGACATAATATCATTATGAATATGAATAAGATACATCATATCCAAGAAAACATCACTTACGTAACAAATCATATAAAAGAAAATGAATCAGTTAACGCCTGAAACGATGATAATACTAAGATATTATTAAAAAATCATTGTTAAAAGATCATACATGATATCATATTAATTTATATGATTCTTTTATAATTTAATAACAATTATTTTACCATCATAAAGGAGTTAAACCAACCCTTGACCAAGGAAAAGTACAAGTTAAGGGTTAATTTCACAATCTCTTTATTATCTGAGGTTGTTTTTACATAAGTATGTACTAGGACATATTTATTATCCATGTCCATGTTTCATAATAGAGTTTTCAACGGGATTCTTTTTAAGTTACCTTTTTACTAAATCATCATGTTAAATGTTTTAAATATTTTATCTTCTAAATCATTCTCATTAATGTCTATTCTTTTAAAATGGGTTTTAAGGCTTTATTTATATGGACATGAATGTTTTTAAATTGTTAATTCCTTTAAAAAGTTTCAAAGTGGTATGGGACACATTGATTCAAAAAATTATTTAAATTTCTTCCTTTATAAATTATGTTACTTTTAAATGTTTTTATGAAAAAGGGATTTTTCTCTCAAAGAGTTGTACAAATCATTTTCATCTATATCAACATCCTCTGATGGATTTTAAACTTATTTGATGTTGATTTATTATGATACAAAACTTCCATATTGTATTGAAGGTTTTGTGATATGTTTGACTGTGGATGTGCTATTTTTATACCATTCATGGTTTATGGATAAAGTATTGACATTTTGTATGCATGTTTTAATACGAATGATTATGTTACGTTTAAACCTTTTCACATGAGGCATGCAATGGACTTATTAAGTGACGGGTGGAGCCCGCTGTAGCTCCTCGATGCATCAGTAGGTCTCAGGAGACAAACTAGTGCCTTGGCACAAGGCCTTGACAAAATCTTATTTTTAGTCTTGGAACAAGGCCTTGACAATGTGGTTAAGAAGTCTGGCATTATGCATTCCATCATTATGAAAGGTGCTATTGATATTGAATGTGATTATTCGACTAGTAGAATATCCATGTGAATAAGTAAATGGAATTATTTAATTTTATCTTTTCCATATTATGCTGAAGTCCAAGTTTAAATGGATTTTTTTAGTCTTATACATCGCCTTAAATGTTTATGCTTATTTATGAAAGTTTCTGCTATATTATTATCCTTACTGAGCATCTGAGCTCACCCCTTTCTCTGTTTTATTTTTTCCCAGATGTGAAGAAGTATATTATGACTGACCTGCAGGGATAGTCTATGAGATTTCAGTGATGTCTATAGAAATAATGTTATTGTAGTTTTCAATTTTATGACGTAATGTAAACCCTATGAATGTATCTAGTACTTACAAGGATACTAAACTAATTGATCTTTTGAGATGTGAACTTTTCTGATCATGCCAACGATAAGTAATATTGTACTGACTCTGGGCTTCTGGGGTCGGTGCGTTATAGTTGGTATCAAAGTAAGTTTATTACAAACCTTAGAAACTATATTTAGATAAAATCTGATTAGAGAACATTACCCTAAGATATATTTTGAGGATTAGTATAGAATAACTTCCTATAATTTTGGTAATTTAGATATTTTGTGTGTTTTCCAAGAAATAAATACCTGTCTCGATATGAGTAGGTAGAGGCGACTCTGGGACAGATGTACCTAGGGGTAAAACCTGAAAACACCAGTTTGAGCTATACTAGATTGGGAACTGGTGCCCATCAATGGGCCTTGCTGCACTCTTAGTTATGACACTCCTAAGGGATAATCTTAAGATAATTCACATTTTATTTACAAACCATTATGAAGGATTTATGAGTATATACCTCTTAAAAAAAATACTTTTATAAATAAGGATTATATCCATAAACTGTTCAATTTACGTTAGGTATTTTACAAGTTTGGAATTATTCATTGTGATTCATAAACTGACCTAGTTTATGACACTTTATAGAAATGGAACCCAGTATAAGGAATGAGAACTCCAGCAATACATATGATCTAAAGAGTTAGAAGGATCATATCATTCATGGTATTAAGCCAACATTTTAAAGGGAAATAGTCTCCCATGCATTATTAATAATGAAGAAATAATATCATGTGTTAATAAGTTAAGTAAAGAATTATCTAAGTCCTATGAATTTGAAAAGAAGCAAGAGAAGAAAGGGATGGTAAAGAGAAATATGGATAAAGGGAAGAGGGGAAAGAAGGATTTTCCCATATGTGATAAATTTGGAAAGAATCACCTTGGTAAATTCTTGAAGGGTATGGGAATTTTTTATAAGTGTGGAGAAAAATGACACCACGTACGTAATTTCAAGGGTTAGAAAAAGGTTTCAAATGTATAATGCTTCATCTTCAAGGCGTTGGGACACTACGTGAATCAATGTCCTTGTCATCAGAGTATACCAAAAATGATGCTATTGGGTAATAATCATGTTATGATACTACCTCAGATGAAGAGGAATGACTAGTGTTATTATGTTGTTATTATTGAATTATTTAATTTGAGTGTTGTATCATCAATATACTGGTTATATGAATTATGAAGGTAAATAAGGATTGTACAATAGTACTATTTTAATGGGGATTTGAGATTTTATAGTTCTAAGAAAAGTGAATTAATAATAAGCTACACTTTTTGGAAAATACATGGTTGAATGAAAAGTAATCCTTAATATGGTCTTAATAATGAGGTAGTGATTTTGCAATAAGAGATGGTTGATTTGGATAAATTATATTAGATATTCTTGACTTCCTTGGAACTGATTAATAGTTTTTTTATCATTGCTTGAATATTCAAAATTTTTGGATATAAGGAATATATCCTATATTATATAAAGAATAAGGGACCATGAATGTAATCAATAAGGTTTTATGGAAATTCAGGGTGTTACCATGTTTTAAAATGATAAATGATGAAGGTTTTCACTTATTATTACATTGCAAAAAGGATCTTCATTGTGTTTAACTTCCTTATAAATTTTGGACTTTTAGTTTGGATAGAAGTATTTTGGATAAGTGTTAAGGTTGTAATGGGTTATGTTTGAAATTGGATACTATTGTTAAGGATATTTTTGTATTGTTATAAAAAGGACTACATGCAGACCGTGTGACAATCTGTCAAGTTAGACAAAGCTGCGGGAATCGAAGGCACATCCATAGTGTGATTGGGATTTATCGCCTACCACTGGACTACGTGAAGTACCTGGATTGTATAATCTAGTTTTTTTAAAGGGTCTAATAGGCGAATTATAAATTCATTACTTTTAGAACCGTATATTATTAGGATAAATATAATATTTTTTTGAAATCTTTTGGAGTGAAAGTTGAGTTTGTGGTAGAAATTAGTTGAAGGATGAAACTCTAATTTTCAAGTATATATATATATATATATTCCTCTTATTCTATGGTGAAATTAATTTTTAAACATTAGTGAAGGGATATTAAAACCAAAAATATGCTATCCTAATACCTTATAATTTTTTGAACCGATGATATTTTAAATCATCATAGATTGATGAATTTGAGGCCCTAAATTTTACACTTGTATGTGATTGATGACCTCAATCACTCCTTATAAATATTTACATTTTTTCTCTAATTATTTGTCTCTAATTTCCACCAATTTTTTCATAATAGAGATCATAATTTGGCGGTGACCCTTTCATTTCCCTTTTCCTCTTATTAAGACTAAATTTTATTAACCCAATTTTCGAGGTGGGTTTTCCCACAAAGATATTTTCTATTTTAAACCTTTTATTTTCGATGAACAATTTCAAATTTAGAGGATGCAATTTATTGAAGGAGGGATGAATGTAACACCCCGTGCTCCCACAATACATTTCTTTTTAAATAATACAGCAGCGTGCGAAGTACGCAACACCGAGTTCAAGCGCACCATGACCTATCAAACCAGCAGTATAAAAAGAGGTTATGAATAGTAATAACCAAATTTTGAATTATATATATATCCCATATAATTTTAACATTCATATTTTGTGTTTATTAGACATAATATAAGGACAAATTATATTTTTTTAGATTAAAGAAGTATTTTTCTAAAAATGCAGTTTTACCGCCTTTTAATGGAGAACCATTTTTAAATCCAATATTTGAAACATTTATATATTAAATTTGACAAAATAAACTTTTTATTTATAATCGGGATATAAAAATTTAGTTTTGATAAAATTTTGGGGTTTTTCTGATAACTTTCATAATTGGGTGAATAGTGAAAAATTCTATATTTTAACTAAAAACAACTTTTTTAATCAAAATAATTTATAGTATTAAATTATAAATTTTAATGGTTTGGAATTATAAATAGATTATATTTTTAAAATTTAATTCAATGCTTTTCATTTTAAGTAATTTTACTTTGAAATTGGACTTAAACAAGTGTCAATATTTTGAGACTTATAATTTCTTAAAAATATGCCTTTTGGTTTTGACAACGGGAATTAATTTTAAATTAATAAATTCAACTTCGATGTTTTGAATTTTGTAAAATATAAATCATTTTTGAATTTGGATTATCAAATTTATCTTAGGGTGAATTTTCAGTATTTTTCTGAAAACCTTCAATTTTTGATGAATTGTGAAAATCACTGAGTTATTGTTTAAAACCGAATTTTTATTTAAATAATTTTTATTTCTTATTTAAATTTATTTTAGGTAAAAATAGATACATAATACCTATATAAGTTCAATGTAATTTGTTTGATTTATTTTATAATAAGTTTAGATATATGAAAATTTTATTGAACTTTTACTGTCTTTTACCCACCTCTTAGGAGCATTTGAAAATTTGCATGAAACTTAAATTTACTGCTTCTGTGAATTAAATTCCAAAAATATGAGAGACACAGTTGACATCATCATGTAAAATTTAGTTCAATAAGATAATTTTTTTTGGTGAATAGTAACTTTTGACTTTTATTTACCACACTTAAAAGTAAATAGGGTAATTAAAGGTAAAAATGATATTATTATTACCCTAACACATGTCTCAATTTTATTGGATAAGTGTAATTCTACCAAAAACAACCTTAGGAATAAAATATGATCCTTTAGTTCCACTTGGATTAGATTAGGACATTTATTATTATTTATTTTAAAGAAGAGTTAAAAGTGTAAAATTGATTTTTTCAAACTAAAACATTTTTAATATAGGGTTATACATAAGATAAATTCAACTATATTTATTAATTATAAATATAAGAAGATTTACTATATAATGGTATTTTATTTATATTTTTTAGACATTAAATAAGTTATTTTATTTATGACACAATGATGATGAAGTAATTACCTAATTAATGAAATATTAAAATAATTGATATTATAAATATTCAAATAAATATAATTTGAGACTTTTTAGGAATTAAACTAATTTTAGAGGTTACTATTACATCTTAGGGTTGGTTTCATGAATTGTTTTCTAAGTAATAATGCTGTTATAAATTTAGAAAAAACAAAATACCAAATAGTGTCAAAATTGACATAAAAGTGTTTTTAAAACAAATATTATATTATTAATTGATATTCTATTCCTAAAAATCTAATGTTCGACCAAAAGACTTATATAATGATAGGTGTATCATTAATTAACCACTTGGGGATCTCTTGTAAGTATATAGTATGTTTATTTACCATATAATATAAAAATAAAAGAGACATGGTAAATGTAAAACTATTTAACTAAGAGACAAATATAAAAGATAAAGTTAATATAGTGACCCAAACCTATCAAAAACATATTGGTTGACTGGGTTTTGACCGATACCCACCTTATCAATTAAATAATTAATTTTAGAGCCATTAAAAACCGAAAAGTATTTTATTATAAAAAATATTTCTAGCTTTTCCTAAGGTGCCCCTCACTCCTCTTATAAAAGGCCACTACCCGTTCTCTCTAATTCACACCTTCTAAGCCATTTGGATCAGCCAAACCATGCACAAATACCCTATAAACTATCCTCTATTTATCCTACAGGCCTTACGTTAGTTAGAAAGCTAACCTAGGGAGCCCTTTTGATCAAATCAAAAGGAAGAACCCGAAGAATAGGTAAATATTTCATCACCTCTATCAAGTTCCTTTCTTCTTCCACTTCCACTTTCTTTGTTATTTCCATTAAAAAATAATAACATTAGTATCTTATATATACTGTTATATTATTATAAATATGGTACAACCATATTAATTTTTCTATCCATCCTTTGAATGACATGTCACCATACGTGCATACATACGGCTTACCGTCTCCATGTCGTGGTGTAATTGTTATTCAAAACATTATTATTTGGATGGGTATAATAATGATGTGTAATTGATGTAAATAATAAATATAACATGATAATGATTCTCTATATACGATATAACATCCAATTATATTCTAATTTAATATCAAAAGAATGATATTATCGCTTGTACGTACGTACAGATTACCGTCTCCATGAACGCAATCATATTCATTCCCCATCGTATCCTTTCAAGACTAATATTTATTTGATGATTAAAAATAGTGTTTAAATACTTAATATCATTATTAATATTAATAAGATACATCCTATCCATAACAAACATTACTTACGTGACAAATAATATAAAGTAAAATGAATTAGTGAACACCTAAAACGATGATAATACTAAGATAGTATTAACAAAGAAATGTTAAAAGATCATATATGATATCATATTAATGTATATGATTCTTATATGACTTAATAACAATTATTTCACCATTATAAATGATTTTAACCAACCCCTGACCAAGGAAAAGTACATGTTAAGGGTTAATTTCACAATATCTTTATTATTCGAGGTTGTTTTTACGTCTGTATCTACTGGGACATATTTATTATCCTTGTACATGTTTCATATAAGAGTTTTAAAAGGGATTTTTTTAAAGTACCTTTTTACTAAAAAATCATTTTAAATGTTTTAAATATTTATTATTCTAAATCATTCTCATTAATGTCCATGTTCTCAAAATGGGTTTTAAGGCTTTATTTATATGGACATGAATGTTTTTAAAATTTTAATTCCTTTCAAAAGTTTCAAAGTGGTATGGGACACTTTGATTCAAAAATGTCTTTAAGTTTCTTCCTTTATAATTTTTTTGACTTTTAAATGTTTTTATGAAAAGGGATATTTCTCTCAAAGAGTTTTACAAATCAATTTCATCTATATCAAAATCCTTTGATAGATTTTAAACTTATTTGAAGTTGATTTATTATGATTCAAAACTTCCATATTGTATTCAAGGTTTCAGGATATGTTTGACTGTGGATGTGTCATTTTTATTCCATTCATTGTTTATGGATAAAGTATTGACATTTCATATGCTATTTTTAATACGAATGTTTATGTTATGTTTAAAAATTTTCATATGAGGAATGCATTGTACTTAGCATGTGACAGGTGGAGCCCGCTATAGCTCCTTGATGGATCGGTAGGTCTCATGAGACAAACTAGTGTCTTGGAACAAGGCCTTGAAAAAATCTTATTTGTAATCTTGGCACAAGGCCTTGACTATGTGGTTAAGAAGTCGGGTATTATGTATTCCATCATTATAAAAGTGGCTATTGATATTTCATGAGATTATTTGACTACAAGAATATCCATGTGAATATGTAAATGGAATTATTTGATTTTATCTTTGCCATATTATACTGATGTTCAAGTTTAGATGGATTGTGTTTTAGTCTTATACATTACTATAAATGTTTATTCTTATTTATGAAAGATTCTGCTATATTGTTATCCTTACTGAGCATCTGAGCCCACCCCTTTCTATGTTTTATTTTTCTCAGGATGCGAAGAAGTATATTATGACTGACCTATAGGAATAGTCTATGGGATGTCAGTGTTGTCTATGGAGAAAATATTGTTTCAGTTTTCCATTTTATGATGTAATATAAACCTTAAGAATATATCTAGAACTTACAAGGGTACTAAACTAATCGGTCTATCAAAATATGATCTTTTATGATCATGAAATTGATACGTAATAATTCATCGACTCTGGGCTTTTGGGGTCAGGGCGTTACAAATCTTAAGGAAACTAGATATTTAGGCTTCTTTCGCGATTTTTCATTCTAGAATACCCATTTACACGACATGTAGTTAGGTGAATACATGTTGGGTGTTCTTCCTATCTAAGGAAGACGAGTTTTAGGGACTAAACTCTATATATTAGGGGGTACATGCTGTGTAGTGGAGACTCAGGGTGTGCCGGGGGAACATGGTCATCTAGGGTACACAACTAGATCTCTTGCAAGGAACAAAACCAGTAGTAAAGTGATATGCTTATCTAGACCCCATGTGGGGGTATATGGAATGGTAGATAGCTGGGGACCCCATTTTGGGTACACTTTTTGCACTAGTATGTACACACTATATAGTTTAGACTTGTACACACCGGGTGGGGTTGACGTACCTAGGAATGTACTCATGTTGGGTTACATGCTATGTCCTAGGAGGCACACACCATGTAACTTATAGAAGTACACACCTAGTGTCCTATGGAACACATATTTGGATTACCATTGTGGTTACACGCATGTGCCAAAGTTCATTCCATTTACTTTTAATTACTCATTCTATTTTTCTTGTTTTCTCTCTGGATTCAAGATTAGACTTGAAATTAGTATATTCTGAGAATTTTACAACATATATAATTACGGTGGAATTATTTCAGTCCATTGAAGGTTTTTCTTTAGAATCATCCTCAGGGTTGGGTTGTGTGTTGCGAGGCCTATGTGAGGTTTGTGAGATCATTAGTTGGAATTGATTTTGGAATCTAGACTATAATAGTTTGAGGTTCTTTTGTATGGATCCCTAAAGGATATATCGAGTGGTATCTCTAAGGATATCTATGGTTTTCCCTAGTTTTTAGGACCAGTTTCTAAATGTTATAGTCATGTGGTTTATATATTGGGTTTGAGTGCCAAAGCTGTTGGAGCATTTGGGATGGGTTAACCCAGTGGGATGATAGTTATGAATGGGTGATATTGTGGTGTTTATATGAGTTTGAGAAACTGTTGAGGAATACATTGTTTTCTAGTTTCTAATCAAGTGATCATGGGGTACTATAGTCAGTTATTGTGGATGCTTGAGGGGAATCCTATTTCTTTGGATTCCCTTATGGGTGATTTGGTACCTATAGATGGATTAGTTTATGAGAAGGGTGGATTATATTGTCTAGCATGTGATTCTTCCTATGGCATGTCTTATTTTGATGACCCCTTCTAGTGTCATACATTGAGTTGGCCATGAGGACCATCGTTAATTCCATGGTTGGAATGATGTTCATTTAGTTACCACTTTCGACATGTTTTTTATCGATAATTTTTTGAAGTCTACATAGGTTTATTGGGATGTTTCTATATTGAGAATGACCAATTATTTAAATGATCTATTGGAACCCCTCATAGGGTGTCCTTCTCTTGTTATGGCCATTGGGCCATTTATAGTTCATTGTATCTATGTGGCCTACGAGATTGGGTGTAAAAGGACATTCCTTAGAAGTACGTTCCATTGTGTTGTAACCCTGGAGACCATGGGAGACTCATTTTTTGGTTTTTACCTAAAGAGGGTTGTTAAGACCCTATGGTGGATTTCTAGTTGATGTGGAGATCAAAGGTGTCATGTGGCCCCATGATTTATTAGTCAGGAGTTGATTGAAACTTCTTGTTCCGTAGTTTGGATTGTGGGTTGTAGAGTGGGTTTATTCCATGTCTAGTTAACCTTTGGATATGATTTTTGATGTATTTTATGTTCAAAACATTGGGTTGAGGAGTAAAACCTTGGGAAATGTTGGATCGGGTGTTGGCCCTAGGTTTATTTGGTTTAATCCTTTGTTGGTTGGTTGTGGCTATATGGGAATCAAGAGATAATGGGAAATCTGGATGAGAGCACCCCATCTAGTTGAGTGTGTGCCTTTGCTAGACTATCTTTAGGGTTGTGAGTTGTATAGGAACTCATGGAGATGGTTTTTTTCCATGTATTTTGTGATTCTCTAAACCCCATGGATTATTTGTTTTTACAGCATTAATATATGGAAACTAGATAACGTTGGGTCCATAGATGGTGCCTGATTCATTCAGCATGACCTTTATGACTAATAGGTTATCTAGTTGTGTTGAGTTAGTTGTCCATAATACTTGTTCAGATTGTTCTATTGTAATCCTGGTTCCTAGTAGATTCACTTTTTAATGGATTCCTATGGTTATACCATGTGGTATGAAATTCATTCCTATTACATTTAGACATCTTGGAGCTTCTATGTTGATCTAGAGAATGCATTGGTTATCATATGGTTGGTTTATCCACAAGCTATCAATCCTCCATCACGGGATAGAGAACGTGTAGATTAACCTTAGGTATTAGGATAGATCCCCCAATTTTCTATTTTCATTATTTTTCCATTTAGTTTTATGTAGTTTTCATGAATGCTGTTTTTATGGTTCATATACGCTGGGCATATCACCTTCTCATGAACTTGTTATAATAATATAATATCTATTTACCATTGGTGGTGGACAATGTAAATTTATTCATCACACCCTATATGAGATCCTCACTAAGTATGTAGTCTAGATATCCAATTTCAAGTTGGAGCACAGGTGGTGAATTTTATGTGGATGAGGCCCAATGTTTCATGATCAAGAAAATACCCTCATGATGAGTCTCAAGATCAGACTAGTGAAACTCATTTGTCATTGAGACCAAGTATGTGGTTTAGATCAATATTGGTTGTATATACAGATTTATTTTATTCTCAGTTGTTTTTTTGGATATGTGTTTGGTCTAATGGGTGACCAGTTTCTGTGTATTTAACATGCTTGTGACTTTTTATGACTGAATGACACATTTCATTTATTATAGCATAATCTTATTTCAGTTATTTATTATGTATACTCTAATTTTTATCCCTTGTGTGTTTTTAGTTACTTTCCACTACTATTACACATTTAACCGAGGGTACAATCTCCCCACTACAGCTTTTATTCCCCAACTACTGGTAGAAATGTCTTGTGTTTTGGAAGGTGATCTAGAGGCCTTGCGATGAGCCAGATTAGGTGATGTGTCAGGCTAACCCAGGATGATTTGTTACAAAATAGTTTTAGATGTGTTTAGTTTTAGGAGTTCAGGAGTTAGTATAAAAGTGGTCTAGGAATAAGGTAGAACTTGTGAGGGATATCAAATAGGTGTGTCATGAACACCTTTTCTAATATGATATTTAAGTTTCCATGTCAAGGGATTTTCTATTCTTAGATTCCATTTTTACAATTGTGTGATTTCCCCTACCATGGTTCACTTAGTTTCTTAGCTTTATGAGTTTTTCTTGTTTTTGGATATATTATAGTGGGAAATATTAAATTATTCATGTATAATTCTAGGAATTTAGGATTTTCATGACATATGTATGTTGGTGTAAGTCTTCACAGACAATATGTGTTCAATTGTTTAAAGAGTTAGTAATTTATCATATATTGTTTCTCATATAAGAACTTAGTGTAATTATATCCATCCAAACCAAATATATATATTTTATTATGATGAATTTATATGTGAATTTGGTGGTGAGTGGTTTTCTAGTGATGGAGCTTCATTACCTTTGTCAAGGGTTGCATTAAAATCCTAGTGGGTTGGTGTCAGATCTGAGTCCCTATTAGCACCTTGATGAGGGAAAATATGCCTAGGAGATATTTGGATTAGAACTAAGTTTCCCTAATATGGGGGTATCTTTGAAGTCCTAGGTTCATTTTTCTTGAGGTGGAGTTGTTCATTCCATGTGATATCTGCCCGGTCATGTGGTGGAACATGTGTTCCGGCTACCACTGATTGCATGGGTGTCTATGGATGGTCTTCTTTAGTGGGTCCATTGAGGTCTTATTTCACTAGGGTGTGGTTACGTATGAGTATTACTAGGGTTTGATAATTGGGGTGATGGGAGTGATCTTTCTATCATGGATGGATTGAGATGGCAGGTTTGGTATGGACCCATATCCCTACATGTTTTTGGTGGTGCCCTGGGTTTCATAGAAGGATCATGGTCGAATATCATGGTTTGGATTAGCAGTCGAGTGGAGGGTGGTTGTGTGGTTGATTTTGGCATGAAGAAGATGTCTCAATTTTAATGTCGATAATTGAGTGTTCTTGGTTTTTTTTGAAAGTAACCAGCATGTGGAGGATTATCAGTGCTCTTGGGAATATTATCCAAGTTTAATTATGCCTTTTCACACTTTCATGTGAATCATATTGTGATTTTTTGAGTTTTTTAAGGACATACCATGGTGAGGATTTATATAAAGGACATTATAGGTCTTAAGAGTTTCTTATGTGGTTTATTGAGTGTTCATATTGTTGTTTATGGTGGCCCAGGAATGATCATCGATTTTGGCAGTTCATGTGACGACACATAGATGTGAGTGGTTTGTCCACGTCTATCCATTGTGTTTGGTGATATATACAGTATGGGATGTGTTTTTTTCTATTTTGGAAGTGATATGAATATATAAACACTTCTTTGGTTGGTAGAATTTGATCAATCATGAATTTATTGTCTCTCATATTGGGAGAGAGTTTTGGAAAGTGTAACAAATGTCATTTGAATGTCAAGATAACATCATTTGTTCTAGTGTTTTGGTGGTAACATGGCAGCAGGTTGATAAGATTCTCATAGGACATAAGTATTTATGTGTTTGTGTGTGTGGGGGGGGGGGGGGGTGACATCTCTTGTCATCCCGAGATGTGAAAATTAGGGTAAATTTGATCCTTTTTTTCCTATGAGTATTTTAGTATAAAATTGTAATTTCTCTTTTAAGATGATCTCATATTTTTTTATCAGAACACTGTTGGTCCTAGAATAGGGGTTTTACCCTAATATAGGAGTTCACTGGAAATCCATGTCATTGGAATTCTCCAAAAATTATTGATTATTAAATTAAATAATTATAATTTTTTTTCATTCACATTCATTTAGTGATATATTTTAAATTTAGTGTTGGATTGAGATTATATCTATTCTATTGAGTCTGGAATGGATTTTTTTCTTAGGTGAGTCATAAATCCATTGTGGGTGCCGAGGTCAAGCATCATTTCATTTCATTTTGTGCTTATTTTCCATTATTTTTTTATTTATCATTTTTTATTTCTCTCCTCCCCTTTTTCTTCATTCATATACCCCTATTAGATCTCATGTGTCATGAATTCGAGAGATGAAGAGTGATAGAAGAGGGATAGGGAGGAAAAGGTGCTCATTGGTGATCTCGTTCTGAGGTAGATCAAGGATCATAGGGAACACATGTTGTGTTTTGTTCCGATTTAGGGAAGATGTGTTTTTGGGACTATATGTAGTGTAATGTGGGTACACACTAGGTAGTGGCAATTTGAGGTGTGCTGAGGTCACATGGATGTATGAGGTACATAACAAGATACCATGTGGGGTATATAGGCATTAGTCGGGTACAATGTCCGACTAGACCATGTGTGTGGGTACATGGACAAGTACATAGTTAGGGACCCCATGTAGGGTATACATCGCGTATGGGGTGGTACACACCATGTAGTTCGATTGTATAGATGCCGAGTGGGGCTGTGGTATATAAGAAAGTACACATGTGGGGTCACTTGTCTTGTATCAGGAGGCACATGTCTTGTACTTTGGGGAAGTACACATCAAGTTACCTAGGGTATATGATCATAGACAACATTTATGGTAAAAATATCATGTACCCTTATTACATGTTGTTTACTTATCCTTGATCCATTTTTCTTTTTTTTCTTCCTAGAGTTAAAATTGAACTTATGAGTAGTCCAGTATGAGTTTTTTATGTAGATCACCATGATAGAATCCTTTTAGAATTTAGTGGATATTTTTATGGTGTTTTTATTACTATAGGATGAAGAGACTTGATGTTTCGTTACCGAATCATTCTGAGGGTTGGGTGGTGATCTTTAAGGACAGAGTGAGGGTTGTGATCTTGGTAGTTGGCATGAATTGTGGATGTTAGGCTGGTGTTGTTCAAGGTTTCTTCATATGGATCTCAGAAGTAGGAATTAAATGGTCTCTTTGAAGATATCTAAGATTGTCCATAGTTATCTAGACCATTTGTTTAGGGTTATAGTAATGAGATTTAGCTCATAATTTTGAAGGCCAGAGCTATTGGAACCATTGGGTTGGGTTGATTTTATGGGATTAATCTTACATTGTATAGATATTTTTGTGATGATATGAGTCTATGGTAATCTTATATATGCCCTTATGGGTTGGTTTCGAATCAAGTGATCAGAGGGTACTATATTCATCTATTGAGGATATCTTAGAGGCATTGTGCTTATTTTCTTGCCCTTGTGGGTGATTTGGTACCCTTGGATGGGATGGTTTTTGGTAAGGACAAAAGAGGCTATAGATCATTGGATTTATCCCATGTTTTACCTTGTGAAAAGGATCCTTTATAGGGTCCTACTTTAATATGGCCACAATGACCATTGTGAATCACCTAGTTGGGAAGTTGTGCTTTTGGATACCCCTTTGGGCATGTTATTTACCATTTATTAGTTAGAGGACACTAAGGGATGTTGGGATGTTTCCAAATTGAGCGTGACACATGATTTGGATGATCGAGAGGAACCCATCATAGGGTTTCCAATTCTTGTAGTGTTAATGCGTATGTTTTTAGAGCTTGGGTGCAACATTGGAGTCCCTAGTAGGAAATCACTTTGTGCTATGGCCATGGGGACCCTGGGATCCTAGAGCTTTTGTTTATTCTTGATAAGGTTTGTTGAAAGCCTGTGGTGTGTGTTTTTTATATGAGAAGATCTAGATTCCAAGTGGCCCCATGGTTTATTAGATGAGAGTTTATTAGGACTACTTGTTTTTCTATTTGAATAGTGTGTTTTAGTGTTGGATCATCCAATGTTTGGATAGAATTTATCCATGATAATTGCGAAATTTTGTTTCTAGGAATTTTATTTTAGGAGGATAACCTTGGGAAATATTGGATTGGGCATTGGCCTTGAGTTTATTTTAGTTCTTTCCTATTTTGGAATGTTATGTTTAGACGGTATTAAAGAGATAATATGCAGTATGGATGAGTGAAACCACCTCTAGTTGGGTGTGAACCCCATCTAGATTGACTTAAGGCTTCTGAGGTTTCAAGGTACTCAAAGAGTGGGATTTATACACTGTTGATGTTGTGGTTATCCCAGGTATATATATGTTTCTCAACAATGTTTTGGTCTATAGATATTCCCATGATTCATTCTCTAGGACATTCAAGACTACAAAATTATCTAGTTGTATCGACCTATATGTCCATGAAACTAAATAAAGATGTTATATTGGATTCCTTATGTCCATTAGATGTGATTTTTTGTGTGTATTCCTATGGTTAGGCCAGGGGTTTGGAATTCATGTATGTTTCATTTAGATTTCTTGGATCCCCGGTTTAGATCTGGAAAATATACCGGTTTTCATGTGGATAGGTGAGATGCATGATGTAAATACTATGAAGTGGGCCTAAGTGAGTGTAAATTTACCTCAGGTGTTAGGGTAGAGTCCAAAGTTGGACATTTATTTTTTTTGTTTTCCCCGTAATTTTTGTACAGTTTATATTTGATGCCATCTGCTATTAGTATCTGTTTAGGATGGGTATATAACATGTACATGAACTTGTTATGAAATTAGATTATATTTTCAATATTGGGGATGACCTACTAATATATATTTCCCAACACATGTAAATGAAACTTGGTGTTCATGTAGACTTGATATATGTTTTTAGGTTAGAGAAGTGGTTTTGAATTTGATGGATCTGAGGCCTAATGTTGCTTGATTAAGCCCAGCTAATCATGTCGTGTCTCAATATTGAGTTTCTGAAAATCAAGTTTCATGGATAAATGGTACGTTTCATGGATTGGTGATGGTTTTATATTTGGATTTATTTTATTTTCAGTTTTTTCTTTTGTATATGTGGTCATCTTAGTGTGAAATAAGTTTTTGTGTGTTTTATATGTTTATGAGTCTATCTGACTATATGAATTATTTTATTTATTATAAAATTATCTTTTTATTATTATTTATTATGAATTCCATCATTTTCATCCTTATGTATGAGTTTTGTCACATTATACTATTACTACACAATGGCCTAATGTTATAGTCTCTACACTAAACCTTGTAGATCCTCACAACTGGTCAGTAGCCGCTAATGTTTTTTGAGTCACTCTTGATGAATTATGGTGAGCCACATTGGGTGAAATGTCAGGCTGACTCGTGAATGTTCATTACAATACCTAACTGTGGTATATACGTTATGATGATCTTACTAATGAATGAATTAAGGAAATTTTGGGAAATGAAGTTGAAGCTAATTAAAATAATAGTAATATTATATGTTATGGGATACGTTTTTTGTTTCATATTAGGGAATTATGTTAATATATTCAATATATAATGTGTCTTATTGGAATCTTCTTGTTAGTTGCTTTTACTATCTTGAGGTGTTATTAGGGATTTTCTCTATATGTTGTGAGTAATTTATTTTCTACATTTTTTTGTATTCATGTTAACTCTATTTATGCTGATACATTTTCAAACATACTTGTTGGTATTTTTTAAAAGAACAACCAGTTAATTTTAAACTCTAACAAGTAATGAATTTCACCTGATGTAAACAATACAATAAAACCTTGAAAATATTAAAAATATATTCATACTTTTGAAATGTTAAAGATTTTACCATAGTTCATTATTGAAAATTATTGATACATCATTTACCTAAATGATTTTTTAATTGATTAAGTTCAATTATTTATTCGACATTTTTTATATAACAGGCCTAGTTTTACTAGTTTTAAAGGTCAACATCTTTATGCTGGTTAGAAAAAGGGCATGTTAAAAATCTCTGATTTGAGAAAAAAATGATGAAAGCTTGTAAAAAATTCTATTTTTACGTATTTAATATTATAATAAATTAAAATTTAATATAGTATATTGATAATCACATTTACTATATTTAAAATTGTATAGGGTTTTTAAGAGGATTAATAGAATTCATGTTATAGTTTTAATGTAGTAATGGAAGAACTGTAAATTTCTTATTATGCATGGTAAGATAAATTTTAAAACTTATTGAGTAGTTATGTCTGTTCAATTTGTTGTTAAATTTTTTCAGATTTCATTTTCTATTTTATCATGATATTTATGATAACTTTTTCCACATGGTTGAGTAATTTATGTAGTGATATTTAGTAATGTTTTTTGACTTTATTAAGTGATGATGTGACTTTTTGGAAAAATGTTTTCTAAAATAAATGATTTTTTTATTTTAATAAAGTTTGTGTTTATTTTAAAAGCATAATTTGAAATTTATTGGGAGAGTTTAATAATATATTTTTATTTAAAATTTATTTTAAATATATATAAAATGTTTTTTAAGAATAGTGGGATGTTTTGAAGAACAACTTGTAGTTTATTTGTAATTTTTTAAAAGAATGGGTTTGAAGGAGAATTTTTCATGTTTTAAACTATTTTTTATGTTTCTTTTGATAATTTATTAATGTGATGAAATTTATATAAGGTG
Source organism: Viscum album (assembly GCA_963277665.1). NCBI lineage: Eukaryota > Viridiplantae > Streptophyta > Magnoliopsida > Santalales > Viscaceae > Viscum > Viscum album. The sequence continues at coordinate 1,229,132,506 of OY728128.1, forward strand.
AATGGTTATTTCCTTGAAGGGTATTTTTCATTTCATTTCTTTAGGTATGATTTCTATATTATCCATGCAGTAAATATGATCGGTGGGGAGAATAAAGGGGTTATTTGATTATATGATGGTTTTATGGATAATGATGTGTGGGTGATGAGTTAGTTTCATTGTTTGAGTGAGATATAATGTTGATTTAGGAGGAAGATGAGATTTTTCCATAGAGGATGACATGGTTTAACGATACGAGGTTATGGGGGAGTGAATATGATTCATGTAGTTTTTTGTTTTTTATCTATTTTTGATCTGTTATTTAATTATATGAATTAACCTTATTCATTTTTACAGTTTGGTTAATAATATTCTGTAAGGGAATTATCAAGGTATTCTAGTCAAAAAGAAGAAGAAGGACCTAAGTGATAAGGTGCTCTCTAGATTAGAGTAGAAAAATGTTCCTATGTTCCTTGGTGAAGTATCGAGCCATGAGATTTTGGAGTGATTGTAATAGTTTTATGTTTCCCTCAAATTGATATGGACTCGATCTCAACTATGAGTTTCCTTAGTAGTGAGTTTTATTTTTGGGGTGGATCGGGTGCAGAATAAGATTAATCAAGCTAAGCCAAAAAAAGTTTATTATGATGTGTTTTGTTTCCTTTGGTAGGGAGAATTTCATTCATAGTGTATAGAGGGTCGAAAATAAGATGGATCTCTTAGAGTCCTAGTAAGTAGGACTACATTTTTATGATCTTGGGATTTTTTTTGCGGGTTTATTTCTTAAATTTTACACTAATTAGCTGAATAATACATGTGATAATGAGAATTTGAGTTTACTAATAAAACAAAATTTTATTTAATATTTTATTGATGATAAATTAAATAATTTCCTTATATCATGCTAAATATGTTAATTTCTAGAAATTGTGGTATTAGGTCATTCATTTGAAAATTTGATGGAAATTCTAGTTTTACCCTTTTAAAATTCACTGTAATATTTCGAGAATAAATATATTTATGTAAATTATTTTGACTTAAAATTTTTTAACTATGTTCCTAGCTTAACGAGATAAAAATTCCATTTAGGACATGGGAGCTGGATCGTGCATTTGAGTGGAGTAAATGGGCCATGAATACAAAGTTGGATTGAACTATCCATATTGGACATCACTTCACCATTTGGGCCATATAATCTTCATCCAGATATGTATGGGGCCTAAATTTGGATGCAAGACTGGAGAAATAGTTTTGAGCAAATCATCCTTCTAGAAGTCCTACCAAGTTACGCGTTTAAGAGGTCAACTATGCGGTGCAATTGAGATTAGTTTTTTTTTGAATTTCCCTTTCACATTTAATAATGTTTTGTAACCATTGACAGAAAAAAATCTATTTAAAGGATTTTTTACCTCTTTCGGAGGTCTGTGAGAGACTTTGGGAAGGTGTGGCTGAAATGGTGGCTCTTGGAAACCCCTTACAACTCTTGGAAGAAGTAATTCCTTCTGCAAACATCTCTTCCAAAAAGGCTCTCTTCTCCCACCGCCACTTTATTTATTTGTTTTTATGCTTGTTACATGAATTTTATTCAATAAATATTATGTGTTATTATCTTTTAATATTCTTGATTTTCATCTTAGGATAGAATCTAAGAGTATATATGAGATTGGATGTTTCCCAATCAACCCAACACTTATGCAAAACTTGTCCACAATGACAAATCCCCACACGGAAGAGTGATTTCTTTCATAGTTGATCTAACACCAACTCCCTTAATTTATTTATTTTTAATACATAAACATACTGTAATTCTTAAATTTGGATCAATTAATTGTGTTCAAATTTCTTAGTTACTTGATCGACTTGCACTTGACTGCGTGGTCGGGCTTGTGTTAATCGTTTGAGTGAAACCTCAATCGAAAAATATAATTAACTTGGGATAGAATTGTAGGGTTAAACTATCATCCCCAAATAAATTAATAATCAAATATAGGGAGGATATAATTCCCTAACTGACCATTGACCACAAGTTGTCTGTTGGATCATAATCAATGTAGGGTGCATAGATTTGATGTTCCGAAGATGACTGAGGGCTCATTTTCCAATATTTTTGGTCATGTTATTTTCTGTAGGGTTCAGGGGTTGAAAAAGTTAGGGGATTAAAATTTAATGAATTATAATCATATGGGATAATTATAAATGAATTATGAAGGGGGAAGATTAGATGGACTACATCTTCTTATATAAGTATTTTTAAAGAAATTGTGTCTTTGATTATTGCATCTCATTCGCATGTTTAGTGTATTGTATGAAAGTAACAAAACCAAACCCACCCCATCTTTAATTTCATTTTTATTCACTTATTTCATTTTTTTTATTTTCATCAAGCCTATCAGGGGTTTTTTAATTTACTTCCTCCTTGAGATAATGACCTAGGTCCACCACCGTACTGCACTTAGTTAATCCCAAATAAATATTTTTAGAGCATGTCCGAAAATGCTCATCAAATTGGTGTCGTTGCTGGGGAGACATGTAATTATTTCAACAAATCAAAGGTATTTATTTTATTTTACATTTTATTATTTTCTTCTCTTCTTTCTTCCTTCTTTACCCAATCTGAATTGTTTCTTCCTCTTTTATTTTCATCTTCTTCTTTTTGGACCATCAACTCAAAATTCTCATTTCTATTATAATATGGTCCACATTCCTTCTTTTAATTTTTATTTGATTTATGACATGAAATAATCCTGAAGATCTCTTAGATCTTGACCCTAATATTGAACAAAGCCTTAGGGATCAAATTCGACATTCTCAGTCTATAGGAAGTTTCAACATTCAACCAGTTGAATAATTCCTCCACTCCAAGAACATTGAAATTTGAAACACTTCTATATTAAACCTAAAATAGGAAAAATGGTTAAAAATAATGTAAATGAACTAAATATAACCATTCAATAATTGGTTGCACCTGATATTAATTATGAACCAAATTGTATTGCATACCCAAATCTCGAATCGGAATTTGAACTGAAATATGGGTTAATTTTCCGAATTCCAAAACATCATAGCCTCTCTGGTGTGGATCAAAATAAAAACCTTAATGAATTTAATGTGTTTTTCTCAACCTTAAAACCATGAAATGTTTCTAAAGTTCAAATAAAACTAATAGAATTCCCATTTTCACTTGATGGAGCTACAATATATTGGATATATTATTTACAACCTAAAGATGTAACATGTTGGAATGATTTGAAACGTCCTTTATTGTAGAAATTTTTTTCCATCTTCAAGGACCACTTCCATTTTTGAGGAGATAGATGGGATCAATCAAGTACAAGGGGAGTCAATGTATGAGTACTGGGAGTGATTCAATAAGTTGTGTGCAAGTTATCCACATCACCAAATCATTTAGAAACTCCTCATCCAATAATTATATGAAGGACTCACACATATGGAGAGGAGCATGGTGGATGTCAGGGCTGGAGGAGAATTGGTGGTAAAGACACCAGTATCTTCATGTGAATTAATTTACAAGATTACCCAAAAATCTCAACAATTTTGGCGATTGAGGTGCACCACATGTTTGAGGAGCACATCAAGTAATTCATTATTATCTTAAAATTCATTTGACTGATAAATTTTTTTAAGAATTGACCACTATGGTGAGGAAGATTTCATTGGCTCAAAATATATTCCAACCCCCTCTTTCAAGGCATTGGGGCATTTTCACTGAGACAAGACACATAACTGATTATTTCTCTCAACTACAAGAAACAAAAGATTTTGTAAAAGTGTTTCCTGGGAGACCATATCAGCAGCAGAAAAACTAACCATGTCCCCAAAATAATCTTTATTCCTTTGATCCAACATACAACCAATGGTGGAAGGATCAATTAGACATGAGGTATCTATCTGGACAAGAACAAATCTCCCCTTCTCAACAAAATTTCCAGTAGCCTCCTCCCTACCAATAGGGTTTCTAACAACCCCAAAGGCAATTTGAATCTCAAGCATCAACAATTAAACAACAAGGGAACTCTCAAAAAAGGTAGATTCTAACATTGATGTCCTTTTGAAGCAATTTTTCTTAATCAACATAATGATATGAAGAGTCTTTGTTCGGAGCTGAGGGAGTTGAAGACTCAAATGAGCTAGATTGCCACTGCCCTCCATGAAATGGAAAGTAATAAATCCAGAAATCTTCCCTTCCCAACCTACTCCAAATCCCAAGGGGAATGTCAATGACATCACATTGAGAAGTGGGAAGAAAAAAACGGATACATCTGCTCATATCATTCCACCGGGATTCACCTCAACCCCGGAGAAGACCCATTCAAAACTGGCTGATAAGAAACCCAAGGAGAATGATAAAGGTAAGAAAAAGATTAATGATGTTCCTCCTAAACCCCTTACTTTTCCAAATAGGGTTGTTCAAACCTATAATATGGCAAAAGAGGCAATGAAAAAGGAGGTTTTGGACACATTCTATCGTGTGGAGATAAAAACCCCCTTATTGAGGCCATTATGAAAACCCCAAGGTATGCGAAATTGGTAAAGGAAAATTTTACCGATAAAAGAAAAATCAAGGGTAATGGGAGGATCAATCTTGGAAGGAATGTGTCATCACTCATTACACCAACTATAGCGATGCCAAAAAAGTGAAAGGATCCCATGACATTCAGAATCCCTTGAACCGTAGCAGAGTTACACTTTTCTATTGCTCTATGTGATTTAGGATCTTCTATAAATGAGATGTATCACTCTATATTCTCTTATTTACAGGTTGGTGAGTTGAATCCGACAAGAGTATTGGTGAAGTTGGGTAATAGAGATACAAAATATCTAGTGTGAGTCGTTGAGGATGTACTAGTTAGGGTAAGAGACATGATCTTTCCAGTAGACTTCTACATTCTTAACATGGAGGATGACAAGGTATGTTCTCATGATCCCATTATATTAGGTAGACCCTTCCTTTAAACAGTAAAAATTATCATAAATGTCAATAAGGTTATACTTTCCAAGGAGTTTGGGGATGAATTTGTGATATTTAATGTTGTGGACTCCCTGAAGTACCCCTTAGAGGACAATTCTGCATTTGTTATCTCCCATTTTGAACCACAAAATAAAAACCCTAGGGAATTTTATTGTCCTATACATAGTGAGATTATGAGTATTGGTTCTAGTTTGATGTATAAGAGTACATTCACACCTATTTATAATGCACAATACTCTCTTAGATTTGATTTTGAAATGGATACATATATTGATTTTGATCATGTGAACTCTGATTATGACATGGCTCTTGAGTATGGTGATGGATTTGATGCATTATTCTATGATTTTGATGATGTATATTTTGATACTGATGTTCATTGTGCACATATTTTAGTTGGTTCACTATCCCCATCCATACAACACCCCCATATTGGAACTCAATCCATTTCAACCTATTCTAAAATACTCATACTTGTTGAGTGGTAAATGATTACCTATTATCATTGCTAAAAATTTCTCTTTTAAACATCAAGAAATACTTTTGATTTTTTTAGGGATAAAATCTGGGATATTTGATGGACCTTGGTTCACATATCAGGTATTAAACCCTACATTTTCATGCACATGATTCTTTTGGAGGATTGGGCTAAACCAGTGAGGCAGCCACAATGGAGACTCAATCCAACCCTTCTAGAATTTTTTAAAATAATGTTGAGAAATTGATCGAGGTTGGTATAATCTTTCCCACTTCAGATTATCAGTGGGTAAGTCTTATTCAGGTTATGCATAGAAAATTGGTGTCACATTTGTTAAAAATGATAAATATGAGTTAGTTCCAGTGAGGGTACAAAATATGTTGCATGCGTGTATTGATTATAGGAAACTAAATCAATCCACTCGTAAAGACCATTTCCCATCCCATTTATTGATCAAATTCTCGAGAGACTAGCTGGAAATACACATTATTGTTTATTGGATGGATTTTCTGGATTTTTTAGGTTTCTATAGCTCAGGAGGATTTAGAGAATACTACATTCACCAGTCAGTTCAGCACATCTTCCTATTGGAGGATTCCATTTAGACTTTGCAATTCCCCAGGTACCATCTAGAGATTCATGGTGAGTATTTTTATAATTTTATTGAGACCTGTATGGAGGTATTTATGGATGATTTTATAGTGTATGGATCCTCATTTGATGAATGTATATGTGGTTTGGGAAAGGTGTTGAATCGCTGTATTGAGAACAATCTGGTCATAAACTTTGAAAAGTGTTATTTCATGGAATAGAATGGTATTGTCTTAGGGCATGTAGTGTCAACAAATGGGATAGATGATGATAGGTATAAGATAGATATTATTTCATACTTACCCTATACCTCATATGTGTGTGATGTTAGATATTTCCTAGGGAATGCAGGATTTTATCGGTGCTTCATCAAATATTTTAGTAAATTACTCTTCCTTTTTCACGATTACTTAAAAAGGATTCTGATTTTTTTGTTTGATGATTCATTAAGGGTAGCATTTGATGATATAAAGAAGTTTATGTCCACTCCACCAATCATACAACCCCTACAATGGGACATTGCTTTTGAGACTATGTGTGACACATCTAACATTGTAGTTGGATCCGTCTTAACACCGAGGGTGGAGAGATGTTCCCATGTGATTTTATATGCTTCGAAGAAATTGGATTCAACCCAATCAGACTACAGAACCACGGAAAAAGTGTTTCTTATCATCATATTTTCTTTAGATAAATTCCATTCATATTTATTGGGCTCTAAATTAGTTGTTTTTTCTGACCATGTAACTCTAAGGTACCTTTTGAAGAAGCCAGATGTAAAGCCAAGACTTGTACGATGGATGCTCGTTCTTCAAGAATTCGATATTGAAATAAAGGAGAAGAAGGGGTCTAAAAACCTAATGGAAGACCGCAAGAGTATGATTACATACACACTAGATTCTAACACCTTGGCCCAAGTACCAGTGTGGGACCCTTTCCCTAATGAACATCTTTTTTTCCATCTCAGGTACGCATCAATGGTATGCTGAAATAGTGAACTAGCTTATTGCATCCAAAATCCCAGAAAATTTAAAGAAACATCCAGTCTAAAAATTAAAAAGTGAGTCTCGAATTATGTTTGGGATGATCCCTACCTCTGGTGCATATGTAGTGATCATGTTTTTAAGTGGTGTGTTCCTGATCATGAGTTTGAGTCCGTTATACAATTCTATCATACACTTGCTTATGGTGGAAACATTGGACCCCAATACTCAGCTAGGAACGTTTTGGACTCTGGATTGTATTGGATTAGTTTATTACATTATGGTCATGTGTTTTTAAGTCATTCACACGTTTCCAACACATTGGTAATATTTATAGGATACACGAGAATCCCCAACAAGCCATATTATTTTGTGAGATTTTTGATGTATGGGGAATCGATTTTATGGGTCCTTTTCCTAGTTCATTTGGTTTTTTGTATATTTTGGTTGCTATTGATTATATGAGTAAATGGGTGGAGGATAAGGCCACCAGAACTGATGATTCTCATGTTTTAGTGGACGTTGTCAAGACAGATTTTTTGTAGGTTTAGAGTACCAACGGACATCATCAGCGACCAAGGGACACACTTATGCAATCATAATTTTGCTTCCATCCTTTGGATTTATCGGGTGACACACAAAACATCAACACCATACCACCCCCAAACAATTGGCCAGGCTAAGGTTTTAAATAGTTAGTAGATTTTTTTTTGGAGAAAACCATGGAGCCAAACATAAAGGATTGGAAAAAGTTCTTTGATGTTGCATTGTGGGATTATAATACAACATACAATACCCCCATCGGTATGTCCCCATTTCAGATTGTTTTTGGGAAATCCTGTCATCTACCCATGGAAGTAGATCACCAGGCTTATTAGGCTATAAATAAATGTAATATGCATGTTTCCCATAATGGAATCCAAAGGAAGCTAAAAATTCTAGAGCTTGAGGAGATTCAATTGTCTTTATATGAGAACTCAAGTCTCTATAAGGAAAAATTAAAAGTAGCTAATGAAAAAATGATCCAGAAAAGAGAATTTCAAGTTTGAGTGAAATTCTTGCTCTATAGTTCATGACTGAAGCTGATTCCTAGTAAGTTACATTCCAGGTGTTTAGGTCCTTATGTAGTGACTAATGTTTTTCATTATGGTATAGTGGACATCGCAAAAGAGGACACTCAATAGGAATCATTTTAAGAAATACAATGAGGGACTTCCTACTGATTCAGTGGATTTTATCACACTTCATGACCCCATCATCACTTGAGAATATTAGGCTGTTCCTAACCCTTTCACCTATATATTCTTTTTCCTAATGAAAATTATATATTTCATGAACATATATCATCTAATAGTTTCACATTGGGGACAATGTAATATTTTATGTGTGGGGGAGGGGACACCATTTTTGGGTAGATATTTAGGATTTTCATTTGTGTGTCTTATGTGTAATATCATTTACGTTTTTGGTTAAAAATTATTAAAAAAATGAAAAAAATAAAAATAAAAAAGAAACAAATATATTATGTAACATTCTTAGGTGGAACATATGAAAAATGAATGTTTTCAAAATTCATTGGTAGAAATATAATCACGAGTAATATTTCATCATCAAGGTTTGAATTTTATAAAAATTGAAGTCATCTATGATATTAATGGTTATTTCATTATAAAAGCTTTTAGATTTTGACATCATTATTTGAGATATTTTTGCATGGTGAATTGTGTCATTGATTTATACACACAATTTTCAACAAATCATGAATTATGAGTTTCTCTTACTCATTTGAATGTATATTCAGGGTAAGTAATCCTTTTCATCTTATAACATGGTCTTTCCATACATTCGTTTCTCTTCTGATCATTTCCATCACAATACCAGATTGACCTATGCGTGTGCTCCTAATATTTGAATGTTGTATTCCCTCTAAAAAACATTATAAAAATTAAAAAAAATCAAATAAAAAATGTCAATAGAGAGGGGAGGGAAGAAATGTACAACATGTGGGGGTTTTAGGTTGGGAGATCATGGTTTGACTTCTGGGAATGATTAAATAAGTGGGTTTTAGAATTTGATTATAAAGGATGTTGAACAAGTTTAGTGGAATAGAATTTGATAAGAAGAAATGTTTTTATTGAACTATATATACTTTATAAAGGGGGGAGATACAAGCATGAAATTATTAGTACACACACACGGGGGGAATTAGTGGCATGGTAGACCCATGAATTATTATTTCTCTAATTACTGTTATTAATATCACTCGATTTTGTTTTGAAACAACCTATGAGATAATGAATTTAAAATTTATTTATATTGAATCATGATTTGATTCTTAATTTTTCTATTTTTATACTATGTAATTTTGAATATTAATATACTTATCTTACGAAAAAAAATTGTTCATAATACATGATTTGAGATTTTTCCCAGGAGTGCAAAACGGTAAGTGTTGGGGAGTTGATAAAACACAATTTTGTTGAATATTTTATGGATAATAAATGAAATAATTTCCTCAAATTGTGCTATATATGTTAATTTATAGAAAATTTGGGATTAGACCACTAATTTGAAAATATGATGGAAATTACAGTTTTACCCTTTTAAAATTTACGGTAGTATTTCGGAAATAAATATATTTATGTAAATTATTTTGACTGAACATTTTAGAAAAATGTTCCTGACTTTATGAGATACAAATTCTATTTGGGACATGTAAGCTAGATCGTGAATTGGTGTGGAGTAAATGGTTCATGAAGTCAAAGTTGGAATGAACTGTCCAGATTGAACATAATTTCATCATTTGGGATGTATATTCTTCATGCATACATGTATTGGGCCCAAATTTGGAGGGAAGCTCCAGGAGAGGATTAGAAACAAATAATCCTTCTATAAGGCCAGCCAATTCGCGCATTTTGGAGGTCAACTATGTGATCAAAGTGGGATTTAAAAATATGTCTGAATTTCCCTTTCACATTTAATAATGTTTTGTAACCCTAGACCTTCCCAACACTATTTAAAGTTTTTTTTCACTCTTTGGTAGGGCTGGTAGATACTTTGTGAAGGTGTGTCCTAATGTGTCGCTCTTGGGAACCCCTCACGACTCTTGGAAGAAGTAATTCCTAGTGCAAACATCTTTTCCAAAAGGCTCCCCTCTCCCACCTCCGACTAGTTTTTCTTTGTTTTTATGCTTGTAACATGATTTTTATTCAATAAATATTCTCTATTATTCTCCTTAATTCTTCTTAATTTTCTTCTTTGATCGATAATATAATATTGGAGATGAGATTTGTTTCTCCCCAATAAACTCATTGCTTATTCAAAACATCTCTACAATGAAAACTTTTCCCATGGAAGAGTGATTTCTATTGTAGTTGATCTAATCCCAAATCCCTTTATTTATTTATTTTGAATCCACAATCAAACTGAAATTATTAAATTGTGATCAATTAATTGAGTTCTATTTTCTAAGTTACTCAATAGACTTGCACTTGACCGCATGGTCGGGCTTGTGTTAACCGTGTGAGTGAAACCTCAATCACAAAATCTAATGAACTTGGGATATAATTATAGGGTTAAAGTCTCATTCAATACTCAATTAATTCTAAAATATTGGGAGGATATAATGACCTAATTGACCATTTACCATAAGTTGTCTTCTAGATAAAAATCAAGGTAGGGTGCTGCGATTTGAACTTCCAAAGTTGACCAAAGGCTCATTTTTACCATATTTTTAGTCGTGTCAATTTCTGTAGGTTTAGGGGGTTGAAAAGGTTAGGTAATTACAATTTAATTAATTAAAATCATATGGGAAAAGTATAAATGATTGATGAAGGGGGAATATTAGATCAACAACAACTTCTCATATAAGTTTTTTTAAAGAAATTGTGTCTTTGATTGTTTCATCGCATTCGCTAGTTTAGTGCATTGTCCGAAATTCCAAAAACCAAACCCCCCAATAATGTGTTTCATTTGTATTCAATTATTTACATCTTTTTGTTTTCTTCAAGCCTATTATTTGTTCTTAAATTCACTTACTCCTGGAGAGAATGACCTAGGTCAACCACTTTTCTGACCTTAGTTAATCATAAATAAATATTTTTGAGAGTGTGTGTGACAACAACCATCATATACCTTTTAGATAAATATTTAATGTAGAGTGGTGATTTTGTAGTTGAAGTCTTGGTTGGTGGTGAGGAAATAGTTGAGATGATTAAGGGGAATTTTATCTATCTCAAGGGGAGACATAAATAAGATACCTATAGTTATGGGCCCTTAGGTCAGAAAATAAATAGAGTGATGGGATCTTATTGTATTATATTGTGTCTTTTCACCCAAGGTTTGAGAGGCTCTAGGTGTCCCATGTCTAGTGAGTTGATATTTTTACATTACTTTGTTGTGAGGGGCATCATTAGTATGAATCCCATAATATTTAAAATGATTCTCAGTCTTCAATGATTCGTTGGTTGTGACCTATGAAGATAAGTATTCCCTAGGATAATCCCACTCCTTCAACTAAATCCTCTATAGTGGATTTTTATCTCACTATAACACGTGTGTTTATTTATATTTAAAGGTTAATGTAAATGTGTTTTATTTAAAAATATTTTATAATTATTTTTCAAAAGGGTTCTTATGAAAAAGTGTGTTTTTTATACGTTAAACATATTTATTTCATTAATATTTCTTTAAATGAGCATAATTATTTGGATTTCAAATGTTTTTTTTTCATTTTATCATTCAGTTTCCCTTAAATTGGTTCTGAAAATTCTATTTTTTGAAAATAAATTCTATTAAACCATGGTCAAGTAAAAATGAAAGTATAAGTAGTATTCCAGTTCACTATTGAAAATTGGTAGCATTTTAATTGTATAGATGTGTTTATAAATTAAAAATCCAAGTTTATTAAATTTAATGGGTTTAGAAACCTTATTTTATGCCTTTTTTGTCATTATAAAAGGATTAAGAGTTAGTTCGTAGGTGGAGTTTTAGGTAGAAGTGATTGATGATACCTTTTTTTGAGATATATCATATAGTTGTAATATTTTTGGGATTACTCAATTAATGTAAGGATAATATTTTAGTATAATTATTAATTCAAGAGTGGTATAGGATTAGTAGACATTTTTCCTTGAGTATAGTAATTCGTGGAAATTAGTACGAGTTTTCATAAGTGGTCAGTTCCTTCTTGGGTTTAGGGAGTATATTATTTTGATAATAAAATTATTTTTCGTGGAGGTAGCCCTCTTTTAAGATAAGTTCTTAGAATAAATTTTCCCTATATTGTGTTGATGTTTAAATGATTAATTCAAGTTTTTTGAATGAGTTTTTCAATCTCAAATTCATGTTTGTGTTTTTATAGCGGGAAAAACTTTATTTGAGTGGTATCTCCCAATAATATAAAGAATTATTGTCATACTTATTTTTTATGGGTTTAGTTTTTATTATCACAGATTAGAATCATTTGAGTGATATATAATGTAATATCTTGAACCTTCTCGGACTACTATATTTCATATATTTGCTGTTGGAGGAGTTGGGAGAATGTTGAAGGAAGTGAGGTGATGAAAAATTTAATATTTCAGCTAAAAGAGGGTAGTTATGTTGTCTAGTGTGATTTATTGTCACACATAATTTTGGGTTAATTTTTAAATGAACATTATATAACTACCTCTATCACAAAAATTGACCCTACATATCAACCTTTTCTATAGAAACGACCTTCACATATCACCCTTGTAACATGAAAATTAACCTTACATTTCATCATTTGATGTGAAAATAACCTTTATATATTTCCCCTTTATCTTGAAAATGATCCTTATATATAACCCTTTGTTATAAAAATGGTCCATATATATCAACCAGTTTTCATGGAATTGACCCTTACATATTCACCCTTTTTCCTGAAATTGACCTTTATTTACATTTTTATGAATGATACATGACCCTTATGTATGATTCAAATAACATTATACATTATTAAATCAATTAATAAAAAAACCTTACATATGGGAATAATTTATTATGTATTTTTTTATCCATGAAAAATAGCCTCTTTATTAAAATTTATTACATATTGGATATTTCACAAAGTAAAAATATTAAATAATTGAATTATATTATGTATTGAATAAAATATATTATGTATGAATTTTATGACTAATGAAAACAAGTTATGTATAAAAATATCTTATGTTTGAGGACATATATTATGTGTTGGGGTTTCTAGATAAATAAATAATATTACGTATTGGAATATATATTATAAATTAGAAAAATATCACATTTATTGAATTTGTAAAAGGGAAATATATTATATATGAATTTAAAATATTATATATCCTCAATAAGGATATTAAATTTCACAGAGTGAACATTATATTTTCTAATTCTCATATTTTGAAAAGTATCTTACACATTCCAACAAAAATAAAATAAAATAGTTTATACATTACAAAATTTTAAATATATAAGAATATTCTCTATAATATCTAAAAGAATTTTTTCCATTCATATGTGTAACATTTCATATAAATAATAGTAATATAATTTTACATCTAAATTTAGAATATTCATTTTTGATTGGACCATATTTTATGATTAAATGAGGGATTATCAATCATAATCCCTAAAATTGGAAAATATCAATATGTATGTATAATTTCCCTTTCCCCTATAAAATTTACATCATTTTTTTGGAATTTGGATGTTATGAAGTGGTGATGGTTATTAATCTATGACATTCATCTATGAAAATGAAATTAAAATATTTGACATAGATAAAAAGTGGTGAAACAGCTTAGAGGATCTTGATTTTATGCATGCATGTTATTTTTTTAAATACAGGTTTCCCCAACCCTTTAATTTAATATTAATCATTTATGTTAATCCCTATACATTCAGTGATACAACCTTGGAAACATGTGATCACCCATAGGTTAGTTTTGGTAATTGGATTCAAGAGTTTAACCACATAGAGAAACAAGGTTAATTTCTCTCATCATTTTCTCGGTTCCCTCCTAAATCTTCTTTAGGGACAAGTTATACTAGATATTCATTTTTGTTAAAATTGTGTTTTTTATTTAATAAATGTTGGTTTTCTATATGTGTTTTTATTTTTTCAACATGATTTTTTGCCTTATATGAATATCCATATAGCTATTCTTATACAATGAGTTGTTGAGTCTTGAGTTGAGGTAGGGGATTTGAGAATTATCCTTTTAATTTTTCAAAATTGAATAATTATCTTGTGTATGTTTCTCATTGCAAGGGTGATGCTAATTATAATAAGAAATAGAATAATTTTAATAATGAAATAATGGATAAAACATATAGAATATGATATTTAGGTAAATTCATGTCATTGGTATATTTTGATAATTCTTGGATGATGTATCTACTATGAGTTTTTTTACTAAAATTAACATTGTTTTCCATTTATAACTAACATTATTAATGAATAAAATTTCAAAATTGGTTAAATAAATGAATATATTAATGAATTGGATTTTTTAAATCTAAAATTTTAGGGATTCTAATCACACAATAGATATAGAATTAAAATAAAAGCAAGTTGCAAACTATGAATTATTAAAGTGTTTTGTTGTTGTAATTGGTTGATGGTTGATTTAATTATAAATTTTTTATATTCTTTTGATTTTTATATTCTTGGTAATGTGTTATTTTATATTATATTAGGGGTTTTTATTAGTGAGGATATGATGGCATAAATTATATTTGTGATTTTACAATACTATGTTATATGGATTTATATGATTCATATGGAAAGAGGCAAATGAGTGATATGATTTTTATTTAACAAATATTTAGTGGCTAATGGAATTTTATTTTATGATTACTGATAAGATGGTTAGTTATATTTTTTGTGGTTGTATTAAATATAATTTATGGTATTGAATATGGTTGATAATAATGAATATAGTAATGGAAAGGGGGATAAAATCTAAGAAATCGTGGGATATTATTGAACTATTAATGATATAAGTGAACAGTTTTTTGATGAGAGAAATGTGGGTGAAAAATAATGAAATAATTGGTGTTAAATATAGATAAATAAATAGATTTATTCATGTAATGTGGATGTTAAAATGGTAAATCTAAAAATAGTTAAACTAAATGACTAATTGAGAAGTTATTGGTGATATTATGGCTACATTCAATGGATAGGTGGGGCTGTTTGTGGTATAGTTATAGTACTAGTGGTTTGTTTGTGGTACTCATAATGTCAAGGTTAATGTGTGTAATAAAAAAGTTATTTTGGAATGAAACCATAGGGATGGGATTGTTTGTGGCTATGATATATATTTGTGTATATATAAATTTTTTAGATTCTTATGTTTTATTTTTAACCCCACCTGGTTAAAATAACCATTCTCAGGATGAAATGTTTTAGGTTCAAGGTTTTTACCCAAAATTAGGATGATGAAGGAATGTATGGTAAACTTTTACCTCTTAACCACTCTCCCTTTCAAATATAGAAAAATTTATAATGTGTTGAAGTTATTATGCACATGCTATGATGTACATAGTTTAGAGTGAAAATGATTTGATGTGATGGTGATATGATAGAGGATATGAAACAAGATGGGGGGCATGCATGGTTTTAGGAGGGAACAAGTTTGATGTAATTAATATTTTTAATACTCTATCTTGATGTGGATATGATGTGAGCTACTGATGTTGTGATGTGGTATGTATCTTTTAAAAGATTTTTATGGATTCTATGTGGCATGAAATTATATAGGTATGTGGTTATGTGGATATAAAAGGGATGGAAGCACTACAATGTTTTTTATTGATTCATGAGAGAGGGAAAAATGGTGAATTAGTTTCAAGGTTACATATTGATATATATTCTTTTAATTCTATGATATTATACTTGGATGTGATTATGGGTGAGTGTGCCTTGGTGATGCGAGGTCATAGTTGACATAGCTGAGGTGCATGTTGGTTTCATTTTTTATTCACTAAGGTATTAGTATGCATCTTACTCATTTAACAATATTTCTTGTGGATGATCCTACTAAGTATAATTTTTTTATTACCCATATATATAAGTATTTATAGGTTACTAGTAGGGATTATTTGATCTGGATTCATATTACTAGCTCGAGGCAAAGATATATTGTCAAAGTCACTATTTTATGTTTCTATGGAAATTTTTTTGGTAATTTTTTCTATATAAATTTCAGATACATTGTGGAATATTATATTTTTTACATTATATTATGTTGTTTATTGGTGATTTAACTTACATGATATTGGGTTATTGAGGTTAATGCCTCAAATTTATGTGTTTTATACCATTTGTGTTAGTCTCCAACCCATTCCCTATTAGGGATAGGTTTTGGGGGACACAATCAAAGACACTATCAGACCAAGAGGGGTTCCAAGGGGATGAATTTATTGGTGTAACAATCTTGGAATTTATAGAATAAATTATTTTCACATTTATTAAAATTTATGAATTATATATTTATATTCATTATAATTGTATTAAGTAGATTTTAAATGAAAAATGAAATAGTTTTAATTAAAATATCTCTAATAAAGGTTTTATTTTAATTTTTAATTTATAAATTACACAATTTTAATATTATAAAATGAATTTAATATTTTAAATAAGCATATAAAAATTAACAAAGGGTGATTTTTTTGATTTTTCAAAAAATATCGTTTTTTACTGAATAGTTAAAATGCATATTTTTATAAAACTATCATTTATTTTAAATATATTATTTAATTTTAAATTAAAACTATGCTTTTAATTTTATTTAAATTAAAATATATATTATTTAGTTATATATAATCCAATTTATTACATTTTAATCATCTTCTTTATGGATTTTAGTATAATTTTATTTTTTGGCTGAAAAACTATTTTTTTTCTGAAAATTATTTTAAGTGCATAATGTTCTGCATTTAAACTAATTAAAAAAACCATAAATTGAAATTATCTAAATGAAATGTATATATTATATTTATAAAAATAATAAATTATATTTGTATAATGTTTATTAATAGTCCTCGAGGTATTATAATATCATCTTATGCTTGAAAAATACATTTCTTGAAATCTAATTTTTCAATGTATCAATGAGATTAATTTCAAATTAAATTTTACCAATTTTGTGAATTGAATTTGATAAAATGGATTCCATAGTTTTAATAATCATAATTTATCTCATATAATAAGTTAGAAATAATTTTTGTTCATAATGAATAGTAAAATCATAAAAAATATTTTATTGCAGTTAAGGTGAAAATGAGTTCACTCAGGGATTATACAAAACCTATAATAATTAAAATAACCTATAAACCAATATAAATTATATTTTATTACCGTATTTAGCACTTATTTCATATAAGCCTTAATAATGATCCATTAGGATACTTTTTACATGTGTAAAATGTGTGTATAACTTTTTATTTTCATAAATTCGAATTGTGTCCTCTCCCCCACTTATAATAGGCCACCCCAACTCCCCTATTAGAACCTTAAAAGACATATGGTTCATCCAACACCTGAAAAATACCTTAATTAATTTCCCAAAAACATCCTATACACCTTTTTTGATTAAAAAGGCATCATAGGTTGGTTTTATGTATAATCTTAAATAGGTTATCTGAAGAAGAGGTATCATTCTTAACGAATAGTTTTTTTATTTCTTCTTCCACCTCCTTAAAATATTATTCCACCATACCAATATAAAAAAGAAATTATATCCCATAAAATTATATTTTATTATTTTATTGAAATAACATATATCCATCTCATATTCTATTAAATAGGAAACAAACTCTCATTCGTGTGTATGAAGAACTACCACCTCACGAATCAATGTAATTTGTTTTCCATCATTGCCTATGAGGACTATTTATATTAATGGAATAAATATTTATATATGATACTGATGAAATATTTAACATTTTTATAGGATAATATATCATTTAATTTTTACTTTTCCCTTCATTGAAAAATGATAATGTCGTTCGTGCGTACGTGTGGACTACCGCTTCCAAAAAGCGATGTGATTATTTTTTCATCACCATATCACATAGATGATATATATGATTATATTTTGAGAAAAAATTATGTTTATAATATTATTATAATTATAAAAATATACAATCATACTTACCTTTTTTATATAATGATCGTTGAAAAATAGAACCATTACTCATGCGTACCTATGAACTACCATCTCCATGATCGTAACATAGTTCATTTTTCATAACCGAGTTTCATGATTAGTTTTAAAAGTAAAATTAATGTAGGAAATTTATAATTATTTCAGGATTATTATTATTCTAAAAATGATTTAATAATTACCTCTTTGACCATAACCAACATACTAATTTCATTTTTTACATATAAGCTGAATAACGTCAAAGCATACGAAGTGAAATTAAATATTTAACTTAATTTTATTATTTTGGAAGACATTAATATATGAGGTGATTTGTACTGAATGAAATGGACAATTTAACTAAAAACATCATTTTAAATTTTTTAAAGGCTTATCTTATAAATTTATCTCTTCCAAGTCCATATATTTAAAATTATTTTATGAATATGGTTTTATATACATAAAATAATTATAACAGATAAATTTATGTATCCTTTGAATTTCATCCAAATTTTTTCAAAAATAAATCTTTTGACAACATGTTTGACTCTCTTAAAAAAAGGAATGTTCCATATTAACATATATGATGATAATGACTCTTCTTACCCCAATAAATATTGTCCAAGGTTTGGATTACTTTATATGATTTCATGTATTATTCTAATAAAGGCCCTATTTAACTTTTTCATTTTGGTAATTAAAATATGGTTTTAAAAGAAAATGGTATTAAAATATTTCAAAGGGTTTTTTCATACGGGTTCAAAAGTGTTTTCAAGGGTTTTATTATGACAAGGTGAAATATTAATAGTTTTTATTAATGATATTATCCTTTAATGTTGTTTATTATAAAAATGAGCCTGATACAGTATATAAAATGGGTTTATCCCCATTATAGATCAATATACGATGGTTTTATCCCCATTATAGATCAATATATTATGGGTTGATCCCCATTATAACTCAAGATATAGAGTTTTGAGCCCCATTATTTCTCTCCAATGAATTATGATATGGTTTTGATCTCTAAATATTTTTTTTCTAAAGTAGGGAATATGGTTATTCCAATGTATAAGGGTCTATGAAGATGATGTGACAAGTTACCTACATGAATTTTCTATGATTCCTAATGAGTTATCATGGAAATCATTTGATTTAAAAAGGTAGTATATTGATATTGGTAAAAGATATATTATTCCCTTTCTCGGTGAAAATTTAAGTTTTTATGTAATTATTTTTCATTGGGTTTTTCAATGGAATAATTAAGTTATTCTTTTTACATCCTTGACTACGTTTTTATGCTTATAACACATTTTAAAACTATTTTTAACTGGTTTCAAGGATTAGTAAAACAAAAGAATAAGTCAAGTTGAATGTTGTGAAGATCTTTAATGAAAAGAATAATGTTTTTTAATTTTAAATGTTTTATATTATCATAAACTATGAATTAGTTATAAATTTCTACATTGTGTTATATTTTATTTTTATATAAGATTTACGAATTAATTATTTATTAATAAAAACATAAAAACTATTTTTAAGGAATGTGAATCCCAGTGTAAATTCCCTAGAATATGTAATACTTATGGTTGAGTCCTTATAGTTGGTATCTGGGTAGGATTTAGATAACTTTAGAGGTGAAAATAATGTATGTAAATACCTTAAGATATTTTAATATATGTTAATAATATTATAGAACTTGAATTTTACCACATTGAATTGTATAAGATATGTTTATTGAGAATTGTTTTTCACAGAGGAAATAAGGAAGCTGTAGTAGGATGGCACCGATTAGAAAATATTTTTCAAAATCAGCCTCCCTAGATGCTTGGAATTGGAAATGAATTGTTTTTTTTTGTGATGTATTAGTTTTAAAAAGATATAAATAGAGGTGGTTTCCATGATAGAGAGTATACAATGTATCACCCCGAGTTTTTAGATGGAAAACAATGTTTGATAGCATATACGATACACAACACTAAACTCAAACAAACAATAGTTGTTTAAATATGATCATTTTAAAAATTACATTAAATTAAAATTTATGAGGATGATTAACAAATTTATAATATATATATATCCTAAAAATATTTATCAATTTTCAGTAAATAATCAATCAAACCATGGTACTATATTTTTTTTCTTCAAAATATGTTTTCTTCAAAAATGTTTTTTATTTCTTTTCATGAAAAAATGTTATAATTATTTTATAGAAAATTTATAAAATTTATTCAATAAAATTAAATCCATTTTTATCATAATATCAATATTAACATAGGCTATTTTTGTTGGGATTTTTTGGAAATATAGTTTTTTTAGTGGATATTGAAAAACACAATTTTAAGTAAATATTTCATTTATTTTGATTAATTAAGTTTTATAAAAGTAACAATATTATTTTATTTTTATTTAAAGGTAAAATAGATATTATCTACATATATTATTTTCAATTAATTACATTTAAATCATATATACACTATATTTTATTATAAGTATATTTTTTGGCTTTAAAAAGCATTTTTCTGGAAACTGTTTCAAAATGAATAACGCTTCTCCATTATAATTAATTAAAATAAACCATAGTGAGAAATTTTTTAAATTAAAATTTTATATTAAATATTTATATTTATGAATAGAAATTCATACAATGGAGATTAATATTTATATAATTAAAATAAAATCAATTTTTTTTGGAAAAAATAATTTTTTTGAAATTTTGTTTTCCGTCTTGCTTGTGGGTTTTATTTTAAATTAATTTTTCCACCTATAAGAATTTATATTTACTAACTAGATTCCATATTGTTAATCATAATAATTAAGATAAGGTAATATGTAGAGCAAAAGTTTAGGGGAATATGAATAATAACTATAGTAAATATTTATTACCATCGTAAAAGTAAAATAGTATAATTATGTACAAAATAACAATAAAAATTCTTTAAAAAAAATTAGAAATCAAATAAAACTAATATTATAAAAATATAAAGTTCATTTTAATTTATATTATTGTTATATTTATTATTTATTGTCTTTACAATATAAATGATTAATTAATCATTTTGTTAAAAAATATACTTTGATATGACAAAACAAAAAAATTTATTTATATTTAGTATTCAATTTCAATTAAGGAATTTATTTAGAGAAATTAATGGTTTTAAAAAATAATTAATATTTAAAAAATATATATTTATTAAATAATTTTTATTATATATAAATGATGATGTTATTAATATGAATTCAAATGTAATTTTTATAGGGTGTTCAAAAACTTTAATTGTTAAAAACCCAAATATTTCTCAATAAATGTAAATTCTATATTAAATGTGAAAATTCATATATTTTATAAAATTATATTGGTAAAATGAGTAATATTTTACTAATTGGAACATCTAAATTATCCAATGGTTATTTTTTCATAATTTCCCGAGACAATCAAATTTCTGGGAACACATTATACACTGTATAAATATACGGTGTGTATTATAACATCATAATGACCCAAAAGTGATGTCAAAAATTCTATAAATTGTATCCACAACCCAATTTATGATTTTCATTTAAAATAATTTGATTTTATGTTTATTTTATTAATTATGTAAATCATTTTTAAATCCTCTAAAACCATTAATATATATTAACGTTTGAAAATGATTTCCTTAAACTTATGAATCACATCCACATCAACAAGGAAGGTATTTTGTTATTTTTCTCCCCTGTACTTATAAAATGATGATAAAAACTCCCATTTTTTAAAAACCATGGGAAAAAACCATATAATTTTCTGGTTTTGGTTATTTTATTTTATAGAGCCCAGAACCTAAGTTTGAGAAATAATACTGAATTCCCCTATATTTTTCTATATAACCCCATCGAAGCACCCACTTCACTCCAATAAGAATCCATAGAGAACATATTTACTCTTTCATATCGTGTATATAGTCCTCCCACGGAACCCTTAAGCTCTCAAGAAGCTCCTCTAAAGCATTTAGAGTCACCAATCATGGCAAGGTTTCTTTTTTCTTTTCTCTAATTTATTCAAATATATTCGTTATATTATACCTCTTTTCCCAAATTAATAAAGTCAAGATATTATCTTCAATATTCCCATTAATTAGCCAATGATAAATAAATTATTAGGAACCCCTTTGACTATAATCAAGCCCTTCCATGAACATTTATATACCCCTGTTATGCTCCCAAAATTCTTCTATGATTTTCCATTATAGACAATTTTGTATTTAATACCCATACCAATTTCCTATCTAGGGTTTTAACCATTATGCACTTATAATTCTTTGAATCGGTACTTACAGGTATGTATTCCATAATAATTGATATGGAATAAAATATGATGACACATGAATCCATGTTTGGTAATCTTGGTTTCACACTTAAGTATGAGAATGAAATGAAAGTCATTGTTATGGATAGAATTATATAGCGCTCTGATGAATTTGGTATTGTTTTAATCACCTGAGATGTCATGAAAGGGATTATGGAGTGAACCTAATCCACCATGGTATATTTTCATTCCGATTTATCGGTAGTTATCTTTCAACTATGTTTATAATGTAGTGTTTTATGTTGTTTCCACATTTCCCATGTTACATTTATGATTATCTTACTATATCATGCATCATTATTTAGGTTTATGAGTATCACACCTTTTTTTCCCCACTAGTATGCCTATTTTCTAACATGTATTACTTAGTTCATATTATTCCCTATTTTTTACAATACCTATATTTATATCTCTCCCCTCTCTGGAGTATATCTCTAGGTTATCCCCTGGAGTTTTTATTATGAAGGAATATTACGAACATTTAAATGATGCTTTTAATAAAGAAAATTTATTCCTTATTTTATATTTTTATGTAATGTAAATAATTTTCCAATTCACTATAATTATTTATCTTTTGGGTTGTACAATGTGTAATTTTATTTAATAAATCATGAATTAATGTGAAATAAAGAGTAGGGTTGTCACAGTTAGTATCAAATAAAACATTTAGTCATTTGTTTCATTAGTATTAGAAATCTATAGAGAAAGAAGTAGGGATAAGACTATGTATATGAAAACTTCCCTAAATTTTTGAAATATAGAGTAAGTGGTTTATCAAGAAAATACATCCATATTTGGATACTACCATTGGATGTGTCTCTAGAACATATGTACATAGGGGTAAAAAAATACTGTGTTGATCAAGACTCAAATTGAATCCACTTTATGAAAATGGTCCTCACTATACACCTGGTTTGACACTTTTAGGGGATATGATTTGGTAAATTCATAAAATCATTATGAACCATTATTTAGGTAACAAAAATTAACCATAAAAGTATATATTATGAAATAGATCATGGATAAAATTGATTGAAGCCTATAAATTCATAAGTAAAGAAATAAATTTCATTTATATGTTTTTCCATTAATGTCATTGGATTATTTTTTATGTGTTTACTAGTTTAAAAATAATCATCCCTAATTTTTCCATGTATTCTTGTAAAATAATGGAAATTGAAAGAACTAAGTTCACGTTTTAATTGTGAGGATTTAATTTTTTTAAGGGTGAATAATGTAACACAGCATGTTTTTAAAAGAGAAAAATATGTTCAATAGAATATGCAATACACAACACTGAACTCGGATAAACAATTCTTATTTAAATATTAACATTTTACCCATTCAATTAAATTACTGGATATGGGATGGATTTACAACTTTATGAAAAATATTTATATATTTTCTAAATATGTTGATAAATTCATAATAAATAATAAATAATTATTTTTGTAATGTCCATTTCTTCTTCGAAATATGATTTCTTCAAAAATGATTTTTATTTATTTTCAGAAAAAATTATTATAATTATTTTATATAATTTATAGAAATTTT
The DNA here is from genome assembly GCA_963277665.1 of Viscum album. Classification (NCBI taxonomy): domain Eukaryota; kingdom Viridiplantae; phylum Streptophyta; class Magnoliopsida; order Santalales; family Viscaceae; genus Viscum; species Viscum album. The sequence goes on from OY728128.1 coordinate 1,229,156,576, forward strand.
ATTTGATAAAACTAAATCCATTTTTTATGTCATCATATCAAAATTAACATAGGGTGGTTTTTTTGATTTTTTGAAAATAGTTTTTTGTAAATAGTGAAAATACTGTTTGTAGGTAAAATTTTCATTTCTATTGATTAATTAAGTTGTATAAAAGTACAAATTTTTCTTTTAATTTTGTTTAATGTAAAATATGTGTTATTTAGAAATATGTTTTCAAAATCAGTTAAATTTAAATCATATTTATACTTGATTTTATTATAGGTACATTTTTTGGCTCCAAAACACATTTTTATGAAAACTATTTTAAAATATATAATGTTTCTCCATTATAATGTATTAAAAAACACATTAATAGAAATTATTTACAATATATTTTTAGATTAAATATCTATATTTATGAATTTAAATTCATATAATAATGATTAATAGTTATATAGTTAAAGTAAAATCGTATTTTTCATGAAAAATGAAATTTTTTAGAAAAAACTACTTTCCATCATAGTTGCAGGTTTTTTCAATCATTTTTTACTTTATAAATCATTAACTAATCGCTTTGATAAAAATTATATTTTAATACGATAAAACATAAAATTTATTATTAATTAATATTCAATTTCAAAAAAGGACATTATTTTAATGAATTAATGTTTTTTTAAAATAAACAACATTTAAATAAAATATTATTATTAAATAATTTCTATTAAATTTATTTTTTCATATTAATATTATGAATTCAAATGTAGTTTTTATAAGGTTAAAAAATAGTTATTGTAAAAAAACCCAAATATTTCTCAATAGATGTCGATTCTATATTAAAATTAAAAATTCATATATTTGTATAATTATTTTTATAAAATTAGTAATATTTTTTGGAATCAGAATTTCAAAATTATCCAATGGTGATTTCTTCATAATTTGTTGAGACAGTCGAGTTTTCGGGTAAAAATTAAATACCGTATAAATATATAGTGTGTATTTTTACATCATAATGACCCAAAAGTGATGTGATAAATACTATAAATGGTATACGTGAATATATCTATGTTTATATTTAAATTAATGTTATTTTATGTTTATTTGATGAATTTTAAAAATCATTTATGAATCCTCCAAACCACTAATAAATTTTAAGTTTTTAAAAACATTTTTTTAAGAGTAGGACCTACTTCGACATCTGTAGGGATAATATTTTATTAATCTTAGAACCTGGACTTAGAAAATTATTAAAACCAATACCCTTTAGTAGAATCCATTGTAGAAAACCATGGAATGGTTTTTTATTTTGGTTATTTTATTATATAGAGTCCAAAACCTAATTTTGAGAAATACTAAATTATTCCCCTCTATTTTTCTATATAATGCCAACCAAGATCCCACTTTGCTTCACTAAAAAACATGGATCACATTATTAATCTGAAATAACCTCTATATATTCCTCCCAAGGTCCCCCAATCTCTCATGAAGTGCCTCTCAAACATTTGGAGTCCCACTCGCAAGGAAATGGTTCTTTTCATTCTCCTCTTTATTCAAGTATCTTCTTCATCTTATTCCATTTTATACAATTTTTAATGTTGACATACACTCTTACATATCCCTATTAAAAACCATATGATACCTAAATGATGATATACCCATTTCAACCTCATAGAACTCTTCCATGAACATTTATATTCCCCCGTTATTATGCCAAAAATCCCACCGCGATTCTCCATGCCAAACAATTGTGTAGTGAATCCCCACACCCATTTCTTATCAAGGGTGTTCATCTTTATGAACATATAATACTTTTATTAGGGACATAGATGTATATTTTCCACACTAATTTATCAGGGAATAAAATATAAAGATGAATGAATCCATATTTTATGATCTAGGTGGCACAGTTAAGCATGAGAATGAAATCAGAATTACGGGTCCACCCAAATTTATATAGCGACCCAATGCATTTGATAATGTTTTTGCCTCATGAGAAATCCTGAAATGGATTAGGGAGTGAACCTAAACCATCATTATAATTTTTCCATCTTGATGTCTAGATAATTATTATAGCATCCCTGACCTGGAAGCCACTTTCAAATAGTTCTCCAGGCTAGAGGACTACTCAGCCTTTAGTAGATCTCACCACACACCAAAGGATTAAAACTAGTAGAAAGGGTGTAATTAGTAATTGTGTGGAGAATATAAAATTAGGGAAATGATATGATGGAGGTGTGCATACATTTATATAACTAATAAGTGGAAGGAAATACTCAGTAGTTTCAAAATAGACTCACCAATGGCAGAAGAATATTCAATAATAAGCAATAGTGGAAGCATAATTAAATAATAATGGGGAATAAATAAATAGTAAAACCATAGTACTTGTAGAACTAAAATAGATAATCCATAAAATAATGTCCATATACACAATATTTGTAAGGGTATCCAATGGATGACCTCAGTACACTACATATATATTAAATTTCGACACAAAATGAAACAAAAAGGAGAACTCAAAAGTAACAACTGAAGAGGTAAGAAACTCAAGGTACCTTCCCAACATACCATGAAAAACAAATACTAAATTCCATCTCTTTATTCCAATCACTTACCTGAATGTAAGAACATAATGTCAACATGAATCCCAAAGGGCTTTTGTAGGGTGTGAGAATTTGTTTTAGTAGGATAACACCCAAGTGTGCATACCCAACATGAGCCTTTAAGAAGGCGGAAAATAGAAATAAATAAAGAAACACCATGTGAAAAGTAAATATAGATTTATACAGTGCTCAAAACCCATCAGGAAGGCATCACCTACCTCTTCCAATTCTGAAATCACTCAAGAGGAGAGGATCCTAGGACCATAGCCCAATGTATCCCTTGATGTAGAATAAACTGTGTGAACCCTTAGGTTCCACCTCAAATCAATTAACCCGATACCACATTCCACATAAAACCTTTTGTCTCAACAAAGTACCGACACCTCAAAGGCATGAACAAACAAAAAGTAACGGGTCCCTTATATCCCATCTTAGAAGCACTCATTGGATCAAGACCGAAATCTAGAGGCACATCAATAACTATCCTCAAAAGATTCATCATTGGACCATAGCATGATTTTCAAGGAAATGACCATCTCCATTCTCCAAAAATAATTCTAGCCCAAATGGCTCAAGCATGGTGAGCCTCATCTCCCAAATGAATGTCCCAACTATTTCCTCTGAAGGTTCCCCACCTTCTATATGGATTTCTATGAGTAGAACCAGAAAAAATTTTCATAATCCATACTACTAGAGGCCTCTAACCATATGATAGGTCCAAAAAACCTCATCAGTAAGTCCTCCCATGTGCACATGACTACAATCATCCCTTTATCAATCACATGTGAGCAAAAATTTCCAAAATAGTACCAAAGAAACATCCAATTGACACCTTATACCCCTGTGACCATGTCACCCAAAACTGATGGCAATGCTATCCAATATCATGGGACTTTCCCTCTGCCCGATGGCCCTATCACCACAATCCACTGACCAATTCATCTAATACTATAATGAATGTCACTCAATGTATCTAGGAAAATACAAATTGGATAACCACATCACTTCAATCTGAACGACCATGCCATCCCAATTTCTAGGGATGATCCCATCACAATCAAATAGATAGCAATAACAATACATCACCCTAATTACATATATATAATTCAAATCAATTTAAAAAAACAATTCACTGTAATTAAATTTTACATATAGAATTAAATAAAACAGTTCAATATAATAGAATTTAATATCATAGATTTGAATAAATAAACAAATTTAAACTAAACAATTCAAATTAAACTCAGAACACACCCTGGTCTAACTACCCATGGTGGTCGATGGACCCTAACCTGACATTACATGAGATAATTGGAATATGTCATGCCTTAATTAACCCCAAATGTTCATACGATCAATTTAACATCCATCATTAGGGTCTCACTCAAATACCCAACAACGCACTAAAATGTGAAACCCCAAAAAACTGTAAAAACACAAATAACGATTTTTAACACCTAGATAAGAGTTTTAAATGTATAAATTTTCAAAATTAATCACTTACTCTATGTTGTTTTGAATAAATCATCATCTCCTTTATATACCTTGAAAATTGGGTAAAACGGATCAAATGAATTTAATGCTCCATGAGTTGAGATCAAGGAAGAAGAAATAAAGGGAAAGGAGAGACTCATCATTGCATTTCCAATAGAGTTGATGGATCTAAACATGGTGGACCGATGAAAGAGGGAGATTAATCCAAGATGAGGAGGAAAAATTTAGGGTTTCCTCCTACTATGCATGACCCACTTGCGAAGGAGGAAAAAGAGGGGAAAAAGAAAAATTTGGGAGGGGGTAGAAATCTAATTTCACTCCATATAATAGGATTCATGGTTATATAATAAAATTTTCAAAACTGTGTGACAACTGTGCGGGATACAATGTATAAGTACTACCTAAATGGATCTACCCATGTTGTTTTCCACACATTTTACCCTAAAAAGTTTCATATAGTGTGGAAATTTTTTCAAAAACTACCGAAATGGCTGCACAACCATACACTAAACCTTCACAGTTTTCCCCAAATTTTGCTTCGTACAAAAATGGTCTACATAGTTAGTTGGAAGATGCCACATGATTTTTCCTAAACCAAGCACCTTGAACTGCAACACCAAAACATGGAATTTGGGCCTCCAACTCGCCCAAAACCCTTCTAAACACCTGTTACACTTTCCAAGTCATTAAAACTAAAAGAATAAGGATTTAGGGTGATGGAAGAATCAGAATTATATTTTGATTACCAAAAATAAAATTGGAATATATATCAATTCATAAATTTATAACCAAATAGGTTTTGACCTGATTCAAAAAACAGGAACATTACAACCTACCCAACTTAACATAACTCATCCCTAGTCTATAAAAAAACATCAATATGATACCAAACATACCCATAATAATGAAAAAACCTATACTTTATCAGTCTTAAGGGAATTGTTCAACTACCTCAAGGGGATCCCCACTGTGGGAGTGGCCTACCCCGGTCTCAACCCAACCAAAACTCAAATCAATCAAATGGTCCATCAACCATTTCTGGGACCCAAATTTCCCATTTTTATGGCTCTTCACTCCTAAAACCCATCATGTTCTCCTGTTTCATTCCATACACCCATCAAAATCAAGCACCACATTAGTGATTTCCTCATACCCATGTCACACATGAAACCCACAAGGTCTTTCATCTAAAGAAATGCTCAATTTAGTCTTATAACCTTACATCAAAATCAAGTAACACATCACATTGATTCCATGATTCCATTACACCTTAAATAACATACATCTCCTCAATTTCCCAGTGCCAAGAACCTCATAAATCCCACATCCAATGATGATCAACTATAGAAACTAGTTTCATACACTATATATATATATATATATATATTTCATACACCCAATATATTTCCAACCTCTTAACCAACATATGGTTTGTCCATACATATAACTTGTTCAACTCACACACCTAAAATGGGTAGTCCCTAATGTCTATTCCAAAATAAAAAAAAATCTATCATGACCACACCCACATAGTACCTCTTACTGTCGTCATCTCACTAGTTTTATCAACCCTTGGAAGCTCCATGATGTGCACCTTTCTTGAATCCTAACTGCATAAAGCTTGACCTTCCTATGGTGCTTCACCTTTCACTAACCACTGACCCCACTGTTGGGTCCCACTATATCTACCATGACCTATTCATGCAACTAAAGATATGTTACCATCACCTTGTACCAATCCCAACCTATTTTTAGACACCCGGGAAGGATTCCTACAGAACCTATCAAGATGCCTCACCAACCCACGTGACCAAAGCTGTATTTGAGGCCAATCACTCTATATACGGACTTGTATTAGCTTCCCACACTAAAATAAAACCATTTATGACTAACTCTCAACTGGAATTCTCGATTCCTTAGTCATACATCCCTAATGAAACTCATCTTGTAATCACTTCCTGCCATATGAAGCATCTCTACTAAAATAACCTCGCGCCACTACCCGTATCAAGTAATATCTATCCCTTGGATTTCAATCAGCTATGATCTCCTAGTTCACCACCTATGAGAATGAATTTAACCTAAAGATGTTCACATACACCTAAATGAAATTCTATAAACCATACTCAAGCCACTTCACCTTCTAGGTTTCATTGTACACCATGATTGGTGAAATGCGAGACAACTCAGGAACATCATTTCATTATCCAAGAAGAAAATTTCAGCCTTATGAAGGCTTATGAACTATAAAGATATTTGTTCACTGATCATCTCTAGGAAAATGTTGTCAAATAACCTAGCCTCGTAGTCCTTTTAGGATAGTCTCTTATGTCGACCTTCCTGAACATGCATGTCTCACCAATTCCTTGTTGGTCCTCTGAGCTTATAGGTTTCCAGTTTCACTCTCTACCCTGTAGGTATCTCAAACTTTTCTAAGATCATCTTCATGTATTCAATCTAGTTCGCATCCACCACTATACCACCCTCAATCTAAAAAATCATTGGGTGTTGTGTCCGAAACTCCATGAGTAAGATACACTATCGAAGGATCCACTCTCTAAGATACCCTATAGATCCCTTGGATCACATATAATATGATCACTCTAAGCTAATAATCAAGCCATGGCATAAACACTATCAGATCTTGATGTTACACTGCCTGCACAAGAACCTATGCTTTATCCTATCCCTACGTCTCCCTTGAGCCTATAAATGTGGAACATACTCTACCTGAACTCAAGGTCCCCAACCTGATCATGCTCTAACATCACCATGTCATCACCCACTTAATGCTCCATCCAATTATTCTAGTAGAAAATCCTCTAAATTCCATAAATATGGTCATACAACCATTATATATATATATATATAAGATAAGATAAGGAAATAAGTAACATACAATGTACTCACTACCCTTTCTATTTCCTATCAAAACCATTCCACATGGAATCCCAAACTCCTAGCCTCCTTAACTTCCCTTAAAAATTCAAAGTATCAACTATACCCCATTCTATACCCATCCTGACAACCAATGTTACCTCAATCTAATGACCACATCACCTTAACTAGTGATCTACATCACCCCAAGCCATAGTACCTTCCTGGTCCTATAATATATAATACCATTTTATATCCCAAAAAATTTATATATATGTCAGATGGAATATCACATTTTAATAAGGAATCTTATCATAGAACAATAAAATACATAGTTTATTTTCACATTTCACAAGAAATTTTCACAGGTACACGATGATACATAAATCAACATCTAATTGTGCCTATAAATAAAATAAAAAATCATGGAAAACACACATTTCATTACCATCCCAATTATAGTAATATCATTAATTGATGTACCAAGACAAGGATCACAAATCATAATATTTAACAATTCACATTTCAAATAAGACACTCTAAGTGGAAATCCAACCAATTGTAAAATGAGAAAAATAGAACTATAATTTCCAACCATGTTAACTTGGTCTATCCCTCACACATGGGGTTGTAGGAACCGAAACATGAGTTATGAATCCAGTTCTATCAACTTCCTAATCTCGATTCAACCATATCCCAAATAGCATGATTTTTAGAAAAGAAAAGAAAACAAAATCTCGATCTCACTAGTAACCAGTATAATAATGATACTACATAATAGTCAAGAGATACACTGATACAAGTTTTAGAACCCCAACCCAGATTCCAGTTTCAAATAATACTGTGGGATTCAGGGCTATTGGGCCATTGGCATGCCTCCCTATACTCAAAATGCTACTGACTAACACGGAGGTTGTAATGAGTATTAGTGGGGAGACAATACACTAATGGGAAAGAGATGATAAAGGTCTGAGTGCATATATATAACTATGCAATAGAAGGAAATACTCAACAGAATAGAATCAGACTAACCAATGGTCAAAGCACACTCATTAATTAGAAATACTAGAATAATAATAAAATAAGAAACATAAATAAATAACCATTCCAACCATACCACTTATAGAACTAAAATAGAGAATGCATAAAACACAGGTTATATATACAATATTCAGAAGGGTCACAAATGACTCAACTTAGTAAAATAAATATATATGGTATTCTGATAAAAAAATAAAAAAGAAAATAATAAAATGTTACCCCTATAGAGGCACAAATCTCATGGCCCCCTGCCAACATCCCCTGCCAATCATCTACTAAATTCCAGCTCGTAAAGATAACCCCTTACCTGAACGTAACAAAATAAAGTCTTCATGCTTCCCCAAGGTCCCATATAGGGTGCGAGAATGTGTCTTCGAAGGATAACACCCACATGTCCTTACACAACATGTGTGTTTAAATTTTTTTTAAATATAATTAAATAATGTAACACCATGTGTAATGTAAATACAGACTTCTCTAGTGCTCAATAGCCACTAGAAATTCATCCACCCCCTCATCCTATGTCAGAATCACTAAAGAGGATAGTTTTCTTGGCTGATAGACAAAAGTATATCTGAATGTATAATAGACCATTTGAATCCTCAAGTTCCACCTTAAACCAAGTAACATGGAACCACATTCCTTATGACACCTTGTGACTCAAAGTAGTACCGAAATCCCAAAGGAATTCCCAAATGAGATTTAAATGGCCCCTTATACCCCTACTAAAAATAAATCATCGACTCATACCTGAAATCTTGAGGTACAATTATACCTTTCCTCAAAAGAATAATCATTGGCACAAAACATGAATTTTTGAGAAATGACAATCACTTTTCTCCCAAATTCATTCAGGTGTAAAGCCCTCAGTCATGATGTGCATCATCCCCCAACTGATAGCCTTAACACTGTCATCCAATAGATCCTGACCTTCTATGTGGCATTCTATAATAATCACCCCCAGTAAAATTTCATAAGACACACTACTAAGGTCATATACCCACACAAGTTGTCAAAACCACCTCATCCCTTAGTCCTTTATAGTGTAAAAGACTTAAATAAGTACTTTGTCCATCATAGATGAGTGAAAATCACCAAACTAATTCCTAATACACATCCAAATGGAACCTTGTGCCCTTGTAACCATGTCACTCAAAACTGATGGCCATGCCATCCAATATCACCTGCCTTTCCCTCAATCTGAAGACATCCCAATCTGATGATCGAGTCATCTAATCCCATGATCTACATAACTCAATGAATATAAGAAAAGCCCAACTAGATAGAAATATTACCTCAATCCCCATATCTATTCTATCTTAATTACTCAGGTAGATCCAATCCGGATCCAGTGGAGCATAGCATCCAAACATCAATAAAATTGCATATATATGATTAAAATCAATTTAATAAAATAATTCAATGTAATTGAATTTTAAATTACAAATTAAATAAAACATGTCAATATAATATAATTTAATATCTTAGATTTGAATAAACAAGCCAATTTTAATTAAACAATTTAAATTAAACCCAAAAGGCACCCTGAACTAACTACCCAAGATGGTAAATCAACTCTAAACTGGCCTCACATGATCTAATTGGGTTAGATAATTCCTTAAGACATCGTAGAAGGTCATACGAAAAATTTAACATTATGAAATAGGGACTTTCTCAAATACCCAATTCTTCACTAAAATTTTCACCCCCAAAAAACTGTGAAAATAGGAATAATGGAATGAACCACCTACCTTGGAGTTATAGACATTGGCATGTCTGGTATGGGCCTCTAATGCCCTGTGGTATGGAATAAATAAAAGTTTCAGTCAAATGATTTTACAATAAGGTAAAAGGATCAAACTAATTTAGGCATCCACGAGGAGAGAGAAAGGAAGAAGAGATGTAATAGAGGGAAGAGACTCACTATCATAGTTCAGATTCACCTAATGGATCTAAAAATAGAGTACCAACGAAGGAGGGAGAACAATCCAAGAGGAGGAGGGAAAATGGAGGATTTCCTCAAACTGTGTGTGACCCACAAGAGAAGAAGGAGGAAAAATAATGGGAAAACTGAAAATAACGGAGGGGTATAAATTTAATTTCACCCCTTATAAAAGGGTTCATTTTTATATTGCATGTTGTTCCTAACTATGCGATAACTGTGTGAGAAGAAATGCATAGGTACTACCTATATGAAAATACCTATGCAGATTTCATCACAATTCTACCTAACCATGTGTAAACCATGTAGAAGAAACTATAGAAACTGTATACATGGACACAAGTCCATGATCCCCACAAAAATAGTTTCCCCTAAACCAAGATCAATACAAAAAGGGGTCACATGGTATGTTGGAAAAGGCTGCATAGTTTTCCCCAAACCATACGCCTTTACATGCATCACCATAACATAGAATTTGGGCCTCTAATGCTACCAAAACCCTGCCAAACACCCGTGACACTTTTCTTGTCTTTAAAAACGAACAAATACAAGGTATTAGTGTGACTAAAGAGTCATAATTATAATCCAATTATCAAAAAATAAATTTTCATACCCACCAATTCATAAATTCAAAATATGAGAGGTTTTAACTCAATTAAAAAACCTAGGATGTTATAGTTGGGCTTGAACTATGTTTATGATGTAGTGGTTTAATTTATTTCCACATTTACAAAGTTTATTTTATTATTATCATATTATATCATGTCTCATTGTTAATTTTTATGATTCTCACTCTTTTTATGACACATTGGTATGACTATTTTCTAATATTTTATATTTTCTTCATTTTGTACCATGTTTCTTCCCTTACTAGGCATTAGTTCACCCATTATTATATATTTCCCCTTGTTATCCAAATTAGTTTTACATTCAAAGGAAAATTATGAACATGTTTAGGTGGTTTTCAATAAATATGATGTATTCATTTTTTTTTAAGTTGTTATGTAATGGACCAAATTCTCAATGACACAAGACATATCAATGTTCCAGATTTTATTCTGTGTAACATTATGTAATAAATCATGAATTAATGTGAAATAAAGTGAAGGGTCATTATAGTCAGATCCTCCATAGATGAACATATAGATAATGTAGAATTTTATGATATTATATCCTCTAGAATTCAATAGATATTCCTATATAGGGATAGCTTAAAGATAGATAAATTCACTAGAAAAATTTATTTGAAGTTATTAGATGTTAGGAACATCGAAAGAAAAGCCTTTCCATTCATTATTTTTAATTTGAGGAAGATCAATTGTGGTATTTGGTTAATAATACCAAATAAAGAAATGATCTTGATGTCAGGGAATGTGAAAAATTTACGAGTATTTGTCTATATAAATATTTCCTTAATGTTGTTTTACTATGAATTCAGAAACAAATATTAGAATTTAAGAAAAAATATGAAGATTCAGTACCCATATTTTAATAAAAAATTAAAATATTATTCACATATGTACCAAATTTTATCCGAGATATTGATAATAAGAGAAATCAATTTTTCTAAAGGTTGAAACCAAGATATGGAAGGGTGTTAGATTGACATGAATTAAAAAGTTATAGGAAAATTGTTTAGTCTAATAAAAAGGGAGAAATGATGTTCACCTATGATCATGTATTCTATAAAAATAAGCAGAAAAAAGTCTTTAATGAAAGACAATGAGGAAGCATTCATCAAAGAAATTCAGATTTAATAGTATCAAATTCTAATATTGTGATATGTGTGGTAACAAATCCATGGGAATTCCTTGTAAATTTTGGGAGGTGTTACAGATGTGTAATGATTAGACATGTGGATCATGTCTGTCTAAAAAAATATTATAAAAATAATGAGAGACTGATGATAAGATATAGTAATGGTAAGGAGTAGTGTCACTGTGCTAATGCGTGTCCAAAATTAGTTATAGGGGGTGGAAATCATTAAGATTAGAAAATGGAAGGATTAGAAAAATAATTTTCTACTATTACGATTGATGTTTCTATGCCAAATGAAGTGTTGAAAGGTATGTTACTTGTTTATTCAAAATATACCATTTCCATATTTGACTGTAGATCATTTCATTCCTTCATTTCTAAGAAATTCACAATTAAAATAGAAATATCACCACATGAAATGAGTATAGAACTTTTGGTGTAAACTCTGGGTGAAAATATTAAAGCAACCAAGATTTTTTGTAATCTTCATGTTTCTATTAGTGGAATATTATTTCCTATAAACATTATTTAACTATATATTATTGGGTATGATATTATTTTGGGGGATTGGATTTTATTTTATCATGATAAGATATATTCTAGAGAAACAAATTGGTATTCAGTGATTTCATACCATTGATAATATATCAAGAAGATGAGAAGTTATTTAAATATGGTAGTGAATGTTACTTATATCATGTTTTTGAAAAGAAAAAAATTATTGAAATTTGTAATGTACTTATAGAGGATGAATTTGTGGGTGTTTTTCTTAAATATTTACCCAGTGTTATTCCTGACCAAAAGGTTGAATGTATTATTGAATTAGTGCCTGATGCTAAGTTTATTTCAAAACGCACTTATCATATTTATAACGTAAAATTTTATAATGGAAAAAAAATTATAGGAGGTTTTATATAATGGCTTAATTTGACATAGAAATTTAGAATGGGGTGATCTAGTTTTATTTTTTAAATGGAAATATCATTCAATTTGACTTTTCATTGATTATCAGTCCTTATATAACATCATTGTTAAGAACAAGTATCATTTTTATCATATTAATGATTTTTTGACCATCTATGGTGAACCTAATACTTTTAAAATATTGATTTTAGGGTAGGGTTGCATCTAATTAAATGAAGGATGAATATATTTAGAAGATAATATTTTATACTAGATATGTTAATTAAGATCTTATAGTTATTATATTTGGATTGTCTAATGAAATTTTGTTATGTGTGGACCTTATGAATTGAGTTTTCAAAGAGTTATTAAATATTTTTTTGGATGAGTTTTTTGATTATATTTTATTATATTCTAAAAGTCATGAGGAACATGAAAGACAACATAGGATTTTTTTGGAAACCTTAAAAGAAAATATACTATATGAAATGATCCATAAATGTGAATTATGATTACAAAAAAATTATTTAATTTGAAACATTTTTTCTAAATATAGTATGACTATTGAACTTGATAAAATAATATTTTTTAAGTATGTACAAGACCCAAAAATATCATAGATATTTTTAGTTTTCTAGGATTAGTGGGTTACTATTGATGGGTTTTTGAAAACATTTCTCATTTCTCTAGCCCACTGATTAAGTTAAATAAAAATAGAGTTAAATTAATTTGGAAAAGTTAATATGTTGATTGTTTTTAATAAGTAAAAATATTATTAGTTGATTATCTTGGTTTTTTCCTACCATCTAGAAATTTTTAATTTTTCATTTTTAGTGATGCTTTATTGAAGGGAATTGGTTGTGTCTTGATGTTGAATTATATGGTAATTACTTATGACTCATGTGAACTAAAACATCATGAGATATATTTTCATACACAATAATGTGAATTATTTTCTCTTATATTTTCCTTAAAAATTTAGTGGCATCATTTATATGGACTAATGTGTCAGATATATAAAAAGAACCAAAGTTTTAAGTATATATTCCCTCATAAAGAATTAAACATGAGACATATAAGATGGCTGGTAATTAGAAAGTATTAAGATATCATAATTCATTATTATCTTGTAAAGAAAAAAAATAGTCGATTCTCTATGTTAGAAAAATAACGCTACATTATCCATGTTATGTTTGGAACATCACCCTTTGTTTAATGATTTCATGAATTTTGTCCTAGATGTTTTGGATGAAAGAAATTTCTCTATTTTTTTCTGGTGCAAGTACAATAATCTATATTTGAAATAATAAATAATGACTAGAATGATGATTATGTTTAAAAAAAAAGGTATAGTTGGTTAATAAGATTATATTTCAAGAATTTAATGCTACAAAAGACGTTGTTTTAAGATTTGGTAAGAGATTTTGTGTGCCTTTTGATTTCTAGTTGAAGAGAGAATTGTTGAGTGAATCTCACAGTTACATATTTTAAATTCATCCTAATAGTACTAAGATGTATATAGTCCTTTATAAGTATTAATGGTGGGATTTAATAAAATATGATACAATTGATTTTACTATGAAAAGTTTGGCCTTTCAACAGGTTAAATAAGAATTGTAATTATCAAAGGGGATGTATAAAACATTGAGATTTTAAAAATTAGAAAATTATATTTGATACTGTAAAGTTCACACAACAGTGATTTTATTTTCTGTTACATGAAATACTCATTTTATTTTATGTTACACACAACCCTGAGATATTTTTGTTCAATAGCATATTCAATACACAACACTTAGCGTAAATAACCAATAATATATATTACCATTATAACATAGACGTTAAATTGGAGGGTATGAATAATATTAACTAATTTTTGATATATATATATATATTGCTCAATTTAAATATACTTACTATTTTTTAGTAAATAATGAATCAATTTTTAATAATCTGATTTTAATCTGGAAAAATATGTTTTATTGAAAAACTTTTTTTACTAATTTTTATGAATACATTATTATAATTATTTTTTTTTAATTTTTCAATGTTGTATTTGATAAAATTAACTTCATTTTTTTAAATTTTAATATAAATATTTACATTGGAGTAAATTTGGGACATTTTGAAAAATATTGATTTTTCAGTGAATAGTGAAAATATCAATTTTTTTTAAAAATCCTTTTATTTTAAATAAATTGAGAAATTGAAATGTACGAATATGTTTGGAATATGTTTTAAAGTAACCTAATTATTATTTATGTATATTTAATCCAATTGATTTTATTTAATAAACTTCATATTGGTGTTTAGTATTAGTTTGTTTCTGGGTTTGAAAATGAGTTTTTCTAAAAACTATTTTAATGTGCATGATGTTTCTCCATTTTAATTAATTAAATTAATACCTAATTTGGAATTTTTTAAAGTAAATGTATTGAATATATATCATTAAATATTTATTTATTTTCATATAATATTTATTATTATTATTCATGGAGTTAATACAATATAATCTTAATCTATAAAAACTCTTCTTAAATACTCGTTGTCTCGCCATGTCTATGAAATTTATATTAAATTAAAATTATGCACTTAGGTACGTTTAAATTGGATAAATGGAATAAATATCAGTAATATTCAGAATTTATAATTTATTATTAGGACACCTTAATTTATATCCATAATCATTGGTGAGTAAAATTAAAATTAATCGCATCGATAAAGGTAAAAATAAGTTTACCAAGGGATGAAACTTTAAATTTAAGAAGAAAAATGACTTATAGAATTTTGTAAAAGCAATTTTATTTCCATATTTATAATTTATACCTTATATTATTGATATTTTACCCTTATTGGTTTCTTTTTTACATGAATGACATGTTGGTGAAATTCACTATTTAAAAAACATTACATTTTCTTAAAAGTTTTAGGCCGAAGTCTCAATTTTATTATTAAATAAAAGACCTCTTTTTGTTTGGGTAGAGGTAGGCCCATTACAATGCTCTAAGTCCCAATACCAAGTGGCCTGAATGCAAGGCTTAAAATCCTATTTTTGGACCCAAAGGGCCCTTCAGTGAATATTACTGTTATAGTGCCCAAACTGCTACAGTACCGTCACCGCTACAGTTCCTACTACAGTACCACCATAGCTACTGTACCACCAATGATACAGTGCCTCTACTACTACAGTGATGCTACAGTGGTACTAAAATAATTCTATAAAACCAAAAAATTAATACCCTGCCCTGATTTGATCTCGGGTCTTCTGGATTCCATGAAGGAGCCTCCCTTGTATGTTCTTTGGTGAAAAGCAAAATTAGTTACCTGAAGAAGAGTAGCTTTCATCAAAAGGTTTTTATTTTATTTATTTCTCCACCCCATCAAATTATTTTTAAAACATAATGATATAATAAAATTAATATATTAAACACAATTATATGTTTTTATGTTAGTGTTTCAACCTAAAACCACACACACTTCCATCAAATGGGTTACAAAATCATCATCATGTATACAAGGGAATACCACCATGCAAAACCGTGTCATTCATTTTTATATCACCACCTATCATAGTTGGGTATTATGATGTATCTAAAATATATATATGTTATTTATTACATAAATATACCTATGGATTCATTATATCATATATAACATTGTTTATATTCCATTATGTTAGGTATATAATAACGTCGCTCGTGTTTATGGTGGACTTCCACCACACGAAGTGATGTGGTTCTATTTTTTTACTAAAATGTTACATAGGAGGTAATAATGGTAAAGATAATAAATATTTTTGGTATACATGAAATATTTATGATTTTAATGATATATTTATAATTTTAAAAATATCACATATCATTTTATTTTTTACCTATCCAATCACGGAAAAAAGTGATAATGTCATTCGTGGACGTGTGGACTACCGACTCCTCGAAGCAATGTGATTCCTTTTTTCACAACAAAATACCAGGAACAATACACACACACACACACACATATATATATAATTATATATAATATAATTTTTATATTATAATCATTCTGGAATGGTAATATTTTTTTTATTTTTCCATAATGACAATTGATAAATGGAAACGTTACTCATGTGTATGTACGACTTACCATATCAATGATATTAACGTTGGTTCATTTTTCATAAGCATAATTCATGATTTGTTTTAAATGTATAATTGATGTAAAAAATTATAATTATGTATATATTATTATTATGTAGATGATGATATAATATAATGTGAATATAAAAAATATATTTCATGATAAAACAAGTATAAGAAGGCATGAAAATTAACACACAAAACCATGAAAATAATGTATGATTATTAACCAATAGATTATAATATTTTATAAAATAATCATAGACGATATTATAAATATTAATTTTTCTCTTTACTAATTTAATAATATGTTTAAAACCACTATACATGATTTTAATGAAGGATCAACCAAAATAAACTGTGAGGTAATGGTTTTATCATATCACTTTTTTCCTCTAAGATGTATGTCATATTCACGACTTATTTTTGTTTATATGGTTTATATAATGCACATGAATTTTTTCTATTATTTTTATACTTAAATTTATGGTTATTTACAAATCTAATTGATAATATTTCTTTCATAGGTTTTATGATTTTAAATCTACTAAAACGGTAAGGGACTTTTTGTCTAAATTTTACTTATTTTGGATGTATGTTATGATATAACAATATATTCTTATATGTGGTGGATATGAAGACAAGTTTACATGTAAAAAAATGAATTTATTTATTCTCATGATATTTCAAGTATAATTTAATGTTATACATTCATTGGGATTACAATTCAATGTTAGCAAAGTTTTAAGAGTTTGATGTAACAATCTCTATGATTATCATGATTTTTTAATAATAGGTATCCAATGTTGAAATATTATAATACACCTATAAATAAATATCATGAATTTTCTTATAAAATAGTTATGTAATGAGAATAAATTTTCTACATTCATTTTATTCTCTTTATGTACTGAAGATTTATAAATATTTTTTTTGAGAAATCATTTTTTTAGGGGAAAACTATTTTTATTCCAAAACTAGGTTTTTTAAGAATGGTTTAAAAAGTTTTTTTTCAAATAGAGAAGAAAATTATCCTCATAAAATGTTTAAAATGATTTTAAAATCTTAATTAATAATATTTTAAGGTTAATTTCAATGAAAAATATTTTACAAATGTTTTATGCTTTAAAAATTTATTTTCAAAATGAAATTAATATTTTACTAAAAATAGATATCTAATGATATTTTGATGGTATTTAAATTAATAAACATAAAAAAGACTTATTGTTACATAATAACCAAGGGGTATATTTTGTAATGATACCCTCCTTCTTTCTCTATATTTATTAAGATTATCTCAAAGAGATTGTTATGAAACCTATTACTTTTTTATGGGTTAATCATGATTTAAAGAGTTTAACTAGAAACCTATTTAATTTCTAGGGGTTAATAAAGTTATAAAATAAATAATGACTGTTTATAAGATTTTTACAATTAAATATCAAATATAATTTATTGATTTTATGTTTCATAAACATCGTATATGATGGGGTGGCCAAGATAGTGTCGGATGAGCCTGTTACGTATTTTATGATGGGGTAGCCCAAATAGCACAAGGTGATCCCATTATAGATTATATTATGGGGTGGCCCATATAATGATGGGTGAAACCATTATATATTTTACAATGGTGTGGACTAATTAGTTCTAGGTGATCCCATTATATATTATGTAATGGGTGCACCCATGTAACATTCCAATGCATTGGGTAATGATTATGTTCTCCGGAGAATTATATTGGATTTCATCCATATGATTATTCTAATTGTAAGGGTTATATAAAGGTTTTATAAGTTTTATATAAAGATAATTTCCCATGATACGAACACATTTTTATGTCATTTATAGGTATATAATGTTTCTTATGATCATGATTGATATCACATGGATCATGACTGTTGATTATGATAAATCATTCCATTTCAATGTTTCTAAATTTGATGAACTAAGTATTAATGGGTATGTGTTATGTTATTATTCTCTCATGCACTTTGACTATGTTTTCATACCCTTATGCACTTATTATGCTCATTGATTAAATTCAATTTCTATTTATTATGTTTACCCTTACTGAGCATTTGATCCAAGCCTTCTTATGTTTCATTTTACAAAGGATATAAATAATGAGGTTGAACACATTATTCCTATAAGGTATTTCACATGGATGAAAAATATGACTTAATTTGAAATAATAAAATATTGGTCAAGTGGAAGAAATACTCTCTTAATGACATGGGTATGGGTTATGTAGGAGTCTTTCCTAATTCTCTAAAAATATAAGCCTAAAAGTTCCTCCAGAATATAAGTGATCCAATTTTTTATTATGATTTTGTTTGGTTTGGTTGGAAACACTTGGATCACCATTATTAGAATCAATTCAAGAAATTTAATGTTTACAATTTAATCATTGAATCCGGGAGTGTGGGTTCTCGGCTATTATAGTTGGTTTTAGTTAATATTGATGATTATGATGCTTTCATGTGACATTATCTTAAAAATTATGGATTCCATTTTTGGTTTATGTGTTTTAGGTTGATCATAAGTTGAATGTCTTAGACAACCCTTTGGAGTTTTATGAAATGAGATCATAAAGAGATTAATGAAAATTTATGAGATGAAATATTTGGTTTAAGTGTATGTAAAGATATCGTTCAATGTGAAGTATTCCTTCACATTTTGTGGGAATATTTTTATTTCATTTATATCCTTTAGGATTTATATTATTTTGAATATTTGGGTAATTATGAGATCACAAGTTTTATCTTATAGATAACCACATGATTGAAAATTGATTTGGTGACTTAGTGATTAATGATTTTTTTAAAAATAGATAACATTATATTCTCAAGCTTGGAAGTTGAAATCTATTAGATAACATTTGTGATTAAAACACCCTTTTATGATGATGTTATTTATGAATAATTTAGTTTCAAAAGTGGTTATTAATGATGAATTTTAAGATTAATGTATCATATGAATGTTTACGCATTTTTGGGAATTATATTATCCTTTTCCAACCATTGTGATTTTGGTCAACATCAAAATAGAGGTAGAATAGACAGTTATCCTATTTAATTGTCATATGATCCTTTACTATTTTATTCTAGTTCTTTAGGTATGAAAACATAATACACATAATTTCTAGAAAATGATGATATTGTATAGAAAATTTATTGAAGGATGAAATTCTATAAATCAAGTAATTATATTTCTGTATTCTGTTAGTTTGTTTGATAATCAAATTTCTCAACTCTAAGAAAAGGTTCTTAAAGAAAAAAGTTTATCCTAGTACCATCAATTATGATAAACCAATGGTATTTTAAATCATCATAGATTTATAGTTTTGAGGCACTTAACTTTCTAATGACCATTCACTTGTTTAGGATCAATGACCTCAATCAAGCTCTATTATTATTTACATTTTAATCAATATGCTTATCATCATTTTCCACCAATGTTATCTTTACTATAATTATAGCTACATGTTTTTATAGATAACCCATATACTTCCAATTTAACTTTTTTGATATGATTCTTTAAAAACCCTTTTTACGAAGTAGGTTCACAATAAAAATATTCGTGAATGTCCATCCTTTTATTATCATTATAAAGTAAAAATTACAAGGGAATAATTTTTTCAGGTTGGGGGGATGTAACACCCTGATATTTTAAAATAAAGAAAATTATATTTTATATCAAAAAGGAAATGAATCATTGAGTTTATCTTTCATTACACAAAGAAAATATTTTAGCTTGCATTACTCATAACCATGAGATTTTTATGTTTGACAATGTATTCAACACTCAATACCATACTTAAAAGACTCGTGATATATATTACCATTATAACCTAGGAATTTAATTGGTGGGTATGAATTGTATTAATTAATTTATGAAATAAATAAATATATATATATATATATATCTTAATGAATATAAATTATTCACAAATGTTTATTAAATAATCAAACAATTTCTAGTAAAGTGATTTTATTCTACAAAGATTTGTTTTCTTCTAATATGAGTTTTTATTTTTTTAATGAAAAAATGTTATAGTAAATTTTATAACATTATTAAACTAAATCTTATAAAATTAAATTATTTTTTTGAATATTGATATCAAAATTTACTACAGTTTAAATTTTGGGGCTTTTCAAAAAATATCTATTTTTCAATGAATAATGAAAAATACCGATTTTTGTAAAAAAACTTTTTTATTTGGATAAATTATGTATTTTTAAAGTAAAAATATGTTTTTTTAAATAGATTCAGTATTATTATATTATATTTAATCCACTTAATTACTTTGAATCAACATTATATTTGTTTTTCGTGTAAGTTAGTATTTGGGTTTGAAAACAGGTATTTCTAAGAACCGTTTTAAAAAGCTTAATGTTTCACCATTTTAATCAATTAAAAGTAATACATAATGGTGAATATTTTAAGTTATATTTATAGAATATATATCAGAAAATATTAATTTATTTTCATATTCTAAAGACACTGGTTTTTCCATATAAGACCATGGAATATTTATTAGCATATTTCTAAAGCTAGGCACCGAGACAACGTTTCAATCTGAGGCCTGGTGTGATCATAATTAATTTTATAAAAATATTATGTATATATTATACTATTCACAATATTAAGAGGTATTCCTCTCAAATGGAAGCTCATATCAGAAATACGAGACCACAGTTTAGTCCAGAACATAGAGTTTATCCTAGGTGAGACATAACTTTTTTCAGTGCAGGTATTATTTCGAAAAATTCACCAGGGACATAATTGTAAATAAAATATTTAAATTAAATTATTGTATTTTGGATTTTTTAGAATAACTGTTGAACAAGGAATCATATTGGAAATTTTAGACCACCATTGAGTTTGTAATGCAGTGTTTTACCTAAGCGCAACCTAAAGTGAGAGGTCACGGCATGTTTGGATCCTGTGACCATTTGTGGGTGAGCTAATTAAATTCTAAAAATAGGTCATTATGGAAATGAAATAAGGTTTGGACCATAAAACTACCACCATGGTAGTGCTCTCTCCCTTCCTCCCTTTGGAAAACCAACATAGAATACTTGACGTATCGCTGCGGTGTTGTAGATCTAAGTAGGTTGGAGCACATAAAACACAATGATTGTTGGTGAGAATGTTAATCGATGAAGACTAAATCCAGATCCAGATATGATTATTTATTTTGTATTTTGAACCCCAAATTTAAATTCTTGAATATTAAATATTATTTCACTGTTAATTTCATCATCATTCAACATCAATGACGATGTCCAAAAAAACACAGTCATTGATTGATCCCTCTATTCTTCCATTCATCAAGAATTTTTTATAGTATACTTTTTGATACGACGAAACCACAATGGATCTTCAATCAGTGCATAAATATTTTTCGATATGATTCTAAGTATTTCATACATGTGTCTATTATTTTATTTAAGCTAAGATCATAGGTGTGACTTCGTGCAGAAGGTAGCGTCAGTTTGAAAGTCTTACAATGGCATATCCCGGTGGTTAAATGAGGTGTGGTCTTGCCAGGTGGAGCCGGCCACAGGGTGTGTTGGATGTCTGAAATAGGTCTGGTGAGTGGGGTCATCAAGAGTAGGGTATTCTGGAGAGAGATGTTTGCTTGAGCAGGTGGCCTAAGCAGGAGGTGCGGTGGTGCACAGACTCTGGGCGACGTAGGCAGTGGCGCGAAAGTGCCAGACTGTAGGTGAGGCTTTATGAGGCAGGCAGTCTAGAGTAGTTTGGTGGTGACTCTAGTGATGGGGGCCATGCATAAAGGTGGTTGGTGAGGGAAAAAGGATGCGCTGAAAGAAAAAATGGGAAAGGGGGAAATAAAATAATAATAATAATAATAATAATAATAATAATAATAATAATAATACTGTTATTATAAAAATTGTTTAACCATCTTAAATCCCCGGTGTGACATCCGATCGACATGACCCATTCTTCGAGAATGTAATTTTAAGGCCAATGTGGGATAAATATTTCTGAGCAGGGTATTGGGCCTATAAAACACCCTAAAATAAAAATAATAATATTATTTTTAAATGTTGATTCAAACTTAACTCCTGCATGAAGCATCCGATTGATGTGCCATCTACTGTAGCACGACCGAGATTTCAAGATTGAAATTTTGAGACTAATGGTAGATTCCTTTTTTGTGATGATAGATCATATCCACAAAACACCCAAATAATTATAATATATTATTATTATTATTATTATTATAAATTTGAGCTTCCATAATTCCCACATGAAACCTCTAATCAATGTGCTGTTAGTGTCATTATGACCCTAGCATTGAGGAAAATGTTTTGAGGCTAGTTTGTGAAATTAAATTCAAGATAATGGTGTGGACACCATGAAGCCCAGTTTAGGCGTGATGCAATGAAATTTAACTTTTCACCAAGAGTTCTATTTGGAAAAATTAATAGTCAATCCCATGCATTTTTTCATGATTATTGTAGTGGTGAAATTTTATACTTTATTTCAAGATTGAGGCATTAGACCCATGATGCACTTTTTGTGCACAATGATGTAAAATGAAGCTTCTTCACTAGATGTCTGATTCACAAGAAAGAATAGTAAATCATGTGAGATTTTCTACAAGGATCACATTAGTGAGATCCTTTTTGTTATTCAGGGTAGTTTGAGGAGGATTATTAGTGAAATTACATTTTTACCCTTAGGTTTAATGTCGAGCATCGTGCGATTGTCATCCTTTTGGATAGATATTCCATGTACTCTGTGTAAAGACATGAAAAATTCAAGGAATTTTTTTTCTTAATTTTCTTTGGGATTTTACAAGAACGCAGTTTCTGACGGCACCTGATTCCGAGGCCCGGTGTGACCGGAATCTTTTTCCAAAGTTTAGCTCGGGTACGTTCAGTGAACGAATGAGCGGGTTTTTCTAACTTTTGAACCGGTCCTCGGAATCAAATTCCGAGGGAACCGATGGAATCGCAGTGCTGGTATTTGCATAGAAACATTTTTTCAAGAGTTGCATTTGCTCGGGTGTGGTTTTTAATTTTTGGGGTTAAGTTAAGAAATAAAATAAAAGTGGTACGACCGATTTTTTATTTTATTTTGCTTAAATTATGTTAAGTGGGTGATGTGGGACCCAAAATACCCTACCCACTTGGTAGGATATTTGTGAGTTGAGGCCCACACAAGCCCACCCATTTCTTTCACCTTTTTCAACCCCCCTCCTTTAATTAAGTAACACACCCTCACCCCCCTATTTAATTATGTCAACCCTTGCATTTATTCTGGTTAAGAAATGCCTCATTAATGTGGAGGTTTAAGCGTTGCAATTAATTAACTTAATTGTTTCTTCATTTTTGAATTTTAAAACGCAAGACTTGTGAAATAAAAATAGGACAACCCTTATTTTTATTAGGACGATGGTGTTGAGAGGCAAAGGAGATTTCTCTCAGATTCTTGAAGATCTTCTCATCCTCATGAAGAACGCAAAGAACACGAAGAACGCCGGATCCTCAGAAATCCGTGACGCTTCTTCTGCAATGTTCCTTCTTCCGCAATGCTTCTCCACAACTCTTCTATATGACGTGACAATCCTCCTTCCACGACGTCCTTTTTCCGCGACGAATCCTCGCTCATCGAATTCAACGAGGTAGGGATTTATTTTAATTTTTGTTCGTTAATTCTTCCGTTGCCTTATTCTTTTCTATTGGAGCCGCCTATTACCGCAATAACAGGAGGGGGTCAGACCACACGAACAGGGCCGACCCTTCTCTCCCTTTTTTGTTGTTTGATATTGTTGCGGCACAAGCAAGGCAACTCAGTGCCGAAGCACCATGCGAGAATTTTAAGAAAAGGGGGAAGAAGCGCAGCGTCGTCGCGCTGCACCGTTGAAGACGAACCAAAGACGCGGCGCCGTCGGGCCGTGTCGGTGAACCAAAAATGAACCGCGGCTGGAGCGGGGCCACGGCGGAGGGGCGCGACATTGTCATTCCATGCCGGACGAACCAAGGCCGCGGCGGAGCAGGGGGACCGACGATCGGTTCAAGGCCACCGGCGTCGGAGCAGAGGGACCGGCCCTTGCCGGTCACGTGGCGGCAGCAGCCGGTCGGCCGGAGCGGGCCGGCCGGACAGGGGAGGAGCCGGGGGTCGTAACCCTCGACTGGTCGGACAGCAGCCCCCACCCCCGCGTGGGGGCTGCGTTAATTGAAACCCGTCGTTCCGCGTCGGTGAACCAAAAATGAACCGCGACCGGAGTGGGGCCACGACGGAGGGGCGCGACGTTGTCGTGCCATGCCGGATGGACCAAGGCCGCGGCAGAGCAGGGGGACCGACGAACGGTTCCAGGCCACCGGCGTCGGAGCAGAGGGACCGGCCCTTGCCGGTCAGGTGGCGGCAGCAGCCGGTCGGCCAGAGCGGGCCGGCCGGACAGGGGAGGAGCCGGGGGTCGTAACCCCTGACTGGCCGGACAGCAGCCCCCCCACCCCCGCGTGGGGGCTGCGTTAATTGAAACTGCGGGGGGGGGGGGGGGGCAGCGCCCCCCCCCCCCCCCCCCCCCATTAGCAAATTTCTAAAGCTAGGCACCGAGACAACGTTTCAATCTGAGGCCTGGTGTGCTCATAATTAATTTTATAAAAATATTATGTATATATTATACTATTCACAATATTAAGAGGTATTCCTCTCAAATGGAAGCTCATATCAGAAATACGAGACCACAGTTTAGTCCGGAACATAGAGTTTATCCTAGGTGAGACATAAATTTTTTCAGTCCAGGTATTATTTCGAAAAATTCACCAGGGACATAATTGTAAATAAAATATTTAAATTAAATTATTGTATTTTGGATTTTTTAGAATAACTGTTGAACAAGGAATCATATTGGAAATTTTAGACCACCATTGAATTTGTAATGCAGTGTTTTACCTAAGCGCAACCAAAAGTGAGAGGTCACAGCATGTTTGGATCCTGTGACCATTTGTGGGTGAGCTAATTAAATTATAAAAATAGGTCATTATGGAAATGAAATAAGGTTTGGACCATAAAACTACCACCATGGTAGTGCTCTCTCCCTTCCTCCCTTTGTAAAACCAACATAGAATACTTGACGTATCGCTGCGGTGTTGTAGATCTAAGTAGGTTGGAGCACATAAAACACAATGATTGTTGGTGAGAATGTTAATCGATGAAGAATAGATCCAGATCCAGATATGATTATTTATTTTGTATTTTGAACCCCAAATTTAAATTCTTGAATATTAAATATTATTTCACTGTTAATTTCATCATCATTCAACATCAATGACGATGTCCAAAAAAACACAGTCATTGATTGATCCCTCTATTCTTCCATTCATCAAGAATTTTTTATAGTATACTTTTTGATACGACAAAACCACAATGGATCTTCAATCAGTGCATGAATATTTTTAGATATGATTCTAAGTATTGCATAAATGTGTCTATTATTTTATTTAAGCTAAGATCAGAGGTGTGACTTCGTGCAGAAGGTAGCATCAGTTCGAAAGTCTTGCAATGGCATATCCCGGTGGTTAAATGAGGCGTGGTCTTTCCAGGTGGAGCAGGCCACAGGGTGTGTTGGATGTCTGAAATTGGTCTGGTGAGTGGGGTCATCAAGAGTAGGGTATTCTGGAGAGTGATGTTTGCTTGAGCAGGTGGCCTAAGAAGGAGGTGTGGTGGTGCACAGACTCTGGGAAACGTAGGCAGTGGCGTGAAAGGGCCAGAGTGTAGGTGAGGCTTTATGAGGCAGGCAGTCTAGAGTAGTTTGGTGGTGACTCTAGTGATGGGGGCCATGCGTAAAGGTGTTTGGTGAGGGGAAAAGGATGCGCTGAAAGAAAAAATGGGAAAGGGGGAAATAAAATAATAATAATAATAATAATAATACTGTTATTATAAAAATTGTTTAACCATCTTAAATCCCCCGTGTGACATCCGATCGACATGACCCCTTCTTCGAGAATGTAATTTTAAGGCCAATGTGGGATAAATATTTCTGAGCAGGGTATTGGGCCTATAAAACACCCTAAAATAATAATAATAATATTATTTTTAAATGTTGATTCAAACTTAACTCCTGCATGAAGCATCCGATTGATGTGCCATCTACTGCAGCACGACCGAGATTTCAAGATTGAAATTTTGAGACTAATGGTAGATTCCTTTTTTGTGATGTTAGATTATATCCACAAAACACCCAAATAATTATAATAATATATTATTATTATTATTATTATAAATTTGAGCTGCCATAATTCCCACATGAAACGTCTAATCAATGTGCTGTTAGCGTCATTATGACCCTAGCATTAAGGAAAATGTTTTAAGGCTAGTTTGTGAAATTAAATTCAAGATAATGGTGTGGACACCATGAAGCCTAGTTTAGGCGTGATGAAATGAAATTTAACTTTTCACCAAGAGTTCTATTTGGACAAATTAATAGTCAATCCCATGCATTTTTTCATGATTATTGTAGTGGTGAAATTTTATACTTTATTTCAGGATTGAGGCATTAGACCCATGATGCACTTTTTGTGCACAATGATGTGAAATGAAGCTTCTTCACCAGATGTCTGATTCACAAGAATGAATAGTAAATCATGTGAGATTTTCTACAAGGATCACACTAGTGAGATCCTTTTTTTTATTCAGGGTAGTTTGAGGAGGATTATTAGTGAAATTACATTTTGACCCTTAGGTTTAAGGTCGAGCATCATGTGATTGTCATCCTTTTGGATAGATCTTCCATCTACTCTGTGTAAAGACATGAAAAATTCAAGGAAATTTTTTTCTTAATTTTCTTTGGGATTTTACAAGAACGCAGTTTCTGACGGCACCTGATTCCGAGGCCCGGTGTGACCGGAATCTTTTTCCAAAGTTTAGCTCGGGTACGTTCAGTGAACGAACGAGCGGGTTTTTCTAACTTTTGAACCGGTCCTCGGAATCAAATTCCGAGGGAACCGATGGAATCGCAGTGCTGGTATTTGCATAGAAACATTTTTTCCGGAGTTGCATTTGCTCGGGTGTGGTTTTTAATTTTTGGGGTTAAGTTAAGAAATAAAATAAAAGTGGTACGACCGATTTTTTATTTTATTTTGCTTAAATTAAGTTAAGTGGGTGATGTGGGACCCAAAATACCCTACCCACTTGGTAGGATATTTGTGAGGTGAGGCCCACACAAGCCCACCCATTTCTTTCACCTTTTTCAACCCCCTCCTTTAATTAAGTAACACACCCGCACCCCCTATTTAATTATGTCAACCCTTGCATTTATTCTGGTTAAGAAACTCCTCATTAATGTGGAGGTTTAAGCGTTGCAATTAATTAACTTAATTGTTTCTTCATTTTTGAATTTTAAAATGCAAGACTTGTGAAATAAAAATAAGACAAACCTTATTGTTATTAGGCCGGTGGTGTTGAGAGGCAAAGGAGATTTCTCTCAGATTCTTGAAGATATTCTCATCCTCATGAAGAACGCAAAGAACACGAAGAACGCCGGATCCTCGGAAATCCGCGACGCTTCTTCTGCAACGTTCCTTCTTCCGCAATGCTTCTCCACAACTCTTCTACGTGACGTGACAATCCTCCTTCCACAACGTCCTTTTTCCACGACGAATCCTCGCTCATCGAATTCGACGAGGTAGGGATTTATTTTAATTTTTGTTCATGAATTCTTCCGTTTCCTTCTCCTTTTCTATCGGAGCCGCCTATTACCTCAATAACGGGAGGGGGTCGGACCACACGAACATGGCCGACCCTGCTCTCCCTTTTTTGTTGTTTGATATTGTTGCGGCACAAGCAAGCCAACGCGGTGCCGAAGCACCATGCGAGAATTTTAAGAAAAGGGGAAAGAAGCGCAGCGCCGTCGCGCTGCACCGTTGAAGACGAACCAAAGACGCGACGCCATCGTGCCGCGTCGGTGAACCAAAAAAGAACCGCGGCTAGAGCGGGGCCACGGCGGAGGGGCGCGACGTTATCGTGCCATGCCGGACGGACCAAGGCCGCGGCGGAGGAGGGGGACCGACGACCGGTTCCAGGCCACCGGCGTCGGAGCAGAGGGACCAACCCTTGCCGGTCACGTGGTGGCAGCAGCCGGTCGGTCGGAGCGGGCCGGCCGGACAGGGGAGGAGCCGGGGGTCGTAACCCCCGACTGGCCGGACAGCAGCCCCCCCACCCCCGCGTGGGGGCTGCATTAATTGAAACCCGTCGTGCCGCGTCGGTGAACCAAAAAAGAACCTCGGCCGGAGCGGGGCCACGGCGGAGGGGCACGACGTTGTCGTGCCATGCCGGACGGACCAAGGCCGCGGCGGAGCAGGGGGACCGACGACCGGTTCCAGGCCACCGGCATCGGAGCAGAGGGACCGGCCCTTGCCGGTCACGTGGCGGCAGCAGCCGGTCGGCCGGAGCGGGCCGGCCGGACAGGGGAGGAGCCGGGGGTCGTAACCCCCGACTGGCCGGACAGCAGCCCCCCCACCCCCGCGTGCGGGCTGCGTTAATTGAATCCGCGGGGAAGGGGGGGGGGGCAGCCCCCCCCCCCCCCCCCCCCCCCGTACCCGTCGACCGATCAGCCGTTTCGTGGGAGCCAACTGGCCGTGCCAGCCAGGCCGGGCCGCGCCCAATGAGGCCGGACCTGGACCCGGGCTGGTCGACCTGGTTCGGGCCGACCCATGGGGTCTCGGGCCGGGTCGGTCCGGGCCCGAAACCCCCACTTTCGGAACTTTCATGATCTTTTGCCCATAACTTGGGCTGCAGACCTCCGATCGATGCACCGTCAGCGGCGACATGATCCTTGGAACGAGAAGTTCGTTTAGATATATTACAATCATGGTTTCAAGGTACTTTGTGTTCGGCCGGGTTGGTTCGTACACGAAACCAACCGGGCCCTCGGAGCGGAAACGCTTATAACTTGAGTTCCGGACGTCCGACAGACGTGCCGTCGACTTTGTTGGATTCCTCTTAGCGAGACGGACCTTTTGGCTTAATCCTCTCGAGGTTTGGACATAGTTGGAGTATGGTCGGGTAGGTTTTTACTTAAAAACCAACCGGGCCACTGGGATGAAAAATCCAATAACTCTCAGACTGGGCGTCCGATTGACGCACCGTCTATGACGTTGGGTTCCTGTTGACGATAAGGAACTTTTGGATACATCAACATCAGACTACATGTCAGTTGATTTATCAGCCCCTCGGCTCGTGGAGCGGACCCTCCTGAATGACCTTGCAGTGCGCGGGAACCCTAGAGCTGTCTGCGACTGCGACGACGATCACGACTGTGCAGAAATCCTCCATGGATTCGACAACGACGAATTCAACACTCAATGATCCTACATGGATCAGTGCTACCGATCCTGTGTGGGTTAGATCCTATGTGGGTTAGCGCTCAGCGGTCCTGTGTGGGCCAGCGCCTACAGATCCTGTGTGGGTCAGATCCTGTGTGGGTCATTGCGGGGGTTAGTACCTATCGATCCTTTTTGGGTCATTGCGGGGGTTAGTAGATATAGATCCTGTGTGGGTCTGATGGATTAGATGAATTAGTGGCTATATCTGATCATCTCTATCGTCATACGAAGAAGTATACCTGTGTGAGATGAATCCTGTTTTTCTTTCTTATATGGATTGTGTTGTGCTATCTTGTGTGGATTACGTTTTTCTTTCCTGTGTGGACTGGGTTGTGATTTCCTGTGTGGACTGAGTTGTACTTGAGCTCGGATGTTGGAGCTGAACTGGAATTGATGACTTAGGTATATGTATGGGCATATACCTAAGTAGTGGTGGATGTTACTTCGTGATTGTATCTTTCCTTTGTGGATTATCCTTTGTGGATTCTGGGAGACCATAGGGGGTCTCGAGGTCCCTACTGAGTAGCTTATACTCACCCCTACATGGGCTATTCCCGCACTACGTTGTGTTGGTTGCAGAAGATAGACAGCGCTGATCGTGGTTGAGGCTTGCAGAGCTGGACGGTACCTGGAGGTGGACCACTGGGCGGGACGTACTCGGAGCGCACGGCTGGACCCGAGGAGCTGTGGAGGCTATATGTACTCACCTTTCAGGTGGGACTTCTAGTGGACGGATAGATGTTGCAGCTTTACTTTCAGTTGTTGTTTTCCCTTTCCAGTTGTACTTTACTTTCAGTTTGGGTTTGTATTCTGGCCCACTTACTTTTTTGCACTTACTGTTGTACCCAGTTTTTACTTAGTGTTTACTTCTACTGCTTGCTTGCTCTGTGAAGTTTGTTTACTTTAAAAAGGAAATTCCTTCCATTTTAATGGGAATTACGCCTTGGTTCTAGTCACCAGCCCCTGACCCATGGAAGGCAGGCTTGGGGTAGTCACGGCACGGGCCCGAGGACGGGTCGCGACAAATTGGTATCAGAGGAGTTCGGTTCCACTGCAGAACTTAGGGCTCTGATCTTTTTCTATATGAAGCAATAGTGTTAAGAGTATTATGTTTGGTTATCAGTCCAGGGAGTCCAGTGTTGGTGCGGTGGCTGACGTATCCATACACTAGGACCCTGACTTCTCATTTCTAACTTAATGCTTGAAAACATTGATTGCATTTGGGTTTCAATTTTTCTTTGTGATTACATTATGTCAGCTCACCAGGTATACTGTTTGACCATGGCGCACCTGTTTCTTTTCAGGACGACCCCACGACGGCAGCCAGCTAGGGTTCCAAGAGTTGTGCATGACGACATCCCACCGAGCGACAAGGCCTCGGTACAGGGCCCTTTGACAGCAGAGGCACCGGCGGTACCTCTACCTACCGAGCCACTGATGCTACCAGCCCCAACTGCTGACGATGCACGTCGACTTAGTGCACTGCATGAGTTTCAGCGCCAACGACTACCCAGGTTCGGTGGGGAGACAAACCCTCAGGCAGCCGAGGATTGGCTAGAGGCAGTTTTATGGATTTTCAGGTTAGTGAGGACACCAGCATACATCATGGTGATCCTCGCAGCGAGACTCCTGCACGCGACAACAGGAATATGGTGGATCTTAATGATCAAGGTTCACAATAAGGCACCTCTCCTCTGGATGGACGTTGAGAGACTCTTCCGCTCGGAGTTCATCCCAGCCACCCTCCGTGCGGTGCGCATCCAGGAGCTTCTGTAGCTGCGGCATGGCAGCTTGACAGTTTCCCAGTACTCGGTGAGATTTACCGATCTCTCGCACTACTTGACAGACATGGTATGAGAC
Organism: Viscum album; assembly: GCA_963277665.1. Taxonomy (NCBI): domain Eukaryota; kingdom Viridiplantae; phylum Streptophyta; class Magnoliopsida; order Santalales; family Viscaceae; genus Viscum; species Viscum album. The sequence goes on from OY728128.1 coordinate 1,229,188,509, forward strand.
CCATTCTTCCAGGCCCAGACCTTCGATCCGGGATTGATGCAGGAGATCAGGGCATCACTGATCTCCCTCAGCATTCCGACACAGACAAGGGTACTTGAGCGAGCCCTTCTGATCGAGAGCTTCCTTACAGAGCCTGCATCAGCAGCGAGACCTACCGCAGGGCAGCACGTATCAGAGTCCTCTGCAGTAGGCAGTCGACGGATGACTCATGGGTCCAGGAAGACCAGACCCTCAGGCAGACGACCTCAGGACACTGGCTCAGCAGTGCATGGCACATAGCGTGAAGCCAGTCTTTCGAGCGGCAGACAGTGCTATGCATGCGGCGGGCAGGGCCACATGGGTCGTGACTGCCCGACCCGCCATTCCAAGGAGCAGCAGATGGTTGAGGGGCAACCCATGTAGAGGCAGAGGGTCAACCGTGGCGGTCCTCAAGGAGCAGGCAGATGAGGCAGAGGAGCTGGCCGAGCAGCAGGTGGTGGGCGATGCTTTGAGGCTCTACCACCACCACCACCAGTATGTCCACCCCGACCATAGGGAGCTAGCAGGTAGAGACAGGTACAACTCCAAGTAGTAGAGGCCTAAGACCACCGCGTGCCCAAGATGATTCGAGGTACTATCTGTGTCTATTCAACCCTTGATGCAGTTCTTATAAACATAGGAGTGAGTCATTATTTCATAGCCTCTACCCTTGTTTGGAGCTCAGAGATTCTGACAGAGTCGTTGGCTCGATCATTACGGCTAGAGACTCCTACGGGAGCAGAATCGACGATTACGCACTAGTGCCGACAGTGTGATCATAATCTAGGAGGTGAGAGCTTCGGCTGGGATCTTCTTGTAGCGGCGTCAAGGCCTTACAATGTCATCTTGGGAAAGGATTGGTTATCTACCATCCATGCTCAGATTGAATATATTAGGCGCATGGTGTGGTGTGTACGCACCGACGGGAGCAGGTTCACCTTCACCAGTGAGAAGGGAGCCTTCGCATCATAGGATGGACTCCCGCAGAGGAGAGGACAACCCATCACTCATAATTTGGATAGCCTCATCCTAGGAGAAGTTGACGTGCAGAGTCATAGTTTTCATGTAGTGGTGGATAAGTATGCGGACGTCTTCCCCGATGACGTCCCGATGCTACCTCCTCGTAAAGAGGTAGAATTTTATATTGATCTATACCTCGGGACAACCCCGATATCCACCCCAGCTTATCAGATGGCTCCCGCTGAGCTTCGAGAGCTACGGGTACAGTTGTAGGACTTGCACGTCATGGGATTCATCCGACCCAGTGTTTCACCCTGGGCTTCCCCGATTTTGTTCGCCAAGAAGGCGGACGAGAGCGTGTGACTTTGTGTCGACTATCGTCGCCTAAACTAGGTGACAGTGAGGAACAAGTATCCACTACCAAGGATTGATGACCTCTTCGATTAGATCAAGGGAGCATGGTGGTTCTCAAAGATAGAACTTAGGTCAGGCTATAATCAGCTTAGAGTTCGGGATGAGGACGTGCAGAAGACGACTTTCAGATGTCGGTATGACCACTATGAGTTCTTGGTTATGCCATTCGGCATAACCAATACTCCAGTAGTGTTCATGGGCCTCATGAACAGGATCTTTCAGCCATACCTTGATCGATTTGTCATGGTCTTCATCGACGAAATTTTGATTTACTCAATGACTAAGGAGGAGCACGCCTACCACTTGAGGGTTAAAGTAGACACACTCCGAGAGCACCAGCTTTATGATAAGCTCTCGAAGTGTCAGTTCTGGATACACGAGTTCCACTTCTTTGGACACGTCATCTCTGAGGTGGGGGTTGCGGTGGATCCTGTGAAGATCGAGGCAGTGCTAGCTTGGGAGCCACCCAAAAGCGTGACGGAGGTGCGGAGTTTCTTGGGACTAGCTAGATACTACTAGAGATTTGTTCCAGACTTCACCAGAGTTTTGGCACCACTATCATCTTTGACGAAGAAGGGGAATCCCTTTGTGTGGTCAGACAGATGTCAGGAGAGCTTCTAGGAGCTGAGAGAGGGGTTGACCATCACATCTATCTTGAGGTTTCCGGAGGAGGGAGTAGGGTACGTAGTCTACTACGATGCATCATGGACCGGACTCAACTATGTCCTGATGCAGGAGCGGGCAGTGATCGCCTATGTATCAAATTAGTCGAGGCTTCATGAGAAGAACTACGCTACCCATGACATGGAGTTAGCACTAGTGGTCTTCGCTCTGAAGACATGGCGACACTATCTGATGGGAGAGTGCTTTACAGTCTATTCTGATCACCAGAGTCTCAGGTACATCTTCTCGCAGAAGGACCTGAACCTAAGACAATGGAGATGGCTCGAGTTCCTCCAGGACTATGACATTGAAATATTATATACTCCTGGGAAGGGGAACGTAGTAGCTGATTCTCTCAGCAGGAGGACGGGCATTCAGCTACTTGGGGAGGCGACAGAGCAGCTAACAGCTTTGCAGATATCCATCGCGGATAGAGATGGAGCAGCCTTCCTTCAGTCACTCATAGTTACTCCTCCACTACTACAGTGGGTAAGAGAGGCACAACGTGGGGACACCGGCAGTGAGATGCGGCGTGGACAGATATCCTTAGGACATGCACCTGATGGGTTCTCCGTGGGAGGAGATAACGATGTCCTTTTCAGAGGGCGTACATTGTTACCAGTTTCTTTACGAGAGGAGGTGCTGAAAGAGTTTCACACTTCCCCTTTGGTAGTACATCCTGGCGTGGAGAAGATGTACCAGGATCTCAGCTGACAACACTGGTGGCCGGGCATGAAGAATACTGTGGCAGAGTTCGTTTCTCGATGCATCACCTTTCAGCAGGTGAAGGAAGAGCACCAGGTACCAGCAGGCTTGGTATAGCCCTTGGAGGTCCCGGAGTGGAAGTGGGATGAGATATCTATGGACTTTGTGATTGTACATCCATGCACTTCCAGAGGTCACGACTCCATTTTGGTGATTGTCGACCGAATCACCAAGTCGGCTCACTTCTTACCCATCATAGAGTAGGGCTCAGTGGAGAGCTTGGGACGTCTCTACATTTAGTAGATTGTACGGCTTCACGGTGTGCCCTCATCTATCATCTCCGAACAGATACTCTCTTTACTTCCTGCCTTTGGAAGGGGTTACAGTAGGCGTTCAAGACGCAGCTACGTCTGAGCACCGCCTTTCACCCTCAGACAGATGGTCAGATGGAGAGGACCATTCAGACTCTCGAGGACATGCTCCGCGCATGTGTCCTTGACTTTGGTCGAAGCTGGGAGGACCACCTACCCTTGGTGGAGTTCGTGTACAACAACAGCTACCACGCCACCATCGGGATGGCACCATACGAGGCATTGTACGACCAACCTTACAGATCTCCTCTATGCTGGACAGACCCTGGGGAGTCAGCACTTGTGGGACTGAAGATGGTCCAGGCCATGACAGAGAAGGTCCAGGTCATCCAGGAGCGGATGAGGACAGCTCAGAGCCAGCAGAAGTCTTATGCGACAGGAGGTGGAGGCCACTAGAGTTCGAGGATGGCAACCACGTCTTCTTGCGGGTCTCACCTCGACGTGGATTATGGAGATTTGGCCAAGGCGACAAGTTGTCTCCACACTTCATCGTACCATTTCAGGTCCTCAGTAGGATTGGTGAGGTGGCTTATCTCCTGGATCTACCACCTTAGTTGCACTGGGTGCACAACGTCTTCCACGTATCCCAGCTGAGGAGATACGTGCACGACCTGATGCATATCATTGACCTTGGGGAGATGGATGTTGATGATGGGGTGACTTTTGCAGAGGTCCCAGTGGAGATTCAGGATCGATAGGAGCGGACCTACGTGGACGGTCGATTCCTCTAGTGCGCATCAGATGGAAGCACGAGAACCTCCAGGAGAGCACTTGGGAGCGGGAGGCTCAGATGCATGCTTAGTACCCACATTTGTTCCCTAGTTTTTGATGTATCTTTATGGGGACGTAAAGCCCTGAGGTGGGAGTGATGTAAGGACCTGAAAAAATCAAGGAAATTTTTTTCTCAATTTTCTTTGGGATTTTACAAGAACGCAGCTTCTGACGGCACCTGATTCTGAGGCCCAGTGTGCCCAGAATCGTTTTCCAAAGTTTAGCTCTGGTACACTCAGTGAACGAACGAGCGGGTTTTTCTAACTTTTGAACCATTGCTCGGAATCAAATTCTGAGGGCACCGATGGAATCGCAGCGCCGGTATTTTCTTAGAAACAACTTTTCCGGAGTTCCATTTTCTCAGGTGTGGTTTTTAATTTTTGGGGTTAAGTTATGAAATAAAATAAAAGTGGTACGACTGATTTTTATTTTATTTTTCTTAAATTATGTTAATTGGGTGATGTGGGACCCACAATATCCTACCCACGTGGTAGGATATTTTTGAGGTGGGGCCCACACGAGCTCCACCGTTTCTTTCACCTTTTTCAACCCCCCTCCTTTAATTAAGTAACACACCCGCACCCCCCTATTTAATTAAGTCAACCCATGTGTTTATTCTGGTTAAGAAACGCCTCATTAATGTGGTGGTTTAAGCGTTGCAATTAATTCACTTAATTGTTTCTTCATTTTTGAATTTTAAAACGCAAGACTTGTGAAATAAAAATAAGACAACCCTTATTTTTATTAGGCTGGTGGTGTTGAGAGGCAAAGGAGATTTCTCTCAGACTCTTGAAGATCTTCTCATCCTTGCGAAGAACGCGAAGAACGCAAAGAACGTCGGATCCCCGGAAATCCGCGATGATTCTTCCGCAACGTTCCTTCTTCCGTGACGCTTCTCCGCGACACGACAATCCTCCTTCCGCGACGTCCTTTTTCCGTGAAGAATCCTCACTCATCGAATTCGACGAGGTAGGGATTTATTTTAATTGTTGTTCGTGAATTCTTCCATTGCCTTCTTCTTTTCTATTGGAGCTGCCTGTTACCGCAATAATGGGAGGGGGTCGGACCGCACGAACACGGCCGACCCTCCTCTCCCTTTTTGGTTGTTTGATATTGTTGCGGAACGAGCAAGGAAACGCGATGCCGAAGCACCACGTGATAATTTTAAGAAAAGGGGGAAGAAGCGCAGCGCCATCGAAGACGAACCAAAGTCGCGGTGCCGTCGTGCTGCGCCAAAGAACCACAAAAGAACCACGGCCGTAGCGGGGCCGCGGTGGAGTGCCGCGGCACCGTCGCGCCGTGCCGGATGGACCAAGGTCGTGGCAGAGAAGGGGGACCAGCGGTCGGTTCCGGGCCGCTGACGGCGGAGCCTAGGGACCGGCCCTTGCCGGTCCCGTGGCCGCAGGAGCTGGCCAGCCGAAGCAGGCCGGCCAGACAGGGGAGGAGCTGGGGGTCGTAACCCCCGGCGGGCCGGATAGCAGCCCCCCCCCCCCCAGCGTGGGGGCCGCGTTAATTAAAACTGCGGGGGGAAGCGCACCCTCCCGCACCCCTCGACCGCTCGGCCGTTTTGGCCGAGCCACCTGGCCGCTGGCTGCGCTAGCGCGCCGAGCCCAACCCGGAAACGGTTCGGGCCGACCCAGGGGGTCTCGGGCCGGGTCAGTCCGGGCCCAAAACCCCCACTTTCGGACCTATCACGGTCTTTTGCCAATAACTTGGGCTGTGGACCTCCAATCGATGCACCCTCAACGACGATGCGATCCTTGGAACAAGAAAGTATCTATATATTTCACTCAAGGTTTCAGAGTAATTTGTGTTCGGCCAGGTTGGTTCGTACACGAAACCAATCGGGCTCTCAGAGCGGAAACACTTATAACTTGAGTTCCGGACCTCCGATTGACATGCCGTTGACTTTGTTGGATTCCTATTAGTGAGAAGGACATTTTGGCTTAATCTGCTCAAGGTTTGGACATAGTTGGAGTACGGTCGGGTTGGATTTGACTTAAAAACCAACTGGGGCCCTTGGATGAAAAAGCCAATAACTCTCAGACCGGGCGTCTGATTGATGCGACGTCTATGACGTTGAGTTACTGTTGATGATACAGAGCTTTTGGATACATCAAATTCACACTACGTGTCAGTTGATGTATCCGCCCCTCGGATCGTGGAGAAGACCCTCCCTAACGAGCTCGCTATGTGCGGGAACCCTAGAGCTAGCTGCGACTGCGACAACGATGACGACTGTGCATAAATCATCCATGGATTCGACGACGACGACTTCAGCACTCAGCGATCCAACGTGGATCAGTGCTATCGATCCTGTGTGGGTCAGATCCTGTGTGGGTCAGCACTTAGCAGTCTTGTGTGGGCCAGCGCCTACAGATCCTGTGTGGGTCCGATACTGTGTGGGTCATTGCGGGGGTTAGTTACCTATTGATCCTGTGTGGGTCATTGTGGGGGTTAGTATCTATCGATACATTTTGGGTCCGATGGCTTAGATGAATCCGTGGCTATATCTGATCATATCTATCATCATATGATGAAGTATACCTATGTGAGCTGAATCCTGTTTTTTTTCTATGTGGATTATGTTGTGCTATCCTATGTGGATTACGTTTTGCTTTCCTGTGTGGACTGGGTTGTGATTTCTTGTGTGGACTGGGTTGTACTGGAGCTCGGATGTTGGACCCGAACTGGAATTGATGACTTAGGTATATGTATGGGCATATACCTAAGTAGTGTTGGATGTTACTTCGTGATTGTATCTTTCCATTTTGGATTATCCTTTATGGATTATGGGAGACCATTGGGGGTCTCAGGGTCCCTACTGAGTAGCTTATACTCACCCCTGCATGGGATATGCCCGCACTACGTTGTATTTGTTGTAGATGACGGACATCGCTGATCGTGGTTGAGGCTTGCGGAGCTGGATGATACCTAGAGGTGGACCACTGGGCGGGACATACTCGGAGCGGACGGCTGGACCCGAGGAGCTGTGGAGGCTATCGGTACTCACCCTTCAGGTGGGACTTCCAGTGGACGACTCGACATTGCGGCTTTACTTTCAGTTGCTGTTTTCCATTTTTAGTTGTACTTTACTTTCAGTTTGGGTTTGTATTCTAGCCCACTTACTTTTCCACACTTACTGTTGTACCCAGTTTTTACTTAGTGTTTAATTCTACTGCTTGCTTGCTTTGTGGTGTTTGTTTACTTTACAAAGGCAATGCCTTCTCTTTTTACCAGGAATTACGCCTTGGTTCTAGTGACCAGCCCCTGGCCTATGGAAGGCGGGCTTGCGGTAGTCACGGCATGGGCCCGAGGACGGGCCGTGACACTCTGGGAGTACATTGGCACACCTAGGGGTACATATACATTTTTTAGTAACATAGTATGGATAGGAACATGACTAGGCGATGAGGTGGGTTTAGACATTGTGTGGTCCCCATACATACTGTGTACCTCATTTTGAATCTAATACCTCTCGTATCCCCTTAATTTGGACTCATATTTTGTCCCTTGAGTAGCCTATACTAAGTATTTTTATCATATGAGATGATGGTTCCCTCTATTGTAGCCTTCAATATAAGATGAGATATCATTCAGGAAGTGTTTAAGAAGGTTATCAGAGGATTCATTCTGGGTGATGATCCTTCTGGCGTATTAGGGCGCAAATCCCTGATGACCAGAGTGTTAACCCCCCATCAGCATGGTTGTGGGTCCTCTACAACTAATATTGGGTGTTTATTCTCCTAACATACTAGGGGAGGATCCATGATTACCAGAGTGTTGAACACCCTCGGTATGGGCGCGAGTCATCTACAACTACTTCAAGGTGATCATCCCACTAACATACCAAGGCATGAATCCCCATGGACCAGAGTTTTGACCACCCCATCATCATGAGTGAAGGACCTATTGATCTACATAATGGGAAGTACCCTAAAACATATAACCTTCAGTAGGTGTGGGAAGTGGGTCCCCATCCACATTCGGGTGTTGATTCCCTAGACCTACTTGTACAGGGATAACGATGACTAGAGTGACCCCCTCCTCCCAACGTACTATGGTGAAGGTACTCTACTATTCAGAACCCCTAAACTATTTAGAAAAGTGATGAGACATGGTTTAAAATACCTTTTAAATCATGATAAAGAGGTATTCTTTCCCCAACGAGACTAATACTCATGACATGACCTAAAATTGTGAGAGCGATTCAATTCCGTGCTATGCGGATAGTGTCAAGGTCTTGTGATTGAGTATCTTTGAATTACATGTTTATAGAATATGTGTTGGATGTTGCAAATCATTAGTGGATACTTCTATAACTATTGATGATTATTTTCATGGGTTGATATATGAGATGGATATCCACTTACTCTCTAATTTGGGTTTCTTTGCTGAGTATATATATATGTCATATTTCAGTACCCACTCCATGGGTTTGGGTTACTCTCTTTCTAAGAGAGGAAAAGAAATATGGGGTATACTAAGTGCATTCCCTGTCTATATTCTCATTATTGGATGAGTCCACACTCGTAATATATGTATATAAGACTCAATGAGAAGTTCATCTTATCACTTTTTTAGGTCCTTATGTTTGGATGAGTTTACATAACTTTCTTGTTGGGTTGAGTTGTACTCTTTTAGTGTACCTTATTCTATGTACTTTTTTCCAATTTAGTTGTATCTCATTCTACCCCACCTTCATCTTTCAGTGTGTCCTACTGGGAATTTTTATACTCACCCCTATATGGGATTTTCCCACATGTGCCATTCCTTATGCAAACAACATATATGTTGATCATCACTTCAGTGGAGATTAAGGAAATGGGGTTCTTGGACCACATATGGGGGTCATTTCTTGGAATCTTGAAGTGGTTTCTCTCAACTATTTTACATTTCCATTTTTTAAGTTTGGGACACTTTTCTGGTTGGGTGTTTATTTTAACCCTTTTTCTTTTCGGTTTTCTTTATTGTACTTGTACTATTCAAATTTCCATGCATGGTTGGTCTTTTTATAGTATTGTTTAAATTTTTTTCATTTTCCCTCTAAAATTTTATATTGATTTGTCAGTGTATATGTGTATAGGTACATAGGGAAAGGCCTCCATGATTTTATTGTAACTTAAACACTTTTTTTCCACCCCAAGCCTATGGAGGCGGGCTTGTTGTAGTTGCGGCTCGATCCTCGACATAGTTTGGGCGCATAAAAATTGTTATCAAAGAAATTTCATTCCTTGTGATGTTGTTCATATGTTTCCTATTAAAAAGGATTTTTTGGGTCTATGGAAACAGTGTCAATGTGTCTTGAGTGATACTTTAAGGACAGGGAGTCTAGTGATGGTTTGGCGATTGACGTAGAAATTCCCCATGAACCTGATTACCCACTTGTCGACTCGATATACTGAGAAATTTTTAGTTGGGATCAATGGTACATGAATTATATATTATTAAGTCATTGAAAATGATTCTTATGTTATATACCAATTATATATATATATATATTCTCATCTAACCATGATATTCCTTGATAACTTTTAGGATGCCTCTATGATGCCAACCAGCCAAGATACCAAATATGGTTCGGGAAGACAAACCTATGAGTCATGAGGCCTCAGTTTAGGGTCTATCCCATTAAACCCTTCCTCAAGGTGAGTAGGTTGTAGTAAATCCACCTCTTGAGTTATAGATCATCCTAGTAGAGTAGGTTGAGGAGGAACACAGGATTAGCGACTCCGTGAGTTCAAACGCTAGAGACCTTTGAGGTTCTATGGAGAGCCAAGCCCTCAGGAAGAAGAGGATTGGCTAGAGCCAGTGATCCTCATCTACATGCTTTTTCAGATAATAATATATTAGATGGTGGATTTTTCATCTAAACATTTACATGGAATTGATGGACATTGTTGGAGATTGGTTACTCAGATACATGATTAGTCAACACTCTCATGGGATGACTTCCACTAGCTATTCTATGAGAATCACAACCCCTTATTCTTAGGCTCCATTCAGATTTAGAATCTTCTAGAGCTTTAGTAGGGAGGGATAATATTGCAAGAGTACTCATCTAGGTTTATAGACCTGAATTGTTACTCTTTGGACATGATTTGTGACATCTACTTCTAGGCACAAATGATTGATTAGGTAGTCCACAGAGAGACATGTGGAAGTATAGTACCCTTGTCAATCCCCATATATGACAAGGTAATGGAGTGGGCAAAGGTGATAGAGAGAATTCTATCAGAGGGAGAGTAGATGACAGGTTTTTGTCATGGGTGGAATAGAGAAGATGTATTTTCCACACCTAAAAGATGTTAGATGATAGGGCCTTGATGTAAGAGGCCTCCCCATTAGCAGACATGATAACATGGTTAGGTACAAAATAGCACATTGTGAAATCCCATGGGTGCCCGGTTCTATGCATGCGATGTATGTGGTCAGATAGAATGAGAGGCCCCGAAGAGACATGCTGAGCATATAAGAAAGATAGTAGATGGGGCACCACTGTAAATACCACATTGTGATCAGGTATCCCCCAGGTATGGATAGTGTGGTGCCCAGGGAGGTGGTGTTGGTAGATGATTAGAAGGAGATGCAGGTGGTGGATGACTCTATGAGATCCTTCCACCATAACCACTAGGTGGCCTATGTCAGGCTCATAGAGCTGGCGGCTGGGGTGAGGGGTAGATACAAGCTATAAATGTCTACAATCATATTAATAATGATATGATGTGAGGTATTCTCTATGTATCTCCTAATTCTTACTATATTAATTCTTTCAAACTATGTGATGTACCCTTTTCTCCTTGTTTCTTTATCAAGGTTTTATTAAGGTGACTTGGGGCGTTGATGTAACCCTCTATCGGTGTTGTTAGACGTAGATTTGAATCCATGAGGAAGAAGAATTCTTCCCCCACCGAGACACATTTTTGGGATGTCAAAAATACCATGAGGGTGAGTATGTTTCATCCAATGTGGATACTATGGATGTTTGGTGGATGAGTCCCTCAGATATATTCATTTAGGACGAGTTTGTGTGATGGAGTGTCAGAGCAGTTCCTGAAATTTCTAGTGGAGTTTTCCTGCATGATAATTATTTCATGGGAAGTCTATAGTTGTTGTGGAGGTGTATCTGGTTTGGGGTCACACTCCTTCCAAAAGTGGTGAATAAATTTGGGGTATGCCATGTGCTTTCCATGTCCATATTCTCATAGTTTTATGAGTTTATTCACCTTCCTTGTTCATTGGTACCTTTACGTGCTCAAAATTAACCCTGATACAGTGACAAACCATTGTCAAATAAAAAGTGAGGATACTGCGACCCCATGAATAGAACTACATGATTCACTACCTGTTGCTGGAAGAATCATTATCTTACCTAATAATGTGAAGAAACTACCTTTTGGGAGAGCAATTTTTAACTTACTCAAACCATCATAGTCTCATATACTTCTTCACTCAGAGTGACCCAAACCTGAGAGAATGAAACAGGTTGGAATTCTTATTGGAAAATAAATTTAAGATATTTTATACTCTAGGGAAGGTCCAAATTGTGGTATATCACTTACAAGGAAGTCCCAAACTCGATCATTGTAGGAATTTTCAGATTAATTAGCTTCCCTACTACTGAACCTAGTGGAGAAGGATGGAAATTTTTTTCTTTAGATGATGGTGTTGAATCTTTTGCTTCTTGAGTGTTAGATAGAATCTCTGTTGGGAGAAATCGACTATGAAATATTTCGTGACTAGATATTCTTAGGAGTTTTACCTGATGGATTTTCGAAAGAAGGTAATAACGTCATATTTTTTAAGGATGAACAACGATTCTGATCACGATGTGAATGGAAGTGATGAGGCAGTTTCACACTTATCCTCAGGATTTAAATCCTAGTGTTTGAAAGAGCATGGTGAGAGATTAGTGTCCTGACCTACTTTCTTTGTTCGTACTTTTCAATGACAAAATTATTTGAAGAAGGAAATAATGTTGAGACCCTGTTTTTTCTTGATAATACTTTAGAATATTTATTGGAATATTTATAGGGATAATCACTGAGATGGAATACAATTACAATTCCTGATGTACTCAGAAAAAATTTTATATAAATATTAAGTATATTTCATACTATGCACATGAAATAATTGGGATAACTCTAAAAAGGAAGCATGGATTACTAATATGAGGCCATAGTTGGGTCTAGAACATGGAATTTACACTATGTGAGACATACCATTTGTCGGAAGGGGTCTTTTATAGAAAATGTCACTGAGGATGTAACCATAAATAAAATAAATAAAATAAATAATTTTATTTTGGATGTTGTTTCAAATAAATTTTGAATGGGGACTGAGATTAGAAATTCGAGATCCCCATTGAGTTTATAATTTGGTGTTTTAACAAAAAAGACCTAATGTGTGAGGGAACTGGATGATCAGATCTCACTACCATTGGCAGGTGACCTAATTAAATTCATTAAAAAGTTTATTATAGAAATGACCTAGGGTTTGGATCAAAAACTACACACCCATAGAAGAGCTCTCTACCTTCCACCATTTGTAAAATCAACATCAAATACTTGACAGATCATGGTGGTTCTATAGATTTGAGCATATCGGAGCACGGAAAATGTAACAATTATTGGCTGGCATGTTCATCGATGAAGAAAATATCCAAATCCTGGTAGGATTATTTATTTTGGATTCTACATCCCCAATTGAAAATATTTAATCTTAGATATTGGTTTATTGTCAATTGTGTTGTCCTTGAACATCAATGATGATGTCCAAACTAATGCAATCATCGATCGATCCCTCTTTTCTTCTGTTCTTCACACGTTCTTCATCATATAATTTTTGATAAAACCAAATATCAATGAATCATTAATTGGGGCATGGATCTGTGTAGATATGAGTCCATGGATTGAATACATGTGTTTGATATTTTGTTTCAACTTGGATTATAGTTGAGAATTCGCATGGAAGGTAGTGCCAGTTCGAGTGTCTTGTAGTGGCTGGTTTGGGAGGTTCGGTGAGGTGTGGTCTGTCTAGGTGGGGTAGGCCATGGCATGCAATGGCAGTCTGGAGAAGCTTTGGCAAGTGGGGTCCGCACGAGTTGGGTGCTCTGGAGAGCGGGGTCAATGTGAGTATGGTTGTCCGATGAGTGGGGTCAGTGCGATTAGGAGGCCTTTTCGAAAGGTACGATGGTGCGAGGTCTCCAGGTGAGGCAGGAAGCAGCGCGATTCTAGATGAGGTGGGACAAGGAAGGTAATCCGGGGTGTTTAGGTGATGACTTTGGAGAGTGGGGCGGCATAGGCAGACTATTATTAAGGGATGGAAGATGTGTATAAAAAACAAAGGGGGAAGGGGAAATAAAAATTAATAAAGTTAAATAATAATAATATTATTATTATTATCAATAATATGAATAATAATAATAATAATAACAATATTATTATTATTATTATTAAAATGGTTTAACCACCATAAATCCCTCATCCGACAACCGATCGATGTGCTATCAACGGTGGTGTGACACGGTCTTCGAGACAAATTTTTTGAGGATAATTTTTTATACCTTTCTCCCACCCAAGGAGTTAGCCTATAATATTCCCTAAAATTATAATAATATTATTAAATTCTAATTCAAATGTAACTCCTACATAGAGTGCCTGATTGACGTGACATATGCGGCAACGCGACCCATTTTTCAAGATGGTTATTTTGAAACTAATGTTGGATGCCTTTTTTGGGCTAGTGGATTGGGTCCAAAAAATTCCCAAATAATGATAATATATTTTTATTATTATAAATTTGACTCCCCAGAATTCCCGCATGCAACGTCCAATTGATCCACCATCAGTGGTGCTGTGACCCTGACATCGAGGAAGATGTTTTGAGGCCAGTTTGGAAAATTAAATTCAGGATCAAGTAATAAGTCCCATGAAGCCTGGATTGAGCATGTTTTGGTGAAATATCACTTTTCAATGGGAGTATGATTTGGAAAAATGAATAGTCATTCCTATGTATGTTTCCGTGAGGATCACATGGGCATTATCTGTTTACTTTTATTGAGATCGATACATGGGCCCCATGCGACACTTTTCTTGCATAATGATATGACGTGAATCTTCTTCACCTGGAGTCTAATTAGAGTAAATGAATTGTATATCATGTGTGACTATACATAAGGATCACATCAGTGTATTGTTTTTGGTTATCTGATGCCTTTTGAAGAGGCATGTTTGTGAAACTACAATTTTTTCCTCTGAAAAAATGAATGGAAACGTGCGCTCATCAGCCTTTTGCCAGATATTCCATATAGTTTGGGAGTATAATGTAATTCCTAGGTGTACATGTCCAAAATTTCGTACCTAAGTATGGGTAGGTACACGACCATGTGACGAGGTGGGGTCACATGTCATGTGGGAGCCATACTTTCTATGTACCTCATTTTGAATCTTTTATCTATCATATCAAATTATTATGGGATTTATGTTTGGCACGCGAGTAGCCTATTCTTATTTTTTTCTATATAGAACACGATAGTGAACTAAGTAGTGTACTTTGAGATATAATGAAATATATTTTGAGATGTTTTTAGGAATTTTATCAGAGGATTATTTCTGGGTGATGATCCCACTGAAATACTTGGGCACGGATCCCCGATGACCATAGTGTTGATCCCCCATCACATTGGGAATGGGTCATATTCATCTACTTCTGGGAGTTTATCCACCTGAGTTACTAGGTAATGGATCCTCGTTTATTAGATTGTTGAATCCCATCATCAAGGGTATACGTCCTCTATTGCTACATTCGAGTGTTGATTCCCCAACATACTAGGGTGTAATTAATCAATGACAAGAGTGTTAATACCCCATTGACATGGGTATGTGTCCTCTATAGATACATGACAGGAAGTACCCTCCATCGTATATCCTTAATCAAGGCTGGGCAGTGGGTGCTCACTGACTTTTGGGTGTTGTTCCCCTAGAAAAACTTGGGCACAGATCCCCAATGACTAGAGTGACACCCCCCGATGTACTTGGGTGTTGGTTCTCTATAGTTTGTGACCCCTTGACTGTGCAACATAGCAAGGAGACATGTTTTGATGTACCATTGGAATCACGAGAAAGTGGGATGCCTTCTCCACCTAGATACGTCCTTGTGACACGACCATAAATCATGTGAGCGTGTCTCTTCTACCCAAAGTGGATAGTGTCAAGGTCTGGTGATTAAGTCTCTTTGACTTATGTGTTCATGGAATATATGAGGGATGTTGGGAATTGTTGGTAGATAATTCTAGAAATATTGGAGACTATTTTCTTGGGTTGAGATATGATATGGAGATCCCCTTACTCTTTCCTTTGAGTTTCATTAACCGAGAATATATATATTCCCTATTTCAATACCCACTCCATGGGTTTCTGTTACTCTCCTTCCAGGAGAGGCAAATAAGTACGGGGTATGCCATGTGCTTTCCGTTTCTACCTTATTTTGGATATAAAAGTTTACTCTCCTACTATAGGTAATGAAGAATCAACAAAAATTTCAACTTATAACTATTTCGTTCTCCTTACGATTGGATGAGTTTACTTCACTCTATTTTTGAATTGATATGTAATCTTTTACCATAACTTATTCTATATACTAGTTTCTTCTTCAGTTGTATCTCTTATTGCTCCCCTTCATCTTTCAGGGAATCCTATTGGATATTTTCTACTCACCCCTATATGGGATTTTCCCACACGTTTCCTACATTATGAAGATGACGAGAATGTTTATTTGAATGTGTTCATGTGTATATATACTTATGCAAAGTCCACATTGAGTATGTTGTGCCTTCATTACTTGTCACCACCCACTGGCCTATTGGGGTGGCTTTGTGGTATTAGTAGATCGAGCTCTGGAATGGGTGGGGTTATGGCACATATTATAATAATTATTAGTCATAGATTTAATATAGAATCATATTTTTCAAAAAACATACTCTTCTTAAAAACACGTTGTCTCACCATGTCTGTTTGATTAATATTAAATTAAAATTATCCAATTATATAGATTGAATTTGGAAAATGGACTCTATAATTGTTGTCAAAATAATTTTTAATTTATAATAAGTCCAAATTATTTATTTTACCCTAACTATTAGTAAAAAAAGATAAAATTAAACACATATATTATTGTAAAAACTAGATTACCAAGGGATTAAATTTTATACATAAGGGGGAAAGTGACATAGAAACAGGTAAAATATCCATTTTATGTTCATATTTTGACCTTATAAATTTTATTATATATAATGGAACATTAGTGGGGATTTTTGGTATGAAATAAACTTAGATAGAATTCAATATTTCAAAAACATTACAAGTGTTTCACTAACATCACCTATAAAATCCCACCACCTCTCCTCCTCTATTCGTATTTTTAAACCTATTTGGATCAGGATATACATGACCAAATCACTTCTCAAATTAAATATTCTTATCATATATGCCTTAAATTGTGCATAAATCCTTCCAAGGAAAGACTTTGGTGGAAATTAAAATGAGTTACTCGAAGAAGATGTAACATTCCTTGACAAGAATTTTTTAGTTCTTTATCCATCACTTTAAATAATTATTACACCATTATAACATAATAAAATAAGTATATTTCATATAATGAGATGGTTTTATGACAAGGGTATAACATAGAACATCACACTCTTCCATAAAATTGGTTAGGAAATCTTTATTTTTGTGCACAATAGACTATCGCCTCGTGATACGATGTAATTTGTTTTTTCCATTACCACCTCTAACAGTTGGGTATGATGATGGATATAAGGTTTATATGATATTTATAAAATAATTATAAATATTTTTTTATTATATAATATATATATATTTAAATTTATTTCCTTAAGAGATATGATAATGTCACCGATGCGTACAACATACTACCACCTTACGAAACGATGTGATTCGTTTTTCACTAATGCGTTACGTAGAAGGTAGTAAACGTATTGATAATCAATACACGTGATGTGAATTAAATATTTATGATATTCAGGACATATTAAACCATATTTAAATAATATATATCATTTTAATTTCTACCTTTTCACTCATTGAAAAAATTATAACGTCCTTCATGGGTGTGTGGACTACCGCCACCATGAAGTGATGTGATTTTCTATTTCACCACCATATAACTAGAATGTTATATATATGTATATATAAATAAATATATTGTTATTTATGATATTTATACAATTAATTAAATATAAAATATTAATTACCTTATCTCCATAATGACCATTGAAAATGGAAACGTTACTCATGTGCATACGGCCTACTATCACCATGAACACATCATTAGTTCATTTTTAATAACAATAATTCATTATTTGATTAAAAAGTAGAATTGATGTAAAAATATGATAATTATTTTAAGAATGTTATTATTTATATTATGAAACTATATAATATGAAAATGAAAAATATCTTTCATGATGAAACGCATATAATAAAACAAGGAAATTAACACTCAAAGCAATGAAAATAATGAATGATTATTAACCAATGGGTGATAAGATGTTATAAAAGGATAATATATGATATTATAAATATTATCATGGTTATTTAATAACTTAATAAAATTATTAGAACCACTATATATGAGGTTAAATCATGATCAACTAAACGGAAGTGTGATGTATGGTTTTTCTCGCCTCACTTATATTTTTGTGAGATATAAGCTACATTCACCACTTATGTTTGTTTTGTGGTGTATTTTATTATCCTGAATGTATTTTATGATTCTTATATTTAAATTTATGGGGAAAGAAATATCCATTTATTGATATCGCTTTCACGAGGTTTACGGTTTAAAATATACGAAAGCGTTAAAGGATTTTGGTCCCAAATTTTTTATTTGAGATTTATGTTATGATAAACATATATATTTTTTTGTGGTGTATATACAGACCATTTTATATGTAATATCTTGAATTAATTTATTCTCATGATATTTTTAGTTTAATTTAATGTTATCCCTTCATGGGGATTTTTACTGAATGTTTCGAATGTGGTAAGGTTTTGATGTTACAATCTCATCGATTATCAGGATTGTTTATGATTAACTATCAAATACTGAAACACTATGACCTACCTATAAATAATTCTAATGAATTTTATTCTCCTATTGTTATTTATTAATAATTAATGATTTCCCTTTATTTTAGCCTCTTTATATACACATGATTTCATAATATTTTTTTTATAAAAAATCACATTTTCATCCGAAAAATCTTTCTCCTCTAAAATAATGATTTCTAAAAATGTTTTAAAAAATGTTTTAAAAAGTGTTTTTCAAATATTGGAGGATATTTTCTTTAAGAAATTTTTAAATGTTCCCTTTATTATATTTTAAGGTTAATTTCAAAGAAATGTATTTTCAAAATGATTTATGTTTTCAAAAGTGATTTTCAAAATAAAATTTGTATTTTCCTCAAAAGATATTTAATTATATTTTAATGATATTTCCATTCATCAATGTCAAAATACCTTATTGTAACTTACAATTTAATGAGGATATTTTTTAATGATTCTATACTACTTGTTTCTCACGTTGGATTAATTTTTTCTCAAATATGTTATTAAATAACCCATTTTTTCACGGTTTAATCATAGATCAGATATTTTGACCTAAAACCTATTTAATTTCCATGGGATAATCACGTTATAAAATTAATAATTATAGTTTTTATGAGTTTTAATATTGAATTTCTAAGTATGTTTTTAATTTTTTTTTCATGTATATATTATATACTAGGGTGGGATATATAATATCGGGTGTGACCGTTACAACTTACACAATGGGGTGGATGAGATAGAGCGGGGTGAGTATATTACAACATACACAATGGGTATTCCCATAGAGAACTGGGTGAGCCTGTCATAACTTATATGATGGGGTGGACTAGATAGTACTAGGTGAACCCATTATATCTTATATGATGGGTGTGTCTAGATAACGCTCCAACGCATTGTTTAATGATTATGTTCTCTAAAAAATTATATTGGACATCAGTGATATGGTTATTCAGATTGTAAGAGTTCTAAAATGGTTCAATACGTGTTTTATGAATATGATACCCCAAGATAAAAACATTTTTTTTCTATGGGTTTATAACATTTATTTTGATCTATATTGAAATCACATTACTCAGGATAATTGATTCAGATGCCTCTTTTGTTTTCCATGTTGTCATATTTTTATATCCAGGTATTGATTGATATGATTTCTTTTATGATTCGATCATGCACTCTAATTATGTAATAATAACCTTATACCATTGTTATTCTCAATGACGGAATTTAACAACAAATGATTATGTTTAACCTTACTAAGTATTTGAGATTACCATTC
This sequence comes from Viscum album, assembly GCA_963277665.1. Classification (NCBI taxonomy): domain Eukaryota; kingdom Viridiplantae; phylum Streptophyta; class Magnoliopsida; order Santalales; family Viscaceae; genus Viscum; species Viscum album. The sequence goes on from OY728128.1 coordinate 1,229,207,819, forward strand.
TTATGTTTCCTTTCCCCAGGTTCTAAAGAATAAAGTTGAATTAATTATAAATAGAAGAAATTTATTATGGAAGTTGATGATGAATTAATGTGAAATAAGAAAGGATAGGTTAAGTGGGAGAAATTTTCATTTGATGAGATGGGTATTTTTTGTGTATAAGTTTTTCCAAAATCTATAAAAATCTAAACCTAAATGGTATTTGGAAATATAAGTGATCCAATTTTACCTTCTGATTTTGTATGATTTGGATGCTAAGCAACAGATCACTATTATCGGAATTAGTGGGGAAAATAAAAAGATTATGATTTTAGCATAGGATTGGGGAGTGTGGATTCTAGGTTGTTATTGGATATTTAAATATTTTCTAGTACGAGAGTGGAAATGGGAGGATATATACATATATTTATCTAATGGAATACTAAAGACTTATCAATGTTATATTGCAATTTGGGTTTTATTTACCAATTCACTAAATATGTATGTTTCCATTACATTAAATATAAAATGTATTTTTATTGTATTTTCAAACTGTATCTAAAAGAGATATCCATGTTATATAGAGTTATATCCGCATTATAAGAGACAATTATCTTAAGTTTTATTCTAATTTTGATAAATAACCTTATAAGTTGTTGGTTACAAAATTTAATTTCAGTAAAAAGTTTCATCCTAAATATGAGTAACAGTCCAAGTAAAAGATTCAAACCATGGAAGATATTATTTGTTCTTATTGAATGTATTGATAGGGAGTTTTTGATAAAGATATTTCTTTGGTTATGTTTTATTGTAATAATAGTTTTCATTCTAGGATAAAAGTGGCACCATTTGAAGAAGGATATGCAAAGTGGCTTCAGATGCAAACATTCTCAGATGAATAAAGGGAAAAGAAATTGATGTGATTAGAGTTGGTAGAGGAAATGGATGAGATTTTTAGGATTATTCAACAAAATATGTGTATGGACAAGTGAATAAAAAAAATTTATGCAAATAAATGGATGAAATATTTTTGTTTTGAGGTAGGTGAACATGTGTTTCTTAATGAATCACTATGGAAGAGTTTTATGCATTTTGGTCTGCATGGAAAGCTAAGTCTATAGTTCATTGGACTATATGAGATCGTAGATAATGTTGTATTAGTTTTCTTTATAGTGGATTTTACTATGTGTTTATTCCAAGTACACAATATATTTCATGTTTCAAAATTAATGAAATATGTGCATGACTCATCTCAGGTTTTGAGCCATAAAGTAGTTTTGTTGGTAGATAATATTATATATTAGGAATAGTTACTACATATTATTGATTGTAGATATAAATGGTTGAAGAATGATTTTATTTATCAAGTTATGATTTTATGGAAATACTATACGGTTGAATAAGTAACATGAGAATCTAAAAATCCCATGAGGGAAGAATTTCCCCATATGGATAATAAGTGAATAAAATTATGAGATTTTTTTTCAAAAGGGGGTATAATGTAAAAAACATATAACAATAGATTAAACTTTTTTAAAATTTATCAATATTTATTAATTAGAAATTAATTTTCAATATAACTATATAAATTATTTTTTAAATAAAAAAGGAAATAGTTTTATTTAAATTATATTTTATATGGATTTAATTTAAAATTTTTATTTAAAATTTATATAAATTTAATTTTAAAAGTTAATTTAAATTTTTAAATCATATTTTCATAAATAAATTATGGTTTATTTTTTTTATTTTTGGGAAAATATTGATTTTTCCGTGAATAGTGAGAAATACCGATTTATGTAAAACTGGTATTTCTTTTTAATAAAATAAGTTAGTTAAATATACCATTATGATTTAAATTTTATTTCAAGTAAAATAATTTTTATTTATTTATATTTAATATAATTAATTACATTGTAATGTTATTTTTATAGTATTTTAGTATAAGTTTATTTTTTGGATAAAAAACGCAGTTTTCTAAAAAGTTTTTAAAGTGCATAATGTTTATTAATTTTAATTAATTAAAAAATGAATAATTATTTAAATTAAATTTATAGAAAATATATCTATATATATTAATTTAAATTCATATAATGATTATTATATTTAAATGATATTATATAAAATCATACTACGCTGGAATAATATAATTCTTGAATTTTTTTTGTTTCATCTGTGGGTTTTATTTTTAATTAAATATTTAAAAATATATTAATGGAATTTGATAAAAAAAGTTTCATATTTGGAACCATTATAATTTATATTATTAACTATGTTTAACTTAATTTTTGGTAATAATGAACTGTGAAAAAATAAATTTTTTTTTTACTGTGGTTAAGGTGAAAACAGGTCTACATGGACATCAAAAGATAATGATAAGTGTTAATATGACCTAAAAACATACATAAATTCAATTTTATGTCCATATATATTCCTTATATCATCTTATTATTATGAATGGTCTATTATGAATCCTTGTGTAATGTGTAAAATTTGGGTTTAACATTCTCTTTTAAAAAATTCCAAGTGTGTCGTCTCCCCCTGTTAGAAGAGGCCTCCCACTATCCTCCCATATTAACACCTTAAAATCCTTTTTTCATACAATAAATACAAAAATAGCTTGCATAATTACATCCAAATGTCATAGAGGTATTTTTGGATCATAAATTCAATCTAGAAAGGCTTTAGGTATAATCCAAAAGTGGTAGTTTTATGAAGAGATATTAATCACAACGAAGAATTTTTGTTTTCTTTCTTGTTCCAAATTATTCAAATATTATTCAAACATAATTATATAAAAACTAAAGTATATTCATATACATATTTTTTTATGTTAATGTTATAACATATATCCATACCATCTTCCATATAATGGGAAATTAAACCCTCATTCGTGTCAACAACGGACAACCACCCCACAATCTGATGTAATAAGTTTTCCATCATAGACTATGGTGAATGTTTAAAATGATGTAATTAATGATTATATATGATAATCAAGAAATATATATCATTATTAAAAATAAATATTTTATTTAATTTTTACCTTTCCATACACTAAAAAGTGATTCCGTCGTTCATGCATTCGTGTGGACTACCGCCTCCATGAAGGGATGTGTTTCTTTTTTCTTCACCACATAACATAAATAATATATAAAATTATATTTAAAGAAATAATATTATATTTATGATATTATGATAATTATTTAAATATCAAAATAATTCTTACATTCTTTCTATAATGGCCATTGAAAAAATGGAAATGTTACACATGCATACATAAGGCCCACCATCGTTGTGGTGGTAACATACTTTATTCTTCGTAGCCATATTTTATGAGGTTTTAAAAGTATAATTGATTTAAAAAATTGGTATTTATTTCAAGATTATTAGTCTATATATGATGAAATAATGAACTCATTGACCATATTCAACCTACCAAATACTATTAGAAAATCTAAATGAACATAAAATGATTAACTAATTGTGTATAACATCTTAAGGGATAAAATAAAATGAAAAATAAACATGAAAAAGTTTATAAAGAAAGGGAATAATTAATATAATTATAAAATTCATAATGATAAATAATGCAAGAGATAATTTTTACTCAAGGTAAGGGAAAATTTAAATTAAAATCTCATTTTAAATGTTTTAAAGATTTATCTTCAAAAGATATATCTTACATGTCCATGTTTTTAAAATTATTTTAATAATATTTTTTTAATCATCATAAAATTATATTAAAGGACATTATTAGGTATTCTACTATTTTATTTCAAATTTATTAAAAATAGAATATTTTTACAATATAATTGACATTCATTTCAAAAGACAAAATTAATGATTATTTTTAACAAATACCATGGCAATGAATTTTTATGATGTCATAAATGTTATTTATGTTTGGATCTCTTTATAATATTTCATTTTTAATTTAATGTAATATCCGATTTCCCATTTTCTACGTATTTTGGTATTGAATTTTTTTTTAAAATTAAAGGGTATTTTGATATACGAAAAAGTTGTGAATATGGGTTGAAAAGTGTTTTTCAAGGGTTTAATGATCAACAGGTTGATGATTAATTGTTTTTATTCATGATATGGTCCATATATATAATTTATTACAACATATGATCCCAATAAAAATTATGTGATGGGTTGAGTCCCATTATAATTGAAGATATGATGGGTTCCTCCCCATTATAGATCATGATATGATGGGTTGATCCCCATAATATCTCTCTAATTTATTTTTTATTGATTAATTTCTTCATAGAATTATATTAAATGTAAACCTTATAGTTATTATAATTTATAAGCGTTTAATGAATATGGTTCACCATGTAATTTAAATGAATTTCTTATTATTGATGATGAGTTTTCATTGAAATCATATGATTTTAAATGGAAATATAATTATCTTCTCAAAATAACAATGATTCATATTTTGGTAAAAGGTTAGATTTTTAGATGACATTTCTTCATGGGTTTTCTTATTTTTCAATAGATGAATGGATTTACTCTCATTTATGTCCCTTACTAATATTTTTATTCTCACTGAATGTTTTTAAAATGTTTTTATAGGGTTAATGAATGGGTGAAGCAAATTAATAGGTCTAGTTAAAAGTCATGAAGATTTTTTATGAAAAGAAAACATGTTTTATTTTTATTTTTTATATCATGTTAAAAATGGACACTAATCTAAAGTGAACCCTTTGTAATATATGAGATTTTTCTATTAGAGTTATGACCTAATTATCTTAAAATATAAAACTTAATGATCTACAAGAAAAGAATGTGGATTTTCCTCTAAAGTCACTAGAATATGTAATGTTTATGGTCAAGTACTTATACATGGAATGGAATCTACTTAAAACATTGAATTAGAACTCATATTAACACCTAGAGGCTAAGAAAATAGAACATGTTATTAGATCTAAACCCTAGAATGTGGTGATGTTGAGTGAAACATGAAACTAATGTAAAAAGATCATAAAATACTAACATAATAATGATACTACCTTATGTTATCCAATAAATACCCCCACAATTCCTTTTCGATAAATATGGTTAAAGACGTAAACCTTGATTCAATGGGACTAAATGATATATGTGGAGGATCTCAAAGGAAAGGGTTTTTTCATTAAATAACTGATCTAGAAATTAACCGAAGGTAGTGTTAATGGTCCTAGGAAAGTCCATAATAATCAGAATATATCTCCCCCTCAAAAGATTCCCTCTAATTACCCAACAGTTGAAATGGATGAAAAATACCATTGTAAATAATATGTTCATTCCAGTGATCCTCTATGTAAACTAGTGAGGGAAGACTATTACGGTAAAGAAACGACATCAATTACAGAATAAAAAGAGGCATTGGATAAAAACCAGGTTATAAAACCTATGTTTTGAATCAATGGGACTAAAACACTACAAGTTAGGCTTGTCACAACTAAGGTCTAACTCACTATAGAATTGGGTATCATTCCATCAAATATAATTGAAATATCCCTTAACTCTAAAAGAGATATGGAGGATGAGAATTTAACTATCTTATGAACGAAAGAAGATTCAAAGAGAATTTATGAAATAGTGATACAAGTCTACATGAACAAGGTATAATAAAAATAGATTAACAATAATGAATACATATTACAATGTGGTTTCAATAATAAGAATATCATCATGAAAGAGTATATAATTTTTAGGGAAAAAATTATTGACTGTTATGATACTCTAGTCTAAGATAACCCATAGAATAGGGAAATGTACATAAAATAATGTTTAAATTGTGTTCATGTAACACCTCGTGATTTTATTATTACTTTCAAATATATTTAATTTCTTCAATAAACAGTGTTACACACAATATTTAGTTTTAATGAACTCGGATAAAATATTAATATTATAATTTATACATGACCTTTATATCCAAGCCATTAAACTTGGTTGTATTAATGGTAATAAACACATTTTTTAAATTATGTATAATGGTTTTGTAAGTAGATAACATATTGATAAAAGAATATGTAATTTTAATAAAAACCTTTATATGAATAAAAAATATTTTATATTTAATTTCATTGAGAGAAAATAATAAATGCATTTTTTTGACAATTTTAGAAAAAAATTTAGAAAAAAAACTTTACATTTGGAAACAACATGTCTGTTGGGTCCAGAAAAGTCCATATAGAAGATCAGAAGGATTTTTATATCGATAAAGGTCAACCATGTAACTTTATGAAAATTAGAATTATTAAATACCTATGATCCATAAAATAACTTCATCATTTGAAAAAATTATCACTATACGATTCACATCTTTACATGTCTCCTCCACAAAGTACAAAAACACCCAAAAAATAATCTTAAAAAATGAATTTTTGTTTGCAAGATTATACTTCCTTTTTCAAATCCTTTCAAATGAATTTTTATTTTATTAGAGGGGTAATGTATATTTTTTAAATCCCCCACAAATGACTAATCACTCTATAGAGTGAGGTATTTTTTCCAAATCACCTTCAAATATCAAATCAATTTTTGGAGTGATTAATCTTTTCCAAATCATCAGTTAATGAAAATTCACATTGCGGGGTGAGGTGTCATCCCGAAATCCCCAAAAATGACAAAAATCTTGCTGGGGTGATGCGAATACCCAGAAACAATTTTTATATTGGTGGAAGTCAGGTGGTTACATCCATAGAACGATAAAAAGCCTCTTACAAATGATGGGGGTGGACAGTTTTTTGGTGTAAATATCTCGAGAGTGGATTTTGAGTGATAGATAATATGAAAAAGTGATTTCAATCAGTAACCATTTACCACATATCTTAATGTAAAGTGGTTTCAAAAGTCATTATTCATAGGATAGAATTATTTACAGGACAAACTTCATCATATAGATTCCCTTTGGGTAGCAATATTTAGAAAAGTGCATACAAATAACATATTTATAGATCTACATCCTGTATAGAAAAAACACATGGGATGGGATTATTTAGTATTGATACCATTCCAAAAATCCCTTATCCTTCCCTTATCCCATATATGAAATTTCCAATCAACCACATCCATTAACTCTTCTTGTGAATCATTAAGACCCAAATGGGACCCTTTGCAAAGAACCATTCTCAATGATTCCTCTTCATGAACCACCCATTGGGAGACACAAAATTTGGACACTTCCTGAACCAAACACTATGAAGAACACTACTAGGCCTTATCGCGAACGACCAGGCCAATAACTTTTCTAAATCCACTGGATGTGCATGATCAAATAACAAGGAACATCAACGTGTCAGGAAGATAATAAATAACCATGGTAAATGAGGTCCTATTGGTAACATTCTAAATAATGTGGATCCTCATAATGTTGTTAAACATTAATTCACATGGTAATTAGGATTCTAACCTTGGTGGTAGTGACATGGGCCTCCCCGTTCAAGATAGTAAAGGGGGTTGATAACACTTTCTTTTCCATTTAAGGGACAGTTGCTTATCCTCTTTTCTTCTCTACAATTGAGATATAGGTATCTATCTTACAGTAAGCCCTCAGTCTTTCTTGTAGGGGGTCACCCGTCCTACTCTTCATATTCTAGGTCACATTGAGATAGGTAGTCACTTGTGCCTACTATGGTTACCAACAAAATAGAGGAGACATGCACTAAAGCTCTCTCTTTCTCTCAGCCTTTGGGCCCTGAACTCATCGACCATCACTCAAAAGAGATTGTGGGGTTCATTAGAACTTATAATTACTCTTTTTTATTACACTGAGAAAGTCTCACCTAGTCTTTGAGGTTATAAACAATCATGATATCTACATAATGATCTACCCATATCAGGAGAAGACACCCTTTATTAATCTTATTCTCACCATCACATGGTTCTCCTATTAGGTTTAAGCCCCAAATTCATGTTACCATCCTCTTAAAAAGCCATATTACCTATCAAATAAGATTTAAAAGGGGAATATTACCAATAATAGAATAATATGGGCCACATATTCATTGTAGTCCCCTAAAACCATGTCACCATCAATGGGAATCCTATTTGGTGTAAGCCCCACCCCCCAAAAAAATTTATAAATACATGGGCCTCTTATTTAGTGTAAGACCAAAAAATACACCTCAATATTAAAAGGTACATATTACCAATTATGTATCTTTGGTCCTTCTCCACATGTGTAACCCCAAACCTTAGAATCTACATGGGAATTTATTCCAGACCAACTGGGATATATAGGAAGCCTCCTTGAGGTCCAAACCTAAAACCCAAAATCCACCATAATTTACTCTAAGCCATATCCAATGTAGGGTTGCACCCACTCATGAAGGGACATATAACATCCAAACCCTTTTAATAATTATACATATTGGGACACATTCTTGATAAGATCACACCCCACCTAGGAGACCCCATATCTTCTAGGACAACATAAGTCCCACATCAATCATGAGTAAGAACATTCTTCAAGATTCCTTTTCCAGATGATGTTAAACTGCATGGTTTGGTACATATAACAGAACCTCAAAAGGTATGATGTGTACCATTAACTGGGACCAAACTATGTGGGTTACAATTCCTTTAATAAGGATATGTAGGAAGACTATCTCATGGGATCAGTCCTGATATCAAAAGCTCTTATGTATTACTTTATGATGTTAAATTACCGAGCATAAAATTACATGGCTTAAAACTATCATATTATAATAAATGATATAAGAATATCTAATCTATTCAAAAAATAGAATAGTTGATACAAAAAAACATATACATACAAATGTATCTGTCAAAGAATAACCTCAAATAGATATGGATGATTCTAAAGTCAGCAAATACCAACAATTGTTAACATAATGTAAACCTAGTCCATACATGGGATTTCAAAAAGGATTCATCGATATGTATTAAATCTATCAGAGAGTAACACAGTAGGTATTAATTCCTCCTAAAAGGGTTTTATGAACATGAAATCCCATACTCTCAACCCACACATATTATAAGGCCTTAGTGAAGAAATCCATGTGGCTGACTGCCTTTATAAAGAAGGCCTATATCAACTCAAAATGAGTTTAGGCATGATAATTCTATGGGAATAGATAATACTGAAGCCGATGTGAATCCATAACTAGATGAAATTTTCACCCACATATTAGGACCCTTCTGGTAAAAATAATGTGGGCCCAAAACATGGATAAAAAATATATTTATTCACATGTTTAAATATTGGAGATGATACTTTTATGTGTATTCTTTTTTGTGTTTACCATATGAATGTAATGAATTTTTTTTCCAGAAATACCTTCATTCCAATCTAATGGAATCGTCTCAGCTAATACAAACATTTTTATTTATTGAAGGGTTAAAATAATACTAGGGGACACTATCTCAAACCCAATGTCTTCAACTCTAGGTATCGAACATACTCATTCTAGGGTACCTCCAAAATGGTACCATCCTGACCATAGGGGATTCTCAACAATACCACCATCTTATGAATCCCCATAAGATATCTACTCAATACTAATTGTTGGTTTAGAAGCTGAAGGCACCAGTTTCCATGTCAAATCGTTTCGGGAGTCAATCCTCGGAATGCTGTAAGGAATTCCTCCCCTATATCAAGGATGGTCATTCGCAAGTCACCAATGGAATCATCAAAACATAAAATGGGTCCCACCAAAGGTTCCTACTATTTACCATCTCCACCCAAAATGCACGACATCACACCCTCTGCATGATAAGGGTGTTTCTCATGGGAGTCCAACCCAGATCAATCTGGACTGGGCCCCAATGATATTTTTCCAAGGGAATAAACTAGTAAATGGGGATCAGAACCATACCTCTATTCCCTTTAATGAGGCCCTCTAGAAAAAATTGGTGGAAAATCATGAGTAAGAACCAACACTTTCTTGCACCCATCAAGCCCGCTAGACCAACTTGGCAAAAATTTCAAGAAAACACTGACACTTAACTGCACCAACCAAACAAACTGGCACAATTTTGTAGCGTCCAAAAAATCATACCATAAAAACTTTTTAGAAAATTGTGAGCAGATTCACACACCTACCCATGCCATGAAGCTTTCCAGACAATCTTGGTGGAAAATCTAAAGTAGGTATCAACACCTATCTGCACTATTCAATCTCGCAAGTCCTACTTGGTGGAAAATTTCAAGCACCAACACCTTCCTACATCCATTAAGCTATCCAAATAAACTTGGTGACATTCAAAGAAAATAGTAAGAATATCCCACCTACCAATGGGGGGGATACCCATATCTCAACCCCCATACTAGATATTATTTGGCACACCACTATAATAACTAGAGGACAATATCATAAATATATCATTTCTACAGCTATAGAATTGGAATATATTCTCATTTCAGAAGATGTAGTCACTAATTATATCATGTAAATTATATAAGGACATGAATCTATCCCATTCGAAATTCTACAACTTTTCATATATATTATGATAACATCTGTGGTGTCTAGGGACTGGGAACATAACATCACCTCCCCATTTGAAGTGAATGAGCTGAATAAATTGAGTCTCTATAGAGAAGGAACATATTCATTCTCTAATATAGGATAGTCCTAGCTATCCTATGATTACTAGACAAGTAGAGAATACACATATCCACATTTTAAATAGGGTTCATTGATATAATTCATCAGAAACTTTAGTGAAGACATATATACAAGCCAAAATTCTATAAATCTATCAAAAAAAATACAACAATAATGCAAGGACTTATTGAATAGGTTTCATCATATGAAATATATCACCCAAATAAATAATATCCAATTTACCTAAGGAAGACATCTGAAAAGAATCCACACCAAAATATTGGGAAACGATGAGATAGTCCATGACCATGATCCACTGAATTTTTATGTTCCTAAAGACCTCCTAAATATATCTATGGTGGATCAATATCCTATTACAATGTCGCCAAAATAATGTGATAGTAGAAGAGTTTTTGAAGTAATTCCCTATAATTTTATTCCAAGAAGTTATAATGGGCCTCCATAGATATCTTACAATGAAGGCTCACTTAATGTTGAGAATATGATCAATATCAAGATCCTATCTCATAATTATTTCCACTGTATTCCTCTACATGGCCAGAAGGTCAAATAGAATAAGTTCTCCCATTTCTACTCTCCACCCTGATGGTCCTATGTAGGGTATATTCTATATACTTTCTCATTATAGAAGGAAATCGATCGACGATGGTAGTCCTCTCCATGATGACATTCACTAAGAAGTTCCTCCCTATAGTGATATTTCATTTATTCAAGAAGGTCTTCCCCTTGTGAAATAAAATTTGAGAAATAACTCATATCATGAAAAAATTGGGAAAATGGGGGTAGTCATGCAAGATGCCTCATCATTGATAGGTAATATTCCTTTTCAACTAGAAGTCAAACTAAGGAAAAGTTCATTCTTTGAGCACTTTTTGGATCCCCTCCCTTATTATTCAAAATAGAAAATCCCTATTGACCATGTTATTTACAATAAATAAATGGTAAAACATAAAATTTAGTATGATCTATATGAGGAACCACTGGAAAGTGAATAAGAATAAATATTTCTCATGCAGAGACAATTGGAAAAGGCAATATACCACTAATGTTATATCCCTTATCCATTACCAAATTCATCATTCTATAGTAATTTTTAGATGATTGTTTTCACAAAATCAACCAAAAAATAAGGATAATTATCATCAATTAAAAATAACTGTATTATCTCATGATGAATATCCAAAACAAATCAATATAATAGAATATATGGACTGTCAAGTTGAATTGGTGGCCCTCCTAGTTATAGGACATTCAAAATGTTGAAAACAATAATGATATCTTCAACATGTATGTATAGATTCCCTAAAATAAGTTCTTCAACAAATTTCTGGAACCCCATCCGTAGAGACCCTAAGCTTGACGTACATGGACATTACATTACTTTTGCGGAATACTTAGTACATAAAAAAATACACACACAAGGGCCGTAATAGTTTAGTGTCTTTGGAAACTTGGAATATAATCTTCTAATCGTGGTGAAAGATCTTCAACATCTCCCATAAAGATCTTCCTTTTTTTATACCTAAAACCTTTCTTTATATCATGGGTGAAAGAAAACATAAAAGGGTGAGCTCAAATGCTCAGTAAGGGTAAACAAAAGAAATATCAATCACATCATATACATAAGAACATAACTTTTGGAAATCTTAACCTGCAAAAGAAATCATAATTTCATAACATGGGATAAATCATAGTAGTGAAATGTAATCCATAACTTAAAACATGAAACTTTGTGGCATACACACATAATCATATAGAATCATTTATTATTATTCAAGGCTCATTTCCAAGACTATCTTAGTGGACAAAGTCCATTTTTGAACTGAGTTCACTCCTCGTTTCAGTCCTATATCCCTGAACCGGTTTAACCTGTCGTTCCAGCCATTTCTATCTCATGAGATATAAAATCTTTACCCAATTAATTGGAGGGAGATATAAGTCCCACCCATCTCATAATGATACCATTCTTATGTGTGCCACAAAATCATAAGTCATACCTCATTGCATAACTCATGTAATAAAAATCAGATTCTTAAACAACACGACATCATAAAACAATTCATATAAGATATAAGAATTCATAAAAATAATTCCATCACAACATAATCAAATAAATGTAATAATATGGATAGAAATAGAACCCTATATTATCTTATATGGAAAATAATTTTGATAAAACACTTGAATTCCATTCTTGAGGAAAATATCCTTTCTACTTCAAAAAAATTTTCCTTTCTTAACATGTTATACAATTTTAAACTAAAAGAAGTTTATTAAAAATAAACATGAAAAATTGTAAAGAAATATTCTTGGAAATAATGTTTTAAAAATCCATTCATGCCGTATAAGTTAAAAATAACATTCTTCTCGTACTTTTATCGGAAAAGTCAAAAAGTACCTCATACGAAAAACGACAAAAGATTCCTTTCATATATTTTACTAAAAACTCACTGAAGGTTAAAATTGGATATAAAAATTTTTAGAAGGATATAAATATTACATATTGAGGAAACATGGATGTGGATGGTAAATATTCCCCAGTAAATTCTGAAGTATAAACAATCTCAGATAAAAATTGAGATTGCGAGATTTTCCCTTACCTTAGGTCTGATTTGCTTCGTAAGTGTCCGAAACTCCTGTATAATGATTTAAATAATGTAATTGACTTATTACAGAATCATATTTAATTTTATGATATCATATATGTTTCACTTATGACTCTATATTACCAGTTCTTTTGTAAATTCCATGTTAAAGCAGCGTTTTGGGTAAAATCATTTCATTTATCGTATGTGTTTCGACTTATCGTTCTTGATATTATTACTTATATCCGGATTTACATAATTCCAGAATGTAAACCATGATTTATATATAATATATATTCATAATATACATATATATATATATTATAGATCGATAAAAGTAATGAAATACACCGTTCATGGAGACAGTAGGCCGTACGTACGCATGAATGTTGTTTTCATTTCCTTATTGAATTGAATTAAACTAAATAGATGAAATACACACACATATATATATATAAATAAATCCAGTATCATTATTATTTCATATATTTCATTATTATTCATTAAATAAACTTTATGATCATTCATGTATGGTTAACATGGAGAATGAATCTCACCGCATCGTGGAGACGGTAGTCCGTACGTACGCACGAGCGATGATATCGTTTCCATAATTATTGAATAGAATTGGAGTGGATGGTATAATATATCAGAATCAGAATGATGTTATAATAACCATATAGAGTTATTCATTACACCATTATACCCATCCATGTAAGGTGTTGGTGGAAAAAGAGATTTCACCACGGCGTGGAGACGGTATTCCGTACGTACGCACACGTGGTGATTTCGTTTTCCATAGGATGGAGAGATGATGAAATAGGGTTGTTTCATACTTATAATAAAATATCATTATATGATTTATACTGATGTTATTACTTCATAATTAAACAACTAAAGAAGAAGAAGAAGTGGAAGAAGAAATAGAGTTGAAAGAATCGGTAACGGACATTACCTCTTCATTAAAGCTCCTCTTTGAGACCTCCTCTTAGGGCACTAAAATTGGTCTTTGAAGAAGAACAGAACCTCTAGTATGTTTCTATGGAAGTGGAGAAGAGAATTTGGAAGGGGTTTGCCGAGCTTTAAGGCTCAAAGGGGTGTGAGGAAGAGAGGGAGGAGGTGCCCTTTTATAAGGGAGGAGAGGGGCACCTTTGAAAAAACTAAAAATATTATTTTATTATAAAGCCAAATTCGGGTTTAAATAGCTCTAAATTGATTTATTTCGAAGCTAAGGTGGGGATGTGTCTAAATCCTCTCATCAAATAGAATTTAGACAAGTTTAGGTTCGTATTTTAACCTTATCATTTATATTTAACTTTAAGTCAGATAATTTTACTTTTACCGTGTCTTTTTGTGTTCTTACACTATACGGTTAATAAACTTATTATAACAAGACAAACGAACCACAAGTTGTTTATTATTAATATATATAACCTTATCTAAGTCATTTTTCTGATCCTTAGATTTTTAGGAAATAAAATAACAATTAATAATATAATATTTGTTTTAAAAACTATTTTATGTCAATTTTGAAACTATTTAGTAATTGATTTTTGTAAAAATCATAACAGAATGATTAGTTCGAAAAAAGTTAATTAAATAAATACTAACATGTCATATTAATCTATAAAATTATTTTAATTCATAAAAAGTCTCAAATTACATTTTTTTGGGTATTTATCACATCAATTATGTCAATATTTCATTAATAAGATAATTACACCATCATCTTTGTGTCATAAATAAATTAAATTATTTAATGTCTAAAAATTACAAATAAAATACCATTATGTAGGAAATATTTTTATATTTCTAATGAATATTTATAGACGAATTTATCTTATGTATAACCCTATATTAAAAATTATTTTCTTATTAAACTTTGATTTTAACTATTTTAACCCTTCTTCAAATAAATTAATAATAAATGTCCTAATCTAGTCCAAGTGGGCCTAAATGGTCAAAAAAAAATTTATAAGGTTTTTTTGGTCGAATTACACTTATCCAATAGAATTAGGACATGTGTTAGTGTAATAATAATATCATTTTTACCCTTAATTACCCTATTTACTTTTAACCGTGGTAAAAAAGTAAAAAGTTACTATTCACCAAAAATTATTTTCATCTCCTTGAACCACATTTTACTTACTGAAATTAACTATGTCTCTCAGAATTTTGAAATTCCACTCACAGAAGCGGTAAAATTAAGTTTTATGAAAAATTCATTTTTTTAACTACCACTTAGTGGTTTCACTATTCATCAAAAAATGAAAGTTTCCAGAAAAATACCAAATATTAGGCTTAAGATATATTTGATATTATGAATTCAAAAATTATTTCTATTTTACCAAATTCAAAACATATCAGTTGCATTAATTAATTTAAAAATTGATTCCTGCCGTCAAAATAAATAGTGTGTTCTTAAGAGATAATAACTATCAAAAGATTGACACTTGTTTATGTTTGGTTTAAATGTGAAATTATATCCAATAACCAAAATTATAATAAATTGTCAAAATATATTCTAAATATACTTTAAAACCACTCAAATTAATAATTTATCACTATTAATTATTTCTATTAAAAAGGTTGTTTTTAATTAAAATTTAGTAATTTACACTATTCACCAGAAAATGAAAGTCATCCGAAAAGTACCAAAATTTCACCCTAAGATAATTTCGATATTATGAATCCAAAAATAAAGTCCATTTTGAAAATGAAATTTAAAAAATTTCAAAAAGTGGTTATTTCTATTCATAACGGCTAGTTTTAATAATATTTTAATAGCATATCGTTGTTTAGTGAAACTCGGTATTGCGTACTACACACGCTATCGAGGAAGGTCGCGATTGCGTGTAATGCAAGGCAAGTCAAAGATGTGTGTTGTGCAAGATTATTTTGGTGTATCGTACAATTAAAAAGAATATTTTTCATAAAATCTCAAGGTGTTACATTCTACCCCCCTTAAAATGAATTTCACCCTCGAAATTCGTCGGGGTTATAACTGGTTTACTACTTGAAAGTTTCTTAAATAGAAAACCTCATCGTAAAGAGGAATACCAAAACCAATCTTTAAATACAAAAGTATTAAATGTAACGGTTACCCAAATAAACTAATCACTCGGTTTCCACATAGGTGGAAATATGGATATGGAAGAGAAATCTAACCATCATGTTTTGATGGAGAGTGGTAGAGAACATGGATATGGAAAATCCAGCAATCCCAAAGCCATAAATTTGTGACGATCTAAGGTACCATCTGATTCATCATATATAAGAGCAATAGGACAACATTTTTGATTTTCAAGATCATTTCCCTAAAGTTGATGAAATGGGAATTTGAAGAAATACTTTCGTGATTTTGGTATAGTCTCACCGTTTTTCGTTCTTTGGACAATTTCCACTTCATCTCTTAATGAAATGAAGTTGAATTTTTCATTCGTGAGGTGTTAGTAGATCATGTGATAGAATGATGGGTCATTCCATCTGTCTCAAACAAATGGTTAGAAAAGTTATCAAAAAAATACATAAGTCCATCTATAGTGAGATTAATCATATATGGTTCCTAAAATGGACTTATACTTATTATATCATACTGCTTAATATAATAAAACTAGTTTCTACTAAACAGGGACTTCATGTAGGCCAGTGGTAGGCGATAAAGGCCAGTCGCACTTCGGTTGTGGGTTCGATTCCCACAGCCTTGTCTGATGCGATGGGATGTCGCCCATCCTGCAGGTTGTCCTTTTTCTAAAACTACATTACTGTAACATCCCATAAATAATATCAAAAAAAGTTCTATCCTTAAACAATACTAACTTATGTCCAACATAATCTATTCTAATCTTTAGGCTTATCTAAAATACTTCGGTTTAAGCTCATAGTATAAAGAAAATGATTACTTGAAATGTCACATAACCATCATGTGAATGCCATCATTTATCCCCAATATATCATAAGATATATCTTGTTGGTCAAATTACAAACATGTGAATACCTTAATCATGTATTCTCTTGAAGAATGAATACCCATTAATTGAACCATAGTGAAAACATGAATGCAGTTAAAAGTTAACACTTTCGACATACCAAAATCCTCAAAATTCTATATACTCAAACCATGATATCACTTAGTCCTTATATCAATCATGAGCTCATGAATACTGTCAAACATTTAATTTTCTCCTTATCCCTTCATTATGTGCATATCATCTGCTTTCCAAATTATTTGAATCACTTTTCATGGTTACCGGTACCTTAAAATTATTGAAAACCACAATAGAATAATACAAAAATATTCTAATACACAATAAAAGTACCTCAACAACATTATTCTTGAATACCAATACATAAACACTTCAATCCATCCTCTTCAATTTTTGTCCGGGAATAAGTCCTTCCTTGATTTAGAAGTAACTTTTTAGGTCAGGGCATTGAGTTGGGTAATTCCCATGTTCTCCACAAATAATACATTGAACTCCATAACAGTCTATCACTCTATGACCCTTTTCTCCACACAGATAACATCGGTCCCTCCATTTGAGGTATTCCTCAAGGTTCTTCTTCCCTTCTTTAGAAATCTCAATATTCCTTTCTTTATGCTCTTCAACATGCGAACATGCATAATAGTCTATCTTCCTCTTCTTTGATGAATTAGACATACCACAAAATTTCACCTTGTTAATCATATATCGCGATGACTGATTCAGCATAATCACAATATCTTTCTCTCTAGGCATTACACAATTTTTTTGCTCATAGTCACCAATTTTTCCATTGGATTCAATGTTAACCGAATTCCTTCTGGTTCCCTCCATTAACTAAAACACAAAAATAATTCTGTGAGAGGAAAAAATAATGCTAGAGAAAATAACATAGTAAAGGGGGAGTACCCTCAATATCTAACATCTTAGGTTAAATTCTAAGATCCTTAGTTCAATTCTAGGACTATAACCTATACATATACTTAACCTTAGAGACATCCCTAGACATACCTTAGAAATATCTCTAGGGATCTCACTAACGTTTTCGCATCCTAGTTTCCAAAGGTTGACTAAACCTTTCCTCTGATACCAACTGTAGAGACCCTAAGCTTGACGTACATGGACATTACATTACTTTTTCGTAATACTTAGTACATAACAAAAATACACACACAAGGACCGTAATAGTTTAGTATCTTTGAAACTCGGAATATAATCTTCTAATCGTGGTGAAAGATATTCAACATCTCCCATAAAGATCTTCCTTTTTTTATACCTAAAACCTTTCTTTATATCCTGGGGAAAAGAAAACATAAAAGGGTGAACTCAAATTCTCAGTAAGGGTAAACAAAAGAAATATCAATCACATCATTTACATAAGATCATAACTTTTGGAAATCTTAACCTGCAAAAGAAATCATAATTTCATAACATGGGATAAATCATAGTAGTGAAATGTAATCCATAACTTAAAACATGAAACTTTGTGTCATACACACATAATCATAGAGAATAATTTCTTATTAGTCAAGGCTCATTTCCAAGACTATCTTAGTGGAGAAAGTCCATTTCTGAACCGAGTTCACTCCTCGTTTCAGTCCTGTTTCACTGAACCGGTTTAACCTGCCTTTCCAACCATGTCTATCTCATGAGATATAAAATCTTTACCCAATTAATTGGAGGGAGATTTCGTTCCCACCCATCTCATAATGATACTATTCTTATTTGTGCCACAAAATCATAAATCATACCTCATTGCATAACTCATGTAATAAAAATGGGATTTTTAAACAACGTGACATCATAAAAAAATTCATATAAGATAAAAGAATTCATAAAAATAATTCCATCACAACATAATCAAATCAATGTAAAAATAGGGATAGAAACAGAACCCTATATTATCTTATATGGAAAATAATTTTGATAAAACACTTGAACTCCATTCTTGAAGAAAATATCCTTTCTACTTCAAAACAATTTCCTTTATTAACATGTCATACAATTTTAAACTAAAATAAGTTGATTAAAAATAAACTTGAAAAATTGTAAAGGAAGCTTCTTGGAAATAATGTTTTAAAAATCCATTCATGCCGTATAAGTTAAAAATAACATTCTTCTCATTCTTTTTTCGGAAAAGTCCAAAAGTACCTCGTACGAAAAATGACAAAAGATTCCTTTCATATATTTTACTAAAAACTCACCGAAGGGTAAAATTGGATATAAAATATTTTATAAGGATATAAATATTACATATTGAGGAAACATGGATGTTGATGATAAATATTCCCCAGTAAATTCTGAAGTATAAACAATCTCGGATAAAAATTGAGATTGCGATATTTTCCCTTACCTTAGGTTCGATTTTCTTCGTAAGTGTCCGAACCTCCTGTATAATGATTCAAATAAGGTCATTGACTTATTAAAGAATCATATTCATTGTTATGATATCATATATGTTTCAATTATGACTTTATATTACCCGTTCTTTTGTAAATTCCATGTTAAAGCAGCGTTTTGGGTAAAATCATTTCATTTATCGTATGTGTTTCGACTTGTCGTTCTTGATATTATTACTCATATCCTGATTTACATAATTCCAGAATGTAAAAAACGATTTATATATAATATATATTAATCATATACATATATATATTATAGATCGATAGAAGGAATGAAATACACCGTTCATGGAGACGGTAGGCCGTACGTATGCATGAACGTTGTTTTTGTTTACTTATTGAATTGAATGAAACTAAATAGATGACATAAATATATATATATATATATACATAAATCTAGTATCATTATTATTTCAAATATTTCATTATTATTCATTAAATAAACTTTATGATCATTCATGTATGGTTAACATGGAGAATGAATCTCATTGCGTCGTGGAGACGGTAGTCCGTACGTACGCACGAGCGATGATATTGTTCCCATTATTATTGAATAGAATTAGAGTCGATGGTATAGTATATAAGAATCAGTATGATGTTATAATAACCATATATAGTAATTCATTACACCATTATACCCATCCATGCAAGGTGTTGGTGGAAAAACAGATTTCACCACGGCGTGGAGACGGTATTCCGTACGTACGCACGCGTGGTGATTTCGTTTTCCGTAGGATGGATAGATGGTGAAATAGAGTTGTTTCATAATTATAATAAAATATCAGTATATGAGTTACACTGATGTTATTACTTCATAATGAAACAACTAAAGAAGAAGAAGTGGAAGAAGAAATAGAGTTGAAAGAATCGGTAACAGACATTACCTCTTCTCTGAAGAGCCTCTTTGAGACCTCCTATTAGGGAACTAAAATTGGTCTTTTAAGAATACCAGAACCTCTAGTATGTTTCTATGGAAGTGTAGAAGAGAATTTGGTAGGGGTTGGACGAGCTTGAAGGCTCAAAGTGGTGTGAGGAAGAGAGGGAGGAGGTTCCCTTTTATAAGGGAGGAGAGGGGCATCTTTGGAAAAACTAAAAATATTATTTTATTATAAAGCCAAATTCGGTTTCAAATAGCTCCAAATTGATTTATTTCGATGATATGGTGGGTATGGGTCGAAATCCTCTCATCCAATAGAATTTAGACAAGTTTAAGTCCGTATTTTATCCTTATCATTTATATTTAACTATAAGTTAGATAATTTTACTTTTACCGTGTCTTTTGGTGTTCTTACACTATATAGTTAATAAATATTCTATAACAAGACAAACGAACCAGAAGTTGTTTATTATTATTATATATAACCTTATATAAGTCATTTGGCCAAACCTTATATTTTTAGGAATAAAATAACAATTAATAATATAATATTTTTTTAAAAACTATTTTATGTCAATTTTGACACTATTTAGTAATTGATTTTTGTAAAACTCATAACAGAATTATTAGTTCTAAAAAAGACAATTAAATCAATACTAACATGTCATATTAACCTATAAAATTAGTGGAATTCACAAAAAGTCTCAAATTACATTTATTTGGGTATTTATAACATCAATTATGTTAATATTTCATTAATAAGATAATTACTGCATCATCTTTGTGGCATACATAAATTAAAATATTTAATGTCTAAAAATTAAAAATAAAATACAATTATGTAGGAAAGATTTTTATCTTTCTAATGAATATTTATAGTCGAATTTATCTTATGTATAACCCTATATTAAAAATTATTTTCTTATTAAACTTTGATTTTTACTATTTTAACCCTTCTTTAAATAAATTAATAATAAATGTCCTAATCTAATCCAAGTGGGCCTAAATGGTCATATTTTATTCATAAGGTTGTTTTTGGACGAATTAAGCATATCCAATAGAATTAGTACATGTGTTAGGGTTATAATAATATCATTTTTACCCTTAATTACCCTATTTACTTTTAATAGTGGTAAAAAAAAGTAAAAAGTTACTAATCACCAAAAATAATTTTCATCTCATTGAACCACATTTTACTTACTGACATCAATCGTGTCTCTCGGATTTTTGAAATTCCACTCACAGAAAAGATAAAATTATGTTTTATGAAAAATTCATTTTTTTTAACTACCACTTAGTGGTTTCACTATTCATCAAAAAATGAAAGTTTCCAGAAAAATAACAAAAATTAGGCCTAAGATATATTTGATATTATGAATTAAAAAATGATGTCTATTTTACCAAATTTAAAACATATCAGTTGCAATAATTAATTTAAAAATTAATTCCCGTCGTCAAAACAAATAGCGTGTTCTAAAGAGATAATAACTATCAAAAGATTGACACTTGTTTATGTTTGGTTTAAATGTTAAATTACATACAATAACCAACATTGTATTAAATTGTAAAAATATATTCTAAATATACTTTAAAACCACTAAAATTAATAATTTATCACTATTAATTATTTCTATTAAAAAGGTTGTTTTCAATTAAAATTTAGTATTTTTCACTATTCATCAGAAAATGAAAGTTATCCAAAAAGTACCAAAATTTCACCCTAAGCTAATTTCGATATTCCGAATCCAAAAATGAATTCCATTTTGAAAATAAAATTTACATAATTTCAAAAAGTCGTTATTACTATTCAAAATGGGTAGTTTTAATAATATTTTAATAGCATATCGTTGTTTAGTGGAATTCGGTATTGCGTACTACACACGCTATCGAGGAAGGTCGCGATTGCGTGTAATGAAAGGAAAGTCAAGGATGCGTGTTGTGCCAGCTTCTTTTTGTGTAACGTACAATTAAAAATAATATTTTTCATAAAATCTCGGGGTGTTACACCATCTGATGTTCATACCAAAGGATTGGGGGAACATAGATCATTCCATTTTACCTCACTTCCTGATTAATAAATTCTACCAAGCATAAGGTCATGTAATGTCATTTCTCCAGGATGTTTTCTTAAAAAACAATAATCACAGTAAATGTTATTCTTATTAAGAAATGGATTACAATAGACCCAAAATACATTTTTATAGAAGATATAAATCCATGAAAAGGATTTTTCGTCAGGCATAAAGAAATAGTAAACAAGATTCTCACTTAATGGAATTCAATCTTCTGATAGAGAAAATTTCAAAAATATAAAAAAAGAATTGGTAGAAGGCAGTTTAGATATAGGTCATATGATGCACCCAACCTATATTAGAACAAATCTCTTTTATATCAGAAGATCAGTCCTAAAAACTCTAGCTGGGGTAATACATGAGAATACCCATCCCAATGTTCTTGGGGAATTTATAACAAAACCCTTGAAGCCAAAAAACCATGGTGAAATTATTATAGAAGTGGAATAAAATCTACCCTATCCTGATGGGTTGTGAGTGTTTTTACCTCAAGAACAGAAAAAATTAGTCTTCTCTTCGTTGGTCAAAGTTCAACAAAACAAATCCACACGATTTATCCATTTCCAAGATGTAGTTTCTTCTTTAGGGGCACATACAAGGAAATTTTTTTTAGTTTCCCTTCATGTTAATATTCAAAAAATATATTCAAATAGATTCCTAAAGAATAGGATGGTCTCCCTTGATATTCATAATAAAAAAAAACCTATCAAGAACATAGATGTTCTCATGGATCATAGATTTTATGGTATATTCCCCTTGAATAATAATCTCTCCCACTATTCCAAGACTTATGAAATGTGTTCAATGTAGTCCTATTTAGTAAACACCACAAAAAATAATTACGAGAATGATTCAAAAAAATTTTATAATGTGGGAGAATAGGAGGAGAACATATCCATGTAAAATATAGTCCAAAATTAACATCAAAAGGTGTGACCACCAGAAATCATAAGATTACCCAAAATTTGGGGATTCCACTAAATGATCAACTACCTCCTCCTCAATAAACAACAACTAATGAAAAAGGGTAAGGAAATTGTTTAATACCACATATAACTAGAAGGTTTTGAATCCCTTACACATGAAGAGATTTTTTCTTAGTATTATATAAAAATGATAGAATTGAAGAATCTTAATGAAGAATTACTCAGCTGTTGTATTCTTGATTAATATGACCTTACAATAGAACCCCATTTCACTCCTCTAGATGACGTCACTCATCAATAAGATCCAATTTTATTGGAAAAAATAGATTCATATTATCTTCCCAATATTAATGCAAAACCAAAAATCTATTAGGAAGTATTCATAGCTAATTACCAAGGTTTCCTCATTTTGTTTGAACAACTTGACCAATTTTAGTCAGGCTACAACCAAAAAATTCAAGTACAACTGTACAAAAAACCAATATAGATGTTTCATCATGTTATGAATTTTTATCCATTTCATATATATGTGTCCATTCCTATGGGACTTATTGACACTCATAATTAATTTTAATCCTATCTTGAAGATATAGAAGGAAAAAGTGCACCATTAAAACTAAAAATAAACCTTATAATGAATGGGTAGATGTAACAGTTCCCCTCAAAATTTTGGAAATACCACATTTCAAATATTCAAAGTCTTGGGAGATTCTGATCAGAATCTGACACATTATCTATCTCACTATGGCCCTATGATGGGGACTTTATTGCAGAAAGAGGCCTCTAATATTCGGGTTTTTTTCAAACCATGAAAGGGACACCCTTTGTCTGGTACACCGATTTCCCAATAGGGTCATTTAATGGATGAAAATAACTCCATCGGAAATTTATTTACCAATTTAGTTCAAATATGTTAAATAAAATAAGCCTCAACCTCTCAAACATAAAAAATTTAGAAAATGAGAGAGTCTCAGACATTATTTCTAGGTGGAATGATCTAACTTACTCCCTAAATTTTCAATTTCCAGAGGAAGATTTGTTGGAGGTTTTTATAAATAATTTACATAATGAATTTCAAACACCACCCATTATTATCTTGTATATTAGTGGATTATGATATCTCTCTATAGTTTACAAAATAGTGGATGACTTAATAGAGGTAACTATAGCCAAATCTAGTCCAGTGCTGACCACACAACTATAGAGAATAGGAAGAGAAGAAACTACAACTGTCACTCTAAAACCTGCCCTTGTCCTAGTTCCTACTCCAAATTCTACACCTTATCAAGTGTCACCCATCTGGGAAGGTAACAACAATAACAAAAAACTCATCAGGATGAGAGGAGAGTTCCAAAAAATCTCAATATGAATAATGGAAGAACAAATCTTACTCTTTCTAAGATGAAAATGTTACTGGTTATTTCTTGGCAGCTTTGGAAAACAAACTGCTAACTCGTCTAGAACCCATAAAACCTGATAAATTCATTTAGGAAGATCTCCCAAATTACTTAAATTTTTTTATAATGTTATAGAAACCCATCTTATATTGTATCATATTTAAATATATCTTAAAAATATAGTTTATTTAGGGTAGTTGAAGCTTTGAAAACATCTAACAAAAGTGGAATACATTTCAGCCACTAATCTAGAAGAAGAGGGTGAATGGTAAAAACTCACTAATAAATATTGAAAAATGGCCTGTGATTGGAGGACTTAAAATATGATAAACCAAACTCATTCCATTGTTATGTCATTGTTGAAAAAACCAATTATTCCCCCTGTCGTTTCCACTATGGCACATCTGACTCCGTCAAACCCTCAGTACTCCAGAGTTTAATAATATATGAAATGGAATAACAGAAAGATTGGAAAGAAAATTAATGACAAAAAAGTGGGCCAAGATGAAATATTTCCTTGACCATATTGGACTTATTTCCATTAGTCTCATGATCAAGGGTTCCCCCCTTCCAAATAGTGCAATGGATGTTGACCCATAAAACAATGTACTCATATGATTAAGAGTTGGTATTTGGTGCCATTAAATTCATTAAATTTATGGATACCATGTTTTATTATGATTTTTTTATCAACATGAGTAATACACACAAAATTTGGTGGAAATGAATTGAGATCGTAGGGGATGAGGAAATCGATGAAGGCATGACCATAATCTAATACAAAATGACAATTATATCCCTTATAGAGCTATCACTGCTACTAAAAATCATGGTAAATACCTTTGAAAACCCCATTAGTAGTAGGAAAATGTCTCCAAACATGTGACAAATCATCCAAAATTGATCATTTTGGAAGAATTATTGATGACTGGGTAAAAGCCTAGCCATCCCAAGAAAGTGGGAAGGCTATAGAATCTCAATTCAACAATAGATAAAATTCCTTTCACATATACTCCATTAGCTGATAAATGTACCTTAGGCACATCAAATCCCAAAATTCCTCCTAAATAATAGATTCCTACAGGGAAACATAGACCTATGGATGGGAAATATGACATCCTGAAGAAAATGGGAATAATTTCGGCAAAGCATTCAATTATGGATGCTCTCAATTTGTCAAAAGTTATATGAGAAACAATTGTAGAAGATCTATTGTTCCCCCAAAAGTTTAAAGTTTATGTTTTTATAATTGAGGTATGTCATGTAAAGACTAACCCTATATAATGTCATACTATTATTTTTTTCACCTAAGAGGGCGTAAATGATAACATACATAGACATATTAGACCCTTGTATGTATTCAAAAGATAATATAACATTGAAATATGACGAGATTTCATTGATAATGGATCATGTTTCAGCCTCATTCCTATTAGAAAACTTCAATTTTAGGATAGCCTTATGCTTATTTTTCCCCTTATACTACAACTCATTTGGCATATGATAAAAGTGATCAAAAACCCCACAACATCATTAATCTCAGAATACATTTTGGAGATCCAGTGTCCGATTCTCTGTTATTGGTCTTCTAAAAAGATAAAAATTTAAATGTCTTGGTAGGAAGGCCTTGACACCATCATTATGAATCAATCTCTTCATATTACCATAGATTCCTCAAATACTACAATGATGGAAATATTAGGATTTTACATAGTTATAGATCTCAATTTGAGTCATGTGGATCTCAATATATTGATGCAGGATTCTATTGTATAGAAGTGAATCAAACCATGATTTTTCATTTCACTTGGGATACTACTCCGAATGATCTATATATTACTCTAGTTAACACATTCAGAGATATCATGGATGAATATGTGCTACCCATGAGCCAAGTTAGTGGAATTGGATCAGATTCAGAAACATGTTTTCTAGTCTTAGTGATATATGCTACATTATTAGGACCCATGTATGTAAAAAACCTATTGTATTCCTATATTTATAAATAAACTTCATACATAAATTATCCAACATTATCTTTAGAAACTCATCAGTCCACCACTTCATTCATTAAACCGACAAAAGTGGTGATCTCTCCATTGGAAACTAACTCCTGGGTCACTGACCTTTCTTTTGAAATTTATGATTACCCTATATCTCTTGGCCATACTAAAATGGATACAAAGTAATAAGGAACTAAAGAAGAGAAATAAAATGACCTTATTGATACCCCTCCATCATTTGAAGAAGGAGTATCTACCACTGTCTATGAGATCCAATAGGTTAGTTTGGATATAGAGGAGGATCTACGGCTAACGCTGACTAGCTAAGCTATTCCCACTGATGAAATTTTTTTTCAATTTTTTAAAGAAACAGTGGGATTATTTTTCATGGAATTATACAAAGATTCCAAGACCTAGATCCTGATTTGTTTAACCATTAACTGGGTTTAGCAGAAGACCGTTGTCGCTACAAACAAGTAGCTAGAAGGACACATGTAACTCTTGCTGCCAGCATCAAAGATGAATTTGATAATTTCATCAAATATAACAGCATTCATAAAGTCCAATACCAGAAATGGATCACCAACATGGTCTTAGTAAAGAAAAAAAATAAAATTAGGATTTTATTTGATTTTGTAGGCCTCAATAGACATTGTCTGAAGGATGATTTCCTAGTTTCGTTCAAAGAACATCTATTATATGAAAAAATGGCTATCAAGCTTCAGGGATGTAAATTTGGCATATAATAGAATCTGAATGGTCCCAAAAAATGACTAATCCACCACCTTCATACCCCTAGGGAGTGTTGTGCTACAAAGTAATTCCCATCGGTTTGATGAATGATTGTTCTACATATCAACAAGCCAGAAATAAAAATTTCAAACCCATATTAGGGAAAAAAGTATACTGTTGTGTCAATTATTTCTAGTCAAATATCTTCAACATGCTGACCACCTTGAATATATAAAAATCATCTTTGATAAACCTTGACAACATAGACTAAAGATGAATCCCATGAAATGTAAGTTTGTTGTTACTTCGTTGAAATTTCTTGGCTTCAACATATTCGACCATGACATCGATGTTAACCCTAAAAAGACTACAGAAATTATGGGTATGTCACTTCCTTAAATCCTCAGGGAATTGAGAAGAATATATGGACTCATTTATTTCATTCAATGATTAATAGAAACCCTCATAGAAAAATGTTTACCCTTCAACAAACTAATGAAGAAATGGGTTGTGTTTTAGTAGAATGATGACTTCCTAGATGCCTTTCAGAACCTCAAAAATATATCTTGATCCCACCAGTGTTAATGACTCCAGTTGATGGGAAGACACTTATTTTGTATGTTACATATTTTTAATGGTCTCTAGGTTCATTTATTATAGATAAAAATGATTATCATGGTGAGAATAACATATATTATCTTCGTATCACCATGAAAGATTGTAAGACTCAAAATTTAGACATCGAGAAAAAATATTTGTCATTAATTTTCACAATTCAAAAGATTAGACACTAATTATAGCACAATGAGATCTATATGATATCTTTAATTGACCCACTAAAATATATCCTCAATCATCCCATGTTGATTCGATTCTTGACATGATGGGTGGTCATTATGAAATAGTTCTACATCTGATTCATACCGAATACGGCTACACAAGGATAGGTTTTAGAAAATATACTCGGGGAACATCCCTCTATAGATGAAAAAATTATGAACACTGAATTACTAGATGTGGAAATTTTTTCCATTCAACATTTTACTCAAATGTGGGAAATTTACTTTTATGGTTCATATAAATGTCCAATAGTAAATAGTATATAAAATCCCAATCCCAAAAAGGTTGAGTTGGGGATCATCCTCATATCCCCAAAAAAGGAAGTATTACTTTATTCCATTCTTCTATCCGAAAAACACAAATATTGAGGTTGAATACCAATCCCTCATTGTAGGATTGGAAGTATATTTGAATATACCATTGACCCACATGATAATCAAGGGTGATTCTAAGTTGGTAATTAATTATATAAATGATGATTATGCTATCAACAAATAAGATATGACCCATACATAATTATGTTTGAGGGTAGATGGTATAATTACCTTATGAGAATACAAAAAACTCATGTCTAACATTAAAAATATTATCAATAATATGCATTTGAAAATGTGTCTCTATCCTCAACAGATCTAGATCAAGATAAAATGACCATCTATATCACCCATCACAGAATGAAATTACTATTTGTTCAAAGTAGCATGCAAGAGATCAATGAGAACAATTATAACCATGAACAATATTATTATATAAATGGATGGATGATTCCCATCATATAATATCTCCAAAATGGTACCCTTACACTAGAAAAGCCCAAGAAAGAGTAAGATCGATGAAGTGAAATCAATTTCACCCATTATCATGGCCCGAGTTATCATAAAGTTCTTTACAAGAGAAGATAAAATAAAATCCACCTCATACACATTGATGTAAAGGGGATAATCTCCACCATTGAAGAAGTTCATGCTGGAAATTTTGTTGCCATTAGTGATGAAGCAATATTTCTCACCAAATTTGGAGACACAACTATTTATAGCCTTTATTGACACATGATGTCATAAAATATTTCAAGAAGTGACAATCATACCAAGTGCACTCCAATTTCGTACATTAAACCCTAGAGTTACTGTATATAGATAAATAATTCCAACCATTTAATATTTTGGGGATGGATGATGTGGTACCGTACCCTACAGATATAGAAAAGTAGTTAAATTATAGCATTAATGCAACCAAATTATTCTCTAAATGGGCTGAGGCGATACCCCTTAAGGAAGTTGGAACCAACAACATCATCAATTTCATGAAGTCTAACATCATCACTATATTTTGTGTCCTCATAAAATACTGATAGACAACGATACCAATTTATTCTCTTCCGAGTTGATAAATTTGTACCATGAGTACAACATCAAATAAAATGATTATTCCCATTACGATGAAGAGGCAAATTAATAGATAGATTCTTTTAAAATAATTCTATTAAACAACCTTCACAAGTTGGTGAGTAAATAAAATAAACAGTGGAATGAAAATCTATGGCATGCCTTGTGGGCCAATAAAACTCTAACACACACTACAACTTAACCAACTATGAATTCTCTGGTTTACAGAACAGAATTATTGTATCCTATGAAATTTCAAATACCCTTACTCTATAAAGATATAAATGAGATACATTCAAATGATGGACAGTCATAGATGAAGTTTGATGAATTAGATCAACTAGATGATAATATTTTTTTACCCTGCATCATTTAGAAATATACCAAAATCAGATAGAACATGCCTTTAATAATAATGTTTGTCTCCACCCATTCTTATAAAGGGAAATTGTACTCTTCCTCAGATCCTTGATGATACCTTAGAATAAACCACAAAATCTTGAAACAATGTGGTAAATAAATTATACTATAAAAATGTCCACTCAAATGGAGTCTACTCATTAATCATAATGAATGAGAATACAATATGCCAAAATAAATTCATGGGTTATTAGTAAATATTTTATATTATTGGTAAGGATTCATCATATGGCCATAAAAGGCATTGCATAGTGGTCCAAGTTGTATGACTGTAAACTATAAAAATTTGGTCCAACTTATACAACTAAAAACTAAATGATACCATAGTAAAGGTTTTATAACGCTAAAAAACCCAACCTATGGGAATTATTTATAGGTGTAAGCCCCATACACCAGAAACATGGCCCTAAGATGTTAAAATGTAGGGTATTTGTCCATGTCGTAAGACAATAAACTACATGACACCAATGTACTCACCATATGACTTTAAAATACAAAGAATCATGGTTCTATATGTATGACCATAAAAGGAAAACTACAAATCCAAATAATTTGAACTCAAACAATAAGACACCTTCATCCGAACACATAATGTAGAACTGTATGGTTATCATCCTTATTTCACTATGTAAAAATAAATAATATTTCCATCCAATATTGAAGGGATAAAATCCTTCAGGGTCGTTCTATCACTGAACCCCCTTTCAAATTGTATATGTGTCTTGATTCCCATCCTCATGAGAAATGTAGTGATTCTTATACCCCCTTCCTTATTCCTAGCCCTAAATTTACACCATCGATAAGATTGTTTTCACCAGCCTTTGTCCCCAAATCCTCTCATTATGAGAGTTTTGATTCATTCTGGTCTAAAAAACCAACTTCCCTTAAACCATAGGTACTAGTTGTGTGAACTAAAACTAAAAGAAACCAAATTCTAGACCATATGACATAAAAATTTATGGTTAACATACTTTTTGAATGATGTAAAACCCCACAACATTTTGATTCATGATTGAATGAATCAAAACCTTGGGTGCTGGTCTTCTACTACACCACCAACCAAGAACTACATGTTGGATGACTCTAATCATTACTAGATATGTATTGATATTGAGATCACTAATCCAAAGCTCATCCCCAATATAAAAATCTCCTCCTCCATGTGTATGTATAATACCTTTATAGGAAGCTCTCTTCCATAACAATGTGTGTCTTGATTCTCTCTTTCTGGAGGTACGTAGATATTCCTAGGATTTCTATCCATAGGACCATCCACATATCCACCAAAAAACCATCAGTTACCTATTGTGTTATCACCTTGAAATGTTCATGTGTGTGACCTCCAAGGGGTAATCATTGACAAAATTTTATGTTCCCTGAGTTAAGATTATCCTAATGGTTAAAAATGGGGAAACATGTTCGTATGGGCCTCCATTGTAGGTATTATCCCAAAAAATAATGTATTTTCTACATGATGTCAAAATTTATGGTACATGTCCAACATGAATTACATAAAACTATATAAAATTTCAGTATGTTATTGAATGGATCACAATATTGGGTGCTAGTATCTTACCACAACTCCATAGAATGAAATGGGGATTGATTCATGGTATCTCATGATACATGGTGACACTTAAATATTTATTTTTGGGTCCTTCAACAATGTGAAAATTTCCTCTCTTACCCTCTTACATTTCCAATCGCTTAGGCTAGAAAGTTACTATTCACATTGATTCAGACATCCCAATCATATTATGTCAAACTATGTAATATATCATCCTAACCATATGATGTTAAATTGTGTTTCCAAAATCCACCACACATGATATTAATCCTTTATTCTTAACCCTTATAAAACTAAAATTCCTCATATTATAAATATGGGATGAATTAAATCTACATCATTTTCTCGTGATATAAAAAAGAATAACATTTTGATCCATACTTGTGAATATCACGCCCTTTCATGTTGGTCTCTCACCAAAAATCTATTCTCAAATTATGTATGGCTTGATTCTCATCCACGCAAAATGAACAGTGGCACTCAGACCATATATCCTAGGCCAAGACTAAAAAAATACCACCATCTCCTTATGAAAAATATCTAGATATAAAATCTTAATTGGGTTCCTTTTTTCTAGAACCCATCATGGAAATAGAAGAGTACCCTTCCATACATATGTGTTAGATATTTCTAGGGAACTCCACATCCCATGTGCTATGCCGGTTCAAAATCTTCCTTTATTCTTAGAAAAATTCCTTATGAATATCAAACTCCTTATCTTGGGGAAACTCTGATATCCATAACCTTTCTACAGCCATCAGTGATGTAATGTGAATTTTATGAGGACACATCTATTTTGACTCTCCATACTATGATCTTGTTTGGACTTGCATAAGTTTTCCTTAAAATGATTTTCAACTAGAGACATATTCATTATTTAGATATGACTCTTATAACCCTATACTCCCTAATAACATTATGTAGGCTACCTACTTTCTGAACATGATCTATTGTCATTCCTTCAAATTTTTCCCATAACACTCTTCCTTATCTGAGAATTCCCAAGACATTGGATTACAATTTCCATCTCAATGGATTAATCATGATGAGACATTCTTGGTCAAACATTCCTTATGTGACACATTTATCCATGATATCTGTTCGCAAAAATCATTTACACATGATGTTAAACTACATGGAAAATGTCCTCACTAGAAGACACTAAATTTCATGGTTATTAGGAACTATGTACATCCTGATTCTCACTCCAATGAGAAACGTAGTGATGCTCAGATCCTATATCTTGGACAAACCATCACATCATACAAGAATACCCTACCACTAATTTTAATCACCTCCATAATTTGGTGGAACCTTTGTGATTAATTGTTTCTCAAACTGTTTAAATGTCACTTGGGATTAGGATTTTCTAGAAAAGGGTTTCTCTAAATGATCAAGGAATATCAGTTCATGTCAGGTTTGATTTATTTCTAGATGTACAACATTGAAAGTCACTCCCAAACATCCTTATAACATAATGTTAAAATACATGATTGATGTATCTTAAGTGAAATTTATGGAACTCTCTTGAAAGGACCGCGAGGATAGGTGTTGTTCTACCCACACCCCTATTTCTAATAACTATGTTTGGCATGATTAAAAACATTGTGAGATTTTTAGTGATGTTCATATCTCTAATATAGGCTTTAGTTTCAATATGAAAATTCCCCACTCTTATATAAGAATTCTTGATTTATGTAGTAGGGTGAAATATGAGTTTGGAATCCCCTTTAATTCTCATAAATAAATATGAAAATTCCATTTATGAGAACCCAATTAGGTATGAGGAGTAATTAGGATGGAAACCATCATTTCAAACATGGTCTGCAGTCATTCATTGCACTTTTCCAAAGAACAACATATGGATTAGTTAACACTCTAATGAGATACATAGTGACATCCAAACCCTATATCTCAGGCCCATATGTGTTGGAAAAAATCATTTCCTATATACAATATAGTCCTATGTAAGAAACTTTTCCCTCACCGTTGATCGATTTTGACATGAAAATTTCCTTTAATATTTAGTCACATTCTATTCACAAATCAAAATCTATTTCTAAAAAAATCATATTCTTCATAATATTTCCACGACCATCAGTAATAGAATTATAGTTTCATGAGGAAACTTTTATTTTGACTACACATAATATTCCCTAGTTTATATCTATATATGTTTCCCTTAAAATTCTTAATAAGAATAGTGAAGTTTGTTCTCTGGAGAGAACTATTGAATACTTGTATCCCCCAAATTATTTATATAGGAAATAATATTTTAAAATATGGTTTGAAGTAATTACTTGAATAAATATTTCATATCAAATTCATGTTCATAAATCCGGAGATTACAGTTTACAACTTCCCATTTTCATAATTGAAAACAGATGGAACATGTTCGGTCATATTATCCTAGAATGGTAAATCCCTAATTATGGGATAAAGACACATGAACTAATGATACAATAATCACATGTCCCCACAACATGGTGTTAAAATATGTTGTTAGGTTTTGGTTACATGAACCTAAACTGTAGAATGCTTGAGTCCCTATATCCTGAAATTAAACTATACACTGGATTGTAAATTCTATATGACCTATTACTTATATGAGAGCTAGATCCATGAAAAGTTACCTAGTATTGGATTTTTTATACTCACATTATTATAATCCTATTATAGAATGAAATATGAAAAATAATTTCCTCTAGGTATGATTTTGATAGATATAGAGGTCTAATCATTTCTCAAGTATTCAATGGTCATGGCTATCAGTCCTAACCATGCATTTTAATTAACATCAAATATGCCCCTCCTTATCTTTATTGGGTTAAAAGTACAACCAATTATTACATGATATTTATTTCCATGTAGGATCATATGATTCCAAAAGTTTCCTCTTGTTTTCAATGCCAAGATTAATGTGTGTGATCTTAGAGGGCCCAAAGATTCATTTGTTGGTTAGGAGAATTATTTTACTAATAGAAAAATATATCAGGTCCTTTTTCCTCTATATATGAGAGTTTTATCCATGTAGAAGTATTTGGAAGAAATTCCCCTTTGAACCTAAAAATATTAACACCTCAGGTTTTGAGTATGAGTTTGATCTATGCAGATGATTATTCAACATGTTCCATGAATTGTAGACACATTCTAATAATTAATGTCACATATCCATACACATGGGTCAGATCTGTGTAGAGAGTTTTATGTTCATAGCATACCATCCTAGTTAGGGATAATTTTTTCTATAACTACCATTCATAGATGTTTGACCTAAATTGATAACATCTAGTCATAGAAGAATCTAATCTTCCATATTTAAATAATCCTCCCATTCCCATTATTTTAGGTTACATTTGATAATAAATGAACATACTAGAAATAAATTACAATACTTACAGTATTTCTTTTAAAATTTCATGGGAATGAAGGAATGAAAATATTTCTGATTAAGAACGTTAAAATTTTAATTCATTGGAAAAAAATTCAAGGAGTTTTCACATCCTAGAGTATGTCCCTGACATTACTGGGAAAATAGAAAAAATTGAAATGATTACAATGAATGTTGTCTTTTTTTATTCAGTATAATGTATGATGCCTAATCCAACCCATTAAGGGCCTACTGAGGAACGGTTCTCTGTTGATCCTAATATTCAAATAACTGATGCATTTTTTAATGAAATACCATATCTCTTGACCTTTTTGTTTAATGGATTCCACTCCCATATTTGTTGATGAAATTTGTGATATTATATTAGCTACACAAGACTCATATTATCACATCCCAAAAGTCTGTGTACCATCTAATGATAAAATTAGTCTTCTCTAGACACTAAGTGATGCAACTTATTAGAAGTATCCTTTAATGATTCCACATTAAAATTGGAAAGATTAAATTTGATCAGATCATATTCAAAAGCGTTCAACTTATCTTGAGAGATGATGAATTTATGGATAAGGGAATGAAAGTTCTAGTAATCAAACCAACATGTGGCAATGACAAGGAAAATTTGACTAAGTATGTACATTTTCTCATCAATATTAAACAAAGGTATATCTATAATGATATTGTGAATTTGGCATCAAGATCATTTTATCAGAACCTAATGTTTAATGTTAGTAATAGCATCCAAAGCCTGGTCTCCGACTACCATGGGTATATAATCTGGGATCTCATTTGTTATTGATGTATTCACATCAAAATGTGACACCGAAGAGGGAAATTACTTCATCCATGCATCCTGTGTAATCTTAGGAACTAAACTTACAAGTTTGGCATCAATAGGTGGAATTCCCAATATTATTATTCTAGTATTAGAATTATTTGGGAGAAAAAAGTGCTATTTATAAATGTGGGGGAATATATTACTCAAGATAATATGAGATCCGG
Source organism: Viscum album (assembly GCA_963277665.1). NCBI lineage: Eukaryota > Viridiplantae > Streptophyta > Magnoliopsida > Santalales > Viscaceae > Viscum > Viscum album. The sequence continues at coordinate 1,229,243,969 of OY728128.1, forward strand.
ATGATGAAACTTCATCAGAATTCCAATAATGTTGACGAAAACATCTTTTCCTTTCAGAAGATGGTAAAGTTATCATTCTATGAAACAAACTAGGAGAGGGAATAATATTATGCACCCATTAAACTAGGTTTCCCTAAAACCACATCAAGATATTACTTAACCCAAATTTTGGAAAAACCACATGAAAAGTTAGTCCAAAATTTTACGAGAGGTAATTAAATTTACTTATAAAGATCCTCACACATCATCATCAACCATAATTGATGAAGGATGGATGGGTGTGACTCCTTTTCTAAAATAGATAAGAGGAAAGGATACGACCTTTTGAAGTCATCAAAATTTTTAGGAAAACCTATCATGAATATTTGTCTCACAAATAGTTACCATATCTACCTGAGTACTAAAAATTACATCCTATAATGAGATGATGTAGGGGGATTACTTCGGAGAACCTCCACCATTATATACCAATACTCCAAAGGGTTCCTGATGAGGAGTAAAATAAAATCAATAAATATCATTTAACAACTCAATATCACCATTGATGCATAAGGATATCAAGTACGTTGTCGAAATGCAGATAAATACAGGGAGATATGAGGAATGATGGATTTTTCCAGTATACTAATATTCGTGACAACAAATGTGTTCCTCCACCCAGACATATAAAAATTGTAATGGTTTGAAAATGTGTTGTGGGGATCTCCCCTATTATAAATGAACTAATGAATCATAAATGCAATAAAGTGTAGGAACAACCCTGTTGATTGGTTTTCCCTTCAACCACATGGATGACATCAACAAGGTGCAAACATTGAAACTCAATTAGGAATCATGTGATGGGAAGTTCCATCCATATAAAAACATTATGAAATATCATTCCAAAAAATACTATATATACCTTTGGCTTGATCTAGTAACCCCATGTAGTATGATTTTCTTCATTAAGGGTGGCCTAGTATGAACTATGAACACTTCAATATTGTTGATCTGGATGGGTCTTGGTATGAAAAAATTTCAAATATAGGCCAATATTTTGAAAAAAATTCAAGCCACCGAATGGAATGAGTAAATGGGGCTGAAGATGATGAACCAATAATTTTTCTATGATAATCATCAAATATATTGTTACTGGAGAAACTAGTTCAATATCATAAAAAGTGTTAGATAATGGATAAATGCATTATAAATTTTTCCATGAATAGGAATTCCTCCTAATTGATAAATATTTATCATGGTGATCCCATCTTTTCTATATAGTAAATGAAATGTGTTGGTGTTCGAACACCAAAAATTGATCAATTCAATTAAAACCTCGGTTGGTGAATATTTCAAAAACTAAAAAATACAAGATCCCTCATAAATTCCATGAATATCCAACAATTTATAATGTTCCCTGAAATACTAGAGCCCCTAGAACACCCAATCCCATTCATTATAAAAGCACCCTATGGATATCAAATCCCACATGGAACTCCATCCCCCATTGATATCATTTCTTTAGAGATTAATAATCGATGGATAATCTTGAATGGAAGACTACACCGATATATCATCATTATGTAGATTGATTTGATTCCATAGGGACACATTCAGAATGTAAACCTTTTCTTGACCTGATTCAACAATGATTTTTCTTACAATATAGATGCTCAGTTGAACACAATTCAAAGACACCTCAAATAAGAAGATCAAATATTTTTATTAGCTAGTGGAATGGGAGAATATTATTTGTTTTCTATGTATTATATTAGTAATCTATTGGACAAAAGGTGATTTAAAATCTATAGTTAATGGAGACTCTTTATGTTACCCTCTTGTGGGATGATGTCATGTCGAAGACCATTTTCAATATTTGGGGGAATGAAAGTTCTAATCTCAATCATAGCCATTGAAGAAAAATCTTTTTTGTTTGGATAACTTTTTATCCCTATGGAATGAAAAATCATCAAGAATATGATATAAGTATGGTAATGTCTAGTGAACCATATAACACTATATGGATCATGAAGTGCATCAGTCACCATGGGTACCGAAAAACCCTTTATAATTATATAAACTATGAATCATTTTAATCTCTATTTGGAATAACCTATTAATTCAAAAGAATATTCAACCAACAATAAGATTATATTTTTGGAGGAAAATAATAATCTTGAGATAATAGTTCTTTGTATACGAAAGAAGTTGTTCGATATTAGAAGAAGGATCTACATGGGTAAGCTCAGAATAGAATACAGAGCGTTGGATTTTAGAAGGTGAAAATGAGTCACATAAGACACATTTTATAGTTTAGGGACCTAATATGGGTCTAAAAATATCCTGAAAAGCATTCTATAAAGAAATAATCCTGTCCAAATTCATCTTTAGAATGTAATCCTCTTCATGTCGATCATAACCCATTCAAATAGGGGTATTTTGTTGTGTCCATAAAAGTTTTTACGGAAGATCATAAGGCCTTTTATGTGAAAAAATATCAACTAGATTACATTATGAGGATTAAAAATGATAAATTTCCATGATCCTTAAAGGATCCTGATTATCTGTAAATCATACTCACAATACAAGTCATTGCTTCACATAACACCACCACGAATTGCAGAAGCAACATAATTAAGATTCTCTATTGAAAAATTTTATTTTATGAGATGAGATATCATTTATCAAATCCCCCAAAAAATTATTTTTACTTTTCAGGATGATGAGTATTTTCTAAATCCATTGGATACAAAGAATTATATTCCAAGATTTGGAATCTTATCCAAATCCCCCTCAAATGAAAAATCACTTTGTGGGGGTAATTTTACTACCCAAAAACCCAATATCTTTCATAGATGAATGTTGGGTGGTTCCATCCATACCCCTATAAAACTAAACATCATACAAATGAAATGGGGTGGATAGATTCTTGGGGGAATCCTTCAAGAATTGATTTGATGTTCCAAATAGTCTGAGTAAGTGATTTCAATAGCTAAACATACACCCCTCATCACAAAGTAAAGTGGGTATAAAAATTAGTCCTCAAAGAGAATAATTCTTGATAGGATGGAACATTTCATGGTGATTACCTTTTTGGACCATTATTCATCAAGGAGTGTGAAAATAAAATATTTGAAAATCAACATCCTACAAGGAAAACAAAAAGAATGATGCAGTTACTCATTATTTCCAGTATTCATAAAATCACTCGGCCTTCCCTCTACCCCTTGATGAACTGTCCAACCAACCGTCTGTATCTACTCCACTCACAATGAACTAAGACCCAACTAGGACCCTTCTTGAAGCACCCCTCACAAGTTTTTCCTTACCTAATCACCATTTGCGAGGTACCCAGTTCAGACCTTTCATGAGACACCCTCCATGAAGCACCAAACTAGGCCCCTTTAAGAACTACCATGATAAGGCCTCTACCAAAGCCACTAGATATATCTGATCAAATCATTGGTCACGTCATAATTTCCTCTTGATCATACATACCTATTTTAAAGGTGGTTCTATTGGTAACCTCTTTAACAAGTATGATCCTCATAATGTTCTAAAGAATATATTCCCATAGTAAAAAGGGTCCTGACCTTGGAGGTAGTTACAGGGTAATCCCCATTCCATATAGTAAATGGGGTGGATCAAAATTTATAATCACTTTGAGGGATAGTGTATCATAATTATATCTTCTCTGGGATCACGATTAAAGCATCAGTCCTTGTATAAGCCCTTAGTATTTCTTGGAGTGGGTTACACCTCATCTTCTTTATCAATCAGGTCTTAGCCAGATAGATAGTCTGTTTTCACTATCTTGGTTACCAAAATAAGAGAGGGTACATGTGCTAAATATAAATATTTATCTCCCCCATTAAACTATGGCCTTATTCACCAGTGAATGAAAGAGACTGTGTGGTTTTTTAGATCTTTGACTTACTTTTATTTCTCACACTGAGAATGTCTCACATGGTCTTAAAGGTTAACAGAGATCATATTGTCCACATAATCAACTACCCATATTGGGAGGTGATTCTATTTATTAATATTTTTATCACCATCAACGAGCCTCTTATTTAGTGTAATCCTACAAATCCATGTCTCTATAAATGAGCCTCTTATTTTGTTTAACCCCCCAAAACTATGTCACTATCAACGATCCTCCTATTTAGTTTAACCCACCTAGAAAACGATATCATAATAATTTGGACCTCCAAATCAGTGTAAGACCCAAAAACCATGAATCAATATTAAAATAGACATATTTCCAATGATGTACCTTTGGCCCTCCTTCATACGTTTAAGCCCCAACATTCTTAACTAAATTGGAATTGATTCTGGACCAACTGGGATATGTATGAAACCTTTGTGAGGTCCAAAACCAATATCCCCAATCCACCATAATGTTCTATGGGACATATACTCAGTAGGGTAACATCAAAACATTAATGGACATATCCCTTAATAAACACATTTCATCACCATATTTATTGGTTCATATTCCCAATAAGACAACACCCCACCCATGATACCACATCTCTTATAGACCATTCACGCAGATTAGGCATAAGCCCCACATTAATCTTGATTATGAACATTTCACCTAGATGTCTTTTGGGGATGCAATTAAACTACACTATTTGGTCCTTATTATATGAAAATAAAATATATAATGTGTCATATTAAGTGGAAATAAAATATTTAGGATCTAATTCCTTTCACAAGGATATGTAGGAAGCCCATCTCATGGGCATAATCCTAATATCATAATTACTTTTGTCTTATGGGTGAAATTAAATTACTATGCATCCCATTATGTGGAACAAAAATAGAATCTTGATAATAAAAAATATAATAATCTCTAATATATCCTCAAAATGGTTCCAACGATAGAAAACCTTAGATACATATTGATGTCTTCATCGATGAGGAACATAAAATATATACAGATGATTCTAAAGTCAACACTTGGTAATAATTGTTAATAGAAAGGTGACACAGTACATACATGGGATTTGGTAAAGGATTCATAAATATTACTTTAATATATAAGAGATCCCCTAAGTAGATAATGATTCTCCCAAAAAGGGTGTGATGAGCCCGACCTCATATCCTCTTGGACCAAGCTTCTTTTAAGGCCTCATTGGAGAACTCTATGTGGCCACATGCCTTTGGAAAGAAGGTATTCACCAACTAAGAATTAATGTGGGCAGGAGACCATATAGAATAAATTCCAAAATTATCTTACGGTGAATTTTATAGAATTTTTGGAAAAGATTACATTCTTGATGAATATTGAAAATACATATTTTTATTAAAAAAATACCAATTTATTAAATTATTTACAAAGTTCCATCATGTTTTAAAATGGTTTAAAATTATAAATAGTTCAAGTTCATATTTATTTATAAAAATGAGTTCATTATAATAAATTTCATTTTGAATTTTGATATTAAAATATTCTATACTTATAAAAAAATTTTATTTGGAAAACCATTCTTCATGTGTGTGGGTTTAATTTTAAATTAAATTCTTTCATTTAAAAGCAATGGATTTCATATGTAGAATCTATAAAATTAATATTCCATATTAATTTAAACATAATTTTTGTTCAAATAAAAATTAAAAAAATTAAAAATTAATTTCCATGGTCGAGGTTAAAATATATTTATGAGGGTGTTAAAATAAAAAGATAAGGGTTAAATTGATCGACATACTTTTCTAAATTCTAGAGGATGACTGTATTTAGACCATTATAACCTTAGGTTCTATTTTTATTTTTTTAGTACACCTTCAAATGAATATGAAAAAGATAATAATTTAAGTAATGAAAATAGAAAAATGTCACTCTCTTTCTTTTAAATTACAATTATGTGTTCACATAGTGAATAAATCATGATGTGAATTAATATTGAGGCTTATATATAGAATAATAAAATTAATTTCATGAGGGTAATTTATTTATAATTTCTATGTTATTATATAATTAAATTAAATTATTACGAAATTTCCACAAAGTAATTATTTAATTAATGGAAAAAAATAAATGATTCTAAAAATATTAAATGTAATATAAATTGAATGAATTATTTTATTACATTTTTTATAGAAACATATTACATATTATACTATCTTAAAAATAATATATTCAAATATCACATTTTTTTGATGTTTTTAAATTCAAAATAATTAAATTGTTTCAAAATTGACATTACTATTATTTTATAATAAATTATATTATATTAAAGGAATTGAAATTTCTAAAAATCCTATCACTATCCAAGTTATTTTTATTTGTTAAAAAATATCAACCATAGTCCATTCATTATCCAAATATACATTTATAATAATTATATTGACCCATAAATAGTGAAAACTTCATTACCATGACAAAGGTTAAAACATGGTTTTGTGCGTCACATGCATTTGTGTCAAAATTAATTTTCCACAAACATATTATTTTTATTTTATAAATTTAATATTATATTTTGACCTAGTTGCTACAATTTTTCTAATAAGTCTCATTTTAGTTTTAGAATTAAATTATAAAATACCTAGGTAAAAAAGGCTTGTTACTATAGTGAAAAATAAAAACGTAAAAGTAAGTAAACATAGATTTTATAGAACACCATATTTAAAATATTAATTTTTTATGTTCTGTAGGTGTGGATCGACAATATATTCCATCTACTCCATTATTTATCAATTTTGGAGGAATTTTGGTTGGGATTGACTCACCATTATTGAATGGTTTTGGGTATTTTAAAAAAACACACTCCTCCTCAATTATAAAAGTTGATCTCCTCCCCTCAATTATTCACAACTCCTAAGATATTTGGTTCAACCAACAATTACTAAATTATCTCCCCAACATCCTTAGCCGTAAAGTAATTTTGCAATTTCAAACCCATGATTATTGAGCACAAGTTAAACTAATGAGGACACAATTAATTAAAGTCAAGAGAATATAATAACTCTAGATTTTATGACATATTATTTTTTCAAATAATTTTAATTTCATTGATTTCTTGTGTTAGAAGAAACACTGAGTTTTAGTGAACCAAAAAATAATATTAATATTATTATTTAAACTTGGACATTTTATCATTTCCATTATCTTTATGGGTATGAATGAGAATAACTAAATATTGATAAATATGTGGTTTATACATGATAAAAGAAAATTTATTTATTATAAATTGATTCGAAATAAAAATTAAAATTATTTTGAATGTAAAAAAATGTTCTTATGAAAAACTTTTTTTTGTGCGTGAAGATTTTTTATCTTAATAAATTAAATTAATCACTATTGGAGAATGATTTTAGTAAAATATATATATATTATATATTCAATCAATTTTTGTATTATTAATCTAATATTTCTTCAAAGAATGGATAATAATAAATCAAGTTTTATATTTAAAAAATGAATTCTTCTAAAAATCAGTTTCATCGTGTTATGTTGACTTATGTTAAAGTTAAATTTTAATTCTTTTAGAAAATTAATTTTTCAAAATAAATTTCATTCGAACCAATAGGTCAAAATTATCTTTGCGTTAATTTTTGAGAATTGTTTTGAAAAGATTAGGTATTTATATATAGTAATAAATAATGATTTTTATTCAAACTGCAATTTCGTTTAAAGAATTTAAGAAGTTATATATTATTTAAATATATTTTAAAATTAATATCTGTTCAATTATATTATGATTTATCCAATTTAGGATATTTTAATCATTTCCAAATTTTATTTTTATATAATATTTTTTTCTTCTATGTGAATTTTTCCTTGGAAAACCATTTTTTCCTTGCATCAATAGGTATAATTTTAAATTAAATTCAAAAACATTAGTAAATTATGTTTCAAAATATAAATTCCAAATTTTGAATCAAAATAATTAATATTAAGAAATAAATCCAATTTAATATTTTTTTCATAATTAATAGGAAAAATAGTGAAAACATAACACACAATTAAGATTAATAAATTATTTTATGTATTACAAGAACTTCTGTTAAAATTAATTTCATACAGAAATAGTATTTATCTTTAATTAATTGGATTTACAATATAGTATTATTGGGTCATAATTATATAATAAGACTCATTTTATTTTTAGGATTAAGTGATAAATCACCTAGGTAAATAAACAAAAAACTATTTTCCTTAGTGAAAACTAAAATGAAAAAATTAAGTAAACTTAAAGGATAAGGAATAAAAATTTTAAAATATATATTTTTTGGTGGTGTGGATCAACCATATATTTTTTAAAATACTTTAATTAAAAATTTAGAGGCACCTAGGGTGAGGGTTACTTACCATTATTGAATAGATTTGGATATTTAAAAAAATTCCACTTATCCTAAATTATAAAAGGTAACTTCCTCACCTCACTTCTTCACACATCATATTCTAATCCCTTACCCAGTGCCCTTAATATCTAAAAAACATAAATTATTCCTTTTAGACATTATCTTGAGTGACTATTCCCACATTAATGAAATATATGAAATTGAATCATATTTCATTTATAGTCTCCACCACCTAATCTCCCAACAAACTCTATCCAAAAGAGGTTTTTTCAAAGAAAAGGTAATGTACTTCAATAAAATCTCTCCTTTTACTTATTCTATTAAAAAAAAATTTAATGTAAGAAAAACTATAATATAATTACACCATTATCTACAATATACTAAAATGTTATAATGTTTATATAATATATTATATCCATATCCTCTTCCATTAAATGGGAAATGAAATCCTTGATCGTGTGTACGGTGAACTACCGCCTCACAAACCAATGTAATTAATTTTCCATCACCAAATCTCAAGAAAGTATATAATTATGGATTTTAAATATATATATATAATATAATATTCATAAAATAATTATACTTCTTGAATTATAATATCACATATACGTTTTTCATTTCCTTTTTGTGGGAATACGACAACATTACAGTGTGTACATCAGACTACCACCTCACAAATGAAATGATTGTTTTTTCAATTACTCTTTACTTGGAAGGTAATTTTGATAAATTTAACAAATATATGTGATATATTTGACATAATCATGATTCTATAATGATGATAAATATACTTATTAAATTTTAATACATGAAACATGATTCTAACAAGGGATTATTAGTAAACGGGTAAGAAAATGTTATAAGTAAATCATATATGGTATGATATATATGATAATTGTTATGGAATAAATTTATAAAAAAATAAATTTACTATACATTATTTTTGAGTACGTATGAAGGATTTTGAGACTTGAGGTAAGAGATTTCCATCTCACTTTTATCTCTGGGAGGCACGGGCCATATTCGAATTTTTTTTTATTTTGTGTAGTCTATAGACTACCAATGAATGTATTTTGTGATTATTTTTATGAATTTTATATGGATTTACAAATCCATCTATGGATATTTATTTCATGGGGATCAAGATTCAAAATTTACCAATGTGGTAATGGTTCTTAGGTTACAGTCTCATTATTTATCGAGATAGTTTGTGATCACGCTTTCTATTATGAAATATTATAATACACATCTCAAGAAAGTCATAAATGTTATTATCCTATATTTATTTATAGATAATACATGTTTTCATTTAATATTTCTCTATTAAATAACTAATGATACTAAAATAAAGTTTTTTAGAAAAACTAAATTTAATTCCCTCTTTAGTAGAAATATTTCTTCTTCAGTGAATATGTTTTCTAAAAAAATTAAAGAATATTTTTATTATACTAATATGATTCTTCAAATAAAAGTTTATTCCTTTTTAAAAAATTACAATATATTCCAAAAGGAATATTTTTTTCATTTTATAAATCAGTTACTTTTTACTTTTTTACCAAAAATGAGAAAGGAATATGTGTTTTAGCACACATGACATGAATTAAACTTTCCACCATCCTGACCACTCAACTATTCGAAGATTCCTTTATGAGTATTCAGGTTTATTTTTACAAAGAATTCAATAAAAAAAATATGAAAATTTTCTATTTTAAAAGGTTATTTTTAAATAGAAAGGACATTTTTCTCAAAAAATGTTCTAAGTGATATTTCAAAAATCATCTTCCAAATAAGATGAAATCATTTGATATTACTTAAGATTTAATGGGTATATAATCCAATGGACCATTATTATTAGTTATCTAGGTGGTTAATGATTATGGGGAAAATATATTTATGAAACCCCTTCCCTTTCAATGGGATATGCTATGATAAAATGATGAAATGTTTATGAAAATGACTTCTTTTCATATTATATAATGTGATTAATGTTTTATGATTCAGTGGTAAAAAATTTATTCATTATATATTTTTTGGGGAATATATCTCCCTCTAATTAATTGGTTAAATCTTTACATCTCATGAGATAACAATTAGGCACAAGTGAATGAACTGTATTCATAATGTGAAAATGGCAGATGGGATTGATCGACATTGGTTAATTGGTGACGAGGCATGATCTACTTGGTTTTTTTGGAATTTTTAGTTACACATGACCAATGAAATGGTTTGTATATAAATGTTGGTGAAATTGTTTTATAACATGAGATTACGGTTTATGAATCTCAATGATTTCAAACTCTTATGAATCATATATTTTAGAATGATAATGCATTATTTCCTGACTCATGTTTGTGATCTTAGATAGGTTGGGAATGAACTTTTAATGTTTTTTCATGATATCATATCTTTATTATTATATTATTATTTCAAATGATAAAATAATTATATATCCCTTTCTTACCCTTACTGATCATCTACGATCATCCTTTCTCATGTTCCCCTTCCTGATGTTGTAACGAATAGCCTTAAGTTGGGTACGTTTATATAAGGTATAAATGTGGAAGATATTTATGGTATATTTTTAATATCATTCATTAAAAAATAATGTTGTTTAAATAGTCTCAAATAACAATAAACTAATATGGTCCTGAAGTATGTATTTGTGAAATTATTAGAATATTCATCTAAAAATATGTCATATCTCTGTCTGAAAATCCTAGGTAATTACAGTTGGTGTCATTGAAATGGTTTAGTTAATATTTAAAAAAAAATATGTGAAATTTTTAGTCAGATCCCTAAGGATATATCTAATAATATTTCAAGGTATTTTTCAAAGGATAATACTATGTATAAGTTTAAATATAGACAAATATCATTGAATTTTGGGGAAGGAAAGAGCGAGTGTTTTCTAAGAAATTACAACCCTATCTAGATACTATAAGGGGATGTGACTCTGGAATAATTATTCCTAGGGGTAATAACTCTAAAATTGTTCATAAAGATAGAATTTATTAGTACCTGGTAAATGAAAATTGGCATTACTGCACACCATGTTTGACACTCCCAAGGTAAATGTTTGGAAATTCATAAAATCTTTTCAAACGATCACAAAGGATTTGAATAAATGATATTCAAGAATGGTATAGGTTAAACCTAAGTTTTATTAGATTGAATATAAGGTTTCATGAATTATAAATATTATAAATAAGTTTTATTGATTATGTGTTTTCCCACTATGAATAATTTTTGTGACACTGCTTTTTTGTTTTAGTCAATGGTGGGAATAAGAAGGAACTTGGTTAACATAGAATGTCAGAGAAAATGTATTAATGAGTAAATAAATGGGAAAAAATTGGAGTTAATGATATTCTAATTATTCCTAATCAATTATCATGATAAACAATTAATAAAATTATTATAAAATAACTCTAAGACACACCAAATAATAGAATGATATAGTTCACTGAGATTATGGGTGGTGGAGGCTATCAAGGGAAAAAGATATAGTTTCCTATATGTCAGGAATGTAGGAAGAATATATCTAAATAATTTTTTAAATTAATGTGATGATGTTTTATGTGTTGGGAAGAAGGTAACAAAGAAAGTGATAGATGAAAAAAATGAAATGTTTGTTTAGAACAAGTGGCTACAACTATCACCATCTCCACATCTGAGGTGGGGATGATTGGTGCTAATAGGGTTCAGACTATATTGGAAGCCCTTATGGTCACCAACACAATGTTTGATATGCTTTGAGAAAAAAATCATCCAAAACTGAAGGCAAGACTGTGAGGCAAGATTAGAGAGCTGTTCAACCTGGGTGTTTCGTCACTAGACATTGGCAGATGTGACGTGGTAGGCATATTGGATAAGATGCGTACTCGCTCCATAAGCAGATAGTCTGGTCTTGTATCTGACTTTTCAGTTCTTTATTTTGATAGGGAACAATATATTTATAATGTGTGTGTGAGGATGATTTTTTGGTGTAACTTATCTTTAATAGATTGTCATCGGCATGAGTGTGACCTTTGGCTCCTCACATTTTCCTTAATGTGTTTTTATAATAAAAACGTTATTTTTCGGTCAAAATATGTATAATAATACTAGTTTCCCTAAGGAATCATCAATGGATAAATGTTTCAAATGTAGAATTTATGGACATTATAAAAATTTATTTGATAGATGTAAAGCCCGAGAATAGGATCAAAAAGCTTATATCAGTAACAGTTTTTCTTTTTATGATGAATATAATAAATAAGACACATGAAATGAAGGGTTAGTTGTGGAATAATATTACGAATCCTAGTTAATTTTTTAAGAAAGAAGTGAGATGATTGAATTGTTCATGCTTTGGAACTCAAGAATTATTTTATACAAATCTAGGAATAAATAAGTATTGTTATGTTGAAATTTTATATTAATGATTTGAAAGTATATATTGAATGGAATTGCTGTCATAGAATAGATATTTAGTGGAAATGATATATTTTATAAAAAACACATGGTTAGGGGAAATATAACCCTAAATATATTCCTAAAGTTGAGATAATTTTGTTATGTTGGGATAAAGAGAAAATTGAAACGGATAAATTAAATTAGATAGTATTGATGACCTAGGATCTAAATGATGATTTGATGAAAAAGTAGGTTATGCTATCATTGATGGAGTAAAAATAATTTTTGAATAAATATAATATATTTAATAATTTGTGGAATTCTTAATGGAATGAAGAATAATGCATATATTCATAGTCAATTTATGATAATATTTTTGTTACCAGGTTTAAGGAGAATATATGACTATAGTATTCACATACTTGGTATGTGAAAATTAATAGCTATATTATAATATTTAAGGGATTAAATTTATGTAGAATTTGGAAACATAGAGACCTTATTTATAATTTTATTTAGTTTTGGAAGGGATTAATTGTTGACCATTTATGGAATGGTTTTAGTTGAAATTTGCACAAGGTTTTATAGATTAATGTATAAATTCGTTGTATGAAATTGTATCTATATTTGATAACTTCTGAAGCCCATTTTGGTATTGATAATATATAGTGATAAAGGAATTAATTAAAATTACATTATGGATCTTGTGATATGTTAGTGCTTCAAACAAGGAATATTCATCTTCATTTATTAGAGTAAAGGAATATGATAAAATTGATTGAAGAACAACCATAAGATGAGATTTTTATTATGTTATGGAATGAAACTGAGTAAGTGTATTTTCATATGTGTAAAGACCCGTAAATTCCAAGGAATTTTGTTTTTATTAATTTTATTTGGAATTTTACAAGAACACATTTTCTGACGGCGCCTGATTCCGAGGCCCGGTGTGCCTGGAATCAATTTCCGAAGTTTGGCTTGGGTACGTTCAGTGAACAGACGAGCGGATTTTTCTAACTTTTGAACCGGTGCTCGGAATCGAATTCTGAGGGCACTGATGGAATAGCAACGCCGGTAATTGCTTAGAAACGCCTCTTCCGGAGTTTCATTTTCTCGGGTGTGGTTTTTCAATTTTTGGGCTTAAAGTTAAGAAATAAAATAAATTGTACGACAAATTTATTTTATTTCACTTAAGCCACTTGGAAGCCACTTGAAGCCACTTAAAGCGGATTAAGCTGAGTTGATCCGGATAGGGTGCTATCCAAAAATATCTTACCCTCTTGGTAGGATATTTGTGAGGTGGGGCCCGCACGAGCCCCACCGGTTCTTTTCCGCTAAGTAACGCACCCACGAAAACCCGTCATTATGAAAGTCAACTGACGCATTTTCTTAATTTCTTAACGCACCAATTAATTGGGCGGTTTTCTTCATTGAATTAATTGGGCGGTTTATTTCATTGAATGAATTCTACGAATTAATGGGTCATTACTTATCTCTTTATTCGTTTCTTAACCGGTTTGAAATCCATTGGCGTAGTAATAAAATAAGACCAACGCCACATCTTGAGGATTACACGTTGGGAGACCTTTAACAGAAATCGTGTGCCTTCACCCTTCTTCGTGAAGAGTGCGAAGAACGCGAAGAACGCGAAGAACGTGAAGAACGCGAAGAACGCCGGCCTCCGATGAAGAACGCCGAAACCGCGGAAATCGACGACGCGACGCCGTGTGCCGCGATGCCGACGTTTCCTCTTCTACGACATTCCATCCTCCACAACGAAATCTTCAATCATCTGTTGGAGGTAAGAGATTTCGGGTTCCTTTTAGAACTCCTTTGTGGTTTTTATCAACGCACAGATTTAATTTGATTAATTAAATCTTTTTGTTTTTGAACCTCGGAGTTCGACGACGTGACGCCATTCCGCGACGACGCGACAGCCTTCCGCGACGATGCGCTGCCCTTCCGCGACGCGACGATCGCCTCCTTCCGCGGCGATCAAATCCGCGAAGAACCCGCATGCGACGACTTGACGAGGTAGGGATTTTATTTTGGAATACCTTTATATCCCCGTGAACGTTTCTTCAAAAATTAAAGAACCAGTTTCATATGAACAATTTTAATTTATTAAAATTCTTTACTCATGTGTTGAATAATTCTCCCGCTGATTTTATCTAACGCAGAGGGTGCGTGCCAAACGAACACGGCCTGACAACCCTCCGCAGATTTTTTACTGATGTGTGGATCGACGGGCGACGACAAACGTGGGCGCAAGGTGATTTTGAGGCCTCCGTAGTGAAGGTCGGGTCCCAGGAGGACCAGAGGCGGAGACGGCAGGAGAAACGGACCACCGTAGCGCGTCCGGTGGTCCGCGGAAGGTGGCGGCGGCGCGCCGTCGGAAGGGAGGCGGCCGGCGGTTCACTGCTGGCCTCAATCAGCGGCAAAGGGCGGGGGAGCCGCGCACCCCGCCCGCGGTGTCCGCTCAGCCGGTCGGGCCGGACCGAACCAGACTGCGCCGGACCGGGCCGGGCCCAGCCGGGTCGGACCCGGGTCGGGTTGTCCCGGTTCGGGTCGACCCGGTTCGGGCCGACCCAAGGGGGGGGGGGGGTGGGGCCGGGTCGGCCCGGCCCCAGACCCCCGTATTCGGACCACTTTCAGTCAAATGCCCGTAACATGAGCTACGAGCCTCCAAACGACTCGCCGTTAGCGGAAACACGATCCTTGGATAGAGGCGATCATTTCGGTATATCGCACTCATGGTTTCGGATTACTTTGGGTTCGGTCGGGTTGGTTCGGATACGAAACCAACCGGGCCCTCGGAGCGGAAACACTTATATCTTAAGCTCCGGACGTCCGATTGACGTGCCGTCGACTTTAATGGATTCCTCTAAGTGAGACAGATCTTTTGTCTTACTCTGCTCGAGGTTTGGATGCCGTCGGAGTGCGGTCGGGTTGGTTTTCTCACGAAACCAACCGGGCCCCTGGAACGAAAAAGCCAATAACTCACAGACCGGGCGTCCGATTGACGCGTTGTCTGTCTCGTTGCGTTCCAGTTGACGATACAGAACTTTTGGCATCCTCCGCCCGAGTTTTGGATGCATTTGGGTTATAGCCGGGTTGGATTGTACCCGAAATCCAACCGGGCCCCTGGAATGGAAAAAGATGATATCTGTCAGACAGGACGTCCATTTGACGAACCGTCAGTGGCGTTGTTGATCTCGTCGAGAAACGGTCCCTATGAGTATACCCTATGAGAGTTCGGGGTACAGTTGAGATACGGCCAGGTTGGTTTGCTTACGAAACCAACCGGGCCCCTGGGACGAAAAGGCTAATAACTCACAGACCGGGCGTCCGATTGACGTGTCGTCTGTTGCGTTGAGACCCCTATAACGAGACGGTCCTTTGAGATACTTTTTCGTGGGACTTTGATATACTTGGAGTATCGACTTGTAGCTCGTGGAGTGGACCCCCCCAGAGACGAGCGTACGGAGTACGGAGACCGTGAAGCCGGCAGAGACCTGAAGACTGCTTGTCCGATTCGATTCGGAGTGACTTACGTAGCCCAGTGGGGAGCACTACTTTGTGATGTGGCAGACCCACAGCGGAGGAGCACTACTATGTGAGGTGGAAGACCCGTGGTACTCGACAGGAGGAGTACCTCTGTAGGCTATGAGGGGAGAACACTACTGTGTTTGGGTGGCAGACCCTAGCGGGAAGCACTACTGTGTGAGGTGGAAGGCCCGCGGTACTCGACAGGAGGAGTACCTCAGCAGTCTAAGGTTAGTGTGCAGTACCTCAGAGTCGTGACAGGACCACTGTACACTCCAGAGACGGAGCTCTTCAGCAGTTACGGTTTCGATAATAAAAATCCTGGTTGAGCTAAGACTTTTGACCTTTGTGTTTACCTCATGATTGAGATGGGTCACTTGATAACTTAGGTACATGTATGGGCATATACCTGGGTAGTGGTTATCCGTTGATTTCACAATCCTTGTGTTTTCTCATGATTGAGATGGGTTACTTGATAACTTAGGTATATGTATGGGAATATATCATAGTAGAGGTTATCTGTTGAGATCTTCTTATGGTTATCCTTTTTGGTTTAGTGAGATGTTGAGGGTCTCTGGGTCCCTACTGAGTATCGTTATACTCACCCCGGCACGGGCTATGCCCGCACCTCATTGTGTTGGTTGCAGACGACGGGAAGTGCTGACAGAGCTGAGTGTTCGAGGACTAGTCGGTACCCGGAGGTGGACTACACGACGAGTCAGTACCCGGAGGTGGACTACACGATGTGACGACTCACAGAGGAGGCTGACGGACGAGAGCATGGAGGAGGCTATCTGTACCTACCCTTCAGGTAGGATGCGTGGTGGATGACCAGGAGTTGCGCTATCTGTACCTACCATTCAGGTAGGATCCGAGGAGGACGACCCAGGAGCTGCTTCCTTCTTCCAGCTGTTTGTCTTATTGTTGTTGTACCTTGTTCAGTTGTAGTCGTACTTTATTTTGGGTTTGTATTCTGGTCCATTTACTTTTCATCATTTCTTTTGTACTTAGTGTTTTGCTTCCGCTTGAACTCTGTGGTGCTTGTTTTCTTTTATAAAGGCAATGCCTTCCTAGTTATCGGGATTTTACACCTTTTGTGTTAGTCGCCAGCCCCTGGCCTATGGAAGGCGGGCTTGGGGTAGTCACGGCACGGGCCCCGAGGACGGGTCATGACAAATTGGTATCAGAGGAGTTCGGTTCTTCCGCATAACTTATAACTCTGATGTTTCTTTCTGTGAAGCAATAGTGTTAAGAGTACCGAGTGTGGTTTTCAGTTCAGGGAGTCCAGTGTTGGTGCGGGCGGCCGACGTATCCATACACCAGGACCATGCCAACTTATTTCCGACTTTGTGCACGAAAACACTGATTGCGTGTGTGTTTTCCAGAAGTTTTATTTAAATGTCATCTCAAACTAGGTCAGCTCACTAGGTATAATCTTTTGACCGTGTCACGTTGTTTCTTTCAGGATGCCTCCCCGTGGACGACCAGCTAGATCCCCGAGAGTGGTGCGTACTGACAGCCCACCGAGCGACGAGGCCTCAGTACAGGGCCCTATCCCAGATGAGGCACCAGCGGAGGCACCAGCGGTACTACTACCCATTAGGCCACCGATGCCACCAGCCCCAACAGCAGAGGATGCACGTCGCTTGAGCGCACTGCATGAGTTCCAGCGCCAGAGGCCACCCAGGTTTCAGGGAGGGACGGACCCGCAGGCGGCTGAGGATTGGTTGGAGGCTGTGGTGAGAGTCTTCAGGCTAGTGGGGACGCCGACAGATTTCATGGTGATCCTTGCTGTCAGCCTTCTTCAGGCAGCAGCAGGCAGATGGTGGAGCCCGATGCTTCAGATGCATGACGAGGCGACACTTCTATGAGCAGACTTCGAGATCCTATTCCGATCAGAGTTTGTACCAGGCACCCTTCTAGCGGTGCTTATACAGGAGCTACTTTAGCTACGGCAGGGCAGCATGTCAGTGGCTCAGTACTCAGCGAGATTCACAGACCTCTCGCGCTACTCCACAGATATGGTACGAGACCCATTCTTCAGGGCCCGAACCTTCGAGCAGGGGCTCAGGTGGGAGATCAGAGCTTCAGTTGTATCGCACAACATTCCGACGCAGACAGGAGTGTTGGAGCGATCCATCTTAGTGGAGAGTTTCCTTGCTGAGCAGTCTCCAGCAGAAGGACCCACCACTAGCCGGCATGCGGCAGAGTCTTCTGTAGAGGGCAGTTGACAGATGATGCAGGGGTCCAAGAGGACCAGACCTATAGGTGGTTGACCGCGTGACTCAGGGTCGGTAGTGCAAGGCACCAAGGGAAGTGACAGAGCCAGACCTGCCATGAAGTGTTACTCCTACGGCGGAATTGGTCACATAGCACGTGACTGTCCGACCCACCATGCAGATGACCAGCAGTTAAATGAAGAACCTCCGAGGCAGAGGAAGAGGTTCGATCAGGGGGGACAACAAGAAGCGGGCGGCCATGGCAGAGGAGCTGGCCGTGCAGCTGAAGGCGGACGACACTTCGGGATGTTGCCACCACCCCCAGGAGGCCCACCCCAACCGCAGGGGCCAGGAGGACATGAAAGAGCTCAGCTTCAGGCAGCTGAGGCCTATGGTCATGGAGCTCCGGAAGCTGATGGACAGGAGAGGGACTAGCTTCCAACCTGGAGGCTATTGATCTTGTTGCTTCTGGTTTTGTTGATGTTTGTCTGTAGTTGCTTTGTGTCATTTACTATGAGCTGTAATAATAAAAATACACTTATCTTTGTTTGCTTTCCTGTCCTTTTGTTTGGTTGATACTGAGTGGTCCTGGTTAAGACTGTTGACTTGAACCTCACTTTTGAGTTTTCTACTGAAGGAGACCTAGTGACCACACACTAATGCCGACAGTGTGACTCGACCCATGGAGGCGAGAGTGACAATTGGATATCTTGGTAGT
This sequence comes from Viscum album, assembly GCA_963277665.1. Classification (NCBI taxonomy): domain Eukaryota; kingdom Viridiplantae; phylum Streptophyta; class Magnoliopsida; order Santalales; family Viscaceae; genus Viscum; species Viscum album. The sequence continues at coordinate 1,229,263,136 of OY728128.1, forward strand.
TACGTCGAGGCCTTACGACATTATCCATGGCATGAATGCATCATTCATGTCAGGATTGACTGTATTAGGCAACGAATGTGGTTCATCCAGGGGATGAGACTGAATTTATCTTATTGGCAAAGAAGAAATCATAGCATCTCTTGTGAGACTAGAGAAGGTCCAGGTCATCCAAGAGCGGATGAGGACGGCAAAGGGCCGACAGAAACCTTATGCTGACAGGACTTGGAGGCCTCTAGAGTTCGAGGATAACCATCACGTCCTTATACAAGTCTCACCTTGACGAGGTTTACAGAGATGTGGCCAGGGAGGCAAGTTATCTCCGAGGTTCAACGGACCTTTCTAGGTCCTCATCTGGGTAGGCGAGGTGGTTTACCGCCTGACCCATCCAATTTAGTTGCACTAGGTGCACGCCGTTTTCCACGTATCCCAACTGAGGAGATACGTGCTCGACCCTCCGCATATCATCGACCATGAGGAGCTGGACAGTGGCGATGAGGTGACTTCTATGGAGGTTCCTATGGGGATCGAGGATCAACAGGAGTGGATCCTAGGAGGACGGTTGATTCCTCTTATGCACTTTCTTTGGCAGCACGAGAACCTCCAGGTGAGCACATGGGAGCGGAAGGCTCAGATGCGTGCTTAGTACCGCCTTTGTTTCCCTAAGTTTGTGGTGAAGCTTTATGGGGACGTAAAGCCCTGTGGTGGGAGTAATGTAAAGACCCATAAATTCCAAGGATTTTTTTTTTCTTAATTTTTTTTGGAATTTTACAAGAACGCAGTTTCTGACGGCGCCTGATTCTGAGGCCCGGTGTGCCCGGAATCAATTTCCGAAGTTTGGCTTGGGTATGTTCAGTGAACGGACGAGTGGGTTTTTCTAACTTTTAAACCGGTGCTCGGAATCGAATTCTGAGGGCACCGATGGAATCGAAGCACCAATAATTGCTTAGAAACACCTCTTCCGGAGTTGTGTTTGCTCAGGTGTGGTTTTTAAATTTTTGGGCTTAAAGTTAAGAAAAAAAATAAATTGTACGACAACTTTATTTTAATTCACTTAAGACACTTGGAAGCCACTTGAAGCCACTTAAAGCGGCTTAAGCTGAGTTGATCCGGATAGGGTTCTATCCGAAAATATCCTACCCTCTTGGTAGGATATTTGTGAGGTGGGACCCGCACGAGCCCCACCGTTTCTTTTCCGCTAAGTAACACACCCGCGAAAACCCGTCATTATGAAAGTCAACTGACGCGTTTTCTTAATTTCTTAACGCACCAATTAATTGGGCAGTTTTCTTCGTTTAATTAATTGGGCGGTTTATTTCGTTGAATTAATTCTACGAATTAATGGGCCGTTACTTATCTCTTTATTCATTTCTTAACCGGTTTGAAATCCGTTGGCGTAGTAATAAAATAAGACCAACGCCACATCTTGAGGATTACACGTTGGGAGACCTTTGACAGAATTCTTGTGCCTTCACCCTTTTTCGCGAAGAACGCGAAGAACGCCGGCCTCCGACGAAGAACGTCGAAACCGCGGAAATTGACTACGTGACGCCGTGTGCCGTGACACCGACGTTTCCTCTTCTGCGACGTTCCTTCCTCCGCAATGAAATCTTCAATAATCTGTTGGAGGTAAGAGATTTCGGGTCCCTTTTAGAACTCCTTTGTGGTTTTTATTAACGCACAAATTTAATTTTATTAATTAAATCTTTTTGTTATTGAACTTCGGAGTTCGACGACGCGACGCCCTTCCGCGAAGACGCGACGCCCTTCCACGACGACGCGATGCCCTTCCGCAACGCGACGATCGCCTCCTTCCGCGGCGATCAAATCCACGAAGAACCCGCGTGCGACGACTTGACGAGGTAGGGATTTTATTTTTGAATACCTTTATATTTCCGTGAATGTTTATTTAAAAATTATAGAACCAGTTTCATATGAAATATTTTAATTTATTAAAATTGTTCTCTCATGTGTTGAATAATTCTCCCGTTGATTTTATCTAACGCGGAGGGTGCGGGCCAAACGAACATGGCCCGACAACCCTCCGTAGATTGTATATTGATGTGTGGATCGACGGGCGACGACAAATGTGGCCGCAAGGTGATTTTGAGGCCTCCGCAGTGAAGGTCGGGTCCTGGGAGGACCATAGGCGGAGACGACAGGAGAAACGGACCACCGGAGCGCGTCCGGTGGTCCGCGGAAGGTGGCGGCGGCGCGCCGCCGGAAGGGAGGCGGCCGGCAGTTCGCTGCCAGCCACAATCAGCGGTGAAGGGCGGGGGAGCCGCGCACCCCGCCCGCGGTGTCCGCTCGGCCGCGCTGGCCGAGCCGCGGCCGGCCGGTCGGGCCGAACTGAACCGGACCGCGCCGGACCGTGCCCGGCCCAGTTCGGGCCGACCCGAGGGGGGGGGGGGGGGTCGGGCTGGGTCGACCCGGGCCCAGACCCCCGTATTCGGACCACTTTCAGTCAAATGCCCGTAACTTGAGATACAGGCCTCCAAACGACTCGCCGTCAGTGGAAACCCGATCCTTGGATCGAGACAGTCGTTTCGGTATATCGCACTCAAGGTTTCAGATTAATTTGGGTTCGGCCGGGTTGGTTCGGATACGAAACGAACCGGGCCCTCGGAGCGGAAACACTTATATCTTAAGCTTCGGACGTCCGATTGACGTGTCGTCGACTTTAATGGATTCCTCTAAGTGAGACTGATCTTTTGGCTTACTCCGCTCGAGGTTTGGATGCTGTTAGAGTGCGGTCGGGTTGGTTCGCTCACGAAATCTACCAGGCCCCTGGAACAAAAAAGCCAATAACTCACAGACCGGGCATCCGATTGACACGTCGTCTGTCTCGTTGCGTTCCTGTTGACGATACAGAACTTTTGGCATCCTTCTCCCATGTTTTGGATGCAGTTGGGTTATATCCGGGAAGGATTGTACCCGAAATCCATCCGGGCCCCTGGAACGGAAAAAGATGATATCTTTCAGACAGGACGTCCGTTTGACGAACCATCAGCGGCGTTGTTGATCTCATCGAGAAACGGTCCCTATGAGTATACCCTATGAGAGTTCGGGGTATAGTTGAGATACGTCCAGGTTGGTTCGCTTACGAACCAAACAGGCCCCTGGGACGAAAAGGCTAATAACTCACAGACCGAGCGTCCGATTGACGCGTCGTCTGTTGCGTTGAGACCCCTATGACGAGGAGGTCCTTTGAGATACATCATCGTGGGATTTTGAGATACTTGGAGTATAAACTTGTAGCTCGTGGAGAGGACCCTCCCAGAGACGAGCGTACGGAGTATGGAGACCGTGTAGCTGGCAGAGACCTGAAGACTGCTTGTCCGATTCGATTCGGAGTGACTTACGTAGCCCAGTGGGGAGAACTACATTGTGAGGTGGAAGACCCACAGCGGAGGAGCACTACTATATGAGGTGGCAGACCCGCGGTACTCGACAGTAGGAGTACCTCTATAGGCTATGAGGGGGGAGCACTACTGTGTTTGGGTGGCAGACCCCGACGGGAAGCACTACTGTGTGAGGTGGCAGGCCCGTGGTACTCGACAGGAGGAGTACCTCAGCAGTCTTAGGTTAGTGAGCAGTACCTCAGAGTCGTGACATGACCACTGTACACTCCAGATACGGAGCTCTTCAGTAGTTACGGTTTCGATAATAAAAATCCAAGTTGAGCTGAGACTTTTGACCTTTGTGTTTACCTCATTATTGAGATGGGTCACTTGATAACTTAGGTATATGTATGGGCATATACCTGGGTAGTGGTTATCTGTTGATTTCACAATCCTTGTGTTTCCTCATGATTGAGATGGGTTACTTGATAACTTAGGTATATTTATGGGTATATATCTAAGTAGAGGTTATCTGTTGAGATCTTCTTGTGGTTATCCATGTTGGTTTAGTGAGACCTTGAGGGTCTCGGGGTCCCTACTAAGTATCGTTATACTCACCCCTACACGGGCTATGCCCGCACCTCATTGTGTTGGTTGCAGACGACGGGCAGTGCTGACGGAGGCCGAGTGTTCGAGGACTGGTCGGTACCCGGAGGTGGACAACACGACGAGTCAGTACCCGGAGGTGGACTACACGATGTGACGACTCACAGAGGAGGCTGATAGATGAGAGTGTGGAGGAGGCTATCTGTACCTACCCTTCAGGTAGGATCCGTGGTGGATGACCAGGAGCTGCACTATCTACACCTACCTTTCAGGTAGGATCCGAGGAGGACGACCTAGGAGATGCTTCCTTCTTCCAGCTGTTTGTATTTTTGTTGTTGTACCTTGTTCAGTTGTAGTCGTATTTTCTTTTGGGTTTGTATTCTGGCCCATTTAATTTTCAGCATTTCTTTTGTACTTAGTGTTTTGCTTCCGCTTGTACTCTGTGGTACTTGTTTTCTTTTATAAAGGCAATGCCTTCCCAGTTATCAGGATTTTATGCCTTTGGTGCTAGTCGCCAGCCCCTGGCCTATGGAAGGCGGGCTTGGGGTAGTCACGGCACGGGCCCCGGGGACGGGTCATGACAATATGTTTTCTACATTGATAGTAAAAATTACCTCAACATTAGTAATGGGATCTTGAGAAAAAAATACTTTTACTTTCATTCTTTATGAATCAATGGTATTTTAACTCATCATAGAATTATGGTTTTTTTAGTTGTTAAACTTTGTCATAATCATGTTTTTTATAACTGTCTTATTAAACCTTTGATGTTAGTATTATCTACCATGTTAATAAATTATTTTTAAAATAATTTTCTCCTATTTTGAAACCTAGTTATCTGTTATTATAGATTAATTTCATATTTTCCCATTCCCAGTTTTTGAGAGTACATTTTATCAAACCATTTATGAAGTATGCTTTCTAAAAATTAATTTTCAAATTTCAACCACTTGATTGCGGATATCAAGTTAAAATTGAGAAGAAGAAATTTATTTAAGGTGGTAGAGTCTAATACATTTATATTTTATGAATTTATTTGTTTTTTAAAAAAATATTTTCTTCAATAACTTGTGTTACAAGCAACATTGAGTTTTGAAAAACAGTGGTATACTATTAATATTATTTTTTAAACATGATGATTATAATATAGTCATTAAAATTTGATCTATGAATTAAAATATTTTTTTTATAAATTTATGTATTTTTATTTCAATAAAAAACGGATGGATAAAAAATAATTAAATTTTAGTAAATCCATTACATGGTTCAAAAATATTTTTTCTGAAAAAAATGTTTTTATGTATTTTTGTGGAAAAATAATAAATGATTTTTTGAAATTCTAGTAAATTTATTTGAAAAAAATTAACTTAATATCAGGAGTCAATAATTCAAAATTATTTTAGGGTGTATTTTTGATAAATGTTGAAAAGGATTAAATTTTTGATGAATTGTAAAAAAAATAAGTTTTATTAAAAACTACCGTTTTGTTTGTGGCAATTAAAACTATACATATTTTTTTAATTTTTTTAGAAATATAATTAGTTAAATTACATATTTATTAATCTAATTAAGGTGATTTTAATAAATTTCATTCTGAATTTTATATTAAAACACTAAATATGTATGAGAACTTTTTATTTAGAAAACTACTTTTTTTGTCATGTTCGCAGGTTTAATTTTAAACCAAATCATGTCATTTCAATGAATTGAATTTGGAAATATAGATAACATATATTGAATCTAGATAATTAAAATTATATAAAAATTTCAACTTAATTTTTGGGAAAATGAATTTTCATGAATGTTAGAATTAATTACCACGGTTAAGGTTAAATCATGTTTACATGGGACTAAACTAAAAAGATAAGGGTTAAAAAGTCCCATATAATTTTCCAAATTCCATTAGATGTATATATCTATAAACTAATCACCTTAGACACAATTTTATGTGTTTTTGGAACACATTTCTAGGAATATGACAAATATAATATTTTATGTAAAGAGAATGAAAAAATACCACCCTCTTGCATTTAAATTTTGATTTTGTGTCCACAGAGGGAAAAAAGCAAGAAATGAATCAATATTGATGGTCATTTTTAGAATAATTAAATTGCGTTCATGTGGTTATTTTATTTATAATTTTTAGTGAATATATATTTACCTTACATTCTTATGAAACTCTAACACTTAATTATTTAATTAATAGAAAGATAAATGGAATAATTATAAAAATACTAAAAGTATTAAATTTTGAAGAAATTATTGTATTAATTGTTTTTAGATAAATTAAACATGTTAAATGGGTGTTATAAATTATATTCAAGTCCCATTTTTTGACTAATGTTGTTAAAATTAAAATAATTGAATAGTGTTAAAATTGATATTAACGATATTTTATAATAAATAAAATTTTATTAAATGAATATAACATCCAAAAAAACATATATTCAGGTATGTAATTAGTATTTTTTTAAAAAGTTATACCATTTTTTATTAGTGGAAAATTTTTCCATTTATAATAATTATATTGACTCCTACATGTTGAAAACTTCATTACCATGGTGAATGGTACAATGATGTTTTGTGTATTACATGTGCTTGTGTTAAAATTAATTTTACACACACATAAGTTTTTTATTTTATAAATTCAATTTAATAATTTTTACCAATGGTTACAAATTATCTAGATGTAACTTTTAACTTTTTTATTAAATGATAAATCACATAGGTAAAAAACTAGTTTCCGTGATGAAAACTAAAATGGTAAATGTAAATAAACCTAGAGTTTAAGGAAAAACGTGTATCAAACATTATTTTATGTATGTGTGGTGGAGGTGTGGATTTACCATATCATCACTTTAATCTAATATTAATCAATTTATGATGCATTTGGGTTGAGAGTGAGTCCACATTAGTGAATAGTTTTCGGTATTTAAAAAATTGCACTCCTTAATTATTAAAGGCCACCTTCACCACTCACTAATTCAAAACTCCTAATCCATTTGGATCGTAAAAAACATAAAAATATATATTAAAAAAATCCTTATAAATATTATATAGATATTGGTATTATAAAAAAGATCACTCATATGACACTAAAAAAGAGATCTGAAGGAGGTTTTACTATGAAATGGTAATTTTCTACACTAACCTATTTATTTTTAATTATTATCTTACTACCTTAATTCATGTCATAAAATTTAAATTTTATAAAAAAATAATATACATTATACTGGTATTCTATTATGTTTTTGTAATAACCTATATCAATCCCTCCATCCCAAAATTCTGAAACGAAACTGTTGATCATATATACGGGTGACTACCTCCTTACGAAATGATGAGATTCATTTTCCATCATCATATCTCACAAAAGGATATAATGATGGATTTAAATTATATATATATATATATGATATAAATAACATAATTAAACTTTTGTAATGACAATATCACATATTTATTCTTACATTCCGTTCTTTGGGAATACGATAACATGGCTTGAGTATACGAAAGACTATCACCTCACGAAGCGATGTTATTGTTGTTCACTTAGGACTTGCTGTGAAGGTAATATGGATAAATTTAATAATTATGTATAATATATATGAAATAATAATAAATATAAAAATTTGATATATTATTTACATTCCTTTTATTCCATCAATAAAGAAAATAGAAATAGTGTTCATCCATACGTACGGCCTACCGTCTCGGTTAACGGTGAAACTCATTTTATATTTCTACCTTTTATAGATTACTATAAATAATTATATATATTATTTTTATATATTATTTTTATTCCATAGATAACATTATAGAGATTATGAAACCATGATCAGAATAAAATGACAAAAAATACCAAACAAAAACATACCTGAAAAAAAAGTAATTATTACCCAAAACCTGATTTTAATAGAAAATTATTAATAAATGGGTCATAAAATGTCAGATCTAAATAATGTATGGTAATTTATATATGAGCTTGTTTATAAAAAATTATTTATAACAAAACTATATTTATTATATTGTAGGTGTGAATGTCTTTTAAGGAAGACAAGACTTGATGTAACAGATTTATGTCTCAATCTTATCTTTATGAGACACATGCCATATTAATGAATTGTTTATTTTTGTGGTGTATATGATAACTATGAATATATTTTTTGATTTATATTATAAATTTTAAGGGATTTTATATATCTATAAATGGATATTATGTTCATGGGTCAAATAATTAATAACTTACCAATGTGGTAAATTATTTTATGTTACAATCCCATTGTTTATTTGAATTTCTTTTGATTTTGAATCTAATAATAAAATATTATAATATAACACCCAAAAAAATCTTTAATTTTTTTAACCGTGGATGTTTTCCAGATAAAAAACCTTTTCCTTTCATTTTACTCAATTTATGAACTAAAGGGATGAAAAAATAGTTTTAAGAAAAATTGTCTTTATTTATCTCTTTGGTCAAAACCCTTTTTCTTCATATCTATATTTTCCAAAAATGTATTGTAGAATGTTTTCACTATTATACAATTATGGTTTAATGAACTTTTTATCAATTTTATTTTTTTGAAAAATATTCAAAAGGAATCTTTTTTCCCATTTCTCAATAGAACAATTTTTACTTTTTACCAAAAAAATAAGAGTGGAGTCTCTATTTCAATGTACACGATAGGTATGTAATTTAACCCATAATTAATAGTCAATTACATGAATCTTACTTTAAATAATTTATAGGTAATTTTTAAATAAAATTAATTCCTTAATAATTGGTAAATTTTCATGTTTTAAAAGGGTTATTTAAAAGTGAAAAGAATAATTTTATCCAGAAATGTTCCAAGTTATCTTTCAAACTCATTTTCTATAAATGATGAAATTATTTAATTTTTATTAATATTTCTAGGGATATGATCCAATGAAACCAATCATTATTATTTACATTCTTGTTTTATGATTATGGTGAAATTATATTTATGAAACCACTTCCATTTCCATGGTATATGATACGATGAAATGATGAAATTTTTAGGGAACCCATTACTTTTACACAAGTTATGCTACAATGTAATGATTATATGTTTATGAAAACCAGTTATTAATGTTTTAGGATATGATTAAATTTTTTAACTTTTTTGGACAATTTTTTTGGATTATTTGATATGTGGGACCTATATATCCCATCAATTCATTGGTAAAATCATTATATCTCATGTGATTACATCGGGAAACAAGTTTATAGTAATAATATAAAATGGGAAACATGATGATGGAAATTATCCATAATAAAAAAAATGTGAAGAGTACTAATCCTCTATGTTTGATGGTCTTGTTAGTTAAACATTTCAAATGACATTATTTTTATACCTATACTGGTGCCACACTTTTATCATATGAGTTTATGGTTCATGAATTATGATGATTTCACACTGTTATAAAATATATATTTTGGAATGATATGAATTTAATACATGACTCATTTTTATGATCTATGGAATGGTTTTTATGAAATTTATAAGTAATTTTCAGGATATAACACCCATATGATTATATTATGGTTTCATATGATTATAGAATTATATCTCTTACGCCTAAACTTACAGAGATTCTAATCTCACCCTTTCTTATCTTTTTTTACCTTGGTAGTAAAGAAAAACATTATGTTGGGTATTTTTATGAGGTTTGAAAAATCATAAAATCATTTTCAGAAATAGTAAAGATCATTTATTAAATAATAATAAAATGCATTGAGTCATCAAATACACTAAATCATTATGGTCCTCAGGAATGTATTTATGAAATGTATTTAATATTCAAATAAAAATGGGGTATGTTTTTATATTAAAAAAATAGTTCTTTATAGTGCATGGATCTAGAACACCAAAATTCTATTACAATGACCATTTCAAGTCTTATGATGAAATCCATCTACTTAAATTTTGGCTCTTTGTGAGGTTCACACTTAACCTAATGTTGTTCCCCAAGACTGATCAACCACTAAGGGGGGTGGGGGTGAATCAGTTGTTTAATTTTTACAAATTATTTCTTTTGAATTTATCCTCATGAACTTTTTAAGGTTCTTGATCCACTCACTGATATGTCATAGTCTCACTTCATACAAATAAATAATAATATAGCACACAACTCATGATATTTACAAGGTTTGGTACAATGACCTAATCTTTTAAATATTATATAGACTATCCCCCATGAATTATCTACTACAATATGATCAATTATTATAATGGATAAGGCAACAACTGGTCACATGACCCAGTAGTCGATCTTCCATTTGATCCCTATTCTACACCCAAATATCTAAATCTTATTCCGTGGTCAATTTGACACCCCCATATTCTTCTCTTATTATTATTCTAGAATTTTTGGACACCACAACTTTTGTCCTAAATAGTAAGAGGTTAGAAACCCCAATCACAAGCTCCATCTACTTATCAATGTTTTTGATCCATAGATAGAAGGATATATATTTTCTCATTGTTTCTTTTTAAATATTTAAAATAGATCTTATTTTATGTGAGTAATGGATTTTTTTATATATTTTACACCTTAAATATATTCAACATATTATTTGAAAAAGACTATTAATATTGAAATTATATCACACTAGATCTTTAATGATCTGGTTATTATTAGTTTAGTGAATGCCTAGACTAGGCAGTCTTCTCCTATAAGTATATTCCACATTCTATGTCTTCAACTTATGATCATCGATGAATGACCAGTTATTACTCAATAAAATTATTAGGTAGGAATTATTCCTTCTTCTGATGATTTTCTATATCAATTAAATTTGTGAAAGTGGCACACACAATTTAATTAATATTATTTTTTTGAAAGATTAAACATTCATATCTTTAAATATATTTTCTTCAAATACTTAAGTAAAATACTTCATGAAATTATGAGTATTTCAAGGAATTCTTAAAAGTGTTATCTTAAAAATTTATGATTTGCTATTATATATAATTAAAATAGTATGCTATATTGTTCCTATACACATAATATGATTATATCATAGAATTCATGACATGTTACGTACTTTTGGACAAATTCCATGATTCTCAATGTACTGATTCTCACATTATATAGAACATTAATTTAGTTTCCACTCTATATTACTAAAATAGTACAATATATCTTTCCAACATACTTCATATAACTATATCATTGAATATATGGTTTATCCCATACTGATGGTTCAATTTCTTGACATTTTTTTGTACTGTCACTTCAAACTACTATATAGTTCATACAAGAAAATATCATTATGAAATTATAAAAAAGTTTAATTAGAATAAAAATTGATCCACATATAATTTTTCCTAGAACACCAATTCATAGAATTTTGTCATTTTCTAAAAGCACATATTTTTTTATGAAACTTGATCAATGAAAAATACAAGCTTCTGATCTCATTGATATATTTTTCCCAAAATTCTTGATCACATGAAGACAAATGTTAAGTAGGTATTTATAAGAAAAAAATATCATGATTAAAACCGAATAATATTGAAAAATATTCCTAACTATTCAACTTTATGTGGTTTCAAAATATATACCACATCTCCCAATAAATGATTTTTTTCTTCAAACCGCATGAACCGAATAGAATTTACATTCAAAAAACCATTACTATTTTCATATGGAATTATTTTTATGCCTAAAAGTGGTATGGAAATATGGAATTAATCTTTCAAAACTTTATTTATCATATAATAACCTTGGTATATGAATTTTCACTTTTATAATTTTTCTTCAGTTGTGTGAGAACAACTTACACTCTCACAAAGAGCCTAATATCATTTTAGGTTGAGATGCATGAAAACCCTCCCAATGAAACTTTTATCCCTAAAATGTATGTATGGTTGAATACTAAAAAACATAACAAAAAAAATTCATCATAATGAATTTGAACTTTCAGATGGAAATCTAAATCTCTAAGTAATCTTTATATGGTATTACCGCATAACAGCCCCAATATGAGGTCTTTGAAAATTAGAATATTTTATTTAATTTTTTTGAACTCATAATGTTCTCATTTGGGACCTTCATTTTTTGATTTATGAAATTTGAGTTCATGGACTTCATTTGGATCATCATGAATTCATTTAAAAAATATTCATGCCTATATAATCAAACCATTGAATATTCTATGGACTACACTTCATCCAAAAACACATCTTCGCAAAGAATTATTTTGTTTATTAAAATTATTACATAGATAATTTCCAAAAGTACTATAAGATTCAAATCCTCTCACATAGATTTTTGAGCTCATATGTGGTTCCTTAGTTCTTAAAACCTTTATTCTTGAGGAACATTATATGAAAGAGAATGAAAATAATGAGAGATGATCAAATGACATGAAATAACTCAAAACAAAATCCCATTTTTTATTCATATCAATTAAATGAGTGAATATTTTCTTGTAAGGAACTCATCCCTCATCAATTCTAACATGAAACATAGATCTTATTTATAAGTAATCTGTTCCCTCTAGCTAGCTAGAAGAGAGTTCCGGGGTCTGCCCCCAATCCCCTGATGACACTAACCTTTGATGAATCCTTATCTACTATACCATCCCAAATGGTGTCAGAACTAATATTCCCTCATGAAATCCTTCATGTGAGCATGATCATATTCCCTCCTAGGTAAGATTCACACCACTACTATGGCTAGCCAAGGGTCATCTAACCCAAAAAGTAGTGGGTGATGGTCCCCTTAGTTAGATAGGTGGTCAGATTAGTTTTTTGGTAACACTTTTAATTATTTAATTTTAAATTTAATTAAAAAATTACAAGATCAAAACCAAAATATTAACATCACATTAAATTAATCACCGTGTAAATAAATATTTTCATGGTTTTTATTTCAACAAATCATCTAGAAAAATAAATCCGATTTTTCATGGTCTTCATTAATTTATCTTGTTCTATTCATGAAAATAAATATTTTCATGTTTTATTCTATTTTTATACACCAAAATTTGGGGTGTGAAGTTATTGAAATATTAGGCACAATTTATCACATTTCATTAACATTGAATATTGCTTTAATAAATCATGAAATTTAATAAGGGTAATTTTCCAAGCATGACATCCAATGGCATTAAATAAATCTACAAAAATTCCCCATGCATCACCAATTCACGCAAACTCACCAAATACATATTGATACATGATTGATAAAAAATTCTACACTTAGGTTCACAAGCCCCGCCATTTTTATTTTTTGGTCAATATCAACACAGATCGACAGGTCAATATGTTGTACAAGAATTATAACCCTTATTGAAAATAAAATGAAATGTGTAAATGGGGTATTCTCATATCATCTATTTATTCATAAATACGTTATCCAATATTTTAAGATTATTTTTTGAAATCTTTAGATATAGGGAATATATCACATTTTCTTCTTATCTATGAGGCTTTAATTAATCAACTAAACGTCTACATAGGATAATCCTATATAGAAAATAATAGAGATATATCCATGGTTTCCTATATAGTCCATAAACTACCATTCATGTGAAATCATGTTCATAAATTATGAAATGTTCTTTTAGGGGTTGAAAATAATCAGTTTTATCAATGAAATTTTAAATCCTACACACAATTTAACAAAAAAACAGATATTTCATGTGAATGAGATATTTATCCCCCTTTTATCATCCACTCATAAACCAAGACCCCACCCCATTAATTGATATGATTATTAAAATAAATAATCTGGGATTAATGTTTTATTGAAAATCCTTATCTTCCAATGTTATAAAGTTTTTTAGAAGTTCCACATTCACTATATATAGTGAGGATCTAACCAATTATTTTAATCAACATTACCACTCCAAGGATGAATCCATATTATTAAATTTTTTACATGTTTTTAAATAAAAAGTGATGTATAAAGGAATAATGAGGAACCCTCTTGATAATCAGAAGTAACATTCAAGATGACTCCTTTTTCTCGACCTAGGAAATTTTATTCTCGGAATATTAGTATGGGAAGATTTCTTTGGAATTAGCTTTATTTTTTCCATCTTGTATACTTGATTGTCTTAAATATTCCCATGAAAATATTATTTGTGTTAAATAAGTTTTTCCATTGTATTGATTGGAGTAAATGAAACCTTATGTGCTTCTATTTTATTTTTAAACCACTCCAACCATATAAGAAGGATTTTAAAGCATCTATTAGTAGTATATAATTATTTTTTCACCATTCACATAAAAACTATCATTATTTCACATTCCATTTTGGATAAATTATAAATGGTTTTTACTTCATCTTAAGAATCCTCTTACTTTCTTTTGTATTTATGATGGTTTTTCAGATTTATCAAATTGTTTATCCAATTTTTATATTTTTTTGCATACAACAAGGAAGTATTTCCTGAATTTTTCAGTCTTATCATAATAGTTACATGACTTTCTACTTGTTTATGATCGAAGCCTCTTACCTTTCACAATATAAGGAATATCACATTGCAGTATTGTCATGCATTTGATAAATGTGTGGCCCTTCTACTTACATCATCCAAAAAAAGTCTTCTGAGAATTAATATATATTTTGAATTAGAAGTTTAGATTTTTGGTCACACAATTGTATATGAGAATATATTCTAAACTATTCACTAAATCTCCCCGTTAATACAAGCCTGTTTCCTAGAAATGAAATATAATACCAGTGATAGTAGTTTTGTGTCCATATATTTCACAACACCAACAAAAACTAAGAAACCTAGATCTTCAAAGTTGATATGTATCATATACATACATTTATATTTTTTATCTCTTTAAATAGATACATATTTTTTCTTATGGTTTTTATTTTATAGATAGAGTTCCCTCTCCCTTTGATGTCCGAATATATCTCTCATTTCTCCATGGTGATATTTTTCTTAAGAGTATTTATGTATTTTTTCATATTTCAAGACTATATTATAACCTTATTTTCATACATATATATCCTTTTTTGAGGGATTATCCTCACATTATTAGATTATTTGAGAATTATTGCAATATATTATCACTCATCATAATAGTGAACAATTCTATTGTAGTATTCATAGAAATCTTCTAGGAATTAATTTTTTCTTTATAGTCATCATCATTTTCTTTATAAACATATTTTATGGTAAAGATGTATTCTATTTTATTCATCATGTCTACCCTAAATGTAATCCATATATTATTTTCCAGAGTCTTCATGTTATTCTTACAATCAAAATATTTTTTTCCAAAAATTTAGCAACACCAAAAATATAATATCAATATGATTATTTTGTTTTATGGTGTAGTATATCTAGATTTCAGATATTGTGAATCTTTAAATTGTTGAGTAAACGCACCACTATTTTGGACACATATTGTGAATATATTTCAGAATAATTTTATAATCCACCCTTAATAAGATAGAATTATCATTACTTTTCACCGAATATATTTTTCTAATATTTGGTTTAGAACCTGCACCCGAATTTGAAATTTCATTAATACAGTAAACATTTTCTAGGTTACGGGACAACTTCTTGTTGGAGGATGATTCCATTAGCTCAGATTATTTTCCCCTTACCTTATTAGAGTCATGATACTTAATTCAAAATGGTGTGTAAATATATCCATTTACATAAATATTTGAATTTACCCTTATGGTGATTCTTGATTCTTTAGTTTCACATCATGATCTTATAACTTCTTGTTGAGAGTGTTTTAATCATACTCATAAAATCATAGTTTTTCTTTCCAATCCTTTATCTACTCATTTATTTGTTATTTATGAATTTTCATGATTATTTTAAAGAATTTTTACTCTCTTTTTCACTGTTTTATTATTCATCTAATTTATTATATTTGAAAATCATTAATACTTTGTGATATTTTAAGGTGAATGGAAGGATTATAAAAATAAAATATCATAGAAATATTTCTCACGAACATTTATTTTTAATTCTTCAAAAAATTTAACACATCATTATTTGAGAAGATAAATTTTTTCATCTTTGAATTTCACAGGTTTTGTGAGAGTGATGGAAACACAACCTTTTTATACAATGCCTTATCCATACATTAGCATCTTTTCTAATTATAATATTTCATTATTATTATAATTGAAACCTCTAAAAACATAATTCACAAATTCATTGGTAACATTTTTCATATGTTCTCTAAATTAAAAAAATCAAGTTCACTAAGTGATATATTTTAATCACTGCTTGAAAAAGATTCATCATAAGAATCATAATTTGGTGAACTATTAAAACACATACAACTTTGATTACCTTTGGATATTGGTGTCACTACCCTTACTGTAATATTATTCTATATCTTTTATGTATATATTCTCTCCATGTGCTTTTGATTCTTGGTATAATTTCCCATATTAGTAAACTCATGAGTAAATATATCTTCCTCCTTCTAAGGTAGCTTAACCATTTCATAAAATCTATAGTTCACGACAACTCACATGGATATTTATAGGGTACCTATGTTATGATACCAATTGTAGTAACCTAGGATGGATTCACCACAAAGAGGGGTGTTGAATTAAAGATTTAATTTTTTTAAATTATTTATAATTGAACCTATTGAAATTGATATGTTTCTATAACAACATTTTCATATATTATATCCTCACTTCATATGATGAAATATAAATAGAGAGAAAACCACACAATAATTACATGGTTTGGAATAAAGAACTAATATTTTCTATGTTGGTTAGACTCCCCAACATGGATTATCCAATATAGTATTATCAATTATTGAAATCGATAAGAAATTAACTAGTTATAGGTCCCTATTGTGAATCCTCCAGTTGATCTAGGTTCTACACCCCAACAACCAAATCTTCGACATTAGTTGGTTAGACATCCAAACTACATTCTCTACTCCTTATTATAGATATGTTAGACAACCAACCTCAAACATGCTTAGTAATATGTTTGTCTCGCTAGTCAAAATATTTTTATACTTCTCAAAATTGTTTTTCCATAGATAACAAGATCTATGATTTCTCTTCGTTTCTTCTATAACACTTGAAATAAAAATTTACTCCATGTTCTTACTAGATCTGTTTCACGCATGTAAAATGTCATGATCATCATCATATTCATTGAATAAGCATGTTAGAATAGAAATTTTTTCACACCATATCTTGAATGACCATATTACTACTAGTTTACTAAATTCTTAGTCTTGATATTATTTTCCTACAAGTATATTTTATCTTCAGTATCTTCAACTTATGATCTTAGATTAATGATATAATATTACTTAGTCAGATACTCGTTTAGTAAATATTCATTTTTATAATGAAGTTTTAGCCTCAATTAAACTTGTTCAAGTGATACAGACAATTTATTCAATATTTTATTATGCAATAATAAACTTTCAAATCTCATAATAAACTCTATTCAAATTATCAACTCAAATACATCATAAAATCATGACTTTTTTATAGAATTATCAATATTTTTACCTAAAAATATTTTTATTATCCATTATATATACATAAAATAGTTCACTAAATTGGTTCCACGAGTATAAAATGATCATATCATTGGATACATGACCAGTCGCGTACTATTTGACAACTTCTGCGATGCTTAGAATGTGAATTCTAGATTTCTATATCGCATAAATTTTATTTTCCACTATATATTACTCAAAAATTAAGAAATATTTTTTCAAATGAACTTTATTATACTATAATATAGAATTTATGAATTATCATGTACTGTTTGTTCAATTATTTGATTCTTAATGTATTATTGATGCAGAAAACAAGTTAATTTATACATGATTATTTCTCTCCAAAATCACTGCAATGTGTAATTATAATAACACTCCATTATCATAGAATTTATCATAGCACATCAGTTTGTGAAATTTTCACCTTATCTAAAAGAATTTTTTTATGGAACTCAATTAGAGAAAAATACGAGACTCTTCTCTTGATGAAAGGATTCTCCCAAAATTCTTGATCACAATTATCCAAATGATAACCAAGTTTTTATTGGTAATAATGTATGTGATTTACCCATGATAATCCATAAACATATTCTTAATCATTCAATTTTTTAGGAAGAAAAAATATATGTATCCTCTCTCATCAAATGACATTACCTCCACAGAATGCATTCACCACAAGGAATTTACATTCTCACAACATTACTGATTTATTATGAAATTATTTTCATGCCCAAATACTACATAACAAAATATTTTTCGTGTCCATAAATATTTTAATATCACAGTGACATTGATATGTGAATTTTCACACTTAGATTTTTTCATTAGACCCATGAGCACCACTTCAACTACTGTATAGAGCCAAATATCCATTGAGGTTCAGCTGTATGAAAAACCAAGGATGAAATATTTTATCAAAAATTGGTATCTATTCGAGTATAATAAAACACTCATAAAAAATAACATTCATCACAAATAATTTGAACTTTTTTTATAAAAGTCTTGTTCACTAACTCAAATTTTCATGGTATTATCACATGGATGCCTTATAATGTGATATTTATCACTTAGAATATTTTCTCCATTTTTCCAACATCCCAATGCTATTATGTGTCACCTATGATCAAAGTTGAATGGAATCTGAGTTCACATACTGCATTTTTACTATCATAACTTCAAAAAAAAACATATTCTTTTCCGCATACTAAAATTTTGGCATCTTCTAAGAACTACACATCATCTAAAAACTCATATTTATAAATAATTCTTAGGATTTATTGAAATTCATAATTAGAAAAAATGTAAATAAATTTTAATATTTGTATCCTATCACTTGGAGTCTTATCATGTACATGGATCCTTAGATCTGTAATTCCTCATTTGCAAATAAAATTGAATGAACAAGTAAAAATACAATTATTGGTGATTAGAAAACATAGATTAAATTAAAAAAACATACTTTATTTTATTTATATTCATTAAATGGATTAATATTAAAATAAAATGATTCCATCCCACAAAAATTCTACGACAAGGATTTGCTCTAGTTTAAAAGGAATCTACTACCTTTATCCGACCAGAAGTTAGTACCAGGGTCTACTATTGATCCTCCAATGAAACTAAACCTTATCGTCTCCATCACTATCATGCCACCCTATAAAATTTATCCACCTATCTACTCCCATGGGATTATCTATGTGAAGAATCTCATCTTCCAATGAAAGTAATCATCATTCCACTTCAATGGGTAGTCAGGGGTAGACCTTCCCACCGAATCAATGGATGTGAGTCCCCATATCTCGTAGGTGATTCAATTAGATTTTTGGTAAAAAAATAATAATATAAGTTCAAATGACATCAAAAAAACCTAAGATCCAAAACAGAATAATAACATCACCTTTAAATAATCCTCATGAAGATAAATATTTTCATAGACTTCATTTCAAATTTTAATATTTTTAAAGAAATAATAATTTTCATGGAATTCATAAATTTTTCTTCTTCTATTAATGGATATAAAATTTTTCCATTCTCTTATTCCATTCCTCTCCATTGAAATAAGGGATGGAAACTTATTTAAGTACTGTTAACTCATTATATCATGTCTTTTACTTTAAATAATTTTTCAATCCATATTTACCTTTAAAAATGATAATTTTCTAACCATGAAATATAATTACCTTAAATTAATTTATAAAAATTCTCCATGAATTACCACTTTATCCAAACTCGCTGGAAACATATTCATTATTCATTGAAATTTAATGAAACACTTAGGTTCAACAACTATAAAATTTTATTTCTTAAAATAAAATTTTTATTTGTATTAAGTCATGAAGGTTCTTTAAAATAAGGCTTTGGGTGTAAATTAATGAGTAAATTTAGAGTTAGGGGTTTAATGGTTTAAATTTAGTTGTGAAAATATGAATTCTCTATAAAAATTTAAAAAAATATGTTCCCCTATAGGATACTTGGTTTAAGTCTACCGTGTACCCATATGTCTAATAGTGGATACTTTAGAGTTTGAGTTCCATCATGTAATATGTAGTGAACCTAGATAAATTAATGTATTTATATCATTATTTTACATAAATAATCAGTAAATATCACAAATAGTTTAAAAACTAAAAAATGGTCTAGTGACATTGAGAACAAACTATATAAGAAATTTATTTTACAATACTTGTGAAATTTTCTCTATAATGGATCCATACTTCAATCATTCGAGACAACTCATATGTTATACTCATCTCTATATCCCAAGGAAATGGAAATATAAGAAATTGGCGCCCATAGATGCAAAATAAGGGTAAACATAAATGATAATAATAAAATATCATAAGTGATCATAAGATGAGAATATAGGTATAATCAAGACACATACGAAAATTCATAGCCAATAAATCATATTTCATAAATCAGGGTATAAGGATCGGCGTGACATAAAACTAGAATCAAAAGGGTGTAAACGGATTAGTTAATAAACAAGTCCATGAGATCTTATCACAATCACGAGAAAAACCATAAGAACTTGACAACATTAACATGTGCCACAAATATTCACATAGGGAAATAGTGATTTCCTGAGTCACACACTTGTACCCATAATTGTGAGGGAACATAATTATACCCTTGTATAAATAACATTATTTAGTTACACACTTGAAACTATGCTTGAGGAAAACTAAATTTGTCCCACCTATTCATATATGAATATATTTATACATTTTACCAATGTATTAGTGGCTGATATAGGTCCCCACCTTTCATATTCCATACTTATGAGAGCCACTTTAAAATAATTCACTTATCAAATCATAAAGAACCTATGTAAACAAATGGGTTCCATAAACATTTCAAATTAAATTCATTCAGTTTTTATAGTATACAGAGCCCATGGAATGAAATTGGGTTTTATATCCTTTTAAAATAGAATCACATAAATAAATCATTCAAAATAAATATAGAAACCCATGTAAAATAAATGGGTATCAAAATATATTCTGTATCATTATAGGTAAATAATACTCAATAAAAATAATAAAGAATATGACATTTACTATAAGGCCCCAACATTAAACCTTACTTAATTTTGAGTTATTACAAGATTACACATTGAGGATCTTTTCAGGTTTAGAGTTTTAGAGAATTAGATCATAAAACATTCATTACATTCCACATTTAAACAAAGTGGTTACATAAAAGATAGTATTCATTTTTCCCATCAACAGAAACATATTTAAAATAAAACATGGATCCTTTCTTGAAACTTCCTTGACACTATCATCATATCATGTACCCTTCCCTTGACCTATGAAAAACATTTCAAAAACATGGTATGAGCATAAAAAGCTCGGTAAGGGTTATAAAAAATATGGAAAGGAAACATGAGTTCATATATACATAATAATGAAATCATACTTTACCCATAAAACATAAGCACTTTAACATACCTCATCAAATCATGAATAAAACATAGAAATCATAAGACATAGAAGGTTACTTGAGGCATTCATAACATTCTTACGTAGGGAGTAACCCTCTTGGTTACGTTTGGAATACCCACCACAGTATATTCCCTAAATCTCTTCGGAGAAACCTTAACGTTTCACTCCTTCGCGTTACCCAATGCATTGGAGAGCTGTATCGGGCTCACCCGCCCTTAGTTTATCACGGAACCAACCGTTTTCATAACAATGCCCAAGAACCATAACATAAACGTGTCACATAAAACATGCATAAAGGAAACATAACATTTCCACATTACAATCACAATATAACATTTTAGTATATTGAAATAATGAATCCATTCAAAAAGAAACCATTTCCAAAACCATTTAAAACAATTAATAAGGAGATTGTTGAATCAAAGTGTCCCATACCACCTTGATGATTTTAAAATTTTAAACTATTAATATCCATATAAATAAATCCTTAAAACCATTTTGAAAACATGGATATTAATAATAACAAATAATTAAAACATTTAAAGCAATATTTTGTTTAAAGGGTTTTTACCAAAATTAGAGACACTTGAATACAATAATTGAGGAATAACATTTATTCAGAACTTTATAATATCATGAGAATAGATGGATTCATGATATAATATTCCAAAGGACAGTATATAAACCATATAAGAGTTAATTGGTGCATAACAACAATGAAGTCTCAATAGAAATGTCAAATGGGATAAAATCCCTTATAAAGAAGGTATCCTTAAATTAGGGATAAATCAATCTCAAAATTATATGTGACAAATATAAATACACACAATATAAGTGGATATTAAGTGTAAAACAATAAAAGGTCATTCAAACATATTCAAAATATGACATATTCAATAACTACATATTGAACCCAAAGAAATCTAAATTTGGGTTAAAAAGTTCCCTTGGTAAAATTCGACAGCCTAACGGCATCACTTCAAAATTCAGAAAATGAGTTGATGAGAGATAAAAAGGGAATCTCATCACTTGGACATAAAATTTAAATCAATAAGGATATAAAGTAATATATCCCAACATAATAGTATGTGAATTAAAAGACATGACAAAAGAAGTCCTTTAAAAAGAGGAGGGTGAAAGGTCCCCTTACCGAGTTGGGTAACTTTCGAAACATACACCCCATGGAAGAAGGGTCATACAATGAAGATGTGAATACCCATAAATGAAATTATACTAAAAAAAGTGTATAATAATTGGATGTACATACACCACTGAATGTAAATTGTGGAAAAGGTAGCATAAATCTCACGGGAATAAAAGTGATATGAAAAATCCCTTATGAAAACTCGGCAGCCTAACGGCACCACATAAAACATCCAAAATGGATTGATGAGAGGAAATAAGATCTCTAATCATATGAAAATAAAAATTACAGTATGATTAATATAAAAGAACATCCCAATCACAAGAAATATGAGCTTAAAAGGAATGACATAAAAGAGTGTACTTAAAAAGAAAGAGAGGGGTAGGATCCCTTAACTCAAGTCCAACATGTCTTGTTCGTTTCTTTATATTCCTGAATAATAAACTTTGGACAATTTATAATTTCCTAAGGACCTCCTTTAAAAATTATTATTCAGTTCATATCACATATTATAATGTTATAATAATTGTTTAATAATGTTAGTTCATATCAAACGTTTTTACCGATGTTTGGTACATGAGTCAAAAATGAACTTGTTTGAAAAATGATTGTCCATGTAGTTATAAGTAAATAATTTCCTGAATATTATTAATGGCTAAAATATCATATATATCCAGTACATATTATTTTTATACTATTCCATATCATTTGGAGATAAAAAACGAAAAGCACCGTTCATGGAGACAGTAGGCCGTACGTACGCATGAATGCTACTTTCATTTTTTTCTTTGTCATATTAACGGAATTAAAAATAAATGATATATATATATATATTATAATTACAGTATAATATATATGTTATATAGGTCACATATGTTCATTAATTTCATTCTTTATACGTTCCATGTATTGCATGTACGAGTCACATCACTTGAGGGGGCGGTAGTCCACACTTCCTCATATGAAATTATCGCATTTACACAACATGAAAAGAATAAAGGTATGGTTTAAATATAAAATACAGAAGCATATATTAAACATAAATACCATATATAGAATACAGTGACATCATAATTTCCACCTTTAAAGATGTTAAAAGAATATTGAACAATCATCATTTCGTGAGGCAGAAAATCGCCAACCAGAGAAACAATATGTTCTTTAACCATTAGACGAAGGTGTGTATAAGTGTAGCTTGAATAATTCTTATAACAACATCCTAGTATATTGAAGATACTGGATTTTTTACAAAAGAAATGAATAAAAAGAGTTTAGGGGGTTGGAGAATCAAAATAAAACAAAAGGACACAAGTGAAGACATTACCTTAAAATCGGGTAACTCCCTTTGGTTTGAGCTCAAAGATTTCCTTGGGAAGACCTCTTCCCAAAGTGAGGCTTCAAGGAGTTAGAGAGGGATGTTGAGCGACAAAATGGTCAGGGTTTGGATGAGCCAAAGACTTTGGAAGTGTGGGTAAGGAGGTAGAGTTGGGGGCCTTTTATAAGAGGAGAGGAGGGGCACTCTTGGAATGTAAAGAAATGTTACTTTATTTTAGAATGAGTTTCAGATTTTAATGGTCCCACATTGATGTGTTTCGAGGATAAGGTGATAAGAGTTCGAAATACACCCATCCAATAGGTTTTGGACATGTGTAGGTCATAGAGTTTACATTATCTATTCATTTTATTTAAATCCTTTATTAATGAGGTAATCGCTGCATCATCATGATGTCATAAATAATTTAATATATTTAATGTCTAAAAATTATAAAAAAATATCATGATGTAGGAAATCTTTTTATATTTCTAATGAATATTTATAAAAAAAACTGACTTGTATAACCCCATGTAAAAATTGTTTTAGTAAAACATCTCATGTGTGTGTCATTTTTTACTTTAACATTAAATAAAAAGGAATTTATGTTATTTTCCAACTAAAGTGGCTCCATGGGGTCCCCATGTTGACCCATGGATTGTCTTGGTCGTCCATGACACATCCAGTGAGGGTAGGACATGTGTCAAGCTCATCTCATATTATTAAAACATTATTTTTACCTTAAACTACACTAATTACCTCTAATCGCGATTAAAAACTTAATAAGTTAGTATTCACCAAAAAATTATTTTAATCCCATTGAACCACATTTTACTTCCTAATGACTACCATGTATGTCGGATTTTTGAAATTCAAAATACAAAGATGGAAAAATTTCATTTAAACAGAAAATCAATTTTTATAAGTACCACTTAGTGGTTTCACTATTCATCAAAAATTGAAGTTTTTCAGAAAATTACAAAAAGTTCACCCTAAGCTATATTTGATATTCTGAATTCAAAAATGATGTCTATTTTAAAAAATTCAAAACATATAAGTTTCATTAATTAATTAATAATTAATTCCCACAGTCCAAACAATAGCGTGTTTTTATGAAACAAAATGAATCAAAAGATTGACACTAGTTTAAGTCCGATTTGAAAGTAAAATTAATTCCAATGTCCACCATTGGATTTAATGGTAAAAATATATTCTAAGTTCACTTTAAATTCAAATTAAAAATATAATCTAATCATATAAATAAATTAGATTAAAATGTGGTTTTGAATTAAAATACAACATTTTTCACTATTCATTAAAAAAGGATCTTTATCGAAAAGATACCAAAAATTTAAAGAAAATAAATTTTGATGTCCCTATTCTAAAGAAGAATTTTATTTTTTCAAATATAACAAAGAAAATTTTCAAAAAGAGGATTTAAAAGAGGTTTTCCATCAAAAGGCGGTTAATCGACCTTTTAAAGAATATTAGAATGTTTACGCTTAAAATTGGATTCATTTGCATTTTTAATCCTCTAACATTTATTGTAAAAAGTAAAAATATTTGACAAACATATATAATCACTTTGTAGTTAGTTCTGTTCATTCCCTCCATTACAACAGCTAGGCATTAACTACTATTTAAAATAATATTATTTTATTATTAGAGTGCAACGTAAGATTCCCAAGAAACTCGTTGTTGCGTATTGGGTACGCCATCGAGCATAGAATCCCCTTTAAAGTAATATTAATATTTTATTCACAAATATGGATAAATATAAAAATGTCATATTCTTTATTTACCTGGGGTGTTACATCCTTCCCCCCTTTTGGGAATTGCGTCCTTGCAATTTTAAAATTGAGCTTGGAAACATCCTTGAAAGTCCCTCATCGGAACAAGAGTCGGTAAAACAATCACTTTAAAATAAAGAAATATAAGTACAGAGGTCACCCAAGTTAACCCATACAAGGATTCCATGTAGGAAATCATGGATATGGAGGAGAAAACATAGGGTCATGTTCTGATGGAGAGTGATAGAAAACATTTTTAAGAGAAAGTTAACCACAAGAAAATCACAAACTTGTGATGGGTTAAACGGTATTCGATTCCCAAGTAGGAAACGTTAGTACACAACATTTTTGTTTTAAGTTACTTTTTATTGAGAAATTTATTCATAAGGAAACATAATTACTTATCATGTTGACTTTCAACTTTTATTATATTTCTTACACAAACTCATATTATCTCCAAAAGATGATCATTTAGGAAGACTTTTTCACTATAATAAACTTATAGAGAATCACCTAATCCACAAAATAGAACTATATACTTCCCATGTCTTTAGACTTTAACCAAAACCGAAACCAAAAAGGTTAGTACAAGATTAGATAATCCAGAAAAGGATAACCCTTTATAAAAAGAAAATATATTCTTAATCTCCAAAATTTTTCCAACAACACCCAAAGTTCAACAAGGACCATTCGATAAACAATTTTTCCATATAATTCTTCAAAGTGAAACAAACTAAGATTGAAACCCAAATATTTGAAGGATTTAATCACAAAGTCTTCCATGGTACAAATTAACTTTTAACTCCAAATAACATCAGTTGCTCTTAAATTCTCATATTGAAAAATAATTAACCTAATCACATATCCCCCATGATAGATTAATAATTTCAATAGATAACCCAAAATTAACTTACTCTTGATTCCTAAAACTATCTAACTAAAAAAAATTTAGTCAAACTAACAAGGGACTTCATGTAGTCTAGTGGTAGGCGATAAATACCAGTCGCACTTTGGTTGTGGGTTCGATTCCCACAGCTTTGTCCGACGCAACGGGTTGTCACATGGTCTGTGTGTTTCCCTTTTTTCAAAACTATATAATTCTCAAATAATTCCCCAAAAAGAGATAAAATCATCAAAAATAACCATAACATAATTTAACCTTAATTTTATCTCATGCCTTTCACTTCCATCATAACATATAATAACCCATAATTACCTCAAAATAAGGATCATATAAACCCCAAATGGTTCTTTATAACTATGTCCACAAAATAACAGATAACTATTCCTTGAATAAAATTTTCATATATTAAACATCAGGGTTACACATACTATAAAAAGTCTTCAAATGTAACCCCATCATCAAAAGAGACTTAATACTCTTAAGAATTTCACCATAACTCTTGAAGCCCTTATAGGTTGACTTCTTACTCACTCAACATTCTTCATGATCCATTAACCATTCATTTCAAACTTATTCTGAAATACTTCTTTCCTACAAACAAAATCATGAATTATATCCTAAGATTCCAAAATAGGAAAATAAAAGTTATGAAATAATCCATACCTTTGATTGGTTATTGTCAGTTTCTTCATCCTCAATCGGAATGGCTTTAGGTATTGGTAAAGGAGTATTTGTACGATCTTGGTGATCCCATTCATGAAACTTATTCAAATTACATGTGTTTTCATAATGACCATGTACACCACATTTAAAACATTCAATTGATCCCTCAGAAAGATCTTCTTTCCCTTTCCTCGAGTCAACTGGATTTTTCCTTTTTCCATGGCAGGTTCTTGCTTTATGACCTTCATTTCCACATATATAACATATTTCTATCCCTTTGAAACATTTTCCTAGGTGTTTCCATCCACATCTTTTACACATAGGTTTTTTAACACACTTACCTTTATGATTATTACCTGTAGTACCGTAGTGATTTGTTTCACGCATATATGATGCCTTAGAGAAATCACCAAGGTTTAGGTGGTCAATAATGACTCCAGATAGTTGGTTGAGGACAAACACAAGAGTTCTTATTGTAGCTCCCATATCATTCAATTTCTTTCTCAAAAAATTGTCAATGTTTCCTTCACATCCACTGTTACTTTGGTGCCTGCTAGATCCAGTCATTTACTAAAACCAAAAAGGTCAGTGTGAGTATATCAAAAAAACCATCATGTACTAATTAGGAAGATGAACACTAAGATATACTTACTCATTCACTTTATCTAAAACTAGGACTCTTTCTGAAATCCTAACCATTATGGTAATGTCACTTATGCTTAAAGGGTAACCTAACCTCTAAAGTTATCTAAACCGACCTCTGATACCAACTATAAGGCCCCGACCTTAAACCTTACTTAATCTTCAGTTATTAAAAGATTACACATTGATAATCTTTTTAGGTTTAGAGTTTTAGAGAATTAGATCATAAAACATTCATTACATTCCACATTTAAACAAAGTGGTTACATAAAAGATAGTATTCATTTTTCCCATCAACGGAAACATATTTAAAATAAAACATGGATCCTTTCTTGACACTTCCTTGACACTATCATCATATCATGTACCCTTCCCTTAACCTGTGAAAAACATTTCAAAAACTTGGGATGAGCATAAAAAGCTCAGTAAGGGTTATAAAAATATGGAAAGGAAACATGTGTTCATATATACATAAGAATGAAATCATACTTTACCCCTAAAACATATGCACTTTAACATACCTCATCAAATCATGAATAAAACATAGAAATCATAAGACATAAAAGGTAACTTGAGGCATTCATAACATTCTTACGTAGGGATTAACCCTCTTGGTTACATTTGGAATACCCACCACAATATATTCCCTAAATATCTTCGGAGAAACCTTAACGTTTCACTCCTTCACGTTACCCAATGCATTGGAGAGCTATATCGGGCTCACCCGCCCTTAGTTTATCACGGAACCACCCGTTTGCATAACAATGCCCAAGAACCATATCATAAACGTATCACATACAACATGCATAAAGGAAACAAAACATTTCCACATTTCAATCACAATATAACATTTTAGTATCTTGAAATAATGAATCCATTCAA
This sequence comes from Viscum album, assembly GCA_963277665.1. NCBI lineage: Eukaryota > Viridiplantae > Streptophyta > Magnoliopsida > Santalales > Viscaceae > Viscum > Viscum album. The sequence continues at coordinate 1,229,291,869 of OY728128.1, forward strand.
AAAGAAACCATTTCCAAAACCATTTAAAACATTTAATAAAGAGATTTTTGAATAAAAGTGTCCCATACCACCATGAAGATTTTAAGATTTTAAACCATTAATAGCCATATAAATAAATACTTAATACCATTTTGAAAACATGGATATTAATAAGAACAAATAATTAAAACATTTAAAGTAATATTTTGGTTAAAGGGGTTTTACCAAAATTAGAGACACTTGAATACAATAATTGAGAAATAACATTTAGTCCGAACTTTATAATATCTTTAGAATAAATGGATTCATGATATAATATTCCAAAGGACAGTATATACACCATATAAGAGTGAATTGGTGCATAACAACAATGAAGTCTCAATAAAATTGTCAAATTTGATAAAATCCCTTATAAAGAAGGTATCCTTAAATTAAGGATAAATAAATCTCAAAATTATGTGTGAAAAATATAAATACACCCAATATAAGTGGATATTAATTTCAAAACAATAAAAGTTCATTCACACATATTCCAAAGATGACATATTCAATAACTACATGTTGAACCCAAAGAAATCGAAATTTGGGTTTAAAAGTTCCCATGGTAAAATTCGACAGCCTAACGACATCACTTCAAAATTCAGAAAATGAGTTGATGAGAGACACAAATGCCATCTCATCACTTGGACATAAAATTTACATCAATAATGATATAAAATAACATATCCCAACATATTAGTATGTGAATTAGAAGACATGACAAAAGAAGTCTTTTAAAAATAGGAGAGTGAAAGGTCCCCTTAACGAGTTGGGTAACTTTCGAAACATACACCCCATGGAAGAAGGGTCATACAATGAAGATGTGAATACCCATAAATTAAATTATACTACACAAAGTGTATAATAATGGGCAGTACATACACCACTCAAAGGAAATTGTGGCAAATGTAGCATAAATCTCACGGGAATAAAAGTGAGATGAAAAATCCCTTACGAAATCTCGGCAGCCTAACGACGCCACTTAAAACATCCAAAATGGATTGATGAGAAGAAATAGGGTCTATAATAATATTAAAATAAAAATTACAGTAAGATTAATATAAAAGAACATCCCAATCACAAGAAATATTAGCTTAAAAGGAATGACATAAAAGAGTGTACTTAAAAAGAAAGAGAGGGGTAGGATCCCTTACCTCAAGTCCAACATGTCTTGTTCGTTTCTTTATATTACTGAATAATAAACTTTGGTAAATTTATAATTGCCTAAGGACCTCCTTTAAAAATTATTATTCAGTTCATATCACATATTATAATGTTATAATAATTGTTTAATAATGTTAGTTCATATCAGACGTTTTTGCAGATTTTTGGTACATGTGTCAAAAATGAACTTGTTTGAAAAATGATTGTCCATGTAGTTATAAGTAAATAATTTCCAGAATATTATTAATGGTTAAAATATCATATATATCCAGTAAATATTCATTTTATACTATTCCATATCATTTGGAGATAAAAAACGAAAAACATCATTCATGGAGACGGTAGGTCGTACATACGCATGAACGCAACTTTCATTTTTTTCTTTTTCATATTAACGGAATTAAAAATAAATGATATATATATATTATAATTCCAGTATAATATATATGTTATATATGTCACATATTTTCATTAATTTCATTCTTTATACGTTCCATTTATTTCATGTATGAGTCACATCACTTGAGGGGACGATAGTCCACACTTTCTCATATGAAATTATTGCATTTACAAAACATGAAAAGAATAATGGTATGTTTTAAATATAAAATACAGAATCATATATTAAACATAAATACCATATATAAAACACAGTGACATCATAATGTCCACCTTTAAAGGTGTTAAAAGAATATTGAACAATCATCGTTTCGTGAGACAGAAAATCGCCAACCACAGAAACAGTATGTTATTTAACCATTAGACGAAGGTGTGTGTAATTGTAGTTCTAATACTTCTAATAAAAACATCCTAGTATATTGATGATACTGGAGTTGTTACAAAAAAATGAATAAAAATAGTTTAGGGGGTTGGAGAAGCAAAATAAAACAAAAGGACACAAGTGAAGACATTACCTTAAAATCGGGTAACTCCCTTAGGTTTGAGCTCAGAGGCTTCCTTGGGAAGACCTCTGACCAATGTGAGGCTTCAAGGAGTTATAGAGGGATGTGTAGAGACAAAATGGGCAGGGTTTGGCCGATCCAAAGGCTTTGGATGTGTGGGTAAGGTGGTAGAGGTGGGGGCCTTTTATAAGAGGAGAGGAGTGGCACTCTTGGAACGTAAAGAAATGTTAATTTATTTTAGAATGAGTTTCGGATTTTAATGGTCCCACATTGATGTGTTTAGAGGATAAGGTGATAAGGGTTCTAAATCCATACATCCAATAGGTTTTGGACATGTTTAGGTCATATATGTTACATTATCATTTCATTTTATTTAAATCCTTTATTAATGAGGTAATCGCTGCATCATCATGATGTCATAAATAATTTAATATATTTAATGTATAAAAATTATAAAAAAAATATCATGATTTAGGAAATCGTTTGAGCTTTCTAATGAATATTTATAATAAAAAATCTGGCTTGTATAACCCCATGTAAAAATTGTTTTAGTAAAACATCTCATGTGTGTGTCATTTTTACTTTAACATTAAATAAAAAGGTATTTATGTCATTTTCCAACCAAAGTGGCTCCATGGAGTCCCCATGTTGACCCATGGATTGTCTCGGGCGGCCATGACACATCCAATGAGGGTAGGACATGTGTTAAGCTCATCTAATATTATTAAAACATTATTTTTACCTTAAACAACACTAATTACCTCTAATCGCGATTAAAAACTTAATAAGTTACTATTCACCAAAAAATTATTTTAATCCCATTGAACCACTTTTTAATTCTTAATAAAAACCATGTATGTCGGATTTTTGAAATTCAAAACACAGAGATGGAAAATTTTCATTTAGACGGAAAATCAGTTTTTATAAGTACCACTTAGTGGTTTCACTATTCATCAAAAATTGAAGTTTTTCAATAAATTACTAAAAGTTCACCCTAAGCTATATTTTACATTCTGAATTCAAAAATGATGTCTATTTTAAAAAATTCAAAACATATAAGTTTCATTAATTGATTTAATAATTAATTCCCACTGTCAAAACAATAGCGTGTTTTTATGAAACAAAATGTATCAAAAGATTGGCACTAGTTTAAGTCCAATTTCAAAGCGAAATTAATTCCAATGTCCACCATTGGATTAAATGGTAAAAATATATTCTAATTTCACTTTAAAACAAATTAAAAATATAGTCTAATCATATAAATAAATTAGATTAAAAAGTGGTTTTGAATTAAAATACAACATTTTTCACTATTCATTAAAAAATGATCTTTATCGGAAAGATACCAAAAATTTACACAAAGTAAATTTTGATGTCCCGATTCTAAAGAAGAATTTTATTTTGTCAAATATAACACATAAAATTTTCAAAAAGTGGATTTAAAAGAGGTTCGCCATCAAAAGGTGGTTAATCGACCTTTTAAAGAATATTAGAATGTTTATACTTAAAATTGGATTCATTTGCATTTTTAATCCTCTAACATTTATTGTAAAAAGTAAAAATATTTGACAAACATATATAATCACTTTGTAGTTAGTTCTGTTCATTCCCTCCACTACAATGTCTAGGCGTTAACTACTATTTGAAATAATATTATTTTATTATTAGAGTGCAACGTAAGATTCCCAAGAAACTTGTTGTTGCGTATTGGGTACGCCATCGAGCATAACATCCACTTTAATGTAATAATAATATTTTATTCCCAAATATGGATAAATATAAAAATTTCATATTCATTATTTACCTGGGGTGTTACATTTACACCACATAGATAAATGGTATATAGTTAATACAATAATTTACCCAATAAATCATGGTATATATTCTAGGTGAACACTATTAAATCAATGGAATCCAAAGTATTATATTCAGAGAGGAATGGAGTTGGAAGAAAAATTACCATTATACCATGAAGATTATTAGGATAAACAAAGGTAGTGATGGTTCAATCTTAAAAATGATATGGATATAAAATAATCCATATTAATAAAAAAGATTTATGGTATCATTTTAATAATTTCATTGACCTTGTATAATATATTTCAAATAACAACTACTTAGATGAAAAAACATTTTTAGATTTTTTAGAAAAAAAATCACATTGGAATTAAGAAATATAATTGATATTTAAAAGAACATTAAAATAAATATTTTATAAACCTTGGAGAATAAAATAATATATTTTATTAACCTTGTAAAATATTAGAGAAAGATTCATATAAAATGAAAAAGGTTTTCGAATGGAATTTTCACATTAAAACATTAAAAAGATAATATTTTCATATTTTGATGAAAAAAATATATAAGAAAATTATAAAAAATTACATAAAACTTTTAAAATAAGGTAAATAACTAGAAAAAAGCCATAATAAATTATTAAGGAATATATTATGAAACATTCAAAATAAACAAATGAATATAGATATAGTAGAAGGGAGGTTCGTAACTAGGAAGAATATATGAAGTCAAGTTCCCTTACAAAAACAGATTGGGTAAGAAATGAGTCTATAGGAAACGAAAATTTTAGGGGAAATGAAAAAATGAATATATAAGAAAAATTATCATAGGTTTTATAAATTAGAAAAATTTTACAATATCTATTATATTTCAGTAAAAACATAACTTGAAAATAAGATTGGAAACAAAAACCTTACAGCCTGAGTAACATTTTAGTCATAAACCCATATCAAATTTGGTACCTTTGAATAAAATTATATTTAAAATTGAAAACTATAAGGATGTTAAGAACTCTATAAATATGGTAAAATACATTTATCAGGCATTAGATGCATCATTCCAAATAAAATGTAATAAAAATTAAGAAATATATCTCATGGGGTGAAAATCTGAAAAAAGAACCCCTTGCCTTATTTCACTACATAGTAAAATGCACTCTAATATCCTTTATAAAAAACATGAATATAATAATAACTTATTTAGTTACCTATTTCCTTATATATAACGTTTTATAAACTATATTTATAATTATTTTCTATATGTATATTAGATATTATCTATTTTCAATATCAATTGTGAGTAATCTTGATCGTATTTAAATAGTTTTTTATTAATAGTTTTTTATTCATTTTTATCCATATTTTAACAATTACTAGAACATAAATAATTCAATAATTTAGTTTTTTTATATTATTTTTCATATTATAATATCATTTTATAAGTCTTTTAGTTATTATTCAGGAAGACAAAGTCAGTGATGATATTTGTTTGGTAATTTATAAAAAATGAATGATATTGACATAATTATTAATGTAATTTATTATATTACCCTTAAAAAATAATTATTTATAAATTAATATCCAATATCATATTTCCAAGTTAATCCTTAATAAAAAATTATTTCATCTTTCATGTATGTGGTAAAATCGACCCAACAACAACTTGAATGGACCATTGTATGAGTTTGGTTATGGAAAAGATTATTTTGTAATAATATAATTATAAAAAAGTATAACTAATTTTTTAAGTTTATCAATAAAAAATTTGGATGATTAATAGAGATAAGGTAATAAAAAATATGTTTAACAACATATATAAATCAGTTTTCCTCTACGTATGTTCTTTTTATGCGGTTAGTTATAAAATAATTTTTTATCACTAATATGATATATATATAATGAGAAATACATGTTTAAAGAATATAAATAATTACCTTACTAAAACATATATTCCCTTAAACCATTTTTATAACAAACCTAAAATGGAAGTGATGAAAAATGAATTGTGTCAGTCATTGAGGCGGAAGTCGTACACATGCTTGAGAAACATTTTTTTTTCAATTGAATGAGAGGGGAATAAATAATGGTTTTACCATAAGTATAATAACATTTTACTGTATTAATAATAATTATTTAATTATATACACATTGATATAATGGTTTGGTATAGGGTTTATGGGAAGGATATAGAAAGAGAGTAAAATGGTAAATAATACTACTATTGGGAATTAGGAACTTCACATGAAGAATCCTTTTGAAATAAATGACTTCAAGAAATATTTTAGGATATAGTATAAAAATAGTTTATAGGACCTCCATAATAAGTATATTACATATATTTTAAGGGAATATTTAACTAGAGGTGGATCTTTTTGTTTGTGGAAGTGATATCCTTTTATATGTGAAAAATAGGGACAAATATTTGGAAAAGAATGTTAGGTATACGGTAAAAATGGAATTTTAAGAAGGTTAGGTGAGTTAGGAGGGGAAATATTTGAGATACATGTAAGTATGAATTTAAAAACTGAAAAAGGTATACTAAATGGTCTATGTTCCTAATTGATTTAGTAATTTTATGCTATATTAGATTACCCATTTTAATACTTATTAATAGCGATTAAAATTCCAACCTGGAAATATTTTTATCACTACAAAATATAATATGAACCTTATTTTAAAATTTAATTATGTTAAATCTTATTTTTTTTCTCTATTTAATCTAATTAAATTATTAAAATTTTGGGAAAATAACATTTTAATTTAATCTTTTAATGTTTTAGAAAATTATTTTTTTAGAAATTATAGTTTTAATAATTACATGTTTTTAATATTATTTAATAGTGACTAAAAATTAAATAAGATAGAAAATATTTTAACATATATTTAAAAATCATATCATAGAATTAAATTTAAAATATATCAATTTTATTTAAAAATAAAGTATTTAGAATTGTATCATTCCTTGAAAAATATTTTTATTGTGGTAGCTAATATTTATATTTGTTACATAATTTTATTCCTAAAAATAAAATTCACATTTTTAAAATAATATGAAATTTTTTCATATATAGAATAAAAATAATTATATATAATAAAATTTCTAAGGATTAGTAAAGGCAATTTTAATATAATCTCACATAATGAAAAAAACTATTTAGAAATTTTTTTTCTAAAATACAAATTAATGTGTTATATAAATACTAAATATCATTGAATTTAATAATATATATTTTTATTATAAAATAAATATGAGTTATATGACTTATAATGTAATAAAAAATTAAATATTTCCATTAAAATGTTTATTGATTGAAAATAATGAAAATAATTTTTAAATTAGAATAAAATTTCACTTACATATGTTGAACATAAGGTTTTTTAATTTCAAAATAATAATTTTAAATATATAATTTTACTCATAAAAAACATATTTAATCAATTTAATGGTTCTATAAACTTTTATATCTTTCACATATATTTATAAAGTAAAAAATTTACAATTTTATTAAAAAATACGATTTTCAATGTTCACTTGAAAATCAATATTATCAGAAAAATCCTACAACCCCATCTAAGGATAATTCAAACATACAAAAAAAATTAATTTTAAAAAAATTAAATTATAAATTTATAAATTTAACATTACAATGAATATAAAATATAAAAAGAAAATATGTATTTATTTAAAAACCCCTATCTAAAACATTAGGATTTTTAATATATATTTTTCATAATATTTAATTGATAAAAAAAATTTATTTACTATAAGGCCCCAGCCTTAAACCTTACATAATCTTGAGTTATTACAAGATTACACATTGAGGATCTTTTCGGGTTTAGATTTTTAGAGAATTGGATAATAAAACTTGCATTACATTCCACATATAAACAAAGTGGTTACATAAAGATAGTATTCTTCATTCCCATCAATGGAAACACATCTAAAATAAAACATGGATTATTTCTTGACACATCCTTGACTCTATCATCTTATCATGTACCTTCCCCTTGACCTGTGAAAAACATTTCAAAAACTTGGGATGAGCATAAAAACTCAGTAAGGGTTATAAAAAAAACATGGAAAGGAAACATGATTTCATATATACATAAGAATGAAATCATACTTTACCCATAAAACATAGGCACTTTAAAATACCTCATAAAATCATGAATAAATCATAGAAATCATAATACATAAAGGTAACTTGAGGCATTCATAACATTCTTACGTAGGGAGTAACCCTCTTGGTTATGTTTGGAATACCCATCACAATATATTCCCTAAAATATCTTCGGAGAAACCTTAACGTTTCACTCCTTCGCGTTACCCAATGCATTGGAGAGCTATAACGGGCTCACCCGCCCTTAGTTTATCACGGAACCACCCGTCTTCATAATAATGCCCAAGAACCATAACATAATCATATCACATACAATATGCATAAAGGAAACATAACATTTCCACATTTCAATCACGAGATATCAATACAACACATTGATATAATAAAAACATTATGAAAACCATTTTCAATACCAAAGTAAAACATGGTATTTATTTTTCGTTTAAAAAAAAGGTATGGCTTGTAGAGGAAGCCAAAACTCAAATAAGGGTCACGACGGTGGAGAAGTCGTTGTCGCCGCATACGTACGACAAAAACATTCCCTTTTTTCGTTTAGTAAATTCTTCATATATAAAAGATTCCTTTTGAATAAACGTAAAAGTCAAAGGGGTTTATACACCGTATAAAAGAAAGTTGTGTATAAAATAAAATATGCCTCAATGAAAGGAGTTTGAGACGAAGTCCCATACCTCGTATCCGACTTGACCTGACCGTTCTTTAATCTCCTGAATAAAAAACTTGAGTTAATATCCACTTGCTTATGAATCTTTTTCAAGTTCATTATTCCTTTTATACCATGTTATGAACATCATGTAATCAGTTAAGTTAATAATGTTCATTTTGTCGGTATTTGGTTCTTAAGTCAAAAATAGACTTCTTACACTTACATGTTGTTAATTTGGTCATAGGTTCGTTATATCCAGAATGATATTAATGATTTGGGTAACATATATATCATATATATTCATCATATACATGTATTTATAATATTACATCACATTTAGAGGTAAGAAATGAAATTCACCGTTCATGGAGACGGTAAGCCGTAAGTACGCATGAACGCTACTTCCATTTCTATTTCATACTTTCTGGAATGGAATCATAATTATATAAGAGTATATTATAATTACAGTATAATAACATATATAATATCATTAACTTTATCCTTTACACATCCCACATATGGTATTAACGAATCAAATCACTTTTAGGGGGCGGTAGTCCGCACTTCCTAAAATGAAGATATCGTGTTTAACCATAATGGAAACCATAAAGGTATGCCCAAAATGAAAAAAACAGAAGATTAAGGAAAACATAAACATATTATATATCATATATAAAAATAGTGACATCATAATGGCCACCATTGAGGTTGTTAAATGAGTATTGAACAATCATCATTTCGGGAGGCAGAATTTCACCATCCACAGAAACCGTATGTTCTTTAACCATTTGATGTAGTTGTGTGAGAGTGTAGCTCAAATAAATATTATAACAACATCCTAGTATATTTAAGATACTGGTGTTGTTACAAAAGAAGTAAATAAAAAGAGTTTAGGGGGTTGGAGAAGAAAAATGAAACAAATGAACAAGAGAGAATGAATTATCTTTAAAAGTGTAACTCCTTTTGATTTGAGCCTAAAGGATTCCTTTGAAAGGATTCTGCCCAATGGGAATCCTCTAGGATGAGGAGAGGGATGTGGAGAGAGTAAATTGGCAGGGGTTTGCCGAGCCAAAGGCTTTAGTAGTGTGTGAAATGAGGTAGAGGTGGGGGCCTTTTATAAGAGGAGAGGAGGGGCACTTTTGGAAAGTAAAGAAATATTACTTTATTTGAATTTTTTTTTCGGTTTTAAAAGGTCCCACATTGATATAATTCGTGTATAAGGTGATAAGAATTATAAATCCACTCATCCAATTGGTTTTGTCCATGTGTAGTTCATAGATTTTACATTGTCTTTCCATTTTATTTAAATCGTCAAATAATGATGTCATTGCTGCATCATTATTATGTCATAAATAATTTAATTTATTTAATGTCTAAAAATCATAAAAAAAATACTATGATGTAGGAAATATTTTTATCTTTCCAATGACTATTTATAATCAAATATCTGATATTTATAACCCCATGTAAAAATTGTTTTCGTAAAACATATTATGTTTGTTTCATTTTTACTTTTATGTTAAATAAAAAGTTATTTATGTCATTTCCCAACCAAAATGTCTCCATGGGGTCCCCAAGTTGACCCATGGCTTTTCTTGGTCGGCCATGACACAACCAATAAGGTTGGGACATGTGTCTAGGTCATTTCATATTATTAAAGCATTATTTATACCTTAAACTACCCTAATTACCACTAATCGCGATTAAAAACTTAATAAGTTACTATTCACCAAAAAAATATTTTAATCCCATTGAACAACATTTTACTTCTTAATGACAACCATTTATGTCGGATTTTCAAAATTCAATACACATTAGTGGTAAACTTTCATTCAACTGAAAAATCAGTTTTCTTGATTACCACTTAGTGGTTTCACTATTCATCAAAAATTGAAGTTTTTCAGAAAATTACCAAAAATTCACCCTAAGCTATATTTGATATTCCAAATTCAAAAATGAAGAATATTTTACAAAATTCAAATCATATAAGTCACATTAATTAATTTAATAATTAATTCCCGCTGCCAGAGCAAATAGCGTGTTTTTACAAAACAATAAGTATCAAAAGATTGACACCAGTTTAAGTCTAATTTCAAAGTGAAATTGATTCCAATGACCACCATTGGATAAAATGGGAAAAATATATTCTAATTTCACTTCAAAACCAATTCAAAACACAATCTAATCATATAAATAAATTAGATTAAATAGCAGTTTTGATGTAAAATGCAGTATTTTTCACTATTAATTAAAAAATGAACATTGTCAGAAAAGTACCAAAAATTCACACAAGGTAAATTTTGATGTCCCAATCATAAAGAATAAGTTTATTTTGACAAACATAGTTTATAAAATTGTCAAAATAGAGATTCAAAAATGGTTTTCCATCAAAAGGCAGTAAAACAATCTTTTAAGAATATTAGTGTATTCCATGCATAAGATTGTATTTATTTTCATTTTAAGCCTCTATAACACTATCTTAATCATTAATAGACATAGATAAAAATATCTATTATTCATTACTTACATGGGATGTTACATCCTTCCCCCCTTTAGGAAATTGCGTCCCCGCAATTTATTTACTTATCGAATAAATGGGGGTACTTATCCCTCATTGCATTTTCAGATCCCCATGTTGCCTCTTCAATCATGTGGTTTTTCCACAAAACCTTTACCTGCTTAATCACCTTATTCCGTAACACTTGCTCCCTATGGTCAAGAATCTGGACCGGTTGTTCCTCATAAGATAGGTTCTCTTCCAACTGAACTACCTCTGGACTCAAAACATGAGATGGATCTGGCATATACTTTCTCAACATCGAAACGTGAAAAACATTGTGTACCTGAGATAAACTTAGAGGTAAAGCCATTCGGTATGAAACTGATCCAACTCTCTCCAGAATTTCGTATGGTCCAACAAACCTTGGACTCAACTTTCCTTTCTTACCAAATCTCATCGCACTTTTCCAAGGAGAAACCTTGAGAAAAACATGATCACCTACCTCGAAAGATAGATCCTTCCTCCGGTTATCCGCATAACTCTTCTGCCTGCTCTGAGCTGTTCTCATGTGTTTCTGAATCAGCTGAACTTTTTCTGCCTTCTCTTCTACCAATTCTGGTCCCATCAACTTTCTTTCACCCACTTCATCCCAGAAAGCTGGAGTTCGACACCGCTTCCCATATAATGCCTGAAATGGTGCCATCTGTATACTGGAATGAAAACTGTTATTATATGAAAACTCAACCAAAGAAAGATGTTGGTCCCAACATCCCTGATAATCCATAGAACAAGCTCGTAGCATATCCTCCAATGTCTGAATTGTTCGTTCTGACTGCCCATCTGATTGAGGATGAAAAGCTGTACTAAAATTTAATTTAGTACCCAACGACTTCTGAAGGACTTTCCAAAAGTTAGAAGTAAACCTGGGATCACGATCCGATACAATGGAGAGAGGAACTCCATGTAACCTGACTATCTATTTAAGATACAAACGAGAAAGTTGATCAAGAGAGAAAGTATCTCGTATAGCAAGGAAATGAGCAGATTTGGTCAAGCGATCAACAATAACCCAGATTGCATTATTACCTCGAGATGTCTTCGGTACTCCAACAACAAAGTCCATGGATATATTCTTCCATTTCCACTCTGGCACTGGTAAAGGATGAAGCATCCCTTTCGGTAACTTCCGCTCTGCATTAAACTGCTGACAAGTCAAACACTTCACAGTAAAATCAGCAATATCTCTTTTCATTCCATCCCACCAGTAATACTCCCGCAGATCTCTATACATCTTAGTACTTCCCGGATGAACTGAAAATGGAGAACTATGAGCTTCACATAACAACTCTCTCTTCAACTGTGAATCACAAGTCACACACAATCTCTTCCCAAATCTCAAAACGCAATCATTATCAATGTTGAATTCAGGCAACTTACCTTTCTGAACCAGCTCTACCTTTTTCTGCAACTCACTATCTTGCTTCTGTGCTTGCTTGATTCTATCTGATAGAGATGATCTCACTGATACCTGAAACAAAACAAAAGGACTTCCTGCACCAACAACTTCTATGCCAAAGTTCATCAAATCCTTAACCAAAGGATCACGTTCCAAATGCAACATTATTAATGAAGCATTACTTTTTCTACTCAAATCATCAACCACTTTATTTGCTTTTCCCGGATGGTAATGAATTGTACAATCATAATCCTTGATTAATTCCAGCCATCTCCTTTGTCTCAGGTTTAACTATTTCTGAGTGAATATATACTTTAAGCTTTTGTGATTGGTATATATTTCACACTTTACTCCATACAAATGATGCCTCCAAATTTTTAAAGCAAAAACAACAGCAGCTAATTCCAAATCATGTGTAGGGTAATTTACCTCATGAGTTTTCAACTATCGTGAAACATAAGCAATTACCTGATCATTATGCATTAGGACGCAACCAAGTCCTTTCAATGAAGCATCACTGTATATAACAAACTCACCATTCCTGGAAGGTAGTGCCAAAACTGGAGCATTCACCAATCTTCTTTTAAATTCCTGAAAACAATCATCACATTCTTTTGTCCAGATAAACTTAACACCCATCCGAGTTAGCTTAGTCATTGGACTAGATAACTGTGAAAAATTTCTAACAAACCTGCGATAATAGCCCGCCAAACCAAGGAAGCTACGAATCCCAGTTACATTTGTGGGTCTTGGCCATTCTTCCACAACTTTTGTTTTTGCAGGATCAACAGTTATTCCATCTTTAGAAACAATGTGACCAAGGAAAGAAATTTGTTGCAACCAAAACTCACACTTACTGAATTTCCCATACAGTTTCTTTTCTTTTAAGGTTTGCAAGATAACCCTTAAATGTTTTTCATGCTCCTATTTACTTTTAGAAAACACCAAAATATCATCAATGAAAACCACCAAAAACTTATCCAAGAACTCATGGAAAATTCTATTCATTAAGTCCATGATTACAGCAGGTGCATTGGTTATCCCAAAAGGCATTACTACAAATTCATAATGGACATATCTCGTACGGAACGCAGTCTTCGGAATATCTGCCTCCTTTACCTTCAGCTGATGGTACCCCGATCTCAAGTCAATCATTGAAAAAAACTGAGCTCCCTGAAGCTGATCAAACAAATCATTGATATGAGGAAAAGGATATTTGTTCTTAACAGTGATATTATTCAAGGCTCTATAATCAATGCAAAGTCTCATAGAACCATCTTTCTTTTTATCAAATAAAACAGGAGCACCCCATGGTGATGTGCTAGGTCTAATGAAACCTTTCTCTAATAAATCATGCAATTGCTCCTTCAACTCTAAAAGTTCAATTTGTTCCATTCGATAAGGGGGTTTCGAAATTGGATTAGCATCAGGAACTAAGTCAACAGTAAACTCATCTTCCCGATCTGGTATTATTCCAGGCAACTCATCAGGAAAAACATCAGGATACTCATTTACCACTGGCACATCATTAATCTGAACAGTTCCTTTATTTTCAACGATGTGTGCAAGGTAACATTCATTTCCATCTTTTACAAGTTTCTCGTCCTCTTGATATGTTATCAAAAGTAAGGGTTCATTCTTGTAAACAAACTGAAAGTCTTTCTAAAAAGAAACTTCTTTAGCTCTACAGTCAATATTAGCATGGTAAATAGAGAGCCAATCCATACCCAGGATAACATCAAACTCTACTAGAGGTAGAAAAATAAGGTTTGCAAGTAGGTTCTTTCCACGGATAAGGATAGGAAGATTCTTATAAATTATTTTTTCCTCGACACTTCCCCCAGGTGTTTTTACCAAAAGTTCAGGAGTCATTTCTTGAGATGGTATTCCCATTTTACTAGAAAAGGTTTCAGAGATGAAAGAATGTGTAGACCCCGAATCAAACAACACACTGGCATAATCTGAAAAAACAAACAAAGTACCTGATACAACTTCATTTGATGGCCCGACATCTACTGAAGTAGTTGCAATGTATTTCACCACCCCTTTCTGCTTGTTGTCTAACTGCTTCCCATCACTCAAGCTCCTTGTCGGACACTCGTTTGCATAGTGACCCATCTCATTGCACTTATAACATTTCACTAACTGTAAATCAAATTTGTTCTTACCTTCACCTTGATCCTTTTCAGTGCAATTACGAGCCTTATGTCCCATCTTACCACATCGGTAGCACTTCCCAGAATTCAGAAGACATTCCCCAGCATGCCTTTTGCCACATTTATCACAAACTAGAAACTTAGTTCTCTTACCATCAGACTTTTTTTGAATAATTCTTACCTTTCTCCTGCCACCTCGGTCTCTTCTTCTGCTGGTTGTTATAGAAAACTTGGTCATCGGCAAACTCCATTTCCAACTTCTCAGCACATCGAACAAGCTTTTCAAAACTTTTAAACTCACGAGAATCTAATGCCCTTCGATACTTTGGCTTTAATCCTGAGTAGAAATGATTGATTTTACTATCAAGGTCCCAGATAAAATTTGGAGCATACCTTGCCAATCGAGTGAACCTTTCTTCATAGGCAGCCACTGAGTCTTCCTCTTGCCTCAATTCCAAAAATTAATTTTCCATCCTAAGTCGAACAGCCTTAGGAAAATACTTCTCAAGAATCATACCTTTGAATTCATCGCAGTCAAGAGCATCAATCCCATCTGCGTCCCTGATATTTTTAACCATAGACCAACACTGATCTGCTTCACCCTCCAAACGGTAAATAGCAAGACTAACCTTTTGATAGTCTGAACACCCCATGACATCAAAAATCTTCTCCAGTGCTTTAATCCACCCTTCATGTAGCACAGGGTCAGATGATCCTCTGAATGATGGTGGATGTTGCCTCATGAAATGTTCCACCACTGACATGTTCTTCTGCGGTTGTTCTGGCTGATCTCGTGCATGGATACCACCGCCATTTATCGCTTGAGTCAACTGCGCCATTACTGCAACAAACTGTTCAGTTCCAATTCCGACCATTTCTGGACGCTTATTCGGAAGGTTATTTCTTTCTGTATGCCTTCCTAGCACTGCTTCCCTGTTTCCTCTGCGGAAAACCATTCTGAACAAACATGTCTTAGATGAAGAAACATGTAAATCTTTAAATACTATATCATTTTGAAAAAATAAATATTTTTGGATAATCATTTAATAGAATTATAACTCCTAGATTTATCTAAACCGACCTCTGATACCAACTATTAGGCCCTAGCCTTAAACCTTACTTAATCTTGAGTTATTACAATATTACACATTGAGGATCTTTTCGGGTTTATATTTTTAGAGAATTAGATCATAAAACTTGCATTACATTCCACATATAAACAAAGTGGTTACATAAAGATAGTATTCTTCATTCCCATCAATGGAAACACATCTAAAATAAAACATGGATTATTTCTTGACACATCCTTGACTCTATCATCTTATCATGTACCTTTCCCTTGACCTGTGAAAAACATTTCAAAAACTTGGGATGAGCATAAAAAATCAGTATGGGTTATAAAAAAAACATGGAAAGGAAACATGAGTTCATATATACATAAGAATGAAATCATACTTTACCCATAAAACATAGGCACTTTAACATACCTCATAAAATCATGAATAAATCATAGAAAGCATAAGACATAAAAGTAACTTGAGGCATTCATAACATTCTTACGTAGGGAGTAACCCTCTTGGTTACGTTTGGAATACCCATCACAGTATATTCCCTAAAATCTCTTCGGAGAAACCTTAACGTTTCACTCCTTCGCGTTACCCAATGCATTGGAGAGCTATAACGGGCTCACCCGCCCTTAGTTTATCACAGAACCACCCGTCTTCATAATAATGCCCAAGAACCATAACTTAATCATATCACATAAAACATGCATAAAGGAAACATAACATTTCCACATTTCAATCACGAGATATCAATACAACACATTGATATAATAAAAACATTATGAAAACCATTTTCAATACCAAAGTAAAACATTGTATTTATTTTTCGTTTTAAAAAAAAGGTATGGCTTGTAGAGGAAGCCAAAACTCAAATAACGGTCACGACAGAGGAGAAGTCGTTGTCACCGCATACGTACGACAAAAACATTCCCTTTTTTCATTTAGTAAATTCTTCATATAAAAAATATTCCTTTTGAATAAACTTAAAAGTCAAAGGGGTTTATACACCATATAAAAGAAAGTTGTGTATAAAATAAAATATGCCTCAATGAAAGGAGATTGAGACGAAGTCCCATACCTCGTATCCGACTTGACCCGACCGTTCTTTAATATCCTGAATAATAAACTTGAGTTAATCTCCACTTGCTTATGAATCTTTTTCAAGTTCATTATTCCTTTTATACCATGTTATGAACATCATGTAATCAGTTAAGTTAATAATGTTCATTTTGTCGGTATTTGGTTCTTAAGTCAAAAATAGACTTCTTACACTTACATGTTGTTAATTTGGTCATAGGTTCATTATATCCAGAATGATATTAATGATTTGGATAACATATATATCATATATATTCATTATATACATGTATTTATAATATTACATCACATTTAGAGGTAAGAAATGAAATGCACCGTTCATGGAGACGGTAAGTCGTACGTACGCATGAATGCTACTTCCATTTCTATTTCATATTTTCTGGAATGGAATCATAATTATATAAGAGTATATTTTAATTCCAATATAATAACATATATAATATCATTAACTTTATCCTTTACACATCCCACATATGGTATTAACGAATCAAATCACTTTTAGGGGGCGGTAGTCCGCACTTCCTAAAATGAAGATATCGTGTTTAACCATAATGGAAACCATAAAGGTATGCCCAAAATGAAAAAAACAGAAGCTTAAGGAAAACATAAACATATTATATATCATATATAAAAATAGTGACATCATAATGGCCACCTTTGAGGGTGTTAAATGAGTATTGAACAATCATCGTTTCGGGAGGCAGAATTTCGCCATCCACGGAAACCGTATGTTCTTTAACCATTTGATGTAGTTGTTTGAGAGTGTAGCTCAAATAAATCTTATAACAACATCCTAGTATATTGAATATACTGTTGTTGTTACAAAAGAAGTAAATAAAAAGAGTTTAGGGGGTTGGAGAAGAAAAATAAAACAAATGAACAAGAGAGAATGAATTACCTTTAAAAGTGTAACTCCTTTTGATTTGAGCCTAATGGCTTCCTTTGAAAGGATTCTGCGCAAAGGGAATCCTCTAGGATGAGGATAGGGCTGTGGAGAGAGTAAATGTTCAAAGGTTGGCCGAGCCAAAGTCTTGAGTAGTGTGTGAAATGTGGTAGAGGTGGGGGCCTTTTATAATAGGAGAGGAGGGGCACTTTTGGAAAGTAAAGAAATATTACTTTATTTGAAAATGTTTTTCGGTTTTAAAAGGTCCCACATTGATATAATTCGTGGATAAGGTGATAAGGGTTCGAAATCCACTCATCAAATTGGTTTTGGCCATGTGTAGTTCATAGATTTTACATTGTCTTTCCATTTTATTTAAATCGTCAAATAATGATGTCATTGCTGCATCATTATTATGTCATAAATAATTTAATTTATTTAATGTCTACAAATCATAAAAAAAATACTATGATGTAGGAAATCTTTTTAGCTTTTCAATTACTATTTATAATCAAATATCTGATCTTTATAACCCCATGTAAAATTTTTTTTCGTAAAACATATTATGTTTGTGTCATTTTTACTTTTACATTAAATAAAAAGTTATTTATGTCATTTCCCAACCAAAATGTCTCCATGGGGTCCACAAGTTGACCCATGGCTTGTCTTGGTCGGCCATGACACAACCAATAAGGTTGGGACATGTGTCTAGGTCATTTAATATTATTAAAGCATTATTTATACCTTAAACTACCCTAATTACCACTAATCAAGATTAAAAACTTAATAAGTTACTATTCACCAAAAAAATATTTTAATCCCATTGAACCACATTTTACTTCTTAATGACAACCATGTATGTCGGATTTTCAAAATTCAATACACATTAGTGGTAAACTTTCATTCAACTGAAAAATCAGTTTGCTTGATTACCACTTAGTGGTTTCGCTATTCATAAAAAATTGAAGTTTTTCAGAAAATTACCAAAAATTCACCCTAAGCTATATTTGATATTCCGAATTCAAAAATGAAGTCTATTTTAAAAAATTCAAATCATATAAGTCACATTAATTAATTTAATAATTAATTCCCGCTGCCAGAGCAAATAGCATGTTTTTACAAAACAATAAGTATCAAAAGATTGATACCAGTTTAAGTCCAATTTGAAAGTGAAATTGATTCCAATGACAACCATGGGATAAAATAGTAAAAATCTATTCTAATTTCACTTCAAAACCAATTCAAAACATAATATAATCATATAAATAAATTAGATTAAAAAGCAGTTTTGATGTAAAATGCAGTATTTTTCACTATTCATTAAAAATTGAACACTATCAGAAAAATACCAAAAATTCACACAAGGTAAATTTTGATGTCCCAATCATAAATAATAAGTTTATTTTGACAAACATAGTTTATAAAATTGTCAAAATATAGATTCAAAAATGGTTTGCCATCAAAAGGCAGTAAAACAATCTTTTAAGAATATTAGTGTATTCCATGCATTAGATTGTATTTATTTTCATTTTAAGCCTCTATAACACTATCTTAATCATTAATAGAAATAGATAAAAATATATATTATTCATTACTTACTTGGGATGTTACATTTACTGGTGGTTTTATTATTCTTAAATTATATTAATTATATTCATCTAATATTCAAGAGATCATTTTAGGTTGGTGTTTTATGTGAACCTAGTTATTGAAATCCATATTTATTTTAGGAAAATACATAATAAAATATTAGGTAATTACATTCACACCCTACAAATGGAATTTTTAATGGTTTCCATCGAGATATTCAATTTTACATGATAATTAGTTTCTGTGTCACCTTATTTTCCACACATGAAGCATCTCCTAGTTCCATTAAATTAATCTCCATGGTATTTCTTACCACATATTTGATATATATAAAATTAAATACTTTTTCCTTCACCATCCCCATCAACAAAACTTATATGATACTATCCATCTCCTCCTTTTTGAGTTTGGAATATTAACTAATTCCTTATTGTTAGTCATGATATTGGATAGTTTTTTTAATAATAGTATGATTTTTCACTATATCTCTTATAATGTTAGGATAATCATTGGGAGAGTCATTTATTTTTCATGGATACCTGTTGTTAACTTGAAAAATTTGGGATTCAACCATTAATGAAACACAAAGGGGTAACATGAATAATAAACACCATAATAAAATTATTGTAGGATAACAACATGAAAAAATCATCCTTAAAATACCCTACTCATTATAATAAAGATATTAGATTTTACATCAACCAAAATTACTCTCACTTCAATTTAGCTTTATCTATATTAGGTTCTATATAATTACATAACCTAATTCGATAACAAATTAAATCCTTCTTGATGGATTGTAAATTGAATGTGATTAAAAAAATCATATCAATTGGGAGTATAAAACTAGGTTTATAGTTAGGCCTCTTTGTCGGACACTGGGTAAAAATTGATTTAATACCCAAAATATACCTTTTATGTTTACTGCACATATGTTTATATATTCTATAACCTATATACACCAGTAGTATATTGGAAAGGTTTTTATTTTATAGAAACCAATACAATATCTTCTTTACCAAAATATTAGGGTATTATAATTTATATAATATAATCCCATAGAATTATCCCTTTGGGTTTCAGTAATGTTCTCTAATTATCTCTCCAAAATAACTAAACCAATTCTTAGGAATAACGAAACACTCATATAATACCAATTTTTATGAATCAAGCCAAATAAACAAATTTATTTCCTTATTCTACATGAATAATCATTCCATCTCACAAATAGTATCCAAAACTGGAGAACTGAATGATTAATATCTTTGATGATTAGATATATAAGACATTTATTTTATAATATTTGTTAAAATGTCTCTATAATTAATCAAAACAATAATCCTTCTGGAACTATCATAACTTAAACTTATCTGCATGACCTAGCGAAATGGAAACACAAGAAAAGGATGAGATCAGATGCTTAGAAAGACTAAACATAAGAGATAATGATTATAGATCATAAGTGAGAATAAAATAATCATATGGTTATAATCAAGATTTATAAGAAAATTCTTACAAAAAAATAATACATCAAAAAATCAGGTCAAAAGGCTTGGTATAAAATATACATGAATCAAAAGTGTGTGGAAACATGATATAATAAATATGAACCTCTGTATATTAACACAATAAAGTGAAAAATCATAAAATGATTATGTATTTTAACTAAGGAACATACATTTGTATAGGGTAAGATTACTTTCATGAGTCAAAAAGTTATACCCATTTATTCAAGAAAAATTAATCAAACCCACATATACATAAATTTTATGAGTCACACAGTAACAACCAATATTAAAAAAAACAACTTTGTTCCAGTTAATACATATCTCATTAGAATTAAACATTAAACCAATTAATTAGAGGGTGATATAAGACCCCACACATCATCATCCATACCTATGAGTGCCAATTAAAAATCATCCACACATGACATAATAATTGTCTCATGGAAATAGAATGGGTTTCATAAAACATTAAAATGATAATTATTCACTTTTTATAGAATAAAGAACCCATTGAATGAAAATTTTATTTATATCATTTTCAAATTGAATTATAAAAATAAATCACTGAAAATTAGAATAAGAAATTTCCATGGAAAATAAGTCTGTATCAAATGATATTCAATACTTTTCTAGGCAAATAACATTAAATCAATATTATGGAACATATAATTTTTAAACCTTATAGATATAGTGTATACAATTAAAATAATAATATCATCAATCAATAAATATATAATATCAAGGTGAATACTCATTAATCAATGGAATCAAATATAAGTTATTAATTTAGGAAAGGATTTAGAAGAAAATTACGGTTATACCCCAAATATGATTAGGATTGATTAAGACATTTAGGGATCATTCCTATAAAATATAATTATATAACAATATCCTTCTAGGTAAATAATTTTGGTGTATCTTGATCATATATTAGATAAGTTAATGAATAATTGTTTTAATGAAATTTATTATGAATTTTAAAAAAACACATTTAAAATAATAAATATACATTATATTTTTTCTAAAAAATAGATATTTTTTAAATGTTGGAGAAAAAATATATTTTTTACAAAACATAAAAATACTGGGAGAAATATTCATTAAAATGAAAACTAAAAAATGACCTTTCATATGTAATAATTAAAAAAATCACTTCACATTTTTAAGAAAATAACAGGAGTTTCAAACATGAAAAATTAATTTAAAATAACTATGATATGGTCAATTAGTATAAAATGTCCTTAATAAATTTTTTAGGCTTACATAAGGACCATTTCAAAATCATACAAAGAATTTTGATATAGAAAATGGGGCTCCTCAAACAAAAAGAAGAAATGCGGGCAGTTTTAGTTTCAAGAATGAATTATGTTAAAATAAAAATAAAGTATGAACAAAATTATTTGATGTGTTATAAATAATACCTAAACCACAGATGAACCATATTTTGAAAACAATCATGACCATAAAATAATATTGACAATGTAACCCATATAGTTTTAGAATACATTTAATCTAAAAATACTTTCAATATTTATATATTTGAAATCTTAATAAATTTAAAATAGAAAATTATATGGCTCTTAAAATCTCATGAATATGGTAACATACATTTAATAGGTACTATATATATCATTCCAAATAAAACATGATGTATAATATGAAATTTATGGGTGAAATTTTGATATGATAAAACATTAAATTGTTTCCCCAGATAGTCTAATTCACTCTCTGATCCTCTATAAAAATGAATATCTTAACCACCTATTTTAAAAAAATTTCCATAAATATAAACATTCATAAATTTCATTTATAATTAATCACTACATGTATATCCCTTAGTTATTATCAATTTTTAATATGTTGTGTGAGTAATTTTGATTTTTTTGAACTAGTTTATTATTTAAGATGTTGTTCTTCAATCATTACCCAAATTTCATCATTAATAGATCATAAATTTCTTGGTAATTTTTTCATTGTAATTACTTATCATGTTATTATTTTTTTATAATTAGTTTGGTTATTACTCATGAGGATAATATTAGTGATGATATTATTTTGATTATTTATAATTAACGGATGATGTTGTAATAATTAATGGGTTATATATTTATATTTCCATAATAAAATAAATAAATTATAATAGAATTATTAAAATCCTATAATAAATTTCTAAATCCATCCTTTATAATAATTTATAACATTGTTCATGTAGGAGACTAAACCACCCCAATAAGAGCATACTTCAAAATATGTAAGAGTATGGTTATAGAAGATATTATTTTTTATTATATCATTATCACCATATTAGAAAGAAAAAATTTAGATTTTTTTAGTTTATAAATTATAATTTATATGAGTTCTAATGAGAAGTTAATTGAAAATTAATTTTTCATTAAAAAAAATCGTTTTTCCTCTTGGTATTTTTTGATTTATGTAGTTAGTGTTGAAATGAGAAAATATTTTTAATATAACATATATAATGACTATTTTATATTTAAATAGTACATATAATTAATTGAATAATATATATATTCACTAAAACCACTTTATTGACCATCCTTTAAAGGAAATGATGAAAAAAAGGTAACTTTCATGGTGGTTGTAGTCCTCACACACGCATGAGCACTATTTTGATTTTTTAGATTGAATGAGAGGGTAATAAATAATGGGTTTACCATAATAACAATTATGTTTCAGAATATTAATTCTAATAATTTGTATATATACATATTTTTATAGTGGTGTGATGGAGGGTGGATGGTTAGGACAAAAAATGAAATTAAAAGGCTAAGTAACACTAATGTTGAAAATTTGGATCATCTCTTGAAGTACACTTTTGAAATTAATGGAATTTCATACTATTTATGAGGATATTAGATGAATAAACTATACATAGGCTCTATAATAAGTAATTTTTGAACATTTTCATTGTAATTTGGAGCTTTTGGTGTGGATTGAAGTGGGTATAGGTGGGATCCTTTTATTAGAAAAAAGAGGGACAAATATTTGTAAAAAAATGATAGGTAAGGGATATAAATGGAATTGAAAGAGTCTTAGGTGATTTAGGTGGGTAAATATTGATGAGAAACATTTTTATTACTTTTCAACCAAAAATATTTCGAAGGTCATTGTCTTGGGTGCTCTCAAATGATGTGTGGTTTTTGGGGTTTTAGGTGATGTTGAGTGGCTAACCAATGCCATCTTTTAAGAGAAGAAGAAATTAAAACAAAAATTGTAAGGTATTTTGAAAACCAAAAAAAAATAAACAAACTAATTCGAAGGATGTTGGTGGGGGGGGGGTTGTTTCTTTTATATATAACAAGAATAATTATTATGGATGAATATTGTATTTATTTTTGTTTTTTATTTCATTTTTTGAATGAAATTGAGAAAACTCATTGAAAAAATGTATTTAGAAACTATTTTCATAAGGTGTAATTGATCTAACACTACAAATTCACTTAATTGTTAATAATTATAATTTAAATTATTCTCCACTCTGTTATGATCCCCTAATTCTGTTAAACCATTAACCCTACTGAATTTAACTTAACAGCAATGAGGAAATGAATTAAAAACAAGGCTAGTTTTAGAACTTTCAATCGTAACACCATTCATTGATTGATGATTGAAGGCTAGAATATGTTCAGTGATAAAATATAGAACATATCCATTCTAGATTTGATTATGAACTGAGTTTAGATATTATATTTGACCTTTAAAAATTGATCCATCTTTGTTATAGTTTACAGATTTTGATTGCACTCTCACAATTCACACAATTATCAACCTCATGTTTTATTGTCAATTTTACAATTTATTACTAATTTTATTTCAAATTTAAAACACAATTTATATATTATATATAGATAATTACAATATCTCATTGATTCAAAATAAATAAATTATTAAGCTAAGGGTTAGATCAGCTACTAACAAATAACACTTCCATGGGTGGTGTAGTAATCGTTGAAACATATTGAATGTGAAATGTTTTTTAAGGGTTTTAACCCAATATGTTTCTAATATTGATTTATAAACCAAATATTAAAATAAAATAGGAGTTAAATATATAATAACATACTAAATTATAGATAATCATAAATTTAATTGAAATAACAACAATGTTACAACAAAGAAGATAAAAATAATATCATTTTAGTGGAGATCCTACCTTGATAGATTACCTCCACAAAAGATGATCTAAAATGGAAAGAAACCACTAATAATATTTTCCCAATACTATAAGGAATTTGAAACCCCCTCTAAATGATAAAAATACGTTTATAAAGTGGATGGGAGGCTAGGGTTTCCAATCTTCTCAAGTTTAAATGGTAAATTTCTTCTCAATATTTTAATTCAACATGCAATGATTGTTTGACCTTAAGAACTCATGAAACATCTATCCTTCAAATTTAATTATTTATAAAAAAAATTTGCTTCTAGATTATTTCCAACTTTTTTCCCAATACAAGAAGATATTAAAAATTTATGTCTAAAATACTAAAATGTTATCCAATCTGTTGAGTCTAGCCCAAATTTAACATCATTGCCCATTTACTCCAACTAAATGCATGATTGAGCTAAGATTTTCTAAATAAAATGTGTATGAGATTTTTTAAATAACATAGTTACAATATTTTATGTTCAAATAAGTCACATTATAATATTTATGGCTGAATATTACAGTTAACATTAATGGGGAAATACTATAATTTTCATCATATTTTCAAATGAATGTTCTAATACAAAATATTAAAAAAATAAAAATATTTAACCCAAGGTGAGGAAATTATTTAATTTATCATCAAAAAAATATTAAATATTTTTTTTGGATTATCAAACTTATTATATAATTTAAATAATTTAAATTTATTTTAAAAAATTTGAGTGACATTATACTACCCATTATAAGACTTATTAATATTAACTAAAATTTTACTATGGTAATTATTTTTTTTTCTAAAAATATAACTTGAAACTTATTAAAAAAATTAATGTGATAAATAATATTTAATACCATTTAATCTTATTAAATTCCTTAATATATGAAAAATAGGTTCTAAATGAATACTATATGCGTTGAAGAACTGTTTTTTGTAGAAAAAATTCAATGTCTCCAGAAATTATATCAAATTAAATTCTAGCGAGATTAATGAAAATAATCATATAGAACCCTTTTACATGTATAACATGCCCTTAACTCCCCTTGTGTGTCTATTACAACCATTTAAAGTATATATATTAACCTTTTAATCAATATATTCAGTTCAAGTAAAATAATTATACTTACATGGTTTAATACACCAAAGATGTTCTTCATTCCTTTGTAATCAAATTTCATGACCCACTCACTTAATCACTACTAAAATTAAAAACATAAGATCCAAACCTAGATAACCTCACATTTTTTACATTTCATAACTCCCCAATTTATTATGATAATATATATTTTTTGTTTTATTGATTTTTTGAGTGTGTACAACAGTCGGATATCAGGTACAAACACATAGGTTGATTCTATATAGTAATGTAACAGATATGAATAGAAATGAATATATGGATCAACAATTTATGTAATATGATTTTTTTACTTAACATGGCTATAAAATTAATTGAGCATGAAAAATTTCACAAGACATGGTAGCGTGAAAATTTGTGTGTAGAATTTAATGACATAATTTTCCATGAACAAAATATCACAAATAAGGATTTCAAAGTCGAAAAAGTTTTATAATGGCACAATTGGTCATATAATCGATGGATTAAATTTTAATAAAAATCATCCCTTTATGATGAAATGTTAATAATGGTTATCACGATACCAATTCATTTTGAAAAAAATAAAAGTTTCATATATTCCACATGTAAATGATCATGTCACATAATATATATTTTTTCCATTTTTTACTATTTTTTTAAATTTAACATAAAAACTAATATTAAACATAAAAAAACTCAAAATAAAATTATAAATAGCCTCCCAAAAATTTCTCACCTACCCCGCACTTAAAATATTGCATTTTTTCAATGTAAACCAATGAGATGACATGTTCACATGAAATTTATTATTTTAAAAAGGAAAAATAATATTAAAGTGAAAGAGTTAGGAAAAATCTGATATTCCCAAGTGATCATGGGGTCTTTTAGTTTGATGAAATTGAATAAATGGGTGGGAAGTTCCTCAATGTATTTCCTCAAACATTTCCCATTGACTGTAAAAACCCTTCCTGTGTCCTCTTTTGTGATCTCCATTGCACCATAAGTAAAAAAATTAGATATAACACAAGGCCCTAATCATCTAGAACACAACTTACTAAGCATTAGTTTTAGTCATGAAATATAGTTAAGGTCTTTCTCTATAACTTTAAAATTCATTTTTTGGATCATTTTATCATTATATGCTATTTATATTTCTTTATAGGGCCTTGAGTTCTCATATAACAGAAATCGAATCTCATCAATCTCTTGTATTTATAGATTCCTTTGAATTCCATGTAGTCCAAATAAATGTTTCATTGCTTTATATCTCAATATGCTCGATGATCGAACTGTACGAGGATATGAAAAGATTTCCTAAAAAACAATTAGGGTTGGGACATAATAAGGGTAGTTTTAAATGCTATCCTATAAGCCCACAATGAATTATATAAGCACTTCTTCATGTACATTATATTTTTTTTGCATATTTTTCCCCTAAATTTGTTTTAAATTATGATTTGAAACTTCACCCTAGACATATGTTTCGGTGTGTTATGGAGTATAATTTTTATGCCTCACCCCATACTTTTGAAGGAGAGAAGCTAAATTTTTATTGAAAAAGTGTATCCATTGGTTAATAAGGATGGCCCTTTGTACTCCAAACCTACAACAATTTGATCCTTGAGAAAATACACTACAATAAGAGAATAATTAGTCTTGGTGGACTTGGCATTAACCCATTTTATAATATAATCAATGAAAAAAAAATGTAAAAGAAACAAAATGAAATATTAAAAGGACCCATAAATCATTTACTAAAACACCCAAAATCTCATTGAATAATACAGGTTGTTGGGGATTCACAAGTCTACTTGAAATGTTGATAGAGTGTGGGTAATAAGAGCATGAATTACAAAACTCATGAGCATAATGGAACAATATAGGCCAACATAATCAAGATTATGTGACCTTCATAGCCATACATTGGGGTAAAATGTGTCCACCATAATAAATTGCATGAAAAAAATGTAAAAAAGACACGAAATCATGAATAGGCACACATATCATAATGACATGGTCACAACACATGTGTGAGAGGTGGGGATCACCCCACACATAAAACACAACCCTCATTTAAATTTTTGTACATGATGTTTCTTTTAATTTTTCCAAAATTTATATTTAGTATTTTAGTTCAAAATGTCTTTATACCAAGGATTCATACCTGAGATAACATAGAAATGTACCTTAGAGAAAGTGTTCATAAGTGTTATTGGTCAATGGTTTTAAACTATAGTGTGTGAGTAATCCTACTCATGTGGTCCAATAATGTATTTTTCAAACTTTATTTTTCATTTATCAATATCAAATTCTTTAATAAGGATAATCCATTGGATAATTCGATGATTTTTATTTAGCTTCTTAAAATGGTACCCCAGAGCTACATTTTCATAGAAAACAACAACCTTAGAGCCTAATAAATATGAAAAAAATTAATCTTAAAAAAATATAATATAAATAAAATCCTTTAATGTTGTGGTGTGATTTTCTTGGGCATAATCCAAAGTCCTCGGCACATAATCAATCACATGGGACAACCCTTCCACCATTCGAGATAAGACAGGTCCAACCACAAAGTTAAATTCCTTACACATAAGATCGAAAGGAAGCACCCACCGGGGGGGATGTATGATCAGTGGAATAGTGAGACACTTATTTATCACATCAAATTATACCATGCATGAATCATCAAAAACGAAGTCAAAATCCATTTGAACCAATCAAGATAAGGGATGAGAGATCTTACAAAAATATCTGATGAAGTGTTGATAAAAGTTCACATTTCATATGAATTATATTAAATCAAAAACATATAAACAATATAGAAAGGATGAAATAATATTTACCATAGATCTATCAACCTCTATTCCATGTTTTGACACGACATTACCTAATACAATGCAATTCTCAAACATGAAATGAAAATTTCAATTTTCAAAACTAGATTATTCTTAATGAAATGATTCAAAACCTCTACCAAACTAAAAATAAATTCATCAAATTAAGATCTATAAAATTTAAAGCATTCATAAATACCTCCATCCATGTCTGAATTATATCTGAAAACATGCATCTCTAGAAGGTATCTGGGGAATTGAAATTTTCAAACAGAATACTTTGGTAGGAAAATGTACAGAATGTATAAGTGAATGTTGTTTTCTATTGATCCTATAGAGCTATAAGAACCATAAAATATCAAGAAACACCATAGAAGAAACAATATTGTGTCTTCCTAGTTAGTCTATCAAGTATTTGATCAAAAAAATGTGACAAAAAAATGGACATTTCAAGTGGATTGATTTTGATTCTAAAATCAATGCCCACATGCCAAATATTTTGAACCCATATTAGAAATAAATCCGCTCTCCCATTTATAATATTATTAAGACCAATTTTCATTTGCACAACATGAATTAGACTCACCCACTTGGAATCTAAAATATAATAAATGATACCTACCTAAAGAAACATTTAAACTTCTTTTTTAACAACTTCTACATCAGTTGGATTAAGTATCCTTTTTGGAAACCTATATTTTTTTCCCAAAATCTAAATGTGTCCTATTTATGGAGATTGAGGGTCTAATAATAGAAATGTTGGCCAAGGTCCACATTATTTTTCTAATTTTCTCACTCAAATGGTTTAAAATTTCTTTTTCACTTAAAAAGGATATTTTTATCAGCGATAATAGGTAATTTCTCACCGCTCAACAAGAATGAGTGTTTGATATTTTGTGGAAATGTATTGAGCTACTTGGGGGTGTTATATGGATGAATACATTAACGGAACAAGAATATTTTCACAATAGACATCTTTATCAGAATATATAATCAAAAGTGAGAGAATAATGCATCAAATACATCATCATATTAAATATTAATTTCATAATTAGAGTGAAAATTAGAAAATCATAATATTAATTCACTGAAAAATTAAATCCAAGAGATTTTTTACATATAACATGATGTTTACGTAATATTAGACATCGAAATATAACCAATTCACATAATATCTCTACAAATATGACAATCATAATTCAAGTAGCTTTTACTTAGTGGTTAAAAATGAGGGATAACAAAATTATAATGG
This sequence comes from Viscum album, assembly GCA_963277665.1. NCBI lineage: Eukaryota > Viridiplantae > Streptophyta > Magnoliopsida > Santalales > Viscaceae > Viscum > Viscum album. The sequence continues at coordinate 1,229,322,140 of OY728128.1, forward strand.
TCCTTTGAGTGGTAATTCATGGGGCCCATTGCATTAAATATAATATTTTTCCCCAAACCCCTTGGAAAGTATACCCCCATGGATATTTATGAATATTTTAATAGTTTTGAAGAATATCATACTTAGGAAATAGGGAGCATGAAAATTTATCAGATCATACTCCATGTAAAGCATTCTAAAATATAATAAAAAGATCACGTCTCTTACCAAAACATGTACATTTTCATGGACTCCAACTAGATGTTTTTTATCTTTATTCATAAACTGCACCACTAATATCATCATATTTAACTCACAAACCTAGAAATAAGAGAATACTGAGCGAGGAACCACATTTACGGAAGGTACCAAATCACATAAATCCCAATAAAAGTGTAATACCATATGGAACATGATATGGTGAATGTCCACAGACACTTTCACTTTATTGGAATTTCTTGAGTTGGTGTAATTGGTTCTTGAACATTCATTCCAAGATTGATCCACTACCTTCCCTTGAGAACTATTCAATTGGCACCTAGTTATTTTAAAAATTTGGTATACCTTGGGATTTTTATTAATAGACTCAATAAGAGAGATTTTTATCTCAAAATTCTTGAATATCTCCAAAAAATCTTTTTTCATCACTTATTGAACCATCTTTTTGGTTTGAAAAAATATATTTGGAAAGTGAAGGGGTTCATAATGAGCATCATCAATCCTTTTCTTACCATTGTCTTTCTCAATTAGATTTTCATAAATTAGTTTTAATTGGGGTTTCTCTTGAGTTATGGTGAATCCAAATCAACTGATATATGTAGATGGGTCATTATATTTATTACCACATATCAATGTGATTGGAATAACATTCCCCTTATGATTTTGAGTAAGTTGGGATAATATATACAGATTTCCTACTTTCAAGTTCATGGAGGGAAGTGACAACTTGGATCATTTTTGTCTTCAACTCCATCAACTATGAACCATGAAGATTCAATTCATTTTTTTTATTAAGAAAAAATTATTTCAAAATTTATACAATATTTGAATCTAACTTTGGTTGAGAATTACATTTTTTTGACTTGTCAATGCTTGGGATTCAAATCTCCATTGGGTTGGTTAAAAACCCTATTAGTATGGTGGATGATGTAGGATGTTTTATTGAAAAGGGGTATTTTGTTTTTATTTAGATCCATTCCTCATGTTGAAATGATACTTCCACTATTGGTTGTATATTGGTGTAGAGGAATCATAATTATTTTGGGGATATGGTTGTTGTTGCTGCAAATTTGGTCACCTAAGAAAATTTGCTGCACAATGCACTATATCATGTAGTTGGGGGAAACAATCAGTTGGGTGGTCTGTTTCAATGAAAATTCTAAAAGGCCGCATAGGAGTGGACTAGGATTTATTTTGAGCCAAATAAATATGTCTCACTGTAGTGGTTAATTCTTCCATCATAGTGTATATTAAATGATTCTCAAGAGAAGAAGAACATACTTAATGTATTCCTCTAAAATTTATTATACCTGGATCACAAAATTGATGGGATTTTTTTTCATATAGTCAGTCAAAAAACATGTAGCTACTTATGTCTTATTGACAAATTCCCCACTACCTGAAACATCCACTATAATTCTATCTATAGGTGCGAGGTCTTCATAGAATCTTGGGATTATGAGTTTCTCACTATTTTGGTGATGTGGGAATCTAGCATACAAAATATTTAAATTCTCCCAGCACTCATAAATTGACTCCCATTAGTATTTTATGATTAATGAGATACATATTTTAAATGATGTACTCCTTGATGATGGAAAAAATATCTATATGAAAATACATTTCAAATTATTCCAACATGTTACATATTTACGTTGTAAATAATACATACATTTTTTTGTAGTTTCATCAAGTAAGAATGATAACTATCTTATTTTATTTTTGATATTTATATTTATTTCTTGTTTTCATGGTTGATAAAATCACATAAGATTATTTTAAAAGTGTTTTTAATTCTCTCCAGATAGGCTATGAAATTTTTCAAAAAGGTGTATCAATCAAAATTGTAGATAGAAGTATGATTTATGGTTCTAGTATGCAATAAAAATATGACCGAAATTAATATATGGTGAATCCAATTCCTGAAAGGTTACACGAATTTCATTATTATTATTTTCAGACAATTTTTATGGTTTTATATTTGATTTATTATTTCTTCCACTTTCAATATTCCTAGAATAGAGGAATTACCCATCTGGGTGAATGTTGAAACTTCTCATATAAAAAGATTGTATGATTCAATACCTAAGGTTGTGTCAATCATAAGGTCAAGATATAATATATCCACATGCTTAGTTTTTTAATAAATCAAATAAAAATGAAATTAATAAAAGTGGACTATAATAAAAAATTATAATATTGAGATGACGGCCCAAAAAAGACTTAAAAAAATAAAAAAATGAGAAAGGGGAAAGAAGAGAGAAATAAGATAAAAAGTTAATGAAGTGAAAAATAAAAGAAATTCTTTTTTTAAAATATATAGTTGAATCCCTGTATAAGATTCAAATTTATACGGTGTTGCTGTGGGATCTCTAAAATTATGTGTGTTTTTTGGTTTTTTCGGTGCAGTAAAGTGGCTAACCATGGCCATCTCTCAAAGGAGGCATAATTTAAAAAACATTTTAAAGGGTTTTTAAATATAAAATAAAATAAAAGAAGCACAAAATATAAAATTATGGTGAGGGGTTTGTTTCTCATTTAAAAACCATGTATAAGTATGCTTGAAGAAGAATATATTTGTTTTTTAAATGAGATTGAGAAAACACAATGAAAATATCTTTTTTAGAAAAACTTTTAGAAAGTGTAATTGATATATCTCTACCTATTTACATAATTATTACTTATAATAATATAAATTAAACTATACCGAATTTTGATCCCAAAACTTGTCAATCCTTGTACCCAGTTGGAGTAAACATAACCATAATGAAGAAATGAAATAAAACTTAAGCGAGCTTTGAGACATACAATCATAGAACCCTTCTCCAATTGATGTTCTAAGAATAATTTATGGTCAATGATAATTTAGGAAACATATCCATTTATAAATGAGGATTAATGTATTTTAGGGATTATATTTTAACTCTATAATTTAATCTCATACTGTTTTATTTTATGTATAATATTGATATCTTACAATTCACAGTATTCTCAACCTCATGTGTTTTTTGTTAATAGTTCAATTTCAATCATAGAATATTTTAAATATAAAAGTAAATTATTATATAATATTATGTGATTTATATTATTTAATTTATTCGAAATAAATAAATGAATAAATTATAATGTAGATTGATTACAATGAAAATTACTCTTTTATGGTTGTTGAAGTCATCGTAGAAACATTTTCCATGTGCATTGGTTTAGGAGGGGTATAACTCAATAACATTTTAACTCTTGAGTTATATTCCAAATAACTAAAATAAATAATAGTTTAATTGAAACTAACATAATAAATGGGAGATAAATGGAAATTTTATTGAAAGGACAACAATATTACAACAAACATGGGGAAAGAAAGACCATTTTGGAGGATATCCTAGCTTGATATCATTTTTCCTTCAATGGTGAATTGAAAAGAAAAAATAATAAATTCTTATATTCTCCAAATACTATAAGGTAGTTCTAACCCCATCTAAATGAGAAAAAAGATTTATAAAGTGGAAGGGAGGATAGGGTTTCAAGTCCTTGCATATGTGAATGTGAAATTCAGACAAATATTTTTGGTTAACCTATAATGAATGTTTAAACATAAAACACCTAAATAAGCTATCCTTACAGAGGAATGATTTATGAAAAAAATTCTTCAATATTATTTCCAAATTTTGGTCCAATGGGAGAAGGTTTTAAGAATTTACTATCTAAATACAAAATTCATGTCCAATATAGAGAATTCAGTCCATATTGGACTTCATGTCCACTTTACTCGAATCGAAGGAATGATCCAGCTTAGATATACTAAATCAAAGACATAGAAAATTGATGAAGTAACACGATTAAAAATTTTGAGTTCAAAGAAGTTATAGAAAAAAAAAATTTATGGCTAAAACTCTATAGTTAATTTTTGCGTGAAAAACTAGAATTCTCATTAAATTTTAAAATGAATGATCTAATCCAAAATATTCTTTAAATAAACATATTAATGAAAAATTTATAAAATTATTTAATTTATTAATGATATAATATTCAATAAAACTATGTTTTATCATAGGTTTTCTGAATTTTCTATGTTCCAAAATGATTCTGTAATATTTGAGTGAAATTAGATTTCCATTTTCAAGAGTTATTAAACATGATCGAAATTTAACCATGTTAATAAATTTTTTCACTAAAAATATAATATGAAACTTGTTAAAAAATTTAAATCTTATAAATTATATTTTTGAGACCGTTTAATATATTTGAAATCTCAATATATAAAATTTATCTTTTAAATTACGACTTATAATGTATTGCGGAACTATTTTTATAGAAAAAGTAATTTTAATCATTTAGTGTTGAGAATATTATTTAAAATTTATTACTATTTAAATATGTTTTAATTAATTTATATATGTTTTTAAACATCATATTAGAGTCTTAATTTTAAAATATATTAATTTAATTCAAAATAAAAATATTTTTGAAAGTGTCATTCCTCGAAAAATAATTGTTTTACCATCGTAACTAATATTTATATCTGTAACATATCATTATATTTAATTGTGAAACTAAAATTATTAAATTTTATGAACATTTTTATCTAAAATTTGAAAATAATTCCTTGAAATAAAATTTCTAATGGTTAAAAAATTTAAGTTTAATACTATTAGACTTAACATATAAAAAATATTTTTATAAAATAGTGTGTTTTTAAGAATAAAATTGATATGTATTATAAATATATCAATGTAATTAAATTTCATGGTATGAATTCATTGAGTAAAAAATTAAGTAATATTTATTTGTCTTATAAAGTAAGGGAAAATTTAAAATTACCATTAACATTATTAATTAAAAGAAATGAATAAAAATAAGGTTTAAATTAGAATAAAATGTGACTTATGTTTTTAAATGTTAAAAATTGGGTTTATAATTTAAAAATGATATTTTAAAATACATAATTTTTATTATTAAATAAATATTTAGTGAATTATATTTTTATAAACTTATTGGTCGTTATAATATTTTGGTATGGTCATAAAATTTATAATTTTGGTAAAAACTGTAATTTTCACTATTCACATAAAAACAGTAATTTTTAAAAAATACATAATATTCATATTAGGATAATTTTTAGATTCAGAATTCAAAAATGAAATTAATTTTACAAAATTAAAATTCTAAATTTCTAAATTTTTTCTTTTAGATGAAAAAAATATATAAATAAAACTATTTTTAAAAAACAAAATACCTTTTAAAACACTAGTTGTTCTTAATCCTATTTTGTATGTATTTCTTATTTATAATAATACTTTGTTAATGGGGTTTTTTTTGTTTTTTAGTAATATTAATCTAATATGCAACATATAATTTTATTTTGGTGTGTGTTTGAAATAAACTATCAGACACAATATTTATTTAAGTAAAATACATAGAGAATCTATAGTTGATACATACTCAATGTTTCCAAAATTCTGGTACTTCCCCATTCCAATTTACCCCCCCCCCTTCCAAAATACTCTAAATCCTTCCCTATACTAAAAGTAACCCAAAAAGTAAATTCAAAGGCCTGTATTAGAGGAGAATTATCACTTGAAAAAGCAAGGGTCATTATATAGATGATGTAGGACTATTACTAAATTAAAAAAATATAATAAATGATACCATTTATTTGAACTTTTACTTATATCATTAAGAAATTATTATATTAGAAGACAAGGAATAAACATATGGTTACCCATAGAAGTAATTTGATATCGTAATCATGTCGTATGAGATATCCAGTGGGTGTATCATAATGGTTTCTGTGATATAATTGATTTAAATCATACATAGACATTCATAAGGGAAAATAGGTTGAGTGTGCATGATGAAATATCCTTCTAGGGAGAAGGGATAGGTCATGTGTGTTTTACAAGGTCATACATTAAGTGATAATACACAATGTTTATACTGCATTGCATTTGACTTTCTAAATGACACTTTTTTCCTATATGGGGAAAAACTGTGTGGATGGGAGTTCATGGAAACCTGGTTAGTGAACGATGACTAGAAATGTATGGTAATATTTTTTAATTTATTTCTATTGATGTATAAAAATTTATTCATTAATCGCGATTATGAAAAAGGATTATCGGTGGTATCCTAATTGTTTGATATTCACACCCTTCATAGGTATCTCGATGTGTGTAAAAATTTATAGTCAAGGATCTATATTATGGAAATTCCCCAATAGATTGATCCACCATATGTGGGGATCCATTTTGACAAAATTTATAGGGTACTTTTTTCTATTTTGATATTCCTTGGGGTTTTTTAATTATTTTCTTTCAATATGGTTTCTTCAATGATGATTGTTAAAATTATTTCTTCCATGATTGGTTTACCCTAAATGTCATATGATCTATATTTAACGTATCCCTAGGACACTATTTAGGCCATCACTGCATTTCGACAATGTTCTACACAATATCAAACATGATTTTCCTTAATGGAGCATCAAAACTGGTATCAAATATATTTTTTATTTTGATTTACTATTAGGGTTTGGTATGTTGGAGATAAAATAGTACGAACATGGGTATGAAGCTATTCGTGGCTATAAACAATATATGAATAGAGGTAAAATGAGATAATATGAAAATGGGGTTAGAATTTGTTTTTTGTGATGTTACAGTCTCATATTTATCATCTAGTATATTTATTTTGTTTCGATTTGTTGTTTTTTCACTTAAAACAATTTCCAAGAGTGAGTGACTTTATGCATCTAATGCAGACACATTGGTTCACATTTCATTTGTATGATTAATTATGACTAATGAAGTCTTAAATTAATAAAATATCATAAATATTATATTTAGAATATTCCTAGATACATCATTGGTGAAATTAAATTATTTATAATAGAAAATTCCTTTATTTTTATTAATAGTTATGTGACTAATGTGTGGGTACTGGTGACATGTTCTTAAGTGTTGGTATGTACATGGGGGTTGTACCTCATTATTGTGGGAAGATCTCTATGGTGATATCCATTGAATTTTTGGTGTGTGTGAACTTATTAATTTCATATATACATATATATATATAAGTTATTAAGGGTATTATTAAGTATTCATTTGTGATTTAAAATAATGTAGCATTTTTAAACTCATATGGTTCCACCAGGGGACCAAGGTGAAGACTCTCTCTAAGTAGGCGATATTTATATTATTCCTAAATATGTCCATGATGGTTAAAATAATCATTATTCTAATATTTATCTTATGGTTTTTAAAGTAGAGTTTCTTTAATCATGTATTTTATATATCATGTTGGTGGGTGGGAGAGGTTACTATTGGGGATTTACTATGGTGGAGGATTTTTAACAATGAATTCTAGCAACTACCCCCCCCCCTTTAGTGGATGTGTGGGCCTAAATATATAAATTATTTTATAGAAATTAATTAATGTATATCTAATATTTTTGATATTTTTTTTGACCAATAATGGAATCTGGAATCTTATATTCTATAGAGACTTTCTAGGAGATGATGGGATTTTAGGATACAAACTCAGAGGCATGGGGTTTTGTCCTAGAAAGCTACCAATGTACAATTTTTCAAATATTTCTTCGTTGAGATGCTAATTCTGGATAGGCATTATTAGTACATGTAACTTCAACAGGGGTGAAATTTATGGATAAATATGCTACCCATTTTTTGGAGTTGATATTTTTTTCTCTATAGTAGGAAAAAATGATGCTCAAAAGGAAAATGGGATTGAAATTGTCCTTTATCCTATAGTGACATGTCATGTGAGGAAATTTGAATTGAAATCATACACATATGTATTGAATAATGAACTACCTATTAATAATTTACGAATATATGGAAATAAATTGCAAATTCTATCATTACTCAGGGGGACAGATAGTGGCCCTTTGAGTGGTGTCATTGGTGCCTCTTCGAGTGATATGAAGACAAGGTAAAAAGAAATATTATAGTGTTACAAAAGGTAGTTAAGGTTGGTAAGGTTTTTTTCTCTCAAAGCATTGAGAGGGACCATTCTGGTGTTCTTTCACTATGGGATGATTGGGAATTACTATTAGATGTTTACCAGTAGACCAAGGGAGTGAAATTCATGTGAAAAAATGGGATATATTTAGATATTTTGTAAATGGTTATCCCAACTATGTATGTGTAGCATAATAGGATAAAAACATTATTTGATATCTTTTTTAGGTTAAACAATGAAGGATAAATAAACAACGCCATAAAGTTTGGGTTAGGGAGCTGTATGAGGGTCACAAGATCACTAGGATAGACACCTTAGATTTTAGTTTAAAATTCGAGTCAAGGATCATTGAGGAAGGTCCAAGGATTATATAAAGGGTTTTAATTATTTTTACTAGGTTCGAACTAACATATATGATGGTATTTTTTCTTATAGTGGAATCAAAATGATTATCTGGATTATTTAAATAGCTCGGTTTCATATTGGTAAATCCCATTATTTTATTTATTCTTTAATTTTATCTATGTTGGGGTTGACCATAGTGTTATCTTATTATCTTAATATATTTATATACCTATTGGGAAGATGATAGATCAATTTTATGGGTGTATTTCATGTTTTGTAGTGGTTGGGGTTAATTTTTAATTATTGGATTTTCTGTTCTTTTAAATGAAAAGTTTTGATTTCATTTTCAAGAGGGATTTATATACAAAGTTTTAGGATCACATTGATTTATAATGAAGGAGGTTGTATTTTCCCACTATTATGGGAGATGAGTATGTTATGGTAAAATATTAGGATGTTGAAGTTGGTAGGGATGAAATTTATTTCAGCATGGTGGGAGCCATATTTTATTCGCAAGCTTGTATGGTTATTACAATAGATGAGTCAACTATTCCAAATACTTTTACCCTAGTTTGGGACTAGTTCTTTTATTTCATTTCAAATGTTTTTTGGTCTCTTTCCTAATATGGAGATCAATTTTATGACTTTTTTCATTATAGGTTTAGATTCTATATCGGTTCACCTGTATCTTATGACCCCGATTGATCTACGGGAGTTGAAGTCATAACTCAATGATCATAAGATGAAGGGTTCTTTCCATCCGAGTATCTCTCATTAGGCTTCCTCGATTCCATTTTCCAAAAATGAAGATGGTGGTATTAGGCTATGTGTGTATTAATGGAAGCTAAAATAGGTTACAGTGAATAACTAATATATGTTTCCTAGAATTAGTGAACTATCTTACCAATTGAAGGGAGATTCATGGATTTCCAAGATTGATATGTGATTGAGTTATGATCAGCTATGGTATAGTCCATAAGATTTATCAATGGTGGAATTATGAAATAATTAAGAGTTTTATGAGTATCATTTGATGTTATTCAACTTGCAGAGTGCACCAACAACGTTCATGGATCTCATGAATCAAATTTTCTAACCTTACACGGTCTTCTTTATCTAAGTGTTCATCAATGAAATCTAGGTATAATTGTGAAATGAGGATTAAAATGTGGATAAAATTTATATATTATCTATAACACTTTATAAAAATCAACTATATGTAAAGTATTATAAGTTCAACATTTGAATTTAAGAGGTGAACATTCATGGATATGTTATCTGAGGGGTAAGGATCTCAGCTTACCCCAATAAAGTGTAAGGAATTATATCTTGGGATTGATCCAAGATTTTGTTTGAAATCTTGGTTTCCCATATGTTGGTAAAGTATTATAGGTTGTTCATTATGATATTCCCTCATTTTATTGAAACTATGACTGGGAGGACCAAAAAAGTGTTAAATTTCGAGTGGTCTAGTTGTTACACCAATTTTATATATGAGTTTATAAAGAGATTGAATTCCATTATGATTTTAATTTTTACTGGCCTCAGTGTTAGTTATATGGTTTGTTGTGATGCATTAGGATTCTGACTAATAGATTATCCAATATAGAGGGATCAGGTAGTCACTTTCGGTTCTTGTTATCTATGACCTAATATGTGAAACCACCCTACCAATGAAATGGATCTTTTAGTTGTTTTTTATGACATGAAGTGTTGGTTTTATTAACTTTCTATAGACTATATGAGTTTAGGGTATATATTCAACCAAGGAAAAAAAATTTGTGGTTGAGGAGTTGGGTTGAGTATCTTTTACATTCTACTTCATGCTGAAATATTCCCTAATAAATAGATTTTTTTTGATATTATATGAGAAGGATATACTAGGAATTGGGAGTACAGAATTATAGATAATAGTGATAACTAATGAAATTTTACATAATTTTTGGATAAAAATTCTGGTGATCTAGAATTAGTAGTTTATACTCATTTTTCGATCAATTAATCTCATGTTAATGTAGTAAAATCCATCCAGAGGTGGGATGGGTCTACAAAATAATCCAAGGGGTTATGATGCCATGTGGGTGTTATTAGATAGATTAATGGATATTCCCATTTATTTTATATTAAAAATATTCAATATTTAGATGTGTTAGAATGATTATATGTATTATAAGTAGTATGTTTGAGTGGTGTGCTTGAGAGTATAGTGTCAGGTCAAGATGAATGTTTCAAATCAATATTCTAGAAGAGCTTATAGAGGGCCATGGTGACACAGTTGATAATATTTCACCAATATAGAAACAAACACTTTTTATACATAAATATTACTTCTTATTAGATGAATATTAAACAAACACATTAAAACTCTGTCTAAAACTACACAGTTTTAGTGTATTTAGAAACTAGGATACATAAAAAATGGATACATAAAATATTTACATCATCTCCCATAATTTTGTTCTCACATTATACCAATATTTTACATATCCGACATAAAAAAATCTCTATAAACATGGTCAAATAAACCTAAAAATGGTGATATTTGACTTTTAGTAAGAGTAATCATAGGATATATCGATTGGTTATCATAAGAAAGTATATGATAAGAATAATTGTATGAGATGATGGTGAAAGTTCATAACTAGTCTATTAGAGATCATAATCATTATCCATGGAAAAATTATTTAACATTTAAAAAAACAAGAATAATAAGAGTTTGGAATCATCATAAACCAATTATAATCAATGATTACAAATCAAAGGCATAATAATTTTCAAACCGCATAACACCATCGTAAGGATAAAACCTCTATCAGATATCATGTTTAACTACTGAGACCATCATATCATAATGGAATAGAAATAAAAACAAGTTCCCCATATTAAAATGATCTGGGAATCACCACTTGCTTCCTATAGTGGAATACGAATCCATACTTGTTACCCATATCATATTGGATCAGGAATCCTGGCCTTTTTTTGATAGTGGGTCAAGCTTGTTAACCCATTTTGCATAATTATTTCATTAGATATAAATATTTAACCAATTTAATTGAGGTATATATAATTTTTGGCCCACCTATCACACAATGATAAATATATATAAATATATATGGGTCACATGATCATAAAAAATTTACCGTATAATTACATCATAAATTTTTCAATGAAAATAAGATTCATAAACATTTCATTATTTAATCATTTTTAACCCATAAAAAATAAACGTGTCTTATAAACATTCCATCACCATAATAAAAAACCAAACAGGGAATGAATAATGATAGTATCATTGGAATAGATCCCCATTAAATCATAATAAACATCATAGGATGGTATCATATAAGATAAATTATATTAAAATATCAATAAAATATTTTTTAAAGAAAATACCATTTTTGGTATGAAAATATTTATTTAAATTCCAAAAAAAATCAAAATTAAGAGGGACAAAATTTTCTTTGATTTTTTTTAAAATATTTATAAGAATCTTAAAATAATTTATCAGTCATGGTGTTGGGAAGTCCTATTCATGTAGAGTATGTTAAAAAATATTCCTTTCACTTTTTTGATAAAAAGTAAAAAGTACCTCATTTGGAAAAATAAAATAAAATTACATTGATTTTTTAATATAAATTAATACATGGAGAAAAATAAACTAAAAATAAATAGGAAAAGAGAAAAACATTCTTGGAAACATTTTATAGAAAACATATACATGGCATAAAATTATTCTCAACCAAAGGGTGAATAATTTCTCTTCTTCTTCAAAAAAATTCCAATCATTTTTATTTATGAAAGAGAAGAAAATTTTATTATAATATGAATATTACATGACTAAATATATTATAATTCAATTAGGGTGGTTTATTAAATCGGGATGATGTGGTTTCTTCAATGGAGATTAAAGCAGAAATAATAATGGATAAAATGGGATTGAAACATGAATCCTTTACCACATCAGTATCTTTTAAGTCGTAAGAAAAATGAAAGAAATAATTCAGATGAAACATTAAATATCATGAAAATAAAGAGTTTCATGATATAAAACATCAAAATTTCAGTATATTCACTTCATAAAATAATATAGGTGCAGACCATAACATATTTTTTGATGAAGGTAATTTTATGTGATAAACCATTACTAATTTGGTAATCTCATAATATAAATCCCATGAATGTGATAAAATTATACATATTTTAAAAATATAAACAATATTAATAAAAACATTTATAAAATAAATTTAGGGGTAGTGTATACACAAAAAAATGAAACACATGGTAAATCTGTCTTATGTATCACAAAACTAAAACTGAGACGAGAAACCCTTAACTCAAGCACCATATTGATTCGTATGAGTTAAAATATCTTGTATGATAAATATATAATTTAGTATAAATATATCCCTTGAAAATATTTATTCAAAAACTATTATTTACAATACCTTTATAATTTGAAAATATTTTTTTTATAAACAATTATTCCTTATAATGGACATTAATGTGAAAACTGGTATGTTTTCCTTACATGTTTTAGATCAATGGTTCTGATACATGAAACATGGTCATAGAATCATTATATATGGAATATTAATCATGAAATAATAATCTTATTTATTAATCATATAAAATTGTATAATTATTTCTACAAAGTGGCGATGAAAAATGAATAACATTACTTCATGGAGAGGGTAATCCGTATATATACATGAGTGATTTTTCCTCTTTTCAATGTTTTGAATTTAATTGAGTGAAATAATAATTAACCATTATAGAAACATAATAACATCATAAATAACATATAAATTTATTAAATCTATCAACACATTTAACCATGTAAAGTGGTGATGAAAAAATAATTAGAATGCTACATGGAGACAATGACCTATACGTACACACAAGTGATGTTTTTTTTATTTTTATAGGATATGAAAAAGTTGAATAATTGTTTTAAAATAATCATAATTACAATTAATTTCATTTAATATTCTTAATTACTTATATTTTAATTGATACAATATATTTATGGGAGGTAGGATAAGAAAAAAATTGAAAAATATTGGTTTATAATTTTACCAATTTATTCCGAAACCACTTTTGGATAATTCCTCAATCCATGAAACAATAATATTTCTAAAAATAATAATCTTGAGGATGTATTTTAGGATTATAGGAAGTTATTATGTCATGCATATTAATATCAATAAGGCTTAAGAAGTTTTATTAATGAAGTAGATGAGGTTCCCTGTTACATGTGAGGGGAGGGGCACCCTTAAAAATTCTTAAGTATTAAATTAATATAAATTATTTTTTAGATTTTTGGGGCTCCAGATTGATATTTTTATCTAATAAGATTATTAAAAATAATAATCAAATCATAAAAAATATTTATATAATTTTAGGTGTTGTTTTATCCTTCATCTCTTAGTATTAAGCCCCTTTAACTGTTTTGAAAACTACAATAATAAGATTTTTTAAGGGTCAATAATTTTAATATATAAGGGAAATTTAACCATAAGTGGAAAATGGTTTATATTATAGACCACATTATTTCAAATTGGACAAATTTATGTATTTTAATGAATTTCAATCCATTTAATAAAATATTATTTGAAATAAGATACCATTAATGTCATTTTCTAGACTACTGAAAAAACATGACGTTAATGTCAACATGATTGAAATTGAATTCCTATAAAAAATTAAAACCTAAATATTATTATATATTATTTAAAAAAATAATAAAATAATAATGAAACCAAATTTTATAACATTTAATATTTTAGAAATCATTTATCATATTTTTCTATTTATTGAACAAATACAGTGTCAGCGTTATTTAAAAATTTGAATTAATTATTACATAAATAAAAATTAAAAACTAATAAACAAGATAATTAAATAAATTTATATTTGAAGTAATCATTCTTAACAAAACATAACCATTTTTTACACATATGAAAAAATATTATAGATATTAAAGTGCAGAGAGTTATATTTTGTATTTGTCCTTTTCTTAACATAACATAAAGGTCATCATCAATGGAAAATGACACCAAGGATATATATTTTTGTAACTTAGATGATATATGATTAAATAAAAACATATAATAGGATAAATACATGTGTTTTATAAAATATTAGGCCTTATCCCGATGTTTTAACCATGTTTTTACCAATCTTACCCTCACCACAGTATCAAATATTTAGCAAGGTTACTATCACTAATCTCAAAAAAAGAACCTATTTAACAAATTTTATCCTTAAAATTCCAAATGTTTAATCTTTTTTTAATTATTAAAATTTTATAAGTGGAATAAATCTATTTCCAAATAAGTTTGGGAAATACAAAAAAAATCCATTTTTAGAAAAAATGCATTTTAAGCATTAAACTAAATTAATTCTTATCCCGTGCCTAGAAAAAACTACTAGATCAGTGATAAAACATTTTATTGAATATATAATATATAGATGTTATTAAAAAAGTTCATAAATAGTTATTAATTTGATTCCTTAATTTAATAAAATTGCACACATAAAAGATTTTTTAGAAAAATATTTTTATGCCCATTATGGAAATTAAAACAATATCAAGTATATATATAATTCATATAAATATAACTAAATGATAATTATATTAGTTTAATATTAAACTCAAAATTTAATGGAATTGTTTATTTAATTTTGTTAAAGAATAGAAATTATAGTTTTTTAAAAATCAGTAATTTTTGTTATTGACCAAAAAATAAACTATTTTATTAAAATAAAAAATACTCAAAAATGAATCGTTTTTTAGGATAAATCAAATAATTATATATAATTTATCAAATAATTTTTTTAAAAGTACTATAAACTAATTATAATATTTATAGACAAAAAATTTACAATTTGTTTTAAAGAAAACATATTTTGGAAACATAAAATGGCTTCAATTAAAATTTAGGGCATATATATTATACATCAAAAAATTCATTTAAATTTCATAAAATAATTATATATAAACTACCTAATGGAGATAATACTATTCATATACATTTATTTAATGACTATGTTATAATATATCAGGGTTTATTTTAGGATTGGTGTTACGTGTGATGAAATCTATCGAATTCTTATGATTTACTTGAAGAGAAATTTGTTTTAAAATATTGGGGTGTTACATTCTATACCACATAAAAAATTTGTATGGCAAAAAGTATTTATCTTAAACAAAAATGGTTCAAAATTTTAAAATACCATTTTTGAAAACCCAAATCATCCAATGGGGTAATGAAACCTCCTTTATAACGAAGAAGTAATGAATAAAAATGTCACCAAGAATAATAAATAAATAGGTTCTTAGACCAGGAGAACATTGAGGGGAAGATAAAATATGTACATGGAGGGGAAAACATACATAAATGGACTAATATTTAGTGATAGATGACATGTTCCTGAGAAATTTAATGACCGTAAAACCATAAATCAGTGAGGGTTGAGAAGAAAAGGAATTCATAAAAAACGAAGGTGAAAGGATAAGATTTATATTTATGAATCCTTTCCCTAAAGATAAAGGATTATTTTACTATCAGGATAGAGTACATAATAAATTATACAAACTTTATATCCCTATATTTTATAACAAAAATTCTATCATTTGGTTACACTTCGATAAATTGTACTTCTCACACATATATTACTCCATTAAATGAATATTTAAGTTGAATTTTTCTTGTTTGAATCATTAAAATTAACTTTTCACGAATCATAGGATCCATAATACATTATTTATACCTCTAAATATTTACCAAAACAAAAAATGTCTAGAAAATATATCTAATATGAATAAATACAATGAATTAATATCTAAAACCTAAATTATAACACAAAATATTTAGCTTAATCCATCCCATAAATAGTTTACATTAAGTATATTCCAAAATATATCAGACCAAATTAAAAGAACAAAAATATAAAATATTTTAGCGCATATTCTCTCGTAAGATAAAATTAAACATTAATCCCAAGATAACATGAAATTGATCATTATGTCACATACTAAACATGTGAATACATTAATTCTTTTGAAACATTCTAAAAATCTTAATCACTATAAAAACTCAATTAAAAACATACAGGCTTCCAAATATTTACTACATCCTTATTCCTCAAATGAAATCACAGACTATTGAATATATTCCATAAATCTAAAAATGAAATAAAATTCATCAAATATGTAATAAATCACTTTTCCATAAAATCACAAACCAATTTCAATGACACAAATATTATCCAATTTTTATTATCAATTTTAGTCATCTAATTATCTAATATAAACATTATTATCTCAACATTTTGTAAATATCAAGGGTTATAATTTCCTTAATCATGTTTTTTCCATAAAATATTATATTAATACTAAATAAATATTCTAGGTTATTAGTACCATTCAACATATTCTTGATAATTCTAAATGAAAAAACAATATAAAATCATCCTTATAGGTTTCTTGATTCTTATTGAACAAATATCATTCATAAAATATTTCACTAACATAATTGATAAATACCAATAAATAAAAAATTCAATTCTTCCACTTCAATGATTGGAATAACATAAGACCTTCTTTGGTCTAGTAGTTAGCCATGGAAATAAGGTATTGAATCAGATAATGACCAAGTTCTCCATATATTTGAAATTTAATTAATTGGAAATTTTATTCTCTATGTAATTTATTTCTATGTTTAAAATGTAACACCCCGAGCTTCCACGATACACTTCTCATTCAATAATGCAATAGCTTGCATTGTACGAAACTTCGAGTTCTAACACACCGCGACTAATCAAAGTAGCCGTTATGAATAGTAATACCCAATTTTTAAAATTATAGAAATTTTATATTTTAAAATGGACTTCATTTTTGTATTCGTAATATCGAAATTATCCTGTGTTAAATTTTTTGTAATTTTCTGAGAACTTCCATTTTTTATGAATAGTGAAAAATACTTAAAAACAACTTTTTTAATCAAAATAATTTATTGTGATAAATTATACTATTGAGTTGTTTAAGAGTATAATTAGAATATATTTTTACCATTTTATCCAATTATGGTCATTATAATTAATTTCACTTTGAAATTGGACATAAACAATTGTCAATCTTTTGATATAAATTGTTTCTTAAAAACACGCTATTTGTTGTGACAGCGAGAATTAATTATAAAATTAATTAATGCAACTTATATGTTAGGAATTTTGTAAAATAGACAGCATTTTTGAATTCGTAATATCAATTATAGCCTCGGGTGAAATTTTGGCATTGTTCTGAAAAACTTCAATTTTTGATGAATAGTGAAACCACTAAGTGGTGCTTATAAAAACTGATTTTTCATTTAAATGAAATTTTACCACTTCTGTGTTTTGAATTTCAAAAATCTGACATACATGGTTCTAATTAAGAATTAAAATTTGGTTCAATGAGATTAAAATAATTTTTGGTGAATAGTAACTTTTAAGTTCTTAATCGCGATTAGAGGTAATTAGTGTAGTTTAAGTGAAAAATAATGTTTTAATAATATGAGATGAGCTTGAAACATGTAATAACCTCATTTTATGTGTCATGGCCGACCAAGAAAATCCATGGGTCAACTTGGGGACCCCATGGAGCCACTTTAGTTGGAAAATGACATAAATACCTTTTATTTAATGTTAAAGTAAAAAATGACACAAACATGAAATGTTTTACCAAAACAATTTTTACATGGGGTTATACAAGTCATATTTTTTACTATAAATAGTCATTGGACAGATAAAAATATTTCCTACATTATAGTATTTTTTTTATAATATTTAGTCATAAATAAATTAAATTATTTATGACATCATGATGATGCAGCGATGACCTCATTATTTAATGATTTAAATAAAATGAGAAGATAATGTAAAATCCAAGGCTTACACTTGTACAAAGCCTATTGGATGAGTAGATTTCGAACCCTTATCACCATTGCCTCTAATTATACATGTTTGGGACCTTTAAAATCCGAGAAGAACTGTATAATAGAATAACATTTCATTACTTTCCAAAAGCGCCCCTCCTCTGCACTTATAAAAGGCCCCCACCACTCCCACCTTATTCACACCATCAAGCCATTTGGCTCGGCCAAACTCTGACCAAATACTCTCCCAACATCCCTCAATTACTCCTAGAAGCCTCACTTTGGGAATAATTCTTCCCAAGGAAGCCTTTGTCTCAAATCAAAAAGAGTTACCCGATTTTTAGGTAATGTCTTCTCTAATGTTGTATTGTTTTATTTAGCTTCTCCAACCCCATAAACTCTATTTATCCCTTTCTTTTGTAACAACACAAGTATCTAAAATATAATATGATCTTGTTATGATAAGTATTTGGTTTACACTTACACACACCTACATCTAATGGTTAAAGAACATACTGTTTCCGTGGATGACGAATTTTTGCCTCACGAAACGATGATTGTTCAACACTCATATAACACCTTTAATGGTGGCCATTATGATGACACTATTTTTATATATGATATATATTATGTTTTTGTTTTCCTTATGATTTTGTATTTTTCAATTATGGCATACCTTTATGGTTTCCATTATGGGTAAACGCGATATTTTCATTTTAGGAAGTGCGGACTACCGCCCCCTCAAAGTGATTTGAATCGTTAATACCATACGTGGTATGTATTAAGGATAGAGTAAATGGTATTATACACTGGAATTATATTATAACTTTATATAATTATGATTTCATTCCATTAAATATTAAATAGAAATGAAAGTATCATTCATGCGTACGTACGGCTTACCGTCTCCATGAACGGTGCATTTCATTTCTTACCTCTAAATGGTACGTAATATTATGAATGAATGTATATACTGGATATATATGATATATATGATATCTACATCATGAATATAATTCTAGATATAATGGATATTTCACCACATGAACAACTTGTAATTATAAGAATTTTATTGTTGACTCAAGTACCAAAGATCGACAAAACGACCATTATTAACTTAAATAATTACATAATGTTCATAACATTGTAATAAGTGATATAAAAAGGATAATGAAATTGAAAATGGTTCTCAATAAGGTAGATATTAACTCTAGTTTATTATTCAGGAGGTTAAAGAATGTTTGAGTCAAGTCGGACACGAGGTAAGGGAATTTCTTAACCCAACTTCCATTCTTTGGGTTAATCTCCTACTTTCAAATTATGTCATGATACTATTATGTCCTATTTTGTATTTTTACGTTCTTTTTGTGTACCTATAGTGAATACACATAATAGATTTATTTTATTTTAAAAATGATATTTTTGAGGACTTCGTCTCAATCTCCTTTCATTGAGGCATATTTGGTTTTATACACAATTTTCTTTTATACGGTGTATAAACCCCTTTGACTTTTACGTTTATTCAAAAGAAATCTTTTTTATACGAAGTGTTTTACTAAATGACAAAAAGGGAATGTTTTTATTTCCATACATATGCGGTGACAATGACTTCTCCGCCGCCGTGACCATTATTTGAGTTTCGGCTTCCTCTACAAGCTATCACTTTTTTTAATGAAAAATAAATACAAAGTTTTAAATTTCTTTTATTTTGGTATTGAAAATGGTTTTGAAAGCATTTTTATTATATCAATGTGTTGTATTGAAATCTTGTGATTGAAATGTAGAAATTTTATGTTTCCTTTATGTATGTTTTATGTGATACGATTATGTTATGGTTTATGATATGTTTAAACCCATTCATATGAGGAATGCATTGGACTTAGTAAGTGACGGGTGGAGCCCGCTATAGCTCCTCGATGCATCGGCAGGTCTCATGAGACAAACTAGTGTCTTGGCACGAGGCCTTGACAAAATCTTATTTCTGGTCTTGTCACGAGGCCTTGGCTACGTGGTTATGATAGTATGGCATTATGCATTCCATCATTATGAAAGTGGTTATTGATATTGCATGTGATTATTCGACCAGTAGAATATCCATGTGAAGAAGTGAATGGCATTATCTCATTTTACGTTTGCCATATTATGTTGAAGTTCATGTTTAAAGGCTTTTGTTTTAGTTATACGTTGCCTTAAATGTTTATGTTTATTGATGAAAGCTTCTTCTATATTGTTATCCTTACTGAGAATCTGAGCTCACCCCTTTCAATGTTTTAATATTTTCCAGGATGTGAAGAAGTATTTTAGGAATGACCTGCAGGGATAGTCAGAAGAGGATATGAGTGTGGACTATGAAGGCTTTGTTTTTAGTTTTTCACTTTATGATGTAATGTAAGACTTATGAATGTATCTAGTGTTTCCAAGGCTACTAAACTAATCGGCCTTTCGAGACTTGATCTTTTGTGATCATGCCAATGTTATGAAGTAATGCACCGACTCTGGGTAGCTGGGGTTGGGGCGTTACAGTTGGTATCAGAGGCAGTTTAGTACTAACCTTGGAAGCTAGATTTACATAAACTCTGATTAGAGCACATATCCCGAAGATAGACTTTAAGGATTAGTATAGAAGAACTTCCTAGAATTTTGGTATTATAATGATTTTGTGAGTTTTCTGAGCAATACATCCCTGTCTGGATACGAGCAAGTAGAGGCGGATATGGCACAGATGTACCTAGGGGTAAAACCCGAAAACACCGCTTTGAGCTATACTCGAACGGGAACCGGTGCACGACAATGGGCCTTGCTGCACTCTTGGTTACGACACTCTCGGGGGATATGCTTAGGATAATTCACATTTTCTTTACAAACCACTATGAAGGGTTATGAGTATATAGTTCTAAAAAGAAAACATTTTTTTATGATTATGGATTATATCCATAAATAGTTCAATTTATTATAAGTGTTTTCAAGTTTTTTATTATGTATTTCAATTCATAAACTAACATAGTTTATGGCATTGTATAGAAATGGTGCCCAGTAGAAGGAATGTGAACTCCATCAATACGTATGATCCAAAGAGTAAGAAGGATCATATCTTTCATGGTATTAAGCCAACATTTAGAAGGGAAATATTCTCCCATGTGTTAACAACATATGAAGAAATAGTATCATGTGTTAATAATATAAGTAGATAATTCTCTGAGTCTTATGGATTTGAAGGGATGGAAGAGAAGAAAAGGATGGAAGATATAATGATGGATAAAGGGACGAGGGAAAAGATGAATTTTTCAATATGTGATAACTGTGGGAAGAAACACCTTGTAATTTTCCTGAATGGAATGTGAGTTTGTTATAAGTGTGGAGAAAAAGGACACCAAGTGCGTGACTATAAGTGTACGAAAAAGGATTCAAATGTGCAATGCTTCATCTGCAAGGAGTGGGGACACTGCACAAACCAATGTTCAAATCATCAGAGTATGCCCCAAATGATGTTATTGGATAATAATCAAGTTATGATACTACCACAGATGAGGAGGAATGATTAGAGTTCTTATGTTGTTATTAAAGAATTTTTTAATTTGAGTGTTGTATCAATGATGTACTGGTTATAATAATTATGGAGTATATAAGGATTTTACTGCAGTACTATTTCATCTAGGACTTGAGATTGTGTGGAAACAAGAAAAGTGACTCCACAGTAGGTTAAATTTTTGGAAAATATATGGTTGAGAGAAAGATAAACCATAATGTAGTTCTGATACCGAGATAGTGATTTTGGAATAAGACATGATTGATTCGGATAAATTATGTTGGATATTCTGAACATCCTTGAAACTGATTAATGATTTGTATACATTTTTGGATAGAAGGATTATATCTAGTTTTCTATAAGGAATAAGGGATCATGAATGTAATCAATAAGGATTTATGGTAATTCAGTATGTTGCAGTGTTTTAAAAGAATACATGATGATGGTGTTCACATGTTGTTACACAGAAAAAAAAGGAGCTTCATTATGTATACCTTCCTCATAAAATCTGGAGTGTGAGTTGGACGGAAGTATTTTCGATAACTATAAAGGTTGGAATGGATTATATTTCACATTGGATACTATTGTTAAGGTTATTTTTGGATATTTATAAAAAGGAAAACATGCAGACCGAGTGACAACCCATCGCGTCGGACAAAGCTATGGGAATCGAACCCACAACCATAGTGTGATTGGGATTAATCGCCTACCACTGGACTACGTGAAGTCCCTGGTTATTACAAAATAGTTTTTCTAATATAAATGGCATGTGTTAATATTTGGACCCTTATACAATTAGGATAAATAGAATATTTTTGAGTTATATTACCTTTTAGAGTGAAATATGGGTTTTTGGTAAAACTTTATTAAAGAATGAAAGTCTACATGACAAGTAGGTATATTCCCTTACGTTCGTAGTAAATCTCCTAAATAAATTCTTTAACTTTATAAAAGGTAACTTAAAACAAAAACGTTGCCGGTTAAATTTTCCAACTGGGGATTCAATGACCGTTTAACCAATCACAAGTTTGTGATTTTCTTATTGTTACCTTTCTCCTAATCCAGTTTTCTACAACTCTCCATCAGACCATAATGGTTTGTTTTTCTTCCATATCCATATTTTCATAGAATCCTAGTATGGGATATCTCGGGTGACCTTTGTACTTATCTTTCTTTCTTTTAAAGTTATATTTATTAACCTTATTCCCGATGTGGGTTTTCTACAAAGGTATTTTCTATTTTCAACCTTTTATTTTCCAAGAAAAATTTCAAATTGTGAGGATGCGATTTATTGAAGGAAGGGAGAATGTAACACCCCGAGCTTCCACGATACACTTCTCATTCAATAATGCAATAGCTTGCATTGTACGAAACTTCGAGTTCTAACACACCGCGACTAATCAATGTAGCCGTTATGAATAGTAATACCCACTTTTTAAAATTATAGAAATTTTATATTTTAAAATGGACTTCATTTTTTTATTCGTAATATCGAAATTATCCTATGTTAAATTTTTTGTAATTTTCTGAGAACTTCCATTTTTTATGAATAGTGAAAAATACTTAAAAACAACTTTTTTAATCAAAATAATTTATAGTGATAAATTATACTATTGAGTTGTTTTAGAGTATAATTAGAATATATTTTTACCATTTTATCCAATGGTGGTCATTAGAATTAATTTCACTTTGAAATTGGACAGAAACAATTGTCAATCTTTTGATATAAATTGTTTCTTAAAAGCACGCTATTTGTTGTGACAGCGAGAATTAATTATAAAATTAATTAATGCAACTTATATGATTGTAATTTTGTAAAATAGACATCATTTTTGAATTCAGAATATCAATTATAGCCTAGGGTGAAATTTTGGCATTGTTCTGAAAAACTTCAATTTTTTATGAATAGTGAAACCACTAAGTGGTACTTATAAAAACTGATTTTTCAATTAAATGAAATTTTACCACTTATGTGTTTTGAATTTCAAAAATCTGACATACATGGTTTTCATTAACAAGTAAAATTTGGTTCAATGAGATTAAAATAATTTTTGGTGAATAGTAACTTTTATGTTCTTAATCGCGATTAGAGGTAATTAGTGTAGTTTAAGGTAAAAATAATGTTTTAATAATATGAGATGAGCATGACACATGTCCTAACCTCATTTTATGTGTCATTCCCGACCAAGACAATCCATGGGTCAACTTGGGGACCCTATGGAGCCACTTTAGTTGGAAAATGACATAAATACCTTTTATTTAATGTTAAAGTAAAAAATGACACAAACATGAAATGTTTTACCAAAACAATTTTTACATGGGGTTATACAAGTCATATTTTTTAATATAAATAGTAATTGGAAAGTTAAAAATATTTCCTACATTATAGTATTTTTTTATAATTTTTAGACATAAATAATTAAAATTATTTATGACGTCATGATGATGCAGCGATGACCTCATTATTTAACGATTTAAATAAAATGATAAGATAATGTAACATCCAAGGCTTACACTTGTCCAAAGCCTATTGGATGAGTATAATTCGAACCCTTATCACCTTAGCCTAGAATTATACAAGTTTGGGACCTTTATAATCCGAAAAGCATTGTATTATAGAATAACATTTCATTACTTTCCAAAAGTGCCCGTCCTCTCCACTTATAAAAGGCCCCCACCACTCCCACCTTATTCACACCATCAATCCATTTTTATCAGCCAAACTCTACCCAAATACTCTCCCAACATCCCTAACTTAATCCTAGAAGCATCACTTTGGGCAGAATGCTTCCCAAGGAAGCCTTTGTCTCAAATCAAAAAGAGTTACCCAATTTTTAGGTAATGTCTTCTCTAATGTTGTATTGTTTTATTTAGCTTCTCCAACCCCATAAACTCTTTTTATTCATTTCTTTTGTAACAACACCAGTATCTAAAATATACTAGTATGTTGTTATGATAAGTATTTGGTTTACACTTACACACACCTACATCTAATGGTTAAAGAACATACTGTTTCTGTGGATGGCGAATTTTTGCCTCACGAAACGATGATTGTTCAACACTCATATAACACCTCTAATGGTGGCCATTATGATGACACTATTTTTATATATGATATATATTATGTTTTTGTTTTCATTATGATTTTGTATTTTTCATTTATGGCATACCTTTGTGGTTTCCATTATGGGTAAACGCGATATTTTCATTTTAGGAAGTGCAGACTACCGCCCCCTCAAAGTGATTTGAATCATTAATACCATATGTGGGATGTATAAAGGATGGAGTAAATGGTATTATACCCTGGAATTATATTATACCTTTATATAATTATGATTTCATTAAATTAAATACGAAATAGAAATGAATGTAGCGTTCATGCGTATGTACGGCTTACCGTCTCCATGAACGGTGCATTTCATTTCTTACCTCTAAATGTTACGTAATATTATGAATGAATGTATATACTGGATATATATGATATATATGATATCTAAATCATGAATATAATTCTATATATAATGGATATTTCACCACATGAACAAATTGTAATTATAAGAAGTTTATTGTTGACTCAAGTACCAAAGATCGACAAAACGACCATTATTAACTTAAATAATTACATAATGTTCATAACATTGTAATAAGTGATATAAAAAGGATAATGAAATTGAAAATGGTTCTCAATAAGGTAGATATTAACTCTAGTTTATTATTCAGGAGGTTAATGAATGGTTGAGTCAAGTCGGACACGAGGTAAGGGAATTTCTTAACCCAACTTCCATTCTTTGGGTTAATCTCCTACTTTCAAATCATGTCATGATATTATTATGTCCTATTTTGTATTTTTACGTTATTTATGTGTACCTATAGTGAATACACATAATAGATCTATTTTATTTTAAAAATGATCTTTTTAAGGACTTCGTCTCAATCTCCTTTCATTGAGGCATATTTGGTTTTATACACAGTTCTCTTTTATACGGTGTATAAACCCCTTTGACTTTTACGTTTATTCAAAAGGAATCTTTTTTATACGAAGCATTTTACTAAATGTCAAAAAGGGAATGTTTTTCTTTCCGTACATATGCGGCGACAATGACTTCTCCGCCGCCGTGACCATTATTTGAGTTTCGGCTTCCTCTACAACCCATCACTTTTTTTAATGAAAAATAAAACAATGTTTTAAATTTCTTTTATTTTGGTATTGAAAATGGTTTTGAAAGCGTTTTTATTATATCAATGTGTTTTATTGAAATCTTGTGATTGAAATGTGGAAATGTTATGTTTCCTTTATGCATGTTTTATGTGATACGATTATGTTATGGTTTATGATATGTTTAAACCCATTCATATGAGGAATGCATTGGACTTAGTAAGTGACGGGTGGAGCCCGCTATAGCTCCTCGATGCATCGGCAGGTCTCATGAGACAAACTAGTGTCTTGGCACGAGGCCTTGACAAAATCTTATTTGTGGTCTTGGCACGAGGCCTTGGCTATGTGGTTATGATAGTATGTCATTATGCATTCCGTCATTATGAAAGTGGTTATTGATATTTCATGTGATTATTCGACCAGTAGAATATCCATGTGAAGAAGTGAATGGCATTATCTCATTTTACGTTTGCCATATTATGTTGAAGTTCATGTTAAAAAGATTTTGTTTTAGTTATACATTTCCTTAAATGTTTATGTTTATTGATGAAATCTTCTGCTATATTGTTATCCTTACTGAGCATCTGAGCTCACCCCTTTCAATGTTTTAATATTTTCCAGGATGTGAAGAAGTATTTTAGGAATGACCTGTAGGGATAGTCAGAAGAGGATATGAGTGTGGACTATGATGACTTTGTTATTGGTTTTTCACTTTATGATGTAATGTAAGACCTATGAATGTATCTAGTGTTTACAAGGCTACTAAACTAATCGGTCTTTCGAGACTTGATCTTTTGTGATCATGCCAATGTTATGAAGTAATGCACCGACTCTGGGTAGCTGGGGTTGGGGCGTTACATAAAATATATTTCAATTACCATGAGTAATTTCGTTCATTGATTCCATCCACATTTTCGACATGTAGGAAGTTGAAAATTACTTCTTCCCTTATCTTCAAGAAACTACATTTTTATATAATTATGTGTTTTAAGAAAATAACAAGATCAATATTATAAATAATATAATAAGATCATTTATTGGGGATGATCATAAGGATTCACATTCTAGTTCTCATTTTTTATAGATTTTAATGAGCTAAATGATTACATTTTTCTTCAAATTTAGTGATGGAATGGTTCTTCTATGTTCCAACCAATGAATAAAACCAAAAAACATTGTGTTAGAAACAAATTCATAGTGAAGAACAATGAAAACTAATTCATCGGATTTCAAAATCATGACACTGTATTTTCACACTATGACCCCATAGGTTTAAAATAGGTTATCCATGGTCATTATCTATTCAAATTCTTTATAATGGTTTATATATAAAATGTGATTCCACCCAATAATATCCATTTTGAAGTCAATAATGTCATGTATTCTTATTTTTACACTTCATGAATAGGTGATGATCTACTTAATAACCAATATTCCCCTTTCAAAGTTGTTACCCCTTGCTGAAACTATGCCATAATCGCATCAACTTTCCCTTTTCTTTGAATGGATTTGTTTTCTACGAAAACCACACAATATTAAATTTACTAAAATCAAAGGTTTTTATCTTCTACTTTGACTTATCTGTATGGTTTTTACCAATTTTTTCTAACCATAATATCTAAATATTAACTAAACCCTGCTTTGATACCAACAGATGTGACCCAAGAATTTCATATAAAAATACTATATCTATATAGATTGATATTTAATATAAAATACTAAGATTCATTCTATATCCATATATATTTTATGTCTCTAGATACTTGGATACATAGACAACTAGAACACAAAATATTTACCCTTCCACCCATAATATTCTTCACACATTATAACCTTATTTTACAAACCCTTATTAAATACCTTCTTCATAACATAGGGAAAGGAAAGAAAAGAATTGGAGTGTTCATTTTAAAGTAAGGGTAAAAATAAGAGATATCAATTTATTATCATATGAAAAAATAATATTAAAATAAGGGTAAAAGATCATGATCAAATATCATAACCAATATTTCATTTATTATAATCATGAGTCATGGAATTAAATTTTATCATTTAATAATATTTTAAGCATATGAGTGTGGAATCATCATAAATAAATAATTATTTATGAGTTCAATTCATAAGAATAAAAATTTTCAAAAGAGTGTGGCACCATTATTGGGATATAAACTGTATCATATATCACATTTACATATAGAGACAATCATTTCATAGGGTATTAGGTGTCAACACTAGGTTATTATATCAAAATGGATCAAGCATCACCACCTATTTCCCATAGTGGATCAGGCATCACTACCAGTTTTCCATATCATAGTTCATCAAACATACATACTTGTTTCCCACAGTTGTTCAGGTACAATAACTTTTCCCCCATAAGTATCTCATAAAATATAAAGATTCAACTAATGAATTAGAGGGATATATAATTTTGAGTCCAAAAAGTATATAATATAGAACATACACATGTGTTCCATATAATCATAAAATATTCATCATATCATTATATCAAAACCAATTGAAAGAAAGTAGGCTTCATAAGAACTTTATCATTTCATCAAAGCATATCCCTTGGAAAACAAAAGGTTTTGAAGCATATCATCATCATATTTATAAAAAATCAAGAGAATTAATGGCGATAGTTTCATTAATACATACCCATATTAAATAATAATTAGTAACAATAGATGATATAATAGATTATAAATACTATAACATATCCCCATAAAACTTCTTGAGGAATGTACATTTTTCTTGTCGAAAATGTATATTTGAAATAAAAAAACAGACAAAAATATTATAGAAAAAATTGTATCTAAAAATATACATTTAATATTATATGTAAAGGTCAATATCATTTATAAGTCATGATTATGGGAATTTCAATTCTTGGATAGTATGTTAAAACAAATATTCATTTCAAATTTTTAGTAATAATTAAAAAGCACCACATTTACAAAATTTTAAGAATATTTATTTAAAATTTTATATAGAAAGATAAAATTATTTAAAATAAATTTAAATAAATATAATAGAATATTAAAAACATGATTTGAAACATTTTATATAAAAAATACCCATGGAATAAAAATATTTTAATCCAATGAATAAATAATATAGGTTTTTAATAATTATAGTTCTACGATAATTTTATGTACCAAAGAGAGTAGAGTGGTTATTTTACATTAAAATTACATGAGTAATCAAAGGGGAAGAAAATTGAATGTGTTTATTAAATAGGGATCATATAATTTCCTTTATGGAAATTCAGGTATAAATAATACTGGATAAAATGATATTAGAACATAAATTCCATACAAATTTTGATACTTTTGAATCCTAAGACCCATGGAAGAATAATTTAAAATGAAACATTAAATATCATAACAAAAAATCTATTAAGGAAATTCAATTTGAAATGGTTTGTATATACACCTCATAAAAGAAGACGGGTGGATAAAAAAATATATATCATAAATGAAAACAATTTTAGATGATAAACCCTTACAAATTTGATAATATATGAATCAAAACCTCATGAAATAGATAACATTATACATATTTTTTAAATACCTATTACTTTTTGGATAATAAGTATAAAATAATTTTATGGGTAGTATATACAACACAAAAAGGAATAAAGTGGTGAATTTGATATATGTCTCACAAAAATAAAAATGTGAAGTGAAACCCTTTCCTGAAATCCCATATTGATTTATATAAATTAAAATATATTATATGATAAATTTATATTTTATATAAATATATTTAAAAAATATTCATTCATAAATTTCAATGTAAAATTATTTTATAAATTCCAAATATGATTTTATTAGAAATATTCCATATTATGGACATTGTGGTGATAACCAATTTGTTTTCAATGCATGTTTTGGTACGATGGTTAAGATACTTTGAACATGGGAATGAATTCAAAATCTATAGTGTAATAATCATGTAATAAGTTTAATATTTATTCATCATATACACTTTTATAATTATTTCTATATGGTGGTGATGATAAATAGATTACATTAGTTCGTGGTGATGACAATCTATACATACTCAAAAGTGATGTTTCTTTGTTTTGAGGGTTGGAATGAAAGAAAGTTAAACAATAATTCACCATTAATGATAGATCATTATATCATATATAAAATATATATTTATTAAATCCATCATTATATCCATCAAATAAATTTGTGGTAAAAAATGAATTACACCATTACATGGATATAGTTAACCACACATACGCACGAGCGACGTTTTACCATATCATATAATGTAAATAAAAAGTATAATGATTATTAAATTATTTTAATAAAAATTATGTATATTTATTATACTTAATTAATTATATTATAATGGATATCACATATTTATTGTATGTTGATGAAGAAACAAAATTGAATATTCTTGGTGAAGATTAAAACATCTTCATTGAGAAACCTCTTGGTCTTATACCTTAATCCCTAAAAGGATGGCCTTTTTAAAATAAAAAATAGTCTAGGATATAGGGAAGTGAGATAAAGAGGTTTTATGGTTTTTTTTACTAATATATAATGCTCAATATTTGTTAATAATTGTCGAGAGGATATGCAGTTTCATAAGTGAGGGGAGTGGAACCCTTGGAATTACGTAATGTATTATATTAACATGAATTATTTTTAATAATAAAGTGGATAAAAATTAATTTATTTGGAATATTAGATTATTATAAGTGTAAATAATCACATAAAATATTATTTATTCAAGTTTAGGAGATGCTTTTACACAAAAATCATAGTTTTATCCCTCGTTAACCCTTTCGACAATTACCATGACATCAAAGTTTTCAACTCTTTAAGGGTAATGAATGTTACTAGTAAAGGATAATTAAAAAATAAGTTGATAATGGTTAAACTATATATCATATCACATTCAATTGAAAAAATATAATTTTTTGAATTTTAATTAATTTAATAGTATATTATTTAACATAAGATACCATAAAATTCATTTTTAAGACTGTTAATAAAGCTTGATTTTAATTAAAAAAATATTGAACTAGAATAAAAATAAAAAAAAATTAAAGCATAAAAATTATGTTATATTTATATTAAAATTTCATGTAACACAGTAACTCATCCAAATTGAATTAATTTTAAAAAAATTAATATCATTTATCATATTTTTCATTTACTTAAATAATTACCGTGTTATTGTTGCATAAGAAGTTAAAGAAATTATTCCATTACTAAAAATTAAAAGTAAATTAAAATCATAAAAATATTAATTAATATTTAAAATAAAACTTTATAAGAACTGTAACATCTTTTTAGATTTATGAAAAAATATGAGAGGTATTAATGTAAAGAGAGTGACATTTTGAATTTAGCCTTTTCATAGAATAATAAGGTTAATAAAAGAAAAATGGAACCAATTTTCCATAATTTTAAAAATTTGATGGGAATATAAATACTCTTATCATCCAATTGGATAAATTCAAGTGTTATAGAAATTTCAAATCCATATCCTAAATTTTTACCTCTATTTTACTCATTTTATCCTTACCAAGGTTATAAATATGTACAGATGTCACAATTCATAATTTCCATAAAAGTGAATAAAATTTCAAAATTGATCCCATTGATTAAAAATAATAAATAAAATTTTCATGATTAAGTTTCCATAAGGGTTATAGTTTTTTTAAAGTAAACGTTGAAAATACAAAAAAACCCATTTTATAAAAAATGTTATTTAAGCATAAAACTGGATTTTTCTTCTCCCATGTCTTGGAAAACCCATTATATGAATGTTAAAATATTTTTTTGAATATATAATTTTTAAATTTCATTATAATAATTCATAAATAGGGATTATTTAAATAAATAAAAAAAATCATCAGAGACATAAAATAGTTTTTCAGAAAAATGTCTTTCAAAGCCGAAAAATGAACTTATACCAAAATCATGTAATATGTAGGTTCATATTAGTAAAATTATAGGATTTTAGTTTAATTAATGATAATATTATAAACATAGTGTTAATTTTAAATTATATTATTTAATGAAAGGAAATGTTTGTTTTATAAAAATGATCAATTTTCATTTTTTGGCCAGAAATAAAACAGAATATGAAAATCCAAAAAATTCAATATTAGATAAATTTGGAAATATAAATAAAAAATACTATCTAATTTTGAAATAAAATTTTATATTTTTTTAGAAATTAATTATAATATTCATAAAAAATGAAATAAGATCTATTTTTTGAATAAAAAATATCTATGAAACATAAAGATACATTAATAAAAATTAAGTACCTATATATTATGGAATAAAAAATAAATTCAAAGAAATGAAAACATTTTTATATGAATATATATTATAATGTGATTAATCATCTTTATACACATCAATTTTATTTATGTGCTATAATATAACGTGGTTTTTTAGGCTCGGTGTTGTGTCTCAAGAAAGAGATTGAACACATTTAATTTATATATAGAGAAATATATTATAAAATCATGAGGTTTTATAACCCACAAATAGATCGAAAATTAGAATGGATGATATGTGTAATAGAGAATATGCTCTGGGTGTATGTTCTTTATTATTGTGGAACATGGTATGGACATCTATATTTAGTAGAGTTTGCAAATACCAACCAATATTATTTTATCTAGATCCTTGTTTTGAGGGTCTTCATAATAGGTCATACTTCTTGTTCTAGTGTTAGTCGGATATGGTTGTGTAATATATGATCAAAAAAATATTGGTATAGGAAACCATCGAGTGGGTGCAGTTTATTTGAAAGTTGATGGTTAACTCCCAGAGAGTTTGTTTGAAAAAATACCTCAAGGTATCATTGAATCATTTTTTAGGTGATTGTGTTTGTTGACAAAGTGGGCCTCTGTGATTGTGTTTTTTCACAATGCAGACAATTATGAGTCATCCATTCTAATTTGGTATGGTGTGTGAAATAAAGGATTGATGTTTTCACATAAGAGGTATTTTGAGATCAAAAGATCAAAAAGTGGAAAAGGCATGAGGTGTGCAAAATATAAGAGCCATGCGCGAAAAATGTTGTCTCACAGAAGATATTTTTTTCACACTCAATGATAATTATGTGCGGAAGGAGTGTTTTTTGCATGGTGGTCAATTTTACCTATAAATATTAATTTAACCCCTTCATTCGAAGAAGCTCAAGACTTAGAGAGTATATGAGCTATAGTGCACCAAATTGGAGTGCACAAGAGAGTTGCCCGAAAGTAAAAAAGTTTGTGCGTAAAAGAACAATTTGCACGAAAAGTAGAGGTTGGGCGAAAAAAAACTATTGCAGAAAAGTTGATTGCACGCAAAATTATAAAATTACATGAAAGGAAGTGTAGAGGATTCATGTAAAATATGGGATTTGCACTTAAAAGATGCATTCACACCGAAATCCAAGGTTGCGCATAAAAGAAACAACTACCCGTAAAAGAAGTCAGTTGCGCGTAAAATCAATAACTTCATGTAAAATAATTCAATTTCATGTAAAAGAAATATTTTTCAGTAAAAGATGTCACTTGCACGTAAAAGAGGTATTGTGTGAAAAGTGGATTTCGCACAAGGAAAAGGAATTACACGCAACTTGCAGTAAGGGCTAAACGTAAAAATTAGGGTTTCTCGGTATACCCAGTGCAACGAGTGATTCATCTATGCGTGAAAGTTGGGCATCAATAGAGTATATATCAACTGTTAAGGATGCATAATTCATTAGAGAAAAAAAATAAACCTACAGGTCTATAAACATTGAGTGGATCTTCTGAATAACTAGTGAGCTCACATCAGTTGAGCGAGTAGTGAGAACTCAAATTGTGGGTGGTTATATACCAGGAGGAACAATGAGTCCACTCCGAACTTGTAAACAGTAGTGTGATCATAGTGAATTCGGTACACCAGAACATCGCTGGTGTATTTTCCTTGGACATACCCCAGTGAGGGTGAACCAAGTAAAATTGTTGGGACATGTGCATGCTTTAAGATTCATTCAAACACTACAACAGGAAGGAGAGAGAGAAGAGGGTTTTGTCTAACAACAAAACAAGATCAAAAGGGGCAGTTGTTTTAATTTTTCATACCCCGATTCTCCCCCCTCATAGGGTATCTAGCCCAGTGGACCTAACAATTGGTATCAGAGTGAAAGGTTGATATCAGGGTTTCTCTCTCAAATAGAGGTCACCAATCACAAAGGGATTCTGATCTTTTACGGGAAAAATTTCTAGCTATGAAAGAATCAGTGGCAACACTACATTCAATATTTATGACTTGATGTGTTCACAACAACAATGGATAGAATAACAACTGATATTAACAGTGTTGCATTATTAGAATCTATGCATAGATAATTGGATGTTGATTCCAAGGGAGTTAATTATTTAGGGGGAGCCCTATCCAATGATATCTATATGAAGGTGATGTCTTGCAAAACCTCACATTCCATGTAGGAAAATCTATTGAATATATATGAAAGAGATACAATGTTCAGAGAGGCAAAGATGCAGGTGTTGTGGAATAAGTATGAAGATATGAGAATGAACCAAAATGAGTTTTTTGATGCATTCTTTGACAGGGTAAATGTTGTAGTAGAAGAAATGAGGGGTCATGGTGAAGTTATTGAAGACATAAAGATTGTAATGTGCATCTTGAGGAAACTTCCACCTCGGTTCAATCCTAAGGTTTCAGTTTTGGAAGATAATGACCCGAAAGAGATGAAATTGGATAACCTGCATAGCACCCTTGTTGCAAATGAAATGAGAAATAATGATAACAATGCTATAAAAAGGGGTAAATCCAAAGAAGTGGCATTAAATTCCATGAAGAATATCATCATTGAAGAATCTCAAGAAGAAGAATAGACAGATGAGGGGAT
The DNA here is from genome assembly GCA_963277665.1 of Viscum album. Taxonomy (NCBI): domain Eukaryota; kingdom Viridiplantae; phylum Streptophyta; class Magnoliopsida; order Santalales; family Viscaceae; genus Viscum; species Viscum album. The sequence goes on from OY728128.1 coordinate 1,229,357,154, forward strand.
GTATTTCCTCACCTCAAACCTTCATAGAGGAAAAGGAATGTTTAAAGGGAAACCTCAACTTGCTTGTTTTTGATGTGGAAAGGTTGGAAATCTTGAAGAAAAATGCCCCAAAATGTTCCAAAATAATGATGATGTTGATGAAATATAAATTCCAAAGAATATGTAATCAGCCTATGGAAAGGCATGAAATAGTTTAAGAGAAATGTTTTTAAGAAGAAGAACCTTCTTTCAAAAGAATGTGACAGTTCAGATGAGTCTGAGGTTGAGGAGGTAGAAGAAATATAGAACTGTAGAGATCATGGAGAAAATGCCATGGTGGCAGTTATAAGTAGTTCTCAGAAGAATAATGATACTGAATATGATGATGAAGAAGAAGAGTTTGATGGAATAGTTGATATGCCAGCAGAGTTTGAGGATGCCCTTGAGGAGATAGATGTTTGGAGAGCCAAATCAAAGAAATCCAATAAAGTTGTTCATGAAGCCAAGCTTTATATGTTGCAGCAGGAAGAAGAGAAGTCTGAGTTGATGGAAGAAATTGAGAAACTCACGTAATCAACACCAGAGGACATAGAATTGGTTAGTGGGTATAAAATCAAGATTAAAGAACAGAAAAGGGAGATCAATGGCCTAAATAACATAAGGAAAGATCAAATCAAGCATATTAAAAAACTTGAAAGATAAGTGGTCAGTTTTCGGAAAAAGGTTAAGGATCATGAAAAAATCATGACCCTTACTAGGACATTTGGAATGTAAATCACTCTGCAAACCAAGAAGGTAAAAGTGGTTTAATGTGGTTCAGTAGAAAGGAAGCATCAATTATGTTCTGATTCTAAGGCCGATGGGGGGCCTAACCTAAAAAAGAGATCCAGCAAAACTAAAGTCAAACCACAATCACTCATTCTGATATTGAAGGTATATTTGAGAACCAAGAAGAATCAGAATATTCAGAGATCCCAGGGAGAAACTAGCAGTGTAGAAGTGACACGAAAGAATGCACCTTATATCAGGTGTTATTTTTTTGGAATGATTGGAAATTAACAGTATGTGTGTTCCATAGCTAAGAGATATCGAAGGGCATAAGAACAGAGGTTTCAGATAAACAGAGAACAGTTCATAATAACATATATTGAAGGACACTATTTTTGGTGTGGAGGATTTGGAAACATGGCTAGGTATTGTAATTCGACCATACAGAGGAATGTGCCAAGGCGGAGTCAAAATTTTCACAAGCAGCATATCAATGAACCAACAGTTGAGTTAAAAATGAAAAATAGATTTACAGCGTTGCAAGATGAAGTTGGTCCATAAGTTTCTAAGAAAGATCAGAAGTTTCAATCCACAAAAAATGTGAAGGCAAAAATATGGTCCAAGAAGAAAAAGGATGAGAAGGTTGCGGTGGTAGAAATTTCCCTTAAACAATCAGATTGCTCTGGTGTGTGGATCCTTGAGAGCGGCTACACATCTCACATGACAGGTAATAAGGATCTTGTTATAGGTGTAAAATATGTCCAAGAAAGAGTTTTCAAGTTTGGAAATGATGAAGGCCTGGAGATTATTGGATCAGGAAAGGCCATGTTTGGGGGCAAAGAGATGAGACATGCATATGTATTTGTAGTAGAAGTCCCTAGTCAAAATTTTCTCTGCATCAGTCAACTATGTGACTCTGGAATTTCTATAATATTTACTAGGACGTTGTTTGTTATCAAATTAAGAGACGTGGAAGTAGTTATATATGGATAAATGAAAAGGGGAAATCTCTACCTTGTAAGTGCAGAAGAAGATATGGGTTTTTTTCAAGAGAGGAAGAAAAAAAGTTGTGGCATAAAGGACATAGTCATCTATGCCAACCATCCATGGATGATCTGGTAATGTGTGATGTAGCAACAGAACTCACTAAGCTATCATGTGATTATACACACACGTGTGATTCATGCCAAAAAGGGAATCTCATCAGAATTATGTATAAGACAAAGGAAAATATGTCAACAAGAGTGCTTGAATTGGTGCATATTAATGTTTTTGGGCCTACCACTCCAAGAGAAATTGATAGAAAGAGGTACTATGTCTTTTCATTGATGACTATAGCAGGATGGAATGGGTATTTGTTATTTCCCATAAGTATGATATATTCAGCTTCTTAAAACAGTACCAAATGGAGTGTGAATGGATGCTAGGAGAGAAAATTCTCAAGTTTTGTACTCATAATAGTACGGAATGCACAAACAGTTAGGTGGAAGACTATATTAAGAAACACTGTATAAGGAACCAAGTCCTTAGTGAGAAATCCCCAACAAAATAGAGTTGTTTAAAGGAGAAATTGGATCATAAACAACATGGCCATAATGATGCTCATATAAAAATATCTAAAAGAGAAATTTGGGAAGGAAGTAGTTTTGACATTAGTCTACATTTCAAACAGGGCTCTGTTGTGTCTGAAGTTAGGAAGGTCTCCGTACGAGATGTGGTATGGAAAGAATCCAACAGTGAAATACTTTTGAATATTTGGAAGCAAGTTCTTTATCCTCAAAAAGTAAAAACATAGGAAATATGAGTCACAAGGATATGAGGGGATATTCCTAAGCTACTCAGAAAAAATAAAATCATACAAATTCTTTAACAAAAGGCTAGGAAAAGTAGTTGAGAGAAATGATATCATTGTAGTGGAGATTGAGGAGATCATTCAACAACCCAGTGAACAATTTACTGATGAAAGTGGTGAGGAGGAATGAAACGAAGAGGGAGTAGAAGTGGATGATATTGATTCAGAAGACGATACCGATGATGAGCGTGATGACATAAAATCCATATCTACACAAAAGCCAAGGAGTCAAGCTGAAATTGTTAGGCATAATATCATTAGAGATTAGTCAGCTATAGTTCAGATAAAGAGAATGAAATTGCTACAACAGACATCCTTCCTATCTTAGGTTGAGCCGAAGTGCTTCGCTGATGCATCTGAAGTGGAAAATTAGCATCAGGCAATGAATTAAGAGCTTTATCAAATCAAGAAAAATTAGACGTGGGAGATTGTTTCGAGTCCAACCGATAAGAATGTCATTAGGAATAAATGGTTCTATTAATAAAATATGAATGAATATGAAATAGTGATTCAGAAAAAAGAACAACTAGTGTGCAAAGTATACTCTAAAATAGAGGGAATAGATGTTGATGATACATTTTCAACGGTTGCGAGACTAGAGACAATGAAATAATCCCTTGCCAAGTCTACTAAATGGATGTCAAAAACACATTCATAAATGGGGTTCTGGAGGAAGAGTTGTATATCAAGTAGCCAGATGGTTTTCTCATTCATGAGGATGAGAACAAGGTCTTCAGACCGAAGAAGGTGTTGTACGGACTGAAACAAGCACCAAGATCATGGTACTCAAGACACAATCAGTACTTGAAGAAGCTTGGTTTCCAGCATGGGTGAGTTGATTACAATATCTATTTCAACAAAAATAGTAATCAATGGATGATGGTCTTGGTTTATGTCGATGACATAATATTTGGTAGATCAGATGAAGATCACTGCAGACAATTTTCTGAATTCATGAAAAGTGAGTTCGAAATGTCAATGATTGGAGAGCTATAAATTTTCATTAGTCTAAATGTGACACAATGAAGGAAAGGAACATTAATTTCTCAATCAAAATATTATTAGGAGGTTTGCTACCTAGATGAAACTGTCCAAAGATGAAGATGGCAAGGCAAGTAATATCAAAGAATACAGGTAAATCATTGGAATTCTACTGTACTTAACTGCAAAAAGGCCTAACATTGTATTCACCATATAACAAGGAGTGATATATCAATGTAATCACAAGGAAATACACATGATTTCAGTGGAAAAAAATACTTCTACATATCTACGGTACGGTGGATTTAGGCATGATATATAGTGACAAATATCAGAATTTTTTTTGGGATATACTATTGGAGATTGATCCTTTTCAACAGATGACAGGAAATCAACGTAAAAAGGTGAATTATATCTTGGTGTCTTGTTCCTTTCTTGGCTATAAAAGAAGCAAGATTTCATTTCCTTGAGCACCATAGAAGCTGAGTATATTGCAGCCACTCAAGCAAGCAAAAAGTTATTGTTGATGAAGCAGTAGTTTGATGATACGAGCATTGAAGTGAAGGCTCCGATCATAATCCATTGAAATAACTGAAGTGGTATAAATCTCAAAAACAAGTATTTTCCATCACACCAGGACAAAGCACATTGAGATAAAGTATCATTTTATCAAGTAGAAATTTGATCAGGGAATTGGGAAGTTGGAGTATGTGCCTATAGAGTTACAGGTTGCAGACATTCTGAAAAAGGACTTACCCAAGGATGCTTTTGAGAGGCATTGAATGGCTTTGGGAGTTCAGCCGACTCCCCGCACATGAAAGAGTGTGACTGTGGGGCCCCCACCCTCTCCCCAAGGTATGGTGTATTTTTCCATAATGTACTCATATGATTTCTCTACTCTGTTGCAGACCACAAAGGAGTGACCTTTGGTTTCGTTGACAAAGGGGGAGAAATAGTGACTCTTCCAGTGGAAGAAACTATGGAAATGGAAGTGATACAATTTCTTAGTCAAATACATGGGGAGGAGCTGATAGGTGGAGCAGGGAGATAGGGGGAGAGAAATGAAAAAGGGGGAGTATGAGTATCAAAAATAAAGATCCTAGAAGTGATCAATCAATGAATAAATATCACGATAGTTGAGGATCATGAAAAAAGTATAAAAGTGGTTTTGTAATGGTGTTAGGAGGTTTCCATCTGTCACTAATTGTATTCAGAGTGTTATTAATAATTATTATCAGTTTTACAATTTGTATCGGTTGGGTGTCTATAGTTGGTGTCATAAATGAAGTGATTCATTGATGAACTATTCATTTACTTTTGTTTCTCACACCAATCATTGTTCATGTGGGATTAGAGTATATATTGAGTAAATCTTTTATTTCTATCTGTATCACAAGAGAAAAATGGTTGTAGCGGCTGGAATAAGCTTTAATGAGGTATCCAAGTACAAAAAATCGTTATGAGAAGAATTGTCAACAAACCCAAAGGGGATATTGTTGGGAAAAAATCCCTCAAGGTATCATTGAATCATTTTTGAGGTGATTGTGTTTGTTGACAAAGTGGGCCTCATTAATTGTGTTTTTTCATAAATTAGACCACGATGTATAATTTGCTTACAAAGGGAGTTTACATGGTAATTTTTCGAGATCAAGAGAGGTTGTTGACTATCCATGTTTTATTGAAGAACCCTGATAAAGGAATGGATGATCTGGAGGTAGTAAAAAAAGAGAATATACAAGGTGGCGCTGTTTTCCAGTGCTTGCCAAATTTTTGGGACTGAAAATCAAAAAATAGATACAGGTGTTTTTGGAAAATGGAGGTTCCCGAAAAATAATGTTGTGTGCAAAAAAATTAGAACGGTGCGTGAAAAATATAGTGGTTTGAGAAATATTACCATCATGCGTGAAAAATAATGTAGTGTGAAAAAAATTAGCGCGGTGCATGAAAAATAATGTGGTGTGCGAAAAATTGGCATGGTGTGTGAAATAGAGGATTGGTGTTTTATGCACAAGGGGTATTTTGATATAAAAAAAATCAAAAATAGGAAAAGGCATGAGATGCACAAAATATTGGAGTCGTGAGAGAAAAATAATGTTGCGTGGAAGATTTGTTTATCACGCTCAATGATGATTATGCACGGATGCATGGTTTTTCGTGCGGGGGTTGATTTTGCCTATAAATATGAAGTGACCCCATTCATTCGAAGAAGATCAGGACTTAGAGAATATCCGAGCTATAGCCAGGGAAATTGTAGTGAATGGGAGAGTTGCGCGAAAACAAGAAGTTTAAGCCTAAAATAACTATTTTCACGAAAATTAGAGGTTGTGCAGAAAAGGGGAATATTGTGAAAATAGTGGATTGCATTCCAGAGAAGAAAATTATGTGCAAGGTAGTGTAGAGGCTACACATAAAATATGGGAGTTGTGCGTAAAATATTCATTTGTACATAAAAAAAGGTTGCACGTAAAAGCAACAGTTGTGCGTAAAATAAGTCAATTGCGTGTAAAAGAAATAGCTGTGCTTAAAAGAATTCGGTTTCATTTAAAAGAAGTATTTGTGTGTAAATGAAGTCAGTTCCACGTAATATAGGTGTTTCATGAAAAGTGTATTCATGCGAGGCATGGGAATTACACGCAAGGTGCAGTAAGTACTACACGTAAAAATTGGTGTTGACCAGTACAACCGGTGCCAGGAATGATTTATCTGCAGGTGAAAGTTGTGCATCAACAGAGAATCTATCAATAGTTAAGGATATAGAATTCATTAGAGACAATGAAGAGACCTATAGGTCTATAAAATGTGAGCGAATCTTTTGAAGAAGTAGTGAGCTCATTTTAGTTGAGCGAGTAGTGAGTTCTCAAATTGTGAGTGGTTGTAAACCAGTGGGGATAGTGAGTCTGCTACAAACTTGTAAATAGTAGTGTGCTCATATTGAATTTGGTACATCGGCACATCACCGGTGTATACTCCTTGTACATAGCTCAATGATGGTGAACCAAGTAAAATTTCTGTGTCATGTTCATGCTTTAAGACTCATTCATACACTGCAACCGGAAGGAGAGAGAGAAGATGGTTTTTTCTAACAAAAAAACAAGATCAAAAGGGGAAGTTGATTTAATTCATCATACCTTGATTCACCCCCCTCTCTGGGTATCTAGACTGGTGGACCTATCATAAGTTAGTGTTTGTATATCAACCATAGGTTATGAACATGAAATTTAATAATGGGTGACTAGTTTGTCTTTTTAGTGTCACTTCAGTTGGGGATTTGGTTAGTGAGGATGCAGGGAAATCTCATTCCATGGTTTGTTTGTCTATTCATTATTATTAAATGGATTTGGATAGTTTATTATAGATTAGAACATCCTCTACAATTTTGAGGCGTGAAACACGTATTCCATGAATCATAGCTCAAAATATACAAGACAGACCATGAATATGTGAATGATGTTGATGATGTTGATTTAGAGGATGATTCATCAATTGTGGAATGCACAATTTGAATCATAGAACAAAGTGTAGAGGTACTATATATGGTGAAAACATGAGTACCCTAGCAACATTGAACGACCAATGATTAGACAATGGAGTGAGAAATGGATATATGGTTTTATTGTCCAGAGTGGTTAAAATAAAAACTATATAGATTTTTTTGGGTATGATGTGTCCTTGGATTGGGCGGGGGGTGGTGAACACCATAATAATTTCAAGGAGTTTTATTATTAAATATTATTTATTATGGTGTATCATGATGAATCTTGGTACTTTTAGGTGTTTGATATGGATCGCAAGTTAGTTATGGAGGATCGATCCTTGACTAAAAAATATTTCAACCTTTTTCAAGTGGTTCTAGTATGAAACATTGTGGTCGCATATTTATTTTATTCATAGAGGTTAGGGTCCCCTATCTACAATTTTTTTCACTCTAACACCTTGTTCATGTCAAAATTATGCCGCTATATTGTTTTTAAGGGAATTTTGGTAATTATGCTAGGAACTCCATTTTATCTCCTTTTTCCTCATCCTTGACTTTCACATGACCTATAAAGTATAAGAGGATTTAAATTTTTTGATTTCGTATCCTACCTTATAATTTTTTGATGATATGATGTTTTTTTCATTATACACAGTTTCACTTGGTGAGTCTAAGACCTTATAATATATATATATGACTCTTTCTTCCATGTAATTTTGTTTTCCAGTAATCTAAATCTTGTTTGAGAATGTCGGGGAAGAATATAATTACTTTTTATGTTAGTATTAAATCAACTATAAGTTTATATGATTTACCATTATTATACTTGAGGTAGGTGATCCTTACAATTTTATAGATTTCATATGATTTTTTATATCTTGAACTAAATTATGGTAAGTGTGATCCTCTAGGAGAACTATGCTTATGGTATAAAATTAAATGGTTGTATTTTTGTAAGTTTGGTTGATCTTGTAGATAGTGAGTGATTAGTAACTATTCATCTAATGTAAGAATCTCACTTTGATCAGTGGGTGAAATTTGGTTTTTCCATTGGGTGTTGAAAACTAAGGGATCCAATCATGCTATTTTATAGATATAATGAATTGGTAAATTGGTATATGTATTCAAGTGATAAGGTGTGACTTGGTACAATATACGACATCACTTAGGTAAGAATTGATTGGTCATGTTTTTATGATGTGTCTACCCTGTAGTGACAAGGGATGGGTTGAGTGTGTATGATGATGTAATAACTAATGTGATATGGAAGAATTTGTGTACTAGATTGTGGATATGTTTATGATAGACATTAAATTTAGGAATGGTGCTAATGTAGGCATGCTTGATATTTTTTGTCAGCCTAGTTAGCACATGATGACTCAATGACAATTTTATTATTTATTTAATTAGTTATTTTGATTCATCCAACTTAATAAATTTAATCCACTTTTTATAATGTCTTGTTTGTGGAGTCCTATTGGTTTCATACTCACACGATACATGGTAATCTTGATGCATGTGTAGAATTTATAACTAGGGATCCAACCAAGGGAAATGGACTTATAACTGAATACCAAGTAGTTTTTCATGGAAGGGTTGATGAGATACAAATACATGCTCCAAAATATTTTGTAGTAGTACCTCCCTTATTATTATATACATTTTTTTAATTTTATATACTTTGATTTCTCACATATTAAAAACCCTTTGTTTTTTTTTCATTTGGTAATGTATTCTATTTTGATATTTCATGGAATGATTTTTCTATTTATTCCTCTATGGGTTTTTCAAAACATATCATTACTATTATTTCTCTTGTGATTATGTTTCTACGATTGTAATCTAATAATGAAGGCATTGTCTACCTATAGTTTTGTTTAGTGCCATTTCATTAGTCAAAAACCTATTGCATACATGGATTCACACAAGTGGTTTTGTACATCATTAGCTAAGAATTGGTGATATGGGATGTGGTTTCACATATTGTTTTACTTTTTAAAATATTTTTTTCAGGATATATTATTATATTTGAGTTTAGGGTAATCTAACATGGTATTACCATGGTTATTGTATTCATTTTATCTCACTTGAGTTATATTTCCATACTTTTTTGAGTTCATTAAAGGACTATTGAATCCCTTTATCCTATTATGAAACTTATATAATATTTAATAAATTAGAGAATGTTCATCTGTAGAATTATAACTACCAATTCCTTCTCTATATGATGAGTTTAAAAGCATTTCTTTGATTTTTTATCATTCATTCAAGTACAGAATATGAAAAATAATTATACTTATTGAATAACTTGTGTTCATTAGATTCGTCTTTCAATTTTTCTTCATATTTCATGATTGTTTGAAAAATATTTTACAGTTTTAGATCTCTTAAATGTGTGTAATATCTAATGACAATAGAGATACCACTCTATCTAGTAGGATGTACTCCTAAATCCTTCCACTGAAACCTAGTTTTAGCACAATTATTAAAAGGTTAAAATGATAAATAACTTAGGGAAGCGAAAATAGGAGAAATGAAGAAGGAAAAAAATCATAAAAGCCCCAAGGTTCCATTCAACCAAGTACACCAATTCACTGTCATCGCTCAGGGTACATGTTTCCTAGCCTGCACAATTGGCCTATGCTCCAAACAACAAGACCGACTTGAGCAAGACACCAGAGTGAGATAGAACCTACACCAAAGGTCCTATATTTTCCTATAAATAAGACCATGGGGAATTTATATGTATGAAGAGAAATTACCTAAGGCCAACTTAGGCTCTATTCCCCATATTACATAACTGAAACCTCCAAAACCTTCAAGGTAGATTTATAAAACCTTAAGAAAAGCTAAATAAATGTGGATAGTGATACTAAATTCCTCCCTGGGTTTGAAATAAAAAATACCTATGTGAGGCACTTGCTCACCCCTTGGTTAACGAAGTCTAGCATGAGGTACCCTTCCTCAGTTGGGGACCTACATGAGTCACTTATGAGAACTCCAATGGAGACCCTTGAAGTCATGAATAAATCCTCTCTTATGTGTAGTTACCTAGTCGGTCTGTCACTCATGGTGCCACCTATTCACCTAGGCCTACCAGCATGGAGTACCCCTACATGATCCTCCTTGGCTGGCCCTAATCTCAAGCCTATGTGAGAAACTCATCAAGAAATCTTCAAATCCATACATGGTAGGTCCTATCCACTTTTTTTCTACATTGTTTTAGAGAGAACAACTTGAATCCTCCACCAAATCCTCTAGACATGAAAAACCCTATAGAGTGTCACATCAGGGTGTCTTCTATTTATGCATGTATTACTATAGTTATAGTATTCCCACAATTGTCTGATTGGATATTCAGGGTCCTCAGGGTGCATGTGAGTTTGTATCCCTATGGTCATGAGGAGCCCTACCCTATGGATAGTGTTAGGGAGTTCCCAATCATGGATAATAGGGTTAAGACAATGTCCTCCCCTTCTCATCTCTCAGACCTAGAGCCACTAGTTCCCAATGGGGAGGGAAAGTATTAAAATTTACTTTATATTTAACACGGAATGAGATCCTCCTCCCTCAATACATGACCAATTTAATGGATTCCATCCTAGATTAATCCCCATTCCTTTCTTATGGGACCAACCATGCCTTCTTCACTACTCTTTCTACAAAGAGTGGACCCATTATAGGGTAAAGTGAAGAGAGTTACGTGTCATAGCCTCATCCACTTACATCATTGGAAGATGGGTTAGCGGAGATTATCACAATCAATTACCCATCCCTCTCCATTTGGTATTTTTGACCATTCCCACCTACAGATAGAAGCATATTGTGTTGAATCTCGGATCATCTGTTTCCTCTTGTTTATCACACTGATCATGAATCACATGTGTTTAGAGGATAATGGTGATCATGAAATCTGCACGATTCATGACATCTATTAAACTACAATAACTCTGATTCCTACTATGACCAGGATACATAGGATTCCTAAATAATTCTCGAGCTCATTGTATATCCATCATTGGAGTACTCCCCAATTAAAACCCCCAAATCACAACATGTAATCTTCCTCACGAATAAGACCTAAATTAACTATCTCAAATATCCATACTCACCTACTAGATAAACCTATAGGGCCTCCAATGGAATAGTTCATCATAACCGAACTGCATGGTCATTGATTACCCTCCACATAGGATACATATGAATCCTCTATAAGCTCTAAACCCAATAGCACAAATCTAACCTATTCCCTCTGGTCCAAATTCCCAAAAGGATCTAATTCAACCTAAGAAACCATATTACTCCAAGTTTCACTAGGATGCTTCAATATAAGTCCCATATCAAACATATACTACTCACCTTATTCCTAGATTTCATTTCCACATGTCATTAAATTGTATGGTTATATCCTTATCACATGAAATTAAAAGGTATGATGTTCCCAATTAAGCAGCACCGAACTACATGGGTTCTTATTCATTTCAAAAGGATACATAGGAAGCCCATTTTTGGGTTGGATCCCAACATCATAACAAATACCATATCCCTTGATGATGATACACTTCATGGTTTTGAAATGAGTGGCTAGGAAACTAGCATCTTCATAATAATGACCAAAGAATCTATAAGTAGTACATAAGAGGATACCATCAATGGGGTACCTCGTCTACATGAAAATATCTCCATTGATGAATAATATCTAATACATATGGATGATTATAAGATCTATACTTAGTAGTAACTTTCTATTCAGTATGGGATAAACCATATCACACTTGGGAATCAATAAAGGAGTCATGAACATTTATAATATCTATAAAAGAGTCTAATAGTAGTAAATAATTCTTCCAAAATGGGTGTGATAGGATCAACCTTCCATCCTTTCAACCAAAGTGAGTTCTTAAGAATCGATGAAAAAATACCTAACGATCTAATAATGTTGGAAAGAAGGTCCATTTTGATATATAACAATTATGTTTCTCTAGTTCCATGAAAAAACCCAATGGAAATCATTCAGAAAAAAATCATCATGAGGTGAATATTATTAGGGAAATAAAAAATGGTGAACCTTACTTGAATCCTTCAACAAGATGATAGTGTCACCCACATGTTAGTCCCCTTCACATTAAAAACAAGGGATATAAAAGAACATCAATCATGCATGCGTTCACATAAATTAGATGATACCTTGATAGGTTTTTCATATTTGTTTTTGTCATAAATTCTAGGAATGTATTCTCAAATATCCCATTAACCCAATGGAATCATTCTATATTTCACTAATAAATGCTCTAGATACGTTTAAGGCCATATCTTCATCCACATAGTGGATTCCATCACTAACCCATCATCCTCAAAGCTAGTTCTTGAACATGCTAGTCTGGGAATACCATCAAAATAGTAAAATCCTGACCACTTGACAAGCCCTACAGTTCGCAAAGCCCCACAAATCATCTAGTAAATGATGACCAGAGGTCCTGACGGAGATGGAACTGACCTTATCTTCAACAGTTTGGGAATCCTTTCCCTAGATTAGAAAAATATTCCATCTTATACCTCAGCTATTAATATTTAGTTCATACAAAAGGCGTGAATGTGAAGTCACATGGGTCTTTATCAATGGATTTATCTACCAATCATCTCCACCAAAACCACACTATAGTGGATGCTCAACATGATCAGGTTATTTTCCTTGGCATTCCAGACAAGTTCCTTCAATCTTGAGAAATAATGATGACCCACCAGGGATGAAAATAAATCCAACAGGGGGCATGGTCACACCTTTCCCCCTCCAGAGAACCCCACTAACCTAATTTGTTGGAAAACTGCGATTAGGCACATACACCCATTCACGTTCATCCAGCGAGCCAGAAGACTATACTGTTGGTATTCAAAGATGCCCCAAACAAAATTCAGTGGTATAATAAATGTAGAAACATACACCTTTCTACACCCACTAATCCCACCATCAGAATTTTCTTGAAACACCAGGAGAAGTAAGTCGTAATGTCCTGATGACGAGAAAGGTGAATTCCAAGTACTATTCCCCCACACACGAGTACTATTAATATCCAATAGAAAGATATTGAGGATAGTTGAGGTCACATACACATACTCTAGGTATTAAATGATTATATATCCATGTTTCAGCTAATGAAGTCATCAATCATATCTTGAAAATGGTTAAGGGGAAGACACAAATCCCTACACACATCATACTAACTTACCAAGACATAAAAACAATTACAACAAAAGTTCCTGAGATATGGAATCAAAACTCTATCCCCAAAAGTGGGGTAACTCATTAGATTATCACCCTAGTTTAGTTACACACCTCTTTTTCCATAAATAAGGTTCATGAGGAAACCATTCCCATATTATACAAACCACTAAATCAATAACATACAACCACTCCCATAAAAGGAAATTAATCTATCCATGTGAAAATTCCATATAATAAAAAACAATCAAATGATAAGAACTTCTCTCAACAAGTGGCCCAAACCACTTGTAAGAGGGCATCTAAAAATAATCCTCATAAAAATGATTGGAAAATCAAGAGCCGATCTGTGAACTGACTCTGATAAATGCTAGAGTTCTAGAATCCCTAAAATGCTTATCTATGGATACTCAAGATCATATTCTCCCATTACCAAATTATTGGATTAGTATTAGTAATTAAAAATTCTATATTTAAACAATTCCCCATGAATGATGGATTCATTTGTAAAATACAATTGATCTTGAGACCCTATCATCTGATTAGTGATTTCGTAGCCCTCAACATGGCTATAAGATTAAGGATCAAGAGGGTATTACCCTAACTAAAATGTACCATGTTGTTCCTCGCCATGATGTCATCACTGTGAATGTAGTATCTGTATAAGTGGTTAAAATTGTGAAGGGAATTCTCTATTTGGAAATGTAGTGATTATAGAGCCCTCCTATCATGAGGCACTTATAAAAACAAGGGTATTCTGGTCAAATGAATTATCATTGGCATGTGAAATGTTTTCTAAACTAAAATATAGCCTGAGATGAAGATCATTCTATGAACCACCCTTGGGTCACATTTCATCCATTGTAATAGAGGAATTACAAACTAATCTTGTTTCCTATGACAAATAAATAGGAAAGAATCCCCTTTGGTTAGGACATGAAGAGGAAACTCTTGCTAAAGATAAAGATGACATAATTAAAATGCAGAAAAAACATCATAATGATGTAATACTAGTCATTTTATGGCCTTTTAGACCCCTCAATTCAACATTACAGAGGTGTTATAGAATATTTATTGCACGACATCTGCCCCCACATATGGAAAACTCATCATCAATTAAAAGAGTAGGTATTACACTATGATGAGTAAAAAATTAATTTCAAGGTTATAGATGGGTTGAAATTACTAATTGACTGTGAATAGTTCCATGATTCATGATATCCAAATATTTAGAGACATCAATAATCCATTCAATGTGTATGCCTTATTTCATTAATGAGACTGAAAAAATGATCGTTGATACCCCATCTGGTGTTCTTATCAGAGGATAATGTGAACATGGGGATTTTCATTTCAATGAACTCCCTTACCAATTAGGTCCTTTAAGGGTTTTATCATGAAATTTTGTAACCATAGGACAACTAAAAAAACAAATTCTATTCATAACCAAATATATGATCAACAAAAATAGGCCTCAAACAAATATCAACGATGTTAGTATAGAAGATAGTAGGAAATTGAAAGACTCTTGGGTAGTGAATCATAAAATATTGATAAAGCCTATAATTTGGGGAAAATTCATGGTGATATAAAAAAGGTGTAAATAGTATAACAATAGTATTTGGAAACGAGTGATTCAAGTGTGTGAAAAATGATTCACCTCGCCCATATTCGAAAAAAATCCATAAAATTAGAAGGGAAGTCATGATAGTATCATCCATTGTAGTTTGTGAAAACCCCAAGCCATAGGGTTTGGAGATTTTTTAACCCAACCCTCACGGTAAAAAAACCACACCTGAGGGGTTTTACAAAGTAAAACAGGAAACTTTTTACCATGGTGGTAGTGATGGTTTTGATTTTGAGAATCTGTAATGGTTTTGTTGGGTATTTTGTACTTGTTTGCAGAACTATTATTTTATTTAATAAATGGTTAGGGGTTTTTTCTCTAACTATTCTTCTCTGGTGAAAGTAGAACAAGAACATCCCCAACCCTTAAGGATGGGGGTTTTTTCACAATAAAAATCTTCCTCAATATGAACCATTTTTCTCTAAATTAGGGAGAATGTTGTGGAAAGGATCCTCCGAGTTTGTCCCATTTTATAATCCAGTACCATCATTTGGAAGACTCATGAATGAAATATCTGAAGATTCTATTTGGATAACTATCTACCAAGAAGCTTCCAGAAAGACACCAAAGGAGATTAAATGGCCTCTTGGGGGTGTAAAAGAAGAAAACATCTCAATGACATGGATAAAATGTCTACAATGGATTACACAAATGTGAACATCATCAACACCTCCCTCATAGATTATGAGGTACATGAGACCAATTAAAATGAGTATGAAGAAGAAGTATAAGTTTATAATGAGTTCTACAAAAAATGAATGAGGTTTTCATACCTTAAACCATAGGATTTTCCTGAATTTTGGCCCTCCATCAAAAAATACATCTTTACCTTGTTGAAAGATGGATAATGGAAAAGTTCAAAAGGTAACTCACCTTTATTCCAAAGAGGTTATGCCCCTTTCACTATTGGAATGATTCATTTAGAAATAAGAAGACATGAATGAATTGATGCGAATCAATGAAAAACTATTCTGAGCCAACCATCATGGTAGATATATTCTATAAGAATATCCTCAACTTGAACTTCCAGCTGGCGCACCTCAACAAAGAGAGTTTTTAGCAAAAACTGAAGAATATCTAGAATATCTTCCCAATGTGGGACACTAAGCCCCAATATATTGGGAACCCATAATAGTGTATTAAGAATTACCTCTATTGGGTACACAAAAACAGTAGAATCGGGCATATCATTATAATATTTCCCCAGTAAGAAACCCATAAATGGTACCTAAAGCACAACCACCAATGGCCTTACCAGCTGCCACACATATCGAGGCTCCAACTACCATGGCAATTCAAGATCTGAATCAAACATTAATTCCTTGAATGATTATAAACACTAATGATTCACTAACATATTTTTTGGAAGTCATGGAGGAATGTTGTGCTCTGATATAGCCCGAAAAGAATCCTTTTATCAAATAAGTGGATTCAACTCTTCCCATGCCACATTTTTGTACAAAAAAATTAATAATTTTCGAAAAATAATGTGACCCATAGTAGTATTTAAAGAATTTCATCTCTTACTATGATCCCATGATGTGTACCCTTGAATAACATGAAGTGGCTAAAATCATATGCTTTGTACAATAACTTTAGGGACCATCCTTTGTAAGGTACATTGTATTTCTTTATAGGTCGATCACTTGATGAGAAGACCTAAATTAGAAATTTCTCTTCCAATTCAAATTGACACTAAAGAGAACAATATTCTTCTTACTCTCAAACTATATGTTGTGGGATAATGAAATATTCTCATATTTAATTTATTAGTGGAATGTATTGACTTATTCCTTGAATCTACCACTGAACATAGAATAATTGTTTCCTATATATATATTGAGTCTTCATGATAAGTTATGTACACCAATTATCCTTATGACGTACATAAGAGGGGTTTGAGACCATTCTATGATTTCCCATATGGTGAAGAACTCAATTATAGAGACTAATGAATTGTCTCGAGTAATTCCATAAACTCTAGGAAGAAGAACCTGAAATGAATAGGCTGTCAATGTTACATTTAATCAGGCCCATGTACCAACTCCTACTTCAAAAGACCACACCATAGCATGTGTCTAGACCTCCCAAGAATAAGTAGAAATGCCCACCTCATTAGGAAGATCAACAATATTAGTGTCAGAAATAGTTTGAAGAAAATAATACAATGTCTATTCTTTTTGAAATGACCATGTCCTAGGATACTTCATCTGGACACTATAAAACAACTGACTTTGGTTTCCAAAGACCAAGAAACCCACAAAATAAGGTGAAAATGTTCTTACAAAATACTCTCCCTTCCATCAAATGTTGGGGTACCATATAAAGGATTGTACTGTTTTCGATGATCTTCTAAAAATTGGTAGACTCTAGGAAGGTGAAACTAAAAAATTCTCCCGCCCAAGTAGAGTATGTTTATACCCCCAATATTTAAGAGGAAAATTAATTAAAAGAATTAAATAGAAGAGTTCAGAAGAAGTTAAATTATTGGATGTTTAGAAAGATGATGAAATAAACTCATGTTATCCTCAGAATATAGTTGAAACAACCATTCATACCATCAACTGCTTCTGCTACAATTTAGCCAATTCCCGACGAAACTCAATCCTATGAACGCCAGTCCTATAAAAAGTGACACAAATGAAAGATTAAGGAAAAATAATATCAAGATGAGCCAATTAAAAACCATGATCTATATTTTACTTTAGCTTATCTCATGAGTACAGTCCAGAAATCACGAGCACCACCCCACCACATGACACAACATGATTTGACCCGTCAGATAGAATATTCATCTTATAAGGAGTTGATCTTAAGTTCCATTATTTTTATTCAATTATGGATTAAATTTAAATATTATGAGCATGGTTATGAACCAAAATTCACTAAACATTATTGGGGAACTAGGGGAAGACTTCATTAAACTTGAGTATGCATTGAAAGTTGTGGTCTTGCAAAAAGTCACTATTTCAACCACACCCCTACTCAAACCGTATATGCAGATGAATCTTCTGGGAGAGATATCAAGTAAGATAAGTAGGAAAAAGGGAATTCATCCATGCATGATAGGATCCACCCCATCAAGATCATCTTGGAATATTGATTAGAGGATATATCATTTCTTGATCAACCTTGGCATGCAAGATAACACAACCGACGTAACCCACCAGTAGTGGAAGCACTTTCAACACATACCCAAAGGGATCATCCATGTACATTAGGAACATCAAAATTCTATCTGTTTGTAAAAGAACATACCCATGAAGGGAATATCTGGACTCTAGTTAACACGTATTAAATTTTTAAGTAATAGACCCATGTACTAGAAAAGTTATTAATCTCTGATTCCATGAGTCTATCAGAATATCTTGGGAAAGCACTCAATGGGGAATTTTCAAGCGCCTTGGAGTTTGAAGTTGAGGTTTATGTTCTTGAAGTATATCTTGGAGAGAGTGGTCCTACAAAATTTCATGTGATCATCTCCTTCCCTAACCAAGATGTGGATTATTTCATACAAGGTACCATCAGGCCCTTTTTCATATCTTTTATGATAAATGGCACTGATATTCAATGATATTTTATTAACAATGTATCAGGGGTAAACCTTATTCTAGTTCAATAAATTATCCAATTAAGACTTAATGAATCTCACATACCCCCCTCAAATTTTATGTTATAGGGTTATGAAAAGAATGAGAAAGAGCCTCTTGGAACGATGACACTCAAAACTCATTTTAGAGATCTCGTGTTTGACTTAAAATCTATGGTTGTTTGACATCATATAACTTTTGATGCCCTGATGGGGAGACCTTGGATACATTAGCATGTGACCATTCCTTTGTTATACCACCAGTGGCTAAAATACTTTATCAATTGTCAAATTTGTAAATTTACTAGTGAAAATCCCCATTCATATCCTTTGAGTCGTATTACATTGATGTACAATTCTACTACAAGAGAGGAAAATAGTCCAAAACTAATGATTTTTCTTGAATCAATTCTCTGAATGTCCTGGAGATGTTCCTAGATAATCCTTTCAATTATATCCACTCAAATAATGTTCTTTCCATTAATCAGATAAATGGACTAGACACAAATTCATATAATCACCTGGGTAATTCTATAATTCCAATCCTAAAAACTTAACCTGATAGTGTAAAATAATCTGTCAACCCTCTGAGCAGTAATGAATTTATAGATGAATATGTCTTCATTATATCCCCTCTTCTTCAAAATATCCTTACACCATAATATAGGATTGATGAACATTTCATGATAATGAGAGACAATAAAAATACTCACTCCTAACTCATCATATCCTCTCTAGAACTCCAAAAAGGGTTCAAACCATCTACTGGGATAGAAATGGTTTCTCCCACTTCTGGATGTCCAAATACTAATTCCTTCTCTAGAACTAGTAATATTTCTTCATCACCTAATTTTTTGGAAAAGATAGAAGAAATAAATCATAGAGAAAAGGAATAAGAGGAATAACTCAGGGAAGTCCCTCTAGCATTTAAAGAAGGTGTCTCCACCATTGCGAATGAACTCATAGAGATAGATCTGGGTATATATTAGGATCCATAGACCACATTGATCAGTGCATCCATGACATCCAAATAATAGGAAATATATAATTTCTTCCTAAATAAACCCCTAGATGTATTTTCCTAGAATAAAACTTAAATTATAGGAATTTACCCTCAGGTAGAGACCCATCGCTTGGGTTTTCTAGAAGAGCATCATGGATACAAGAATGAAGCTAGAAGGACTCACCCGACTCACACCGCCAAGATTGAGGCTGAATTTGACAAGATCATCAAGGAAGACTTCATCTGAGAGGTACAATATCCAAAATGTCTAGCCAAATTAGTTCATATAAATAAGAAAAATGGGAAAAGAAGAGTTGTAGTCGATTTTAGAGACCTCAATTGATATTATAGGAATTTGAATTCCTGGTTCCAATCACAGAACTCTTAATTGATGCAAAACTTGGTTATCAAGACCTATCCTTCATGGATGGCCGCCCAGGGGTTAAAAAAATCCAGATGGACCTAGAAGATGAAGAATCCACTTCCTTCAGATACCCCTATTAAGTATTCTAATTTTGTGTAATTCACTTTGGAGAAAGAACATTAGTGCCACATACACACTTTCCAGGAATCACATCATCAAGTTATTTTTATGTAGGTGTTTGGAATTCTATGTTGAGGATCTAGTGGTAATGTATCGACAATGTTTTGACCTCTTCACTAATATGGTGACCTTCTTCAACAAGATAAAACAACATATCTTCAAGATAAACCCCCTGAAATGAAATTTTAAGGTAACCTCAGGGATATTTCTTAGTATCATCCTATTCCATTGCGACATTAATGTTGATCCTAAGAAAAAAAAGCTACCCTTAGCATGTTACATCCTCGAAAACATACAGATTTTGGAGGAATTCAAGGAAACATGGCCTTTATCCAATACTTCATACCCAATCTTATAGGAAAGTGTTTTCCCTTCACAAAATTTATGAATAAGGGGGTCACATATCAGGGAACCAATGACGATCATGAATTATTTGAAACACTAAAGAAATACCTCTTGAGAATATAAGTTTTAATTCCACTTGTTTGTGGAATGAAACTCATCCAATACGTGACAACCCTAGAGTGATCACTAGGTGGATTCCTCATGGGAAAACAATGATGCATGAAATGATATCAACCTCTACTATCTCAGTCAATCCTTGGTCGATGTGAGGACTCGATATTAAGATATTTAGAGGAGATGTCTGACATTAATATTTATAGTTCAAAAACTGAGGCACTATCTACATCACCATGAGGACTAATAGGTCTCCAGTAATAACCTGTTCAAATATATCCTTGGATGTCCTACATTGACTAGGTGTCTGGTCTGGTGGGTGGTTATTCAAAAGTAGTTTGATATACAATTAATGCCTCATGATGCATTGAAAGGGAAGTCCTTGGATGATTTCCTTGCAGAACCCATGTTTGTAGAAAAGAAGACATTAAATATTGAATTTCCCGATGCAGATATATTACCTATTCAGGATGTCCCCCAAAAATCTAAAATGTATTTTGGAAGCATGTACAAGATTCTAATGGGAAGGAAAATGAAAGAATCTAAGCTAAACAATGTTGGGTTAGGTATCATGCTCATTTTATTTGAAAATGAAATCATATTATACCCCATTCTGCAGTTAAGATGCTTGACCAATAATGAGATAGAATACCTGACCCTCATTGTAGGTTGGAAATAAGCACTCTGAATACCAACAAACAATCTAAAGGTTAAGGGTGACTCAGAGTTGGTAATCAAACATATCAATGGGGATTAATCCATCAAAAATGACGATCTAACCCCCTTCTTGAATGTGTCTGAGTGATGATGGTAGAGTTCCCCTAAGAACCAACATTGAATCTTGTCATGTGATTACATAATTCTTAAGTATTTGAATTGGAAGATACAACTACAACATTGGAAGTTCCAAATTTGGATGAAACATTCATTAACATCGCCCATCGCTGAATGGTTTCACCTTTTGTTCTAATTAGAGTGTAAGAGATTAATGAAGTCATCAATATCCCAAAATCATATAGTCTTACCATTGGGTGGTTGAAACCCATCATGGATTACCTACGAAAACTAAAAGAAAAAGTGGTTTTTGGCAACGAGTTATTTGCAATGGGAAAATCAACCCATCACAAATAACTAATTATTTGCGACAGGTCTAGGCACCCCATCACAAAAACATTCAAATGGTTTGGCATGATTTGTCAGAAAACCTGTGCGAAAGGGTATTTGCAACGGGTATGCACCACCCGTCGCAAATATTAGGTGGTGGTAAACACTAGTTGAGACAGGAAATCCCACATCGTAACTAGTTCGACCCCTAGAGGTTATTTGTGATGGGTCCCATCGCAAATAACAGGCAGTGGTAAAAACCTATTTGTGAAGAGATGTTGCCCTATAGAAAATATTGTATCAGCAGCTTACCTTTTCCGATAGGACCCATCACAAATATCGTTTTAACCGCTGACAGTAATTAATGCGGTCGAAGGTATTTTTGAAGGTTCCCGTCACAAAAAAAATAATATTTGCGACGGGCTCCCCATCGTAAATACTCCCGTCGCAACTAATCTAACCTACATACACCCCCCATTAATTTTTCCCTCCTCCTGAATTCCTTCTTCCTCTACTTCTCTAATGTAAAGACCCGTAAATTTCAAGGAAATTTTTTTCTTAATTTTCTTTGAAATTTTACAAGAACGCAGTTTCTGACGGTGCCTGATTCCGAGGCCCGGTGTGCCCGGAATCATTTTCCGAAGTTTGGCTCGGGTATGTTCAGTGAACGGACGAGCGGGTTTTTCTAACTTTTGAACCGGTGCCCGGAATCGAATTCTGAGGGCACCGATGAAATCGCAGCGCCGATATTCACTTAGAAATGCCTCTTCCGGAGTTGCGTTTGCTCGGGTGTGGTTTTTAATTTTCGGGCTTAAAGTTAAGAAATAAAATAATTTTGCGACAACTTTATTTTATTTCACTTAAGCCGCTTGGAAGCCACTTGAAGCCACTTAAAGACGGCTTGAACTGATTTGAACTGGATATGATGCTATCCAGAAATATCCTACCCCCTTGGTAGGATATTTGTTAGGTGGGGCCCGCACGAGCCCCGCCGTTTCTTTCCGCTAAGAAACGCACCCGTGAAAACCCGTCTTAATGAAAGTCAACTAACACGTTTTCTAAATTCTTAACAGACCATTTAATTGGGCGGTTTATTTTGTGAATTAAATGTGCTGTTTCTTTCTTGAATTAAATGGCCTGTTTCTTTCGTTGAATTAATTCAACGAATTAATTCAATCGTTTCTTAACCTGTTTTCATGTGTTGGCATATTAATAA
Source organism: Viscum album (assembly GCA_963277665.1). Lineage (NCBI taxonomy): Eukaryota > Viridiplantae > Streptophyta > Magnoliopsida > Santalales > Viscaceae > Viscum > Viscum album. The sequence continues at coordinate 1,229,379,971 of OY728128.1, forward strand.
AATAAGACCAACCCAAAATCTTTTGAGAATATTTTAGAGGATCCTTGTTTCTTCTTCTCCCTCGCGAAGAACGCGACGAACGCCGAACCCGGAAATCGACAACGCGACGCCTTGATCCGCATCGCCGACAACGTTCTTCTGCGACGTCTCTTCCTCCGCAACGGATCTTAGATCGGCTTCTTGAGGTAAGAATCTCAGACCTTCCTTTTTATCTCCTTCGTGGTTCTTAACCAAAAACACGGATTTAATTAATTAAATTAAATCTGCTGTTTCATGGTGCGTTGAGTTTGCCGACTCAACACCGGATTCCGCGACGACGCGATGCCTCCCCGCGACGACGCGACGATCCCTCTCTTCCGCGACGAGCTTTTCGGCGAAGAACGCCCGCGCGCGACGACCGACGATGTAGGGATTTATTATGGGAATTACCCCTTTTTAATTTATTCCCGTCAATGTTTCTTAAAGAAATTAAAGAACCGAATTGTGAACAATTTAAATCTTCTTAAAATTGTTATTTTTCTCGTGTGGAATAAAATTCTCCCGGTTGTTTATCTCTAACGCGGAGGGTGCGGGCCAAACGAACACGGCCAGACGACCCTCCGCCGTTCTTCGTTTTGTGCGGATTTGGCGGGCGATGACGGAACGTGCCGCAGCGGATGTTTGACGATTCCATAGTAAAGAACGGATCCCGGGAGGAGCAATGGCGCAGACGGGAAGAGAATCGGACCACCAGAGCGATCCCGGTGGCCCGCGGACCTCGCCGGCGGCGCCCCGGCGCGCCGCCGGACGAGCCCGCCGCGGCTTCAGCCGCGGCGGCGGCGGCCAACGGACCCGTGGCTGCGCGGGTCCAGTTCGCCCGCGCGGGACGCGGCTCTGCCGCGTCCGCGGTTCACCAGCGCGGCCCACGCAGGCCGCGGTTTGCTCAGGCCGCGGGTCAACGCCCACGGCGCCTGGCACTCGGCCGCCCGGCCGAGCCGAGCCAGGCCGGCCCGACCGGCCGGGCAGGACCGGGCCAACCGGGTCGGGTCGACCCAGTTCGGGCCGACCCAGGGGGGGTCGGGCCGGGCCCGTACCCCCCCTTCTTCAGACGTTTTCGTTCAAATGGCTGTATCTTGAGCTACGGGCCTCCGAACGACGCGCCGTCAGTGACAACGCGATCCTTGGATCGAGACGGTCGTTTTGGTATACTATACTCAAGGTGCACCTTCTTTTTCGGGAGCCTACGTAGTTAAAACTCCGTAGTTAAGCGTGCTTGGCCTAGAGCAGTGATCAGGATGGGTGACCTCCTGGGAAGTTTTCTCAGGGTGGGTGTGAGACGGAAAGGCCAATAACTAATAGACCGGGCGTCCGATTGACGCGCCGTCTGTTTCGTTGAATTCCTCTAAGTGAGACGGATCTTTTGGCATACTCCGCCCGAGGTTTGGATGCAGGTGGAGTACGGTCGGGTTGGTTTTGCCTTAAAAACCAACCGGGTCCCTCGGACGAAAAAGCCAATAACTCTCAGACCGGGCGTCCGATTGACGCGCCGTCTATTGCGTTGAGTTCCTCTTGATGAGACGGAACTTTTGGCATCCTCCGCCCGAGTTTTGGATGCAGATGGATAGTGGCCGGGTTGGATCGCACTGAAATCCAACCGGGCCCCTGGAATGGAAAAGCTGATATCTTTCAGACCAGACGTCCGTTTGGCGAACCGTCAGCGGCATTGGTGATCACGTTGAAAAACGGTCCCTATGAGTATACCCTGTGAGTGTTCGTGGTATAGTTGAGTTACGGCCGGATTGGTTCGCTCACGAAACCAACCGAGCCCCTGGGACGAAAAGACTAATAACTCACAGACCGGGCGTCCGATTAACGCGCCGTCTGTTGCATTGAGACCCCTATGACGAGGTGGTCCTTCAAGATACTTCCTTGCGGGACTTTGTGATACTTGGAGTATCGACCAGTAGCTCGTGGAGCGGACCCTCCCGGAGACGAGCGTGCGGAGCACGGAGACCGTGTAGCTGACTGAGACCCGACGACTGCTGATCAAACGACTCGGTGTGTGACAGAGATGCACTTGGTTGTAGCGGCACATGGGACCGCTTGGTTGTAGCGGCAGACCCACGACAGAGGTGCGCTTGGTTGTAGCAGCACATGGGAGCACTTGGTTGTAGCGGCAGAGCCACGACAGAGGTGCGTTTGGTTGTAGCGGCACATGGGAGCACTTGGTTGTAGCGGCAGACCCACGACAGAGGTGCGCTTGGTTGTAGCGGCACATGAGAGCGCTTGGTTGTAGCGGCAGACCCACGACAGTGGTGCGCTTGGTTGTAGCGGCACATGGGAGCGCTTGGTTGTAGCGGCAGACCCACGACAGAGGTGGGCTTGGTTGTAGCGGCACATGGGAGCGCTTGGTTGTAGCGGCAGACCCACGACAGAGGTGCACTTGGTTGTAGCGGCAATGGGAGCGCTTGGTTGTAGCGGCAGACCCACGACAGAGGTGCGCTTGGTTGTAGCGGCACATGGGAGCGCTTGGTTGTAGTGGCAGACCCATGACAGAGGTGCGCTTGGTTGTAGCGGCACATGGGAGCGCATGGTTGTAGCGACTGGCCCGCATTACTCGATAGGTGGAGTACTACAGCAGTCTTAAGTTAGTGGGCAGTACCTCGGAGTTGTGACAGGACCACTGTACACTCTATAGACGGAGCTCTTCAGCAGTTATGGTTTCGATGATGAAAATCCTGGTTTGATCTGAGACTTTTGACCTTGTGTTTGCCTCATGATTGAGATGGGTTACTTGATAACTTAGGTATATGTATGGGCATATATCTAAGTAGAGGTTATCTGTTGAGATATTCTTTGTGGTTATCCTTGTTGGTTTTAGAGAGACCTTGAGGGTCTCGGGGTCCCTACTGAGTATCGTTATACTCACCCCTGCACGGGCTATGCCCGCACCTCTTTGTGTTGGTTGCAGACGACAGGCAGTGCTGATGGAGGCCGAGTGTTCGAGGACTGGACGGTACCCGGAGGTGGACTACACGACGAGTCAGTACCCGGAGGTGGACTACACGACGAGTCAGTACCTGGAGGTGGACCACTGAGCGAGACGTGCTCGGAGCAGACGGCGGGACCCGAGGAGCATTGGAGCTATCTGTACCCACCCTTCAGGTGGGACTTTCAGAGGACGGCTCGACGCTGCAGTTTTTCCTTTCAGTTGTTGTTTTTCTTTTAAATTGTACTTTACAGTTGGGCTTGTATTTTCCGGCCCTTTTTACTTTCAGCACAGCTTGTACAGTTTTTACATAGTGTTTACTTTTCCGCTTGCTTACTCTGTGGTGCTTGTTTACTTTCCAAAGGCAATGCCTTCCCTTTTGCTGGGATTTACGCCTTGGTGATAGTCGCCAGCCCCTGGCCTATGGAAGGCAGGCTTGGGGTAGTCACGGCACGGGCCCCGAGGACGGGTCGTGACATCTAAACTCTAATTTTTGAGGGAAAATTTTTCAGAGTTAGTTTTTTTACGAAGAAGTTGTGAAGCTATCTATAATTATAAGAGATCTTCTTTAAAGGTATTTGTATTTTATTTAATTTAGTATGTATTTCATTTATTTATATTAATTTTAATTATTTTTGATTAGTGGTAATTAAGTTAGATTTAAATTATTTTGTCATCAGTATTTATTTGTATTAATAAAATTAAATTATTAGTACTTATTCTTAGTAATTAGTAATAATTAATAACTATTAAGGATAATTAGTAATGTATATAAATAATTATTGGTAATTAGTTATTAGAAGATGTATTTTGCTGTAATTAATCGTAATTAACAATAATTAGTAAAAATTAAAAAAGAGTAATAATTAGGGAAAAAAGTAACTAAATATTTTCAATTAGTAATAAATACTAATAATTGGTAATAAATACTATTAATTAGTAATAAATAATAATAATTAGTAATAAATACTATTAAATAGTAATAATTAGTAATAATTAGTAATAATTAGTAATAATTAGTAATAAATATTAATAATAAGTAATAAATACTAAATATTATTAATAAATACTAATAATTAGTAATAAATACAAATAATTAGTAATAATTACAAATAATTTGTAATAAATACTAATAATTAGTAATAAATACTAATAATTAGTAATAAATACTAATAATTAGTAATAAATACAAATAAATAGTAATAATTAGTAATAAATAGAAATAATTAGTAATAATTAGTAATAATTAGTAATAAATTGTGATAAATTGTAATAAATATTAGTGAATAGTAGTGAATAATAGTAAATAGTAACAAATAGTTTGAAATAGTAATAAATAGTAATAAATAGTAACAAATAGTAACAAATAGTAAGAGATGGTAATATTGTAATAAATAGTAATAAATTGTAATAAATAGTAATAAATAGTAATAATTAGTAATAATTAGTAATAAATAGTATTAAGTACTAATAAATAGTAATAAATAATAATAACTGGTAATAAATAGTAATAAATAGTAATAATTAGTAATAAATAGTAATAAATTGTAATAAATGGTTATAAATGGTAAGAAATGGTAAACAAATGCTAATAAATGGTAGTAAATACTAATTAATAGAAATAAATACTAATAAATAGTAATGAATAGTTATAGATAATTATAGATAATAATAAATAGTAATAAATAGTAGCAATTTGTAGCAATTAGTAACAATTAATAAGAAGTAGTAAGAAATAGTAATAAATATTGATAAAAAATAATAAGTAGTTATAAATAGTTAAAATACTAATAATCAGTGATAATCTGTAATAATTAGTAATAAATAGTAACAATTAGTAATAATTAGTAGTAATTAGTAATAAGAAGTAATAAGTAGTAATAATTATTAATGATTAGTAGTAACTAGTAATAATTGGTAATAATTAGTAGTAATTAGTAATAATTAGTAATAATTAAACAGTAATAAATATTTGTAAATTGTAGTAATTATTAGTAAATAGTAGTAATTAGTAGGAATTAGTAGGAATTAGTAGGAAATAGTAGCATTTATTTTCAATTATTAGCAATTAGTAGCAATTAGTAGCAATGAGTAACTCTTAGTAGCTATGAGTTGAAATGAGTAGAAAGTAGTAGAAATTTGAAGCAATCAGTAGCAATCAGTAGGAATTAGTAGTAATTAGTAGCAATTAGTAGCAATTAGTTGCAATTAGTAAACATTTGTAAAAATTAGTAAAAATTAGTAGCAATTAGTAATAATTATTAGTAAAAATTTGTAGCAATTAGTAGAAATTAATAGTAGTAATTAGTATCAATTATTTGCAGCAATTTGTATAAATTATTAATAGTAATTAGTATTAATAAATACCCACCAATATGAATAAATACCAACAAATAGCCAAAAATAGTAATAAATAGCAATAAATACCAACAAATATGAATGAAATCAAGTAAGTGTATTTTCTTATGTTTTCTATATTGACATTAAAAATTCCCTCAACATAAAGAATGAGAACTTGAGAAAAAAATTATACTTTTACTGCCATTTTGTATGAATCAATGTTATTTTAACTCATCAAAGAATTGTGGTTTTTTTGGTTGTTAATCTTTTTCATAATCATGTTCTATATCACTCTCTATTAAACCTTTGATGATAGTATTCTCTACCATGTTAACATTTTAATTTCAAAATAATTTTCTCATACTTTGAAACCTAGTTATGTGTCATTATTGATGAATTTTGTATTTTCCCATTCCCAGTTTTTGAGAGTACATTTTATCAAACCTTTTATAAAGTTAGCTTTCTGAAAATTAATTTTCAAATTTCAACCACTTGATTGCGGATATCAAGTGAAATTGAGATGAAGAAATTTATTTATGGTGGTAGAGTCTAATACTTTTAGGTTTTCTAAAATTATTTTTTCAAAAAAAAATTTTCTTCAATAAATTGTGTTACAAGCAACATTGAGTTTTGAAAAACGGTGATATAATATTAATATTATTATTTAAACATGACGAATATATTCTAGTCATTAAAATTTGATCGATGAATTAGAATATTTTTTTCAGAAATTTATGTATTTTTATTTCTATGAAAAAAATAGATGGATAGAAAATAAATAAATTTTAGTAAATCATTTACATACATGAAAAATATTTTTTCTGAAAACAATGTTTTTATGTATTTCTGTGGAAAAATAATAAATGTTTTTTTTGAAATTATAGTAAATCTATTTTAAAAAAATTATCTTCCTATTAGGAGTCAATAATTAAGAATTATACTAGGGTGTATTTTTTATAAATGTTGAAAAATATTAATTTTTCGATGAATCGTAAAAAATAATAATTTTTATTAAAAACTACCATTTCATTTGTGGTGATTAAAAATATCCATATTTGTTAATTTTTTTAGAATTATTATTAGTTAAATTATATATTTATTAATATAATTAAGGTGATTTTAATAAATTTAATATTGAATTTTATATTAAAACACTAAATACGTATGAGAACTTTTTATTTGGAAAACTACTTTTCTTGCCACGTTCGACGGTTTAATTTTAAACTAAATCATGTCATTTCAATGAATTGAATTTGTAAAAATAGAATCCATTGGAATCTAAATAATTAATATTATATAATAGTTTCAACTTAATTTTGGGGAAAATGAATTGTAATGAAATTACAAATTAATTATCACGGTTAATGTTTAATCTTGTTTATAGGGGGATAAACTAAAAAGATAAGGGTTAATAAGTCCCATATACTTTTCCAAATTCCATTAGATGTATATATCTATAAACTAATCACCTTAGACACAATTGTATGTGTTTTTGGAACACTTTTCCAGGAATGTGACAAATATAATAATTGAAGTAAGGAGAAAGAAAAAATATCACCATATTGTATTTAAATTTCAATTTTGTGTCCATAGAGAAAAAATAAAGAAATTAATCAATATTGATGGTTATTTTTAAAATAATTAAATTACATTCATGTGGTTAATTTATTTTTTTTAATTTTTAGTGAATATATATTTACCTTAAATTCTTATGAAACACTAACACTTAATTATTTAATTAATAGAAAAATAAATAGAATAAGTCTAAAAATATTAAAAGTATTACAAATTTAAGTAATAATTGTATTAAATGTTTTTTAGATAAATAAAACATGTTAAATAGGTGTTATAAATTATATTCAATTCCCATTTTTTTAATTATGTTGTTAAAATCAAAATAATCAAATAGTGTTAAAATTGATATTAATGGTATTTTATAATAAATAAAATTTTATTAAATGAATATAACTTCCTAAAAAACATATATTCAGCTATGTAATTTGTATTTAGAAAAAATCAACCATTTTTTATTACTGGAAATTTTTTCAAATTATAAAAATTATATTGACTCCTACATGTTGAAAACTTCATTACCATGGGGAAGGGTACAATGATGTTTTGTGTATTACATGCACTTGTGTTAAAATTAATTTTATACACACATAAGTTTTCTAGATTATAAGTTCAATTTAATAATTTTTACCAATGGTTACAAATTATCTAGAATTATAGTTTTACTTCTTGTTTTAAATGATAAATCACATAAGTAAAAAACTAGTTTCCATGATGAAAACTAAAATTGTAAAAGAAAGTAAACTTAGAGTTTAAGGAAAACAATATATCAAAAATTCATTTATGTATGAGTAGTGGAGGTGTGGATCGACCATATCATCACTTGAATCTAATATTTATCAATTTAAGATGCATTTGGGTTGAGAGTGAGTCCCCCTTAATGAATAATTTTCGGTATTTATAAGAATAACATTCCTTAATTATTAAAGGCCACCTTCACCACTCACTAATTCAAAACTCCTAATCCATTTGGATCATAAAAAACATAAAAATACATATCCCCAACATCCTTATAAATATTATATAGATACTAGTCTTCTAAAAAAGATCACCCATAGGGACATTAAAAAGAGATCATAAGGAGGATTTACTATGAAATGGAAATTTTCTACACTGACCTATTTATTTTTAATTGTTATCTCACCACATTAATTCATGTCATAAAAATTAAAATTTTATAAAAAAATCATTTAAATTATACTGGTATTCTATTATGTTTTTGGAATAACCTATATCAATATCTCCTTCCAAAAAATGGGAAACCAAACCGTTGATCATATATACGGCGGACTACTGCCTCACGAACTGATGTGATTCATTTTCCATCATCATATCTCACAAAAGGATATAATGATGGATTTAAATTATATATATATTTATGATATGAATAACATAATTACGCCTTTTTAACTACAGTACCACATCTTTATTATAACATTCTATTCTTTAGGAATACGATAACATCACTTGTGTGTACGAATGACTATCGCCTCACGGAGCGATGTGAATGTTGTTCACTTAGGACATACATGGAGGGTAATATGGATAAATTTAATAAATATATATAATATTTATGAAATAATAATAAATATAAAAATGTGATACATTATTTTAATTCCTTTTATTCCATCCATAAAGAAAATGGAAACAATGTTCATGCATACGTACGACCTACCATATCGGTTAACGGTGAAACTCATTTTATATTTCTACCTTTTATAGATTACTATAAATAAATATATAATTATTATATATTATTTTTATACTATATATAACATTATAGAGATAATGGAACCATGATCAGAATAAAATTACCAAAAATACCAAACAAAAACATACATGAAAAACACAGTAATTGTTACCCAAAATGGGATTTTAACAGGTAATTATTAATAAATGGGTGATAAAATGTCACACCCAAATCCTGTATGGTAATATATATATGAGTTTATTTATAAAAAATATTTATAATAAAAAATATGTATTATAACATAGGATTGAATGTGTAGGAAGGAAGACAAGACTTGATGTAAGAGATTTCTGTCTTAATCTTATCTTTTTGAGACACATGCCATATTCATCACTTGTTTATTTTGTGTGGTGCATACGATAACTATGAATACATTTTGTGAATTATATTATGAATTTTATGGGAATTTACATATCGGTAAAAGGATATTATGTTCTTAGATCTAATAATTAATAACTTACCAATGTGGTAAAGTATTTTATGTTACAATCCCATTGTTTATTTGGATTTCATTTGATTTTGATTATAATAATGAAAAATTATAATATAACACCCAAAAACTCATTAATTTTATTACCCATGGGTTTTTTAGGATAATAAGCGCATTCCTTTCATTTTCCTCTATTTGAGAACAAAAGGGAAGAAAAAAAGTTTTAAGAAAAATTTTCTTTATTTATCTCTTTGGTCAAATCCCTTTTTCTTCCATATCCATATTTTCAAAAAATGTTTTGAAGAATGTTTTTACTATTCTATAATTACGGTTTAATGAAATTTTTATCCTTTTTATATTTTTGAAAAATATTCAAAAGGAATCTTTTCTTCCCATTTCTCAATAGAACAATTTTTACTTTTCACCAAAAATGAGAGTGGAGTCACTATTTTAATGTACACGATAGGTATGGAATTTACTCCATAATGACTAGTCAATTAATTGAATGTTACTTTAAAGAATTTATAGTAGATTTTAACACAAAATTAATTCCTTAATAATTGGTAAATTGTTTATGTTTTAATAGGGTTATTTAAAATTCAAAAGAATAATTTTATCTGGAAATTTTCCATGTTATCTTTCAAACTCATTTTCCATAAATGATGAAATACTTTTATTTTTTTTAATATTTAATGTGGATATGATCCAATGAAACCAATAATTATTATTTATATGCATGGTTTATGATTATGGTGAAATTATATTTATGAAACCACTTCCATTTCCCTAGAATATGATACGATGAAATGATGGAATTTTTCGGAACCCCATTACTTTTCCACAATTTATGATACAATGTCAGGATTATATTTTTTTGAAAACCATTTTTTTGATGGTTTAGAATATTATTAATGTTTTTACCTTTTTTGATCATATTGTTTTGGATTATTTGACATGTGGGACCTATATCTCCCATTAATTCATTGGTAAAATCATAATATCTCATGTGATTACAACTAAAAACAAGTTGATAGTAATAATATACAATGGGAAACATGATGATGGAAATTATCCATAATAAAAAATATGTGAATAGGACTAATCCACTATGTTTGATGGTCTTTTTAGTTAAACATTTATAATGGCATTATTTTTATACCTATGATGGTGCCACACTTTTATCATATGAGTTTATAGTTTATGAATTTTGATGATTTCAAATTCTTATAAAATATATATTTTGGAATGATATTAATTTATGACATGATTCATTTTTATGATCTATGGAATGTTTTTGATGAAATTTATAAGTCATTTTTTATATATAACACCCATATGATAATATTATGGTTTCATATGATTATAGAATTATATCTCTTATGCCTAACCTTATAGATAATCTAAGCTCACCCTTTCTTATGTTTCTTTTACATAGGTTATAATGAAAAAAATTAAGTTGGGTATGTTTATGAAGTGTGAAAAATTATAAAATCATTTTCAGATATATTGAAGATCATTTATTAATTAATAATATAATGTATCGAGTCTCCAAATATAGTAAATCATTATAGTCCCCAGGCATGTATTTATGAAATGTATTGAATATTCACATAGAAAGGGGTTATGTTTTTGTATTAAAATTCTAGGTCTTTATAGTGCATGGATTTAGAACAAAAAAATTATATTACAATGACCATTTCATATCTTATGAGGAAATCCATCTACTTATATTTTGGCTCCTTGTGGGGTTCACACTTAACCTAATGTTGTTCCCCAAGCCGGATCAACCACTAAGGGGGGTGGGGGTGAATCAGTGGTTTAATTTTTACAAATTATTACTTTTGAATTAATCATCATGAACTTGTTAAGGTTCTTAATCCACTCATTGATATATCATAGTCTCAATTCATAAAAATAAATAAAAATAGAGCACACAACTTATTATATTTACAAGGTTTGTTACAATGACCTACTCTTTTAAATATTATATAGACTATCCACCATGAAGTATCTACTATAATATGGTCAGTGATTATAATGGATAAGGAAACAACTGGTCACATGTCCCAGTAGTTGATCATCCATTTGATCCCTATTCTACACCTAAACATGAAAATATTATTCCTTAGTCAATTTAACACCCCAATATTATTCACTTATCCTTATTCTAGAATTGTTGGACACCACAACCTTTTTCTTAAATAGTAAGAGGTTAGAAACCCCAATCACAAGCTCCGTCTACTTATCAATGTATTTGATCTATATATTGAAGGATATCTATTTTCTCATTGTTTCTTTTTTGACATTTAAAATATATCTTCCTCTATGTGAGTAATGTATTTGTTTCTATCTTTTACAACTTAAATTTATTCAACATTTTATTTGAACAAGACTATTAATATTGAAATTATTTCACACTAGATCATTAATGATCTGGCTATTATTAGTTTAGTGAATGTTTAGACTAGGTAGTCTTCTCCTATATGTATATTCCACATTCTATGTCTTCAACTTTGGATCATTGATAAATGACCAGTTAATAATCTATAAAATTATTAGGTATGAATTATTCCTTCTTCTGATGATTTTTCTACATCAATTAAATGTGTGAAAGTGGCACACACAATTTCATTAATATTATTTTTTAAAAGATTAAACATTCATATATTTAAATATATTTTCTTCAAATCCTTAAGTAAAATACTTCAAGAAATTATGAGTATTTCATGGAATTATTAAAAGTGCTCTCTTAAATTATTTTTAAATTTCTACTAGATATAATTAAAATTGTATGCTAAATTGTTCCTATACACATAATATGATCATATCATAGAATACATGACACATTACATACTTTTGGAAAAATTCCTTGATTCTCAGTGTACTGATACTCGCATTATATAGAACATAACTTTTATTTTCCACTCTATATTACTAATATAATACAACATATATTTCCTGTGAACTTCATATAACTATATCATTCAATATGTGGTTTATCCCATACCGATGTTTCACTTAATTAGAGATTTTTATACTTTCACTTCAAACTACTAGATAGTTCATACATGAAAATTTCATTATGAAATTATAGAAAAGTTTAATTAGAATAAAAAATGATCCACATATAATTTGGATGAGTACATCACTTCATAGGATTTTATCATTTTCTAAATGCACATGTTTCTTTATGAAACTCGATCAATTAAAAATACAAGCTTCTAATCTAATTGATATATTAATACAACAATTCTTGATCACACATAGGTAAATGTTAACTAGGTATTTATAAGAAAACAATAAAATGAGTAAAACCGAATAATATGGAAAAATATTCTTATCCACTCAAATTTATGTGGTTTTAAAATAAATACCACATCTCCCTATAAAATAAATTTCCTCTACAAACTGCATGCACTGAATAGAATTTACATTCACAAAAAATTAATATTTTTATATGGAATTATTATTACGCCTAAAAGTGGAATGGGAATATTGAATTAATCTTTAAAAGCTGTATTTATCATATAGAGACCTTGGTATATGAATTTTTAGTTTTATAATTTTTCTTCAGTTGTGTGAGAACAACTTACACTCCCACATAGAGCCTAATATCATTTGTGGTTGTGATGATTAAAAACCCCCAACTGAAAATTTTATCAGTAAAATGTATGTATGATTGAATACTAAAATATTCACCACAAAAACATTCATCATATAGAATTTTAACATTCGCATGGAAATATAAATCTCTAATTAAACTTTATATGGTATTACAATATAACATCCCCAATATGAGGTCATTGACAATTAGAATATTTTATTTCATTTTTTTGAACTAATAATGATCTTATTTAGAACCTTCATTTTTGGATTCATGAAATTTGAGTTCATGGACTTCATTTGGATTATCTTAAATTCATTTAAAAAATATTCATGCTGATAAAATCAAACCATTGAATCGTCTATGAACTGCACTTCATCCAAAAACTTATCTTGGAAAAGAATTATTATGTTTATTAAAATTAATTCATAGGTAATCTTCAAAAGTACTATAAGATTGTAATCCTCTCACATAGAATTTTGATCTCATATGTGGTTCCATAGTTCTCCAAACCTTTATTCACAAGGAACATTATATGAAGGATCATGAAAATAATGAGGGGGGATCAAAAGACAAGAAATAACTCAATTAAAAATCCCATATTTTATTCATATAAATTAAATGAGTGAATATTTTCTATTAAGGAACCCATCCCTCATCAATTCTACCATGAAACATAGCTCTTATTTATAAGGAATTTGTTCCCTCTAGCTAGCTAGAATGGAGTACTGGGGTCTGCCCCCAGTCCCCCAATGACACTAACCTTTGATGAATACTTCTCTAATATACCATCCCAAATAGTTTCAGAACTAATATTCTCTCATGAACTCCATCATGTTAGCATTCTCATATTTACTCATAGGTAATCTTCACACCACTGCTATGGCTAGATGAGGGTCATCTTACCCAGCCAAGTAGTGGTTGGTGGTCCCCTTAGATATATAGGTGGTCAGATTAGTTTTTTGGTAACACATGGAATTATTTAATTTTAAATTTAATTTAATAATTTCATGATCAAACCCATAATATTAACATCTGATTAAATTAATCCTCATGTAAATAAATATTTTCATGGTCTTTATTTCAAAAAATCATCCAGAAATATAAATAAAATTCTGTATGATATTCGTTATTTTATCTTATTATATTCATAAAAATAAATATTTTCATGTTTTATTCTATTATTCTCCACCAAAATTTGGGATGTGAAATTCTTGAAATATTAGGCACTATTTATAACATTTCTTTAACATTAAATAATGGTATAATAAATCATGACATTTAATAAGGATAATTTTCCAAGCATGACATCCAATACCATTAAATGAATCAATAAAAATTACCCATGCATCGCCAATTCACCCAAACTCACCAAATACATATTGATACATGATTGATAATAAATTCAACACTTAGGTTCACAAGCCTCATCCTTTTTATTTTTTTTTCAATATCAACACCGATCGAAAGGCCAATATGTTGTGAAAACATTATACCCATTATAGAAAATAAAATGAAATGGGTAAATGGGGTATTCTCATATCATCTATTTATTCTTAAATATGTTATCCAATATTTTAAGATTATTTTTTTGAAATCTTTAGATATATGGAAGATATCACATTTTCGTATTAGCTATGTGGCTTTAATTAATCAACTCTACGTCTACATAGGCTAAACCTATATAGAAAATAATGGAGATATATCCAAGGATGTCTATGTGGTCCATAAACTACCATTCATGTGAAATAATGTTCCTAAATTATGAATTGTTCTTTTAGGGGTTGAAAATATTCAGTTTTATCAATGAAATTTTAAATCCTACACACAATTTAACAAAAAAAATCAGATATTTCATGTGAAAGAGATATTGATCCCCCTTTTCTCATCTTTTCATAAACCAAGACCCCACCCCCTTAATAGATATGATTATTAAAATAAAAAATTACGGATTTATTTTTTATTGAAAAACCTTATCTTCCAATGTTATGATGTTTTTTAGAAGTTCCACATTCACTATATATAGTGAGGATCTAACAAATTTATACCATCAACGTTACCAGTCCAGGGATGAATCCATATTATTAAATGTTTTACATGTTTTAATAAAATAAGTGATATATAAATGAATAAGGAGGAACCCTATTGTTAATCATAAGTAAAATTCAAGATCATGCCTTCTTCTCAACCTAGGAAATATTATTCTCAGAATCTCAGTATAGGAATATTTCTTTCGAATTATCTTTCTTTTATCCATCTTTTAGACTTGATTGTCTTAAATATTCCCATGAAAATATTATTTTTGTTAAATAAGTGTTTCCATTGTGTTTATTAGAGTACACAGAACCTTATGTGCTTCTAATTTATTTTTAAACAACTCCAACTATATAAGAAGGATTTTATATCATCTATTAGTAGTATGTACTAATATTTTCTCCATTCACAGAAAAACTAGCATTATTTTAGTTCCCATTTTTGGTTAAATTATAAAGGGGTTTTTACTTCAACTTCGAAATCCTGTTAATTTATTTTGTATTTATGATGTTTTTTCATATTTATCCAATTGTTTATCAAATTTTTATATTTTTTTGCATACAACCTGGAAGTCTTTCTTGACTTTATAAGCCTTCTCATAACAGTAACATGACTTTATACTTGTTTAATATCAAAGCCTCTTACCTTTCACAATATAAGGAATATCACATTGCAGTACAGTAATGCATTTGATAAATGTGTGGCCCTTCTACTTACATCTTCCAGAAAAATCTTCTGATATTTCTTTTTATATTTTAAATTAGAAGTTTAGATTTTTGGTCACACAATTATTTATATGAGAATATATTCTAATCTATTCACTAAATCTCCGCATTAATACAAGATTTTTTCCGTGAAATGATATACAATACCAATGATAGTTGGCTTTGTGTCCATATCTTTCACAACACCAACACAAACTAAGAAACCTAGATCATACAAATTGATATGTATCATGTACATACATTTATATTTTTTATCTCTTCAAATAGATACATATTTTTTCTTATGGTTTTTATTTTATAGATAGAGTTCCCTCTCCCTTTGATGTCTGAATATATTTCTCATTTCCCCATGGTGATATTTTTCTTAATAATATTCCTGTATTTTTTTTATATTTCAACACTATATTATAACCTTATTTTCATAAATGTATCCTTTTTTTGAGGGATTATCATCCCATTATTAGATGATTTGAGCATAATTGGTTTATATTATCACTCATCATAAAAGTGACCAATTCTATTATAGTATTCATAGAAATCTTCTAGGAATTATTTTTTTTCTTTATAGTCAGAATGATTTTCTTTAGAAATATATTTTATGGAAGAGGTCTTCTATTTTATTCATCATTTCTATCCTAAATATAGGCCATATTTTTTTCAAGAATAGTCATTTTATTCTTACAATCAAAATATTTATGTGCAAAATTTTAGCAACACCAAAAATATAATATCATTCTCATTCTTTTGTTTTATGGTGTATTATATCTAGATTTCACATATTTTGAATCATTAAATTTTTTACGTAGACGCACAACAGTTTTGGACACATATTGTGACTATATTTCATAATAATTTTATAATGCACCCTTAATAAGATAGAATTATCATTATTTATCACCATACATATTTGTCCAATATTTGGTTTAGAACCTGTACCCGAATTTGAAATGTCATTAGTACATAAAAATTTTCAAGGTTACAGGACAAATTCTTGTTGTAGGATGATTCCATTAGGTCAGATTATTTCCCCATTACCTTCTTAGAGTCATGATACATAATTCAAAATGGTGTTTAAATTTACCCTTTTACATCAATATTGGAAATTACCCCTTATGCTGAATCTTAATTCATCGGTTTCACCTCAAGCTCTTAAAACTATTTATTGAGAGATTTATAATCATACTCAACTAATCATATTTTTTCTTTCCAATCCTTTCTCTACTAATTTATTTGTCATTTCTGAATTTTAATGATTATTTTAAATAATTTTAACACTCCTTTTATCAATTGTATTATTCCTTTAATTGATTATATTTAAAATTCATTAATACATTGTGATATTTTAAGGTGAATGGAAGGATTATAAAAATAAAATATCATAGAAATATTTCTCATAAACATTTATTTTTAATTCTTCAACTAATTTAACACATCATTATTTGGGATGATAAATTTTTTTATCTTTGAATTTCAAAAGTTTTTTGAGAGTGTTGGATATACCAACCTTTTTATCCAATTCCTTATCCAAACATTAGCCTCTTTTCTAAGTATAATTTTTCATTCTTTTTATAATTGAAACCTCCAAAAATATAATTAACAAATTCATCGGCAACATTTTTAGATGTTCTTTAAATTTAAAATCAAGTTCACTAAGGAATATATCATCATCACTTCTTGAAAAAGTTTCATCATAAGAATCATAATTAGGTGAATTATTAAAACACATACAACATTGATTACCTTTGGATATTTGTGTATCTAACCTTACTGTGAAATTGTTCTATAACTTGTATGTATGTATTCTCTCCATGTTCTTTTGATTCTTGGTATATGTTTCCATATTAGTAAGTTCATGAGTAAATATATCTTCCTCCATCTAAGGTAGCTTAACCATTTTATAAAATATATAGTTCATGAAAACTCACATGGATATTTATAGGACCCCGAGACACCCTGAGAGGGGAGGGGTGAATCAGGGTGTCAACGTATTCTTTTAAAAACAAGGATCTTGTTACCTCGTTGGTAGGAACTGGTTAAACCTATCTGATGAATATTATTAGCAATGAAACATTCACATGAAAAGATATGGCACAACAATTTTTACTTGGTTAACCGCTAAGGGCTACGTCCAAGAAGCATACGCTGACAAGTTGTTGGTCGTATCAAATTCCACTATTCTTCACTAGTTGTGGATTACAATGGTTTGGGAATAGTCACTCTGTCCTAGGCTCATTGCCATTACAGAGGTCTAGGGATATCTCACTGCTTCCCTCAGGTCACTCCTGTTGACTCCCCTAGCTCACTTCCCTTGGTGAAGTCACACTCAGTTTATAGACGTGAACGTCTCTTCAATAAATTTGCATTGAAGTCTTTGTTTCTACTTAGCCCGAGACTCTGCTTGCATCTAAGTCTAGAATTGATGCACTAGAATGCACAAATCCACTGAACTGGAAAACCAGAATGTAAAGACCCGTAAATATCAAGGAAATTTTTTTCTTAATTTTCTTTGGAATTTTAAAAGAGCGCAGTTTCTGACGGCACCTGATTCCGAGGCCCGGTGTGCCCGGAATCATTTTCCAAAGTTTGGATCGGGTACATTTAGTGAACAGACGAGCGGGTTTTTCTAACTCTTGAACCAGTGCCCAGAATCGAATTCTGAGGGAACCGATGAAATCGCAGTGCCGATATTCGCTTAGAAACGCCTCTTCCGGAGTTGCGTCTACTCGGGTGTGGTTTTTAATTTTTGGGCTTAGAGTTAAGAAATAAAATAATTTTTTGACAACTTTATTTTATTTCACTTAAGCCACTTGGAAGCCACTTGAAGACACTTAAAAGCGGCTTAAACTGAGTTGAACCGGATAGGGTACTATCCCGAAATATCCTACCCTCTTGGTAGGATATTTGTGAGGTGGGGCCCTCACGAGCCCCATCGTTTCTTTCCGCTAAGTAACGCACCCGCGAAAACCCGTCATTTTGAAAATCAACAGACTCGTTTTCTTAAATTCATAACAGACCATTTAATTGGGAGGTTTATTTCATAAATTAAATGAGCTGTTTCTTTCGTTGAATTAATAAAACGAATTGATGGGTCGTTACTTACCTTTTTTCGTTGGTTGGCATACTAATAAAATAAGACCAACCAGTCTTTTTGGAGGATTACTGGTTGAGAGGTTTTGTAAGAATTCTTGAGCCTTCATCCTCCTTCTTGAAGAACGTGAAGAACGCGAAGAACGCCGAACCCGGAAATCGATGACGCGACGCCGTGATCCGTGACGCCGACATTCCCTTCCTGCAACGTTCTTCTGCGACGTCTCTTCCTCAGCGACGGATCTTTGATCGGCTGCTTGAGGTAAGAGTCTCGGACTTTCTTTTTAATCTCCTTTGTGGTTTTTACCAAAACACGGATTTAATTAATTAAATTAAATCTGTTGTTTCATGGTCCTTTGAGTTCGCCGACTCAACGCCGGTTTCCGAGACAACGCGACGTCCTTCCACAACGACGCGACGATCCCCCTCTTCCGCGATGAGAAATTCCGCGAAGAACGCTCACGCGCGACGACTAACGAGGTAAGGATTTTATGTTTGGAATTGCCATTATTTTTCCGTGTTGTTTCCGTTCAAAAATGAAGAACCCGATTCATAAACAATTTTTATTCCATTAAAATTGTTGAATTCATATGTTGAATATTTTTTCTCCCATTGTTTATCACTAACGCGGAGGGTGCAGGCCAAACGAACACGGCCCGATGACCCTTCGTCGTTCTTCGTTGATATGCGGACTTGACGGGCGACGACGGAACGTGCCGCAACGGATGTTTGTTGATTCCACAGAGTAGAACGGATCCCGGGAGGAACAACGGCGCAGACGGGAAGGAAAACGGACCACCGGAGCGACTCCGGTGGCCTGTGGAATCCGGCGGCGGCGCCTGGCGCGCCGCCGGACGAGACCGCCGCAGCACCGGCCGCGGCGGCGGAGCCCGCGGACCCGCGACCGTGCGGGTCCGGCGTGTGAAGGACGCGGCTGAAGCCGAATCCGGTTGCCAGGGACACACCCCGCGGGTGTCGCGGGGGTGTCACGCGGGGGCGGCGGCTCCCCCCGCGTCACTCGGGACGCGGCTTCAGCCGCGTCCGGCTGTCTGGCCGACAGCTCGCGGGTGCCGCGGGGGTGTCACGCGGGGCGGCGGCTCCCCCCGCGTCGGCCGCTCGGCCGCTCGGCCGAGCCGAGCCGGACCGGCCCTGGCCGAGCCAGACTGGTCCGACCGGGTCGGACCGGGTTCGGCCGACCCAGGGGGGGTCGGGCTGGGTCGGCCCGGGCCCGGGCCCGGACCCGTCTTCGGACGGTTTTCGTTCAAACGCCCGTAACTTGAGCTACGGGCCTCCAAACGACTCGCCGTCAGTGGAAACGTGATCCTTGGATCGATACGGTCATTTCTGTATATCGCACTCAAGGTTTTAGAACACTTTGAGTTTGGCCGGGTTGGTTCGTACACGAAACCAACCGGGCCCTCGGAGCGGAAACACTCATATCTTGAGCTACGGACGTCTGATTGATGTGTCGTCAGCTTCATTGAATTCCTCTATGTGAGACAGATCTTTTGGCATACTCCGCCCGAGGTTTGGACGCAGGTGGAGTATGGTCGGGTTGTTTTTGCCTTAAAAACCAACCGGGCCCCTGGAACGAAAAAGCCAATAACTCTCAGACCGGGCGTCTGATTGACGCGCCGTCTGCGACGTTGAGTTCCTGTTGACGATACGGAACTTTTGGATACATCAACTACAGACTCTGTGTCAGTTGATGTATCAGCCTCTCGGCTCGTGGAGCGGACCTTCCCGAACAAGCTTGCTGTGTGTGGGAACCCTAGTGCTGGCTCCGACTGCTACTTCGACAGCGACGACCGTGCAGAGATCCTCAGTGGACTGCGGCGACGACTGTGCAGAGATCCTCAGTGGACTGCGCCGATGACTGTGCAGAGATCCTCAGTGGACTGCGACGACTACAGCACTCAGCGATCCTACGTGGATCAGTGCTACAGGTCCCGTGTGGGCCCGATCCTGTGTGGGTCTGATCCTGTGTGGGTCAGCGCTCAGCGGTTCTGTGTGAGCCAGCGCCTACAGGTCCTGTGTGGGCCCGATCCTGTGTGGGTCTTTGCAGGGGTTAGTTACCTATCAATCCTTTGTGGGTCCGACGACTTAGATGGATCAGTGATCATCTTTATCGTCATCCGAAGAAGTATACCTGTGTGAGCTGAATCTTGAGTTACTCTCCTTTGTGGATTGTGTTGAGCTATCTTGTGTGGATTTACTGTTTACCCTCCTTTGTGGATTGTGTTGAGCTATCCTGTGTGGATTTACTGTTTACCCTCCTTTGTGGATTGTGTTGAGCTATCCTGTGTGGATTTACTGTTTACTCTCCTTTGTGGATTGTGTTGTGCTATCCTGTGTGGGTTTACGTTTGCTTTCCTGTGTGGACTGAGTTGTGCTTGGGCTCGGACGTTGGAGCCAAACGGGAATTGATGACTTAGGTATATGTATGGGCATATTCCTAAGCAGTGTCGGTTGTTACTTCGTGATTTTATCTTTCCTTTTTGGATTATTCTTTGTGGATTTCGGGAGTCCTTCGGGGGTCTCGGGGACCCTACTGAGTAGCTTATACTCACCCCTGGACGGTCTATGCCCGCACTACGTTGTGTTGGTTGCAGACGACGGACAACGCTGATCGTGGTGGAGGCTTGTGGAGCAGGACAGTACCTGGAGGTGGACCACTGGGCGGGACGTACTCGGAGCGGTCAGGTGGACCCGAGGAGCTGTGGAGGCTATTTGTACCCACCCTTCAGGTGGGACTTCCAGAGGACGGCTCGACGCTGCAGCTTTTCTTTTCAGTTGCTATTTTTCCTTTCAGTTGTACTTTACTGTTGGGCTTGTATTTCCGGCCCCTTTTACTTTCAGCATAGCTTGTACAGTTTTTACTTAGTGTTTACTTTTCCGCTTGCTTACTCTGTGGTGCTTGTTTACTTTTCAAAGGCAATGCCTTCCCTTTTGTTGCGATTTACGCCTTGGTGCTAGTCGTCAGCCCCTGGACTATGGATGTCGGGCTTGGGGTAGTCACGGCACGGGCCCCGAGGACGGGTCGTGTCAAATTGGTATTAGAGGTGGTCGGTCCTACCGCAGACTCTGATCTTTCTTCTATGTGAAGAAATAGTGTTTAGCGTATTGGGTGTGGTTATCAGTCCAGGGAGTCCAGTGTTGGTGCGGCGGCCGACGTATCCGTACACTAGGACCTTGACTTCTGATTTCCGACTTAATGCATGAAAACATTGATTGCATGTATGTTTCACGTTTTCTTTGTGATTACTTGTGTCAGATCACCAGGTATACTGTTCTGACCGTGGCACACTTGTTTTCTTTTCAGGATGGCCCCACGACGGCAGCCAGCTAGGGTTCTGAGTGTAGAGCGCGACGACAGCCCGCCGAGCGACGAGGCCTCGGTACAGGGCCCGTTGACAGCAGAGGCACCGGCGGTACCTTTACCCGCCGAGCCCCTGATGCTTCCAGCGCCAATCACTGACGATGCACGACTCCTTGGAGCTCTGCACAAGTTCCAGCGCCAGCAAACACCCAGGTTCTGTGGGGAGACGGACCCCCAGGCAGTCGAGGACTGGCTGGAGGCGGTCGTCTGAGTTTTCTGGCTAGTGAGGACACCAGAAGACCTCATGGTGATCCTCGCGGCGAGCCTACTGCACGCAGCAGCATGACGATGATGGAGCCTGATGCTCCAGGTACACGATGAGGCCTCCCTCATCTGGATGGACTTCGAGAGCCTCTTCCGCTCAGAGTTCGTCCCGGCCACCCTCCATGCGGTGCGCATTCAGGAGCTTCTTCAGCTGCAGCAGGGCAGCTTGACAGTCGCCCAGTATGCGGCGAGGTTCACCGACCTTTCTCGTTACTCGACAGACATGGTACGGGACCCCTTCTTCCGGGCCTGGACCTTCGAGAAGGGATTGAGACATGAGATCAGGGCATCGCTGATCTCTCTCAGCATCCCGACCCAGGCAGGAGTGCTGGAGCGAGCCCTTCTGATCGAGAGCTTTCTGGCTGAGTCCACAGCGAGATCTACCACAGGGGGGCAGATAGCGGAGTCTTCGGCAGCTGGTAGCCGACGGATGACTCAGGGTTCCAGGCAGACCATGCCTTCCGGAAGACGACTTCGGGACAGTGGCTCAGCAGTGCGGGGCACACAGCGCAGAGCCAGCCTTCCGAGAGGCAGGCAGTGCTACTCGTGCGGCGGGCAGGGCCACATGGCTCGTGACTGCCCGACCCGTCGTACTGAGGAGCAGTAGACGGTGGAGGGGCCACCTAGGCAGAGGCAGAGGGTCGACCATGGCGGTCCGCAGGGAGGAGGCGGACGAGGCAGTTGAGCTGGCCGAGCAGCAGGTGGTGGGCGACACTTTGAGGCTCTGCCACCACCACCACCAGGAGGTCCGCCCCGACCACAGGGAGCTGGCGGGCAGAGACAGGCACAGCTCCAGGCAGCGGAGCCCTACGACCACGGTGCTCCAGAGATGATTCGAGGTATGATCTGTGTCTATTCCACCCTTTCTGCAGTTCTTATAGACACAGGAGCGAGTCACTCTTTCATAGCCGCTGCCCTTGTTCGGAGCTCGGAGATTCTGACAGAGCCGTTGGCTCGATCCTTATGGCTAGAGACTCCTACGGGAGCAGACTCGATGATTACACACTGGTGCCGGCAGTGTGATCTTACTCTAGGAGGCGAGAGCTTCGGCTGGGATCTTATTTTAGCGGTGTCGAGGCCTTACGACATCATCTTGGGCATGGATTGGTTATCTACGGTCCATGCACAGATTGACTGCATTAGGCGCAATGTGTGATGTGTGTGCACCGATGGGAGCAGATTCACCTTCACCAGCAAGAAGGGAGCCTTAGCAGCACAGGATGGACTCACGCAAAGGAGAGGGCAGCCCATCACTCATCAGTTGGCTAGCCTCATCCTTGGAGCAGTAGACGTGCGGAGTCCTAGTTTTCCTGTAGTGGTGGATCAGTATGCGGACGTCTTTCCCGATGACGTTCCAGGGCTACCTCCTCGCAGAGAGGTAGAATTTTACATTGATCTGTACCCCGGGACAGCCCCGATATCCACTCCAGCATATCGGATGTCCCCCACTGAGCTTCGAGAGCTGCGGGTACAGTTGGAGGACTTGCAGGGCAAGGGGTTCATCTGACCCAGCGTTTCACCCTGGGCTTCCCCGATATTGTTCGCCAAGAAGGTGGACGGGAGCTTGCGACTGTGTGTCGACTATCGTCTCCTGAACCAGGTGACAGTGAGGAACAAGTATCCACTACCAAGGATTGATGACCTCTTCGATCATCTCAAGGGAGCACAGTGGTTCTCGAAGATAGACCTCAGGTCAGGCTATCATCAGCTCAGAGTTCGAGACAAGGATGTGCAGAAGACGACCTTTAGGTGTCAGTATGGCCACTATGAGTTCTTGGTTATGCCATTCAGTGTAACCAATGCTCCAGCAGTGTTCATGAGGCTCATGAACAGGATCTTCCAGCCATACCTCGACCGATTTGTCGTGGTCTTCATCGACGACATTTTGGTGTACTCGACCACGAAGGAGGAGCACGCCTACCACTTGCGGGTTGTACTAGACACACTCCGAGAGCACCAGCTTTACGGCAAGCTCTCGAAGTGCCAGTTCTGGTTACGTGAGGTCCACTTCTTGGGGCACGTCATTTCTGAGGCGGGAGTTGCAGTGGATCCCGTGAAGATCGAGGCAGTGCTGGCTTGGGAGCCACCCAAGAGCGTGACGGAGGTGAGGAGTTTCTTGGGTCTAGCCGGATACTATCGGAGATTCGTGCCGGACTTTTCCAGAGTTGCGGTGCCACTCTCAGCGTTGACGAAGAAGGGGAAACCCTTCGTGTGGTCAGACAGATGTCAGCAGAGCTTCCAGGAGCTGAGACAGAGATTGACCAGCGCACCTATCTTGAGGTTGCCTGAGGAGGGATTTGGATACGTAGTCTACTGCAATGCGTCAGGGACCGGACTCGGGTGTGTCCTGATGTAGGAGTGGGCCGTGATTGCTTATGGATCATGTCAGCTGAGGCCGCATGAGCAGAACTACGCCACTCATGACCTGGAGTTGGCAGCAGTGGTCTTTGCTCTGAAGACATGGCGGCACTATCTGATGGGAGAGCGCTTTACAGTCTTTTCTGACCACCAGAGTCTCAGGTACATCTTCTCTCAGAAGGACCTGAACCTGAGACAGCGGCGATGGCTCGAGTTCCTCCAGGAATATGACTTTGAGATAGTCTATACTCCTGGGAAGGGGAACGTAGTAGCCGATGCCCTCAGCATGAGGACAGACATCCAGCTACTTGAGGAGGCGACAGATCAGCTAGCCACTTTGCAGATATCCTTTGTGGATAGGGATGGAGCAGCCTTCCTTCTGTCTCTCACTGTCTCTCCTCCACTTCTACAGCAGGTCAAAAAGGCACAACGTGGGGACGCTGACTGTGAGACACGACGTGCATAGATATCCTCGGGACAGGCACCTGATGGTTTCTACCTTGGAGTAGAGCACGACGTCCTTTTCAGATGACGTACCTTGGTACCAGTCGCTTTACGAAAGGAGGTGCTGAGAGAGTTTCACACTTCTCCTTTGTCGGTACATCCTGGAGTGGCGAAGATGTACCAGGATCTCAGACGACAGCACTGCTGGCCGGGCATGAAGAAGGCTATGACAGAGTTCGTTTCGCGGTGCCTCACCTGCCAGCAGGTGAAGGCAGAGCATCAGGTACCAGCAGGCTTGGTACAACCCTTGGAGGTCCCGGAGTGGAAGTGGGACAGGATATCTATGGACTTCGTGACTGGACTTCCACGAACTTCCAGAGGTCACGACTCCATTTGGGTGATTGTTGAACGACTCACCAAGTCGGCACACTTATTACCCATCCGAGGGCAGGGCTCAGTGGAGAGCTTGGGGTGTCTCTACGTTCAAGAGATTGTACGGATTCACGGTGTGCCATCGACTATCGTCTCCGATCGGGATGCTCGATTTACTTCTCGGCTTTGGAAGGGGTTTCAGGAGGTGTTCGGGACGCGGCTACGTCTGAGCACCTCCTTTCACCGTCAGACGGATGGTCAGACAGAGAAGACTATTCAGACTCTCAAGGACATGCTCCGCGCATGTGTCCTCGACTTTGATCGCAGCTGGGAGGACCACCTACCCTTGGTGGAGTTTGCGTACAACAACAGCTACCCCTCCACCATCGGGATGGCACCGTACGAGGCGTTGTACGACAGGCCTTGCAGATCTCCTTTGTGCTGGACAGACCCTGGGGAGTCAGCACTTGTGGGACCAGAGATGGTCCGGGCCACGACATAGAAGGTCCAAGTCATCCCGGAGCGAATGAGGATAGCTCAGAGCCGGCAGAAGTCATATGCAGATAGGAGGCGGAGGCCACTAGAGTTCGAGGATGGCGACCAAGTCTTCTTGCGGGTCTCACCTCAACGTGGTTTGCAGAGATTTGGTCGAGGCGGCAAGTTTTCTCCACGCTTCATCGGGCCTTTCCAGGTCCGCAGCAGGATTGGCGAGGTGGCTTATCACCTGGCTCTGCCACCTCAGTTGCACCAGGTGCACGACGTCTTCCACGTATCTCAGCTGAGGAGATACGTGCACGACCCGACGCACATCATTGACCATGGGGAGCTAGACGTGGATGATGGGGCGATTTTTACGGAGGTCCCGGTGGAGATAGAGGATCGACAAGAGCGGGTCCTACGTGGGCGATCGATTCCTCTTGTGCGTGTCAGATAGCAGCACGGGAACCTCTAGGAGAGCACATGGGAGCGGGAGGCTCAGATGCGTGCTCAGTACCCACTTTTGTTTCCCTAGTTTATGATGTATCTTTATGGGGAAGTAAAGCCCTAAGGTGGGAGTAATGTAAAGACCCGTAAATTTCAAGGAAATTTTTTTCTTAATTTTCTTTGGAATTTTACAAGAGCGCAGTTTCTGACGGCACCTGATTCCGAGGCCCGGTGTGCCCAGAATCATTTTCCGAAGTTTGGCTCGGGTACGTTCAGTGAACGGACGAGCGAGTTTTTCTAACTTTTGAACCGGTGCCCGAAATCGAATTTTGAGGGAACCGATGAAATCGCAGCGCCGATATTCTCTTAGAAACGCCTCTTCCGGAGTTGCGTCTGCTTGGGTGTGGTTTTTAATTTTCGGGCTTAGAGTTAAGAAATAAAATAATTTTTCGACAACTTTATTTTATTTCACTTAAGCCACTTGGAAGCCACTTGAAGCCACTTAAAAGCGGCTTAAACTGAGTTGAACCGGATAGGGTACTATCCAGAAATATCCTTCCCTCTTGCTAGGATATTTGTGAGGTGGGGCCCGCACGAGCCCCGTCGTTTCTTTCCGCTAAGTAACGCACCCGCGAAAACCCGTCATTATGAAAATCAACTGACGCGTTTTCTTAAATTCTTAACAGACCATTTAATTGGGCGGTTTATTTCGTAAATTAAATGAGCTGTTTCTTTCGTTTAATTAATACAACGAATTGATGGGTCGTTACTTATCCTTTTTTGTTGGTTGGCATAATAATAAAATAAGACCAACTAGTCTTTTTGGAGGATTACTGGTTGGGAGGTTTTGTAAGAATTCTTGAGCCTTCATCCTCCTTCTCAAAGAACACAAAGAACGCAAAGAACGCCGAACCCGGAAATCGATGACGCGACACCGTGATCCGCGACGCCGACGTTACCTTCCTGCAACGTTCTTCTACGACGTCTCTTCCTCAGCGACGAATCTTCGATCAGCTGCTTGAGGTAAGAGTCTCAGACTTTCTTTTTAATCTCCTTTGTGGTTTTTACCAAAACACGGATTTAATTAATTAAATTAAATCTGTTGTTTCATGGTCCGTTGAGTTCGCTGACTCAACGCCGGTTTCCGAGACGACGCGACGTCCTTCCACAATGACGCGACGATCCCCCTCTTCCGCGATGAGCAATTCCGCGAAGAACGCTCACGCGCGACGACTAACAAGGTAGGGATTTTATGTTTGGAATTGCCCTTATTTTTCCGTGTTGTTTCCGTTCAAGAATGAAGAACCCGATTCATAAACAATTTATATTCCATTAAAATTGTTGAATTCATATGTTGAATATTGTTTCTCCCGTTGTTTATCACTAACACGGAGGGTGCGGGCCAAACGAACACAGCCCGATGACCCTTCGCCGTTCTTCGTTGATATGCGGACTTGACGGGCGACGACGGAATGTGCCACAATGGATGTTTGTTGATTCCGCAGTGAAGAACGGATCTCGGGAGGAACAACGGCGCAGACGGGAAGGAAAACGGACCACCGGAGCGACTCGGGTGGCCCGCGGAAGCCAGCGGTGGTGCCCGACGCGTCGCCGGACGAGATCGCCGCGGCACCGGCCGCGGCGGCGGAGCCCGCGGACCCACGACCGCGCGGGTCCGGCGCGTGCAGGACGCGGCTGATGCCCAGTCCGTTCACCAGGGAGACACCCCGCGGGTGTCGCGGGGGTGTCACACGGGGGCGGCGACTCCCCCCCGCGTCACTCGGGATGCGGCTTCAGCCGCGTCTGGCTGTCTGGCCGACACCCCGCGGGTGCCGTGGGGGTGTCACGCGGGGTGGCGGCTCCCCCCGCGTCGGCCTCTTGGCCGAGCCAGACCGGTCTGACCGGGTCGGACCGGGTCGGACCGGGTTCGGCCGACCCTGGGGGGTCGGGCCGGGTCGGCCCGGGCCCGGACCCGTCTTCGGACGGTTTTCGTTCAAACACCCGTAACTTGAGCTACGGGCCTCCAAACAACTCGCCGTAAGGGGAAACACGATCCTTGGATCAAGACAGTCGTTTCGGTATATCGCACTCAAGGTTTCATAATACTTTGAGTTTGGCCGGGTTGGTTCGTACACGAAACCAACCGGGGCCTCGAAGCGGAAACGCTCATATCTTGAGCTACGGACGTCCGATTGATGTGTCGTCAGTTTCGTTGAATTCCTCTATGTGAGACAGATCTTTTGGCATACTCCGCCCGAGGTTTTGACGCAGGTGGACTACGGTCAGGTTTGTTTTTCCTTAAAAACCAACCGGGCCCCTGGACGAAAAAGCCAATAACTCTCAGACTGGGCGTCCGATTGACGTACCGTCTGCGACGTTGAGTTCCTGTTGACGATACGGAACTTTTGGATACATAAAATTCAGACTCTATGTCAGTTGATGTATCAGACTTTCGACTCGTGGAGCGGACCCTCCCGAACGAGCTTGCTGTGTGCGGGAATCCTAGTGCTGGCTGCGACTGCTACTTCGACAGCGACGACCGTGCAGAGATCCTCAGTGGACTGCGGCGACGACCGTGCAGAGATCCTCAGTGGACTGCGACGACGACTATGCAGAGATCCTCAGTGGACTGCGATGACTACAGCACTCAGCGATCCTACGTGGATCAGTGCTACAGGTCCTGTGTGGGCCCGATCCTGTGTGGGTCTGATCCTGTGTGGGTCAGCGCTCAGCGGTTCTGTGTGAGCCAGCGCCTACAGGTCCTGTGTGGGCCCGATCCTGTGTGGGTCTTTGCGGG
This sequence comes from Viscum album, assembly GCA_963277665.1. NCBI lineage: Eukaryota > Viridiplantae > Streptophyta > Magnoliopsida > Santalales > Viscaceae > Viscum > Viscum album. Next base: position 1,229,409,019 of record OY728128.1, read on the forward strand.
GGTTAGTTACCTATCGATCCTTTGTGGGTCCGACGACTTAGATGGATCAGTGATCATCTTTATCGTCATCCGAAGAAGTATACCTGTGTGAGCTGAATCTTTAGTTACTCTCCTTTATGGATTGTGTTGAGCTATCCTGTGTGGATTTACTGTTTAGCCTCTTTTGTGGATTGTGTTGAGCTATCCTGTGTGGATTTACTGTTTACCCTCCTTTGTGGATTGTGTTGAGCTATCCTGTGTGGATTTACTGTTTACTCTCCTTTGTGGATTGTGTTGTGCTATCCTGTGTGGGTTTACGTTTGCTTTCCTGTGTGGACTGGGTTGTGCTTGGGCTTGGACGTTGGAGCCAAACGGGAATTGATGACTTAGGTATATGTATGGGCATATACCTAATCAGTGTCGGTTGTTACTTCGTGATTGTATCTTTCCTTTTTGGATTATTCTTTGTGGATTTCGGGAGACCTTCGGGGGTCTCGGGGTCCCTACTAAGTAGCTTATACTCACCCCTGGACAGGATATGCCCGCACTACATTGTGTTGGTTGCAGACGACGGACAGCGCTGATCGTGGTGGAGGCTTGCGGATCAGGACGGTACCTGGAGGTGGATCACTGGGCGGGACGTACTCGGAGCGGTCAGGTGGACCTGAGGAGCTGTGGAGTCTATCTGTACCCACCCTTCAGGTGGGACTTCCAGAGGACGGCTCGACGCTGCGGCTTTTCTTTTCATTTGCTATTTTTCCTTTCAGTTGTACTTTACAGTTGGGCTTGTATTTCCGGCCCCTTTTACTTTCAGCACAGCTTGTATAGTTTTTACTTAGTGATTACTTTTCTGCTTGCTTACTCTGTGGTGTTTGTTTACTTTTCAAAGGCAATGCCTTCCCTTTTGTTGGGATTTACGCCTTGGTGCTAGTCGTCAGCCCCTGGCCTATGGAAGGTGGGCTTGGGGTAGTCACCACACGGGCCCCGAGGATGGGTCGTGACATAGAACATGCAGACAGGATTCACCGACAATTGCGCGCAACACCAACCCTTTGCGTGCAAAACCTTCCTATTGCACGCAAAATTTACTTTTACGCGTGGAAAAATATTTCGAGCCACAACACCCTTTTTCACGCAACATAATATTTTACGCGCAACCCCAATTTTTATGCGCAATTCTTCATTTTTCGCGCATCGTGGAATTTTCCGCGCAATCCAGACTATTTCGCGCAAGCCCCATAATGCGGTCATTTTTCGCGCATCAGACCTCAGATCTTCTCAAAGTCTTCTACCGTACAGAATGAGAGGGGTCACCTATTATTTATCTACGTCTGAGACCCCTGCAAGAAAAACCACCTATGGTACGAAAACTTCTCATCTGGCACATAATCTTTCGCACAAGAATTGTTTTTCCTGCACTCCATAAGATTTTTCATGTAGCCCATGCCTTTGCCGTTTTTCGACGTTCTAATTCCGAATCACTGTTTGCATGAAAAACCTCGATCCTCTAATTCGTGAATCCCGCTATTTTTCGTGCCCAACTCACATATTTTATGCTCATCCTTTATTTTTTGTGCACCACCTTCAATACTGTTGTCAACATGAACTGTATGATCACTTTTTTGGCACACATTTGGAACTTTCACTGAGGATTGACAAGAAAGACAAACCAAACTTCAATTCCTGCATAGAACAACCATGGTTCCAACAATTAACTGGTTATAGGTCCCTATAGTGAATCCTCTAGTTTATCCAGGTTCTACACCCCAACAAAAAATTTTCGACATTAGTTGGTTAGACACCCAAACTACATACTCTACTCATTATTATAGATATGTTGGGCACCCAACCTCAAATATATTTAGTAATATGTTTGTCTCCCCAGTCAAAAAATATTTTTACTTCTCAAAATTGTTTATCCATAGATAACAAGATCTATGATTTCTCTTGGTTTCTTCTATAACACTTGAAATAAAAATTTACTCCATGTTTTTACTAGATATATTTCACTCATGTAAAATATCATGATCCTCGACATCTTCAATTAATAAGCATGTTGGAATGGAAATTTTTCACACAATATCTTGAATGACCATGTTACTACTAGTTTATTAAATGCTTAGTATTGACATTATTCTCCTACAAGTATATTTTTTTCCTCAATTACATCAACTTATGATCATAGATTAATGATATAATATTACTTAGTCAGATGCTTGTTTAATAAATATTAATTTTTATAATGATGTTTTAGCCTCAATTAACCTTTTTCAAGTGATGTAGACAATTTATTCAACATTTTCTTATGCAATAATAAAATTTCATTTCTCATAATAAACTCTCTTCAAATTCTCAACTCATATACACCATGAAATGATGACTTTATCATAGAATTATCAATATTTTTACCTGAAAATATTTTAATTATCCATTATATATACATAAAATAGATCACTACATTGGTTCCATGAGTATAATATGATCATATTATTGCATACTTGAACAGTCACGTACTGTTTGAAAACTTCCTTGATTCTTAGTATGTTAATGCTAGCATTCTATATCGCATAAATTTTATTTTCCACTATATATTACTAAAATATTATGAAATATTTTTTCCAATGAACATCTTTATACTATAATATAGAATTTATGAATTATCATGTACTGTTTTTTCACTTAGTTGATTATTAATGTATTGTTTCTGAATAAAACAAGTTAACTTATACATTATTATTTCTCTAAAAAATTACAGAAATGTATAATTATGATAACACTCCATTATCATAGAATTTATCACAGCACAACACTTTGTGAAATTTTCTCCTTCTCTAAAAGAATTTTTCTTTGGAACTCAATTAGAGAAATATAAGAGCCTATTATCATGATGAAATGATTCTCCCAAAATTCTAGATCACAATTAGCCAAATGATAACCAAGTATTTATAGGTAATAATGTATGTGATTGACCCATGATAATCCATATTCATATTCTTAATCATTTAGTTTTTTACAAAGCTAAGATATATGTATCCTCTCTCAGCCAATGAAATTACCTCCACAGAACTCATGCATCGTAAGGAATTTATAATCTCACAACATTACTAATTTATTTTGAAATTATTTTCATGCCCAAATACTACATGACCAAATAATATTCAGCTCAATAAATATTTTAATCTTATAGAGACATTTATATGTGAATTTTCACACTTAGATTTTTTCATTAGACCCACGAGTACCACTTCAACTCTTTTATAGAGCCAAATATCCATTGAGGTTGAGCTATATAAAAAACCAAGAATGAAATATTTTATCATAAAATGGTATGCATGATTGTATAAAAAAACACTCATAAGAAATTAACATTCATCCCAAATAACTTGATCTTTTTCATAAAAGTCATGTTAACTAACTAAAATTTTCATGGTATTATTACATGGATGCCTCGTAATGTGATCATTAACACATAGAATATTATCTCCATTTTTCCAATATCCCAATGCTATTATGTGTCACCTATGATCATGGTTGAATGGAATCTGAGTTCACATAATACATTTTTACTATCATCACTTCAAAAACAAAATATTTTTTTCTACATACTAAAATTGCTATATCTTCCAAGAACTACACTTCATCTAAAAACTAATATTTACAATGATTTATTAGGATTTATACAACGTCATAATTAGAAAAATATTAAATAAATTTTGATATTTGTATCCTATCACTTAGAGTCTTATCATGTACATGGTTCTTTAGATCTGTAAGCCTTCATTGGCAAATAACATTTAATGAACAAGGATTAAGAAAATGATTGGTGATTAGAAAACATAGACTAAATTAAAAAAACAACATGTATTTTTTCGTATTAAATAAATGGATAAATATTAAAATAAAAGGATTACATCCCATATCAATTCTATGACATGGTTTAGCTCTGGTTTAAAAGGAATCTACTAGTTTTATCCGACCAGAAGTGTGTATAGGGGTATACTCTTGATCCTCCAATGAAACTGATCCTTATCATCTCCTTCACTATCATGCCACCCTGAATAATGTAACCACTTATCTACTACCATGTGATTATCTATGTGAAGAATCACTTATTTCAATGTATGTAATCATCATTCCACTTCAATGCCTGGTCGGGGGTATAACTTCCCACTTCAATTCTATGACATGGGTTAGCTCTAAAGATAAGAGATTCTACATCATTCTAAAAAAATTTAACTTACTTATTTTTTCAATATAATTTCACATCATAATTTGAAATCCATTACATACTAAGGATTATTTCAATGTCAATCATAGGCATAATGAATAGGTAAGAAACTAAATCACATTTATGTGTCATAAATGGGACGGACCAACACATATTTTTTGCAACGATACTTCCCTTACGAGTTTTTACTGAAAAATTCTTATTAAAGAAAAAAATGAATAATTTTATTAGAAAACTGGTAGGATATAAAAGATAGTGATGATACAAAACCAAATAAATCATTGGCTAAGTTTGAGGAAAGGATTAATGTAATTACCACCACATCATTAGGAACTTCAACCTCAATAGTTGTGACTGTATAATCATCACCTTGCTTCATTGGAATTGTTTTGGGAATGATTCCTTGATTTATAAGACACTAATTTTCATAATTTTCCATCTCATTGAAATTATATCATGGAACATTGTAATATCATTTCATTACCTTTAAATAATGGCCTTGGTTTCCTTTTCTCCACACATGTAACAAACACCCATACCCTTTAGAAAACTACACAGGTGTTTCTTCCCACAATTATCATAGGATAGAAAATAAACAATTCTATTTTTTTCCTTTTACTTATTTCCCTTTCTAGAGTGTTTAATATCCCTCTTATTCTCTTGATTTCCTTTGAAGTCATAAGATATAGAGAATTATTTTTCTATCTTCATAGAATAATAAAATATATCTTTTAATGATGAGAATGTTTATGAGATTAGTTCCATTCAGAGTAATAGTTTTAATCCATAGATTAATTGACCAATCTTATAAATAGGATTTCTTATATAGTACGTAGTCTGAGTTGCTAACATTGAATAGTTGGCATCGTACATAGAAACATTATCATCCTCTATTTTCCTCATATTCAAGAATTGTCTCTACATACCTACCCACCATTAATGAGGGAAATATTTTTCTTGGAATATTCCCTTAAAATAATTCTACTACATATTTTAAATTTCTTTCTCATCCTTTGTGTTTTGAATCAATGAATACCATTGATCAACATCTCCTAAGAGGTGATAAACTACTATGATAACATTCTCCCTTTCATTACCTCTGAATGAAATAAATATATTCTATATGGAAATTATCCACTACTCTTCTATGAAAGGGTTTTTTTCCCATTGAATTATGGAGGTTATTTTCATATAAAGAGGAATAACATTGCTTCTCCATGTTTTGGATCAAGATGATCTATATGGGAAATTTTATTGTTTATAAACTTCGATAGGTATCCCAGTATAGTTATTAGATTCTCATCACTAGTAACAAATATAGTATAGACATTTTTATATTTATAGGTGGGAAATACCTACATGGGATATGTAAATTGATACAATTTACAATCGTCCAACTAGAAACCATTTCTAAATTATTTAATTCACTAAATTTGGTTATAAATCCAAATGTGTATTCTTAAACTAGAAAAAAAACATAACATACATTGAAACGTTATACATATCTAATCATGCAATCATAAAAATGATTTATTTTGGGACATATTTTCTTATAAATACTTCCTAATAGTTTGTAAAAGTAATTCGAATTTTCTTATGTATATACCCTAGGAGTGTCAAATCCGGTGCACAGTATGGCCCATTATCATGTATCAGGTTATCGTGATTAATGCCCAAGATAACTTATTGGAGTTGTTACCCCTAGGTACATCTGTTCCAGAACCAAATATACTTCTAGTATCAAAATAGGGATCTACTTCTTGGAAGATCCCCATAATCTCAAAATTTCAAAAATTCTAGGATGTTCATCCATTCTTATCCTCAAAGTCAAAATTAGGGTTATGTTCCATAATCTATGTTTTTAAAATCTAGTTTATAATGTTTCTACTAAATATTCTCTGTTACCAACTATAAATACCATGACCGTAGTTTCCTAGAGCGAGTTCCTTAATTAATTTCATTGGTATAGATAAAAAAGATAAATCCCAAAGGATAGATCAAGGAAGCAATTTTAGAATCCAGAATACATTCATAAATTATTCTTTAAAACTTATAAAAAAACATAGAAAATCCATTACAAACTCCCATAACTAGTAGATCATCCCTGAAATTAATTCACAATTTACATAATCACATCCTAGGGAAAAATAAAACAAAAGAAAGGTGTGACTTCATATGATCAATAAGTGTAAGAAATAAAATATAATCTATAATAAACATAAATAATATGGCATGGTGTATAACTAAAAATACATGTAATTAAAACATGATAATGAGCATAAAATGTAAGTAATAAAATCACATTAAACAAAATGATGGATATTATACTTTTAAAATAATCAGATGGACTATTAATTACTATTTTAATAATGAGGGAATGTATAATTTTGGACATAATAAACATACTATCATGTCCTCGACCAAGACAACATACATAATGGTTAAAACCTAGTCCATTCGGTGTCACAAGAACAATAGATGCTTCGAGGGGATATAGTGGTCCCCACCAACCACTTAGTAAGTTAAATGAATTTATCATATGATTGGGATACATATAAACAAAATATTCATATTAAATATAAATTACTTTCCCCAATCTGTAAACAAAATCACTAACCATTCTGAGCAGTATGATTAATGGTATCAAGATAACTCATCCACAATTAACTGATAATAAGTTTTTAGAAAAATATGGTGGATGATAAAGATATTAGATAAATATTAATTTAGAATTAAATTTTATAGAGGTGTTAAACTAAATTAAAATACTCTAATAAAACCATCATGAAATTTTAGAGATAAATACTCTTTAATATGAAAAGAAGAGTTCTTTTGGAAATATTTTTTTCATTTTTCATAATTTTTTGTATAAAACTATAAATGAAAAGATATTTCTTTTTATAAAAAAAGTAGTGACTTATGAAAAATAATTGTTTATTAAAATAGATTATGGATGGTACATTAAAATGGGTAATAAAGGAAGAAGTTTCCTTTAATCTGTGTTTCTTATCGGTAAGAAATGAGAATGAAACCTTGTAAACATGTACATTAAAAAAAATATAGATGAAATTATCTGGATATATATGTTTTGAATATATACATATAATATTTAATATATAAAAAAAACGTAACTAAACATTAAATTTTGGTAAATATAGTGTAAGAATAACCCAAAAGAAAAAAATAACGGTTCTGGTAGAACCCCTAATGTAATATCTGAATATGTGTGGCACTTGACATTAATGTCCATGGTAATAAAATTAAATGAATTAGTTAATTGATTAAAAACAATTTATATATTCATTTTATTCATCATTGTTTTATTAAGTTCATTTATGGCCTTTTTAATGAGTTATAGAGTGTAATTTCATCTTTCAAGAGCATTTGTTTTTTTTTGGTTTTCATGATCGGTTCATTTTTTATAAGTAATAAATTTATCTAAAATGAGTATAAATATCCATAATATATATTATACATTATAAATGAACATAAATTACTAAAAATTTGTTTTTTATTGTTTTTTCTTAGATATGAGGATGAATCCTTTGATAAAATGTTAAGGATAATCATTTTAAATTAATTTCTGCGGTTTATAATATAACGAAGTCGTTTGTTTTTTCATTTACTATTATGTAAATATTTTACGTACATAACATAAAGATTATTGAAATATCAATTTAACTATATTATTCATCCATTAATTTGGTTTCATGAACAAACTTGAATATGGTGAAGGAAAATAAAAACTTTTCATCCTTAATGGTCATGAAGCAATACCTCACCGATATGGATTCCATTTTTTAAATAAAATGGAGAGGAAAAGGGGATTGATTATGTATTGTTCAATTAGCATAAAAAATTATAGTATATTTAATGTAAATTATTTATCATGCTATTTTTAGTAGGGGATGTGATGCGAGAATAATAAAAGAAAATAACATGAAAAGAAGTTAAAAGGAAAAGGAAGAAGATTTTACCTCTTGAATTCTCCTCCTTGGGAACAATATAAGGGAAATGTTTTTGGTCTCATGATGAGACCAAGATCTCTTGGAAGTGGGAGAGGGACATGGGAAGAGTTTTTTGTAGAAATAAAAAAAGTCAGAAATATTAGAAGGTGAGTGGAGAAGGGGTGGTGAGGGGTGATATTTATAGTGGAGGAGAGGGATGCCTTTTTAATATTTAATTCGTCTTTTTATATTTATTGTAGATATAATATAAATACTATGATAATTATCATCAAATATATTAAAATAATGAATTATATTTAGATATTAAGGGATTAAATCACCCTTACATAAACTATGACTCAAAAATTCATTTATTTAACATTTATCTTATATTATCATATTTTCATATTCACAAAAAATTATGTATTTTAGAAAATCCCAAAATTTCACCCAAACTATTTTTTGATGTTTAGAATTAAAAAAAAGAACTTCATTTTATGAGAATAATTATCTAAAAGTGATAAATTTAATTTGTGCTTAAAATAACCATATACTCAAAAAATACAGATTTTAAATATATAATTGTATTTACAATAGAGAGAAAATTAAATAAAATCTCATTAAATTATCCTATAATAATAATACAAAAAAAATTAATTTATGCATACATTTTTTAAAAATAATTTTTCTTTTAAATCATTTTACTAAACATAAAATTGTTATTAATTATCTATGGCTCAAAAAAATACCAAAGCTTGATTATTAATTTTGTAAAAATTTATTAACTTATACTATGATATAATTATATCATATTCTAAAATATAGGATGAATAAATTTTATTTATACTATCATTTGTGAGGTTACTATTCTATTGGCCGATTTACTATTTATAAGGGTCACATTACTATTCAATATGTAATGCTACTATTTCATAATTACAGGTTCTTTAACTTCTAGAAATTCCTCTTATTTCATTCGTTATTCATTTATAATGTTCGTGGTGTGTTTTATTTTTTGTTTTATATGATTCATAATATATAAACATGATATGGGAAATCTGATTGATATAATTGTGGGTCATTACATTGGTTATTAACTCATTCTTCCCTTGGTCCATAATATATGGTCCAACATCAATCTTGGTTTGACACTCCTATGAGGATATGCTTTCCATTATCCACAAGTTCTTTATGAACTGTTATTAATGATTTAATATATTTTTCTGGAATTTGATTATGTAATTTATAAATATTTAGTTTGGAGTAATTAAAAATAAAATTAACACGAATAATGTATATTAAAATTTATAAATTCATGAATTTGGATATATGTATTACTTACAAGATATTCCAAATAAAGTCATAGTTTCCCTTTTATATGATTAATAGTTTGTGGGTTCTCATCCATAACATGATAATAGTTCTTTTAAATTTTTAAACAAGAATCAAATAAATAAAATTATACTTATTATACATCAAAGGGACTTTAAATATCATATTAGTTTATAGATCAATGCATTATTTCATTTCATGCATGATAATTATAATTATTCAAAAACCACCTCAAGCCATGGATGTTGAGTTATCTGTGAAAACATAATGTGAGATAATTATTTCATATCATGTTTAAAACTACCCCTTAGTAAATATTTTTAGGATTAATCTACAAAAATGTAAGGTGATATAATTATTACATTATTTTATATATTTTTTCAATCATAAATTTTTGGTAGCCTACATGTAATTGTGGGATGAACAGGTCACGTAGACAACGAATAATCTAGTTTGTGTGGGTTGTATGATTCATGTATTGGATAATATGTGGAAATAATTTTTATGAGAAAAAATATTCAAAGTCCTAACTAACATACAACCATGGAATTATAGAACAAACCATGGTCTTGATGTTTTTTTTGATAGGTACACTCATAGAAAAACTTATAATACTCCCTATTGATGAATTGGATAATTTACAGGGCATTGATTAACTATCCTTATATATTGAAAATATAAAATTATAGGAGAATAAAATCACATTATGTATCCTTAATCAACCAATGATTCTATATAATTGTAAAGAGGAGTATTAATTTCATTTTCAATGTTCTTCTAAAGAATGGGTACTATTGAAATATGAGAATGAATATCTAGCTCAAATGATTGAGTAAAAAGAATTTTTCTGCCATTAAGACATGAAAATTATAAGGGAATATATTAATGTATTGCCTAGAGAATTATATAGTATTTTAACTTACTGAGAGGTTGAGTTCTCAATGAAACATGTATTGATTCTTTTTCTATGTTCCGAAATTTGAAAGGAATCTATTTTTTTTCGCATTTTGATGGGTCATTTTGAGTATTGAGAATAATATTTGAATTATTAGTGTTATAACTTCTCAAAATGTATGTTTAGAAATGGTTAAAGAGCCGGTTAGTGATACTAGTTCTTAGGAAGGCATTGGTTTTGGGTCATGTGGTCCTGTTACTGGAGTTTATAAGCCTATAGATATTCAAATAATGATTGTTGGTTCACAATGTGCATGGAGACGTATGAGGGGTGAACCCCCTCTACCACAAAAATTCTTAGCGTGGACTATGGATCACACAATTAATGAGATTTTACTAAGTGTTTTCTGTCTAGAATTTTGTTTCATTCCATGAAAGGAGTAATGCTTATTTAAAAAGGTGTAAATTTAAAAACATTCCCCATTAATCTTATTTATTTACCACAACATTTATTTTTATCACTCACATGTGATGGCCAAAATTCAACCCCCTCTTTCTCCTTCACCCCCTTTGTTTGGGGTGGTTCTTAGTGTGATTTATTTAATATGATGGTGATTTAGCCTCCGATTATTCCATTTCATCATCATATTCTTATGAATCTGATATGCTTTTATTTTGTTTGGTGTTTTATTAAATATTCTACTAAAAAATGGAGGAATTAGGTGAGACTGACTGGGAATTTATTGACTTAGGTATAGGATTTTACAAGATGGTGTTTGCATATTGTTTCTCATCATTTCAGTTGACGTACATCATCATTGGATCTTTAAAGGGTTTTCAGTGAATTTAAATAATAATGATTATGGTATCCTTACTTATTTTTAGGTATTTTTTCTAGAATGAATTTGGAGGAATTATCTAATACCCCAAATCCAGTTACCTAGATTCAGTGACTTATTACATAAAGTTTGCATGATAGAAAGAATCAGGTCTCAAAAGACCGATCAATTTAGTAGCCTTATATGAACTAGATACATTCATAAGTTTTACATTACACCATGAAATAAAAACTTAAACAAAATTTTGTCTCTTTTTGAACACACTTATGTCCTTATCCTATCCTTATAGGTCAACCATAAAATACTTCTTCACATCTAGGGAAAAATAATACATGGAATGGTGTGAGCTCAGATGCTTAGTAATGATAACAATATAATGGAAACTTTTATAAATAAGCATAATAATTTAAGGCAATGTATAAGACTAAAACAAAAGCCTTTTAAACTTAACCTTCAGCATAAAATGGAAAAAAATTCCATTTACTTATTCACATGGATATTCTACTAGTCAAATAATCACTTGAAATATCAATAACCACTATCATAATGATGGAATGAATAATGATAGACTTCATAACCACATATTCAAGGCCTTTTTCCAAGACTTCAAATAATATTTTCTCGAGCCCTTGGTCTAGGACACTAGTTTTTCTCGTGATACATACCGATGCATCGAGGAGATATAGTGGCCTCCAGCCACCACTTACTAAGTCCAATTCATTACTCATATGAAAAGGATTAAACGTAACACTAACATTCGTATTAAAACTAACATAAGAAATGTCATTAATTTATCCATAAGCCATGAATGGAATAAAAACATCACATCTATAGTAAAATACATCAGAAAAACAACAATAAAACATAGAATATTTGAGTCATAAAAAATCAAATTCAGAAAACATTAAATTCCATCAAAGGATGTTGACATACATGAAATCAAAAATTTTGGGGAGAAATATCTCTTTCTATTTTGAAATCATTTTAACGTAATATAATTATAAAAGAAAACATTTATTTTTAAAATATTTTAGTAATATTGTATGGGAAACATCGACAATGTTATGACGGCGTAAAATAGCCGCACCCGCCGTATAAGTTAAAAAAAATACATTCTTACCATAATTTTGTTGAAAAGGTCATAAAGTACCTTATTTGGAAAATGAAAGAAAGATTCATTTAAAAACATATATGATCAAATAAAGGTATAAATTACTTTAATCCATAGTCTAGTAAATAGTTAACATGTATTGAATTACATTTTTAAGAAAATAGGGATGTGGATGATAAAGATGTCCAGGTAGATACTTACGTAAAACAGCCTCAGATAATAAAGAGATTGTAGAATTAACCCTTACCTTGTACTTTTCATTGGTCGAGGGTATGTTAACTTTTTGTATAATAGTTAAATAATTTTTATTAAATTATAAAAGAACCATATAAGTAAATATGATAATATATATGATCTTCTAATATTTCTTGGTTTATAATATTTTAGTAGTATCATCATTTCAGGTGTTAACTGATCTGTTTTCCTTTATATGCTCGGTTACATAAGCCTTGTTTGTTTTTGATAGGATGTATTTATTTCATGTCCAGAATGATATTAAGTTCATAAACATTATTTTTATGCATAAAATGATAATTATTCATGAATGATTATGATGGGAAATTAATCTCATTGCGTTCGTGGAGATGGTAATCCATACGTACGCACGAGTGACAATCTCATTATATTGATAGTGAAATCATATGTAATTTGATGGTATATCATATATAAAGTATAATTAAAATGTTATATTTATTATTTAAATTTTTTATACTCCTTATAATACCCATCCAAATAATGAAGTGTTTGAATAACAAACTACACCACGACGTGGAGACAGTAAGTTGTACGCACGCACATATGGTGACTCTGTCATTCATATGATGGTTAAAATAATGAATATGGTTGTACAATTTTTATAATAGCATAAAAATATATAGAAGATGCTAGAAATATTATTTTTGAATGGAAACAACAAATAAATAGAAAGTGGAATGAGAAAATAAATTGAAAGAGGTGATGAAATATTTACTTCCTCTTCAGGTTCTTCCTTTTGTTTTGATCAAAAGGGCTCCTTAGGGTGGATTTATGACCAAAGGAAGGACTCTTGGTTGAAGGGAGTAAATTTGGTAGGATATTTGGGAGCCAAATGGTATTGGAGGTGTGAAATTAATAGAATGGGAAATACCCTTTTATAGGAGATGTGCGGGTCACTTTAGGAAAAGCTTGAAATATTATTTTGTAATAAAATCATTTTCGGTTTCATATGGCCCCAAAAGTAATTATTTCAAGTATAAGGTGGGTATGGGTCTAAAAACTCTCAACCAATAGGTTTTATACAGGTTTAGGTCATTATATTAACCATATCTTTTAGATTTAACCTTTAGTTAAATAGTTTGACATTTACCATGTCTCTTTGTATATTTATATTATATGGTTAATAAACATACTATAATAAGCTAAGATAACTCCATGTAATTCATTATTAATAAACATAAATTTATTTATGTCTTTTGGATGAACTTTATATTTCTATTAATGTTATATCAATTAATAATATAGTGTTATTTTAGAAACTCAATTATGTCTATTTTGACACTATTTAGTATTTGATTCTTTATAAAAGCCATAAAAACGTTATCACATTGAATAATATTTATTTATCCAACCCTAACATTTTATATTAACCTATAAAATTTGTTTAATTCATCATAATTCTCTATTTACATTTATTTGTATATTTATAATATCAATTATTTTAATATTTCATTAATAAGGTAATTACTGCATCATCATTGTGTCATATATAAATTAAATTATTTAATGTCTAGAAATTATAAATAAAATACCATTATATAGGAAATATTTTTATATTTCAAATCAATATTTATAGTCAAATTTATATTGTTTGTAACCCTATATTAAAAATGGTTTAGTTATTAAACATTTAATTCAACTCTTTTAACTATTATTTAAATTAAATAATAATAAATGTCGTAATCTAATCCATGTGGTTCAAAGAGGATCATATTTTCTTCATAAGGGGTTTTTTGTCTAATTACACTAATCCAATAGAATTAGGTCATGTTTTATGGTAATTATGATATCATTTTTACCCTTAATTCCATATTTATTTTTAACCGTGGTAAATAAAAATAAAAAATTACTATTCATCAAAAATTATTTTCATCTTATTGAACCACATTTTACCTACTGATAATAACAATGTCTCTCAGATTTTTGAAATTCAACTCACATAAGTGGTAAAATTATATTTTATACAAATTTTCAAATGATCCATGGAGGTGGGTAAAAGACGGAAAAAAGGTCGATAAAATTTTATATATCTAATCTTTTTATAAAATGACTCCAATGAAGTATGTTGAACATATATAGGTATTATGTATCTATTTTTACAGAAAATAAAATAAAATTAATTAATTAATTTTTAAAATAAAAAGTCAGTTTTAACCAATAACGCAGTTTTTCCCCTATTCATCAAAAATTGAATGGGTAAGGAAAAATACCAAAAACTCACCCTAAGATAATTTCAATCTTTTGAATTTAAAAATGAAATCCATTTTGAAAAATTAAATTTATTATATTTCAAAAAGTGGGTATTACTCTTCATAAGGGATAGTTTGATTGGTCACGGTGTGTTAGGATCTCGATGTTGCGTATAATGCAAGCAATTGATTTATTCAAGGGGAAACATAGTTTGGATGTTTGGGGTGTTATATTCTTCCCTCCTTCAAATAATTTTGTCCTCAAAATTTCTAGAATACTACCGCACAAAAAGATTTGGGTGCTTCTTTATCATAAGTTCCTCTGGTTCCCACATTACCTCTTCTATCTTATGGTTTCACTATAGAACTTTTACCAGATGAGTCGTCTGGTTTCTCAACACTTGTTCTCTAGTATCATGAATATGGACTAGCTCTTCATAATAAGATAGATCAGGTTCCAGTTCAATTTTCCAATAGGTGAGTACATGCATTTGGTCATGCATGTATTTTCTCAATATTCATACGTGGAAGACATCATGAACTTTGGAGGGACTTGGCAGCATTTCCAAATGGTGAGATATATCCCCAATTCATTCTAGAATTTTGAGAGGTCTGATGTACTTGAGACTCCATTTAACCTACTTATCAAAACGTATAACACCCTTCCAAGGGGATACCTTCAAGAAAACATGGTCTCCTACTTGAAATTCCAAATCCATCTATCGGTTATCATTATATCTCTTCTGCCTACTTTTAGCTGCATTGATGTGGGTTTGGATAACCTTCACATTTTCTATGGTTTCCTCAACAAGTTCTAGGACTACGAGTTTTCTTTCACCAACATCATGCCAAGAAGTTGGTGTGTGACATCTCTTTCCATATAGTGCTTCATATTGGGCCATCTAAATACTTGAATGAAATATATTATAATAATAAAATTCTACCAGAGGTAAATATTGATCCCACATACATTGAATGTCATTGAAAAAGATCTCTACATGTCTTATAACGTTTGAATAGTTCGTCCTGATTGTCCATCAGATTGAGGGTGGTAGGAAGTACATAAAAAAAGTTCAGAATCCAAGGATTTCTGAAGACTTTTCTAGAATCATGATGTAAAATGGGGATCAAGATCAGAAAAAATTGATAGGGTTAGTACATTAAGTATTACAACTTCATTAATATAAAATATTTCTAAACGTTTAAGTGGTAAATATTCTCTTTAAGAAAGAAAATATGCTAACTTGTTAAGAAAATCAACAATGACCTATATTATATCATTACTTCTAGGAGTCTTTGGTAGCCCCCTCATAAAATCCATTGTAATATCATCCCATTTCTACTCAGTTATGGGAAGAGGTTGCATGACTCCTCTAGGATGTGGTCTTCCAGCTTTCACTTGATGACAAACTAGACACCTCGACACAAAATCAGCAATCTCCCTCTTCATGTTTTCCCACCAAATATGTTCTTCCAAATATCTATACATCATAGTGTTACAAGGGTGTATATAGAATTTGGAACTATGAGCATCATCCATCAATTCCCTTTTTAGATCAGGTATGTTAGGAACACAAATTCTCTTCCCAAATTTCAATATTCCATATTCATATATGATATCACTCAATATACCATCATTCAAAGATTTAATCTTGTTTTGAAACTCCTCATCATCATTCTATGAACTGTTAATCCTTTCTAGTAAAGGTGGTTTGGAAACTATTTGAAAAAGTATTGATGTTTCACCATCTCTGGTTATTCACATATCCATCTTTCCTAGAACCATGAAAATACGACCCCTTTCAACTGTCATCTTATTCAAAACTCCATGATCCTTTCTACTCAAAGCATCTGCCACCATATTTTCCTTCCTCGGGTGGTAGTGTATAGTGAAATCATAATCCTTGAGTAGTTCAATCCATCGTCTTTTTCTCATGTAGAGTACTTTTTGTGAGAAAATATACTTCAATATCTTGTGATCACTATACATCTAACATTTTCACCATAGAGATAGTGTTTCCATGTCTTCAAAGCAAAGATTATAGCTACTAACTCATGATATTGAGTGGGAATGTTTTGTTCATGAATTTCTATCCATCATGATGCATAATCAATAACTCTATAATTCTGCAGAAGGAAACAACCAAGTCATTTATTTGAAGCATCACTATAAATAACAAACCCATCATTCCCTGATGGTAGAGTCAATATAAGAGCATTGATAAATCTTTTATTCAATTCTTAGAAGCATTTTCACACTCTTTTGTCCAGAAAAATTTAACCCCTTTACGTGTGAGCTTGGTTAATTGGTTGGCCAATTGGGACAAATTCTGGAAAAAACACCGATAATAACCTGCTAAACCAATAAAACCGTATACCTCAGTTATACTCATTGGTTCTTGCCATCGTTGGATTACCTTTTTCTTTGAAGGATTAACAGATATTCCATCCTTAGAGAAAATATGGCCATGAAAAGAAATATCCTAAAGCCATAAATCAAACTTGATAAACTTTCCATATAATTCATTTCATCTGAGGGTTTTCGGAATATTGCGCATGTAATTTTCTTGATCTTCGTATCTTTTTGAGTATTCCAAAATATCATCAATAAATACCACTACAAATTCATCATGATATTCCTTGAAAACTCTATTAATTAGATCCATGATGAAAGAGGGTGCATTAGTCAATTTAATAGGCATTACTATAAACTCGTAATGCATGTACCTAGTTTGAAATGCTGTTTCCAGAATGTCTTCTTTCTTTACACATAACTGATGATATTCCGATCGAAGGTTGATCTTTTAGAAATATTGAGCTCCATGAAATTGGTCGAAGAAATCATCAATGCGAGGTAGGGAATACTTGTTCTTTATTGTTATAGCATTGATCTCCCTGTGGTCAATGCACAACCTCATAGATCCATATTTATTCTTAAAAAAAGGACTAGATCTCCCCATGGAGAAAAACTAGGGAGAATAAATCCCTTATTACTAAATTCCTCTAGTAGTTTCTTTATTTCCACTAATTCCACAGTGGCAATTCTATAAGCTGTCTTCGATATGGGCCTTGAACTAGGAATTAAATCAATGGGAAACTAAAGTTCCTGTTATAGAGGATGTCCAGGTAAATCCTCAGGAAACACATCAACATATTCTTGAACAATAGGTACATACTCTATTCGAACATTTTTATCCTCACCCATAGTTATTTAATACTCTTCTTTCCCAAGAATTTATTTTAGTTGAGCTACTGGGGGCAGATCTAGATAAGAATCAGGTGGTGACATTTCCTCTCTAAAGATAAGTTACTCTTTATCGTCATCAAAAATTGTAGCCTCCTTATTCATACATTAAATTTTTCATCATGGTCCGAAAGCCAATCCATTCAAAGGATTATATCAATTTCAATCATGGGTATGATGATGATATCAGCTGATAAGGAGCATTTATATTACCTAATGGGAACTGATTCACAAAACATTATTGTGATGATACTTCCCTTAGGTGTTTTTTACTGAAAACTACCTTGTTAAGTCAAATCGAAAATATCTAATTTTCATAGAAAACTGGGAAGGTATGAAACAATGTGATGATCCGGAATCAAATAATGCATTGGCTAAACTTGATGAAACCGTTAAATTAACTACCAACACGTCTTTGAGAGATTTAACCTCAGTAGTAGTGATCAAATAAGCTTTACCTTACTCCCTTGGTCTTTTATGGGGTAATTTTCCTTGGCTCTTAAGACATTAATTTGAAAAATTTCCCTTTTCTATATAATTTTAGCATTCAACATTGACTGCCACTTTCTTCCCCGTGTAATCATGGGTTTGGTGGCCTTTTTCACTACACTTGTAACAGACTCCCATTCCCTTTAGGTAAGGACTGGGGTGTTTCTTCCCACATTTACTGCAGGATGGATATTCAACCATTCCCTCTGTCCCTTTATTTTCATTTCCAGAGTGTTCAACATATCTTTTTTTCTATTTCTTTTCCTTAAAGTCGTAAGACATAGAGAATTTTTTTTCTGTCTTGATATAGCATGAGACAATATCTTTCTATGATGAGAAGGATTGTGAGACTAATGCTCGATGGAGAAATGGTTTTAACCAATCAATGAATCGATCAATCTTACTCCTTGGGTTATATATATAATCAGATGCATGACTTGCTAACCTTGTATTGTTAGCCTCATATTTTGTGACATTCTCATCTTTATTTTGTATCAGACTCAAAAATTGCCTTTCCATATCCACTCAATGTTCATGAGGAAAGTATTTTTCTAAGATAATATCTTCAAACTCCCTCCATTCCATATTTTATATTTCATCATATTCCTTTGTGTTTTGAATCAATGAACACCATTGATCTGCATCTCCCGTGAGAAACTGTCATGATAACTTTTTCCCTTTATTTACTCTTCAAAGCATGAAATATTTTTTCTATGGAATTTATCCATTGCTCTGCTACTAATAGATTCGTACTCCCATTGAATTTTCATGGTTTTTTTCCTCATAAATTGGTCTAAAATTGATCCTCTGCATTATGGATGTGGGTGATAAATACTGGAAAGGTTATTATTCATAACCTAGTTGAGTTCTCCCAATACGGTGATAAGATGATCAGCACCAATTGCTTCACCAGACCCACTATAATTATCTTGAGTAGGAGGGAAATCCCTATATGGATTACGTGAATTGATACAGTTTCCATTCCTTCCACTAGGCACCATTTCTAAACAATGGCACATAGTAGAATAGTTTATGAATCACAATACATAATTATAAGCTTTTAAAATAGTTAACATAACTTGAACAATTTATAGATATAATCCAAAATCATAGAAATGTTTTCTTTAAGGAAGTACATACTCATAAACCCTTCATAATGGTTTGTAAAGAAAATGAGAATTATCCTAAGCATATCTATGGGAGTGTCGTGACCAAGAGTGCAACAAGGCTCGTTGTCATCCACCAATTCTCATTCGTGTCTCTCTCAAAGCAGTGTTTTTAGGTTTTACCCCAAGGTACGACTGTGCCAGAGTCATCTTTACCTGCTCGTAACCATACAGGGATGTATTTTTTGGAAAACTCACAAAATATCTACAGTACAAAATTCTAGGAAGTTCTTCTATACTAATCGTCAAACTCTATCTTAGGGTAATGTTCTATATTTATATTTTTTATAAATCTAGATTTCAAGGCTTGTACTAAACTTGATCTGATACCAACTGTAATGCCCCGAAACTAGTTACCCAGATTCAGTGCATTATTACATTACATTGGCATGATACCATGAATCATGTCTTGAAAGACGGATCTATTTAGTAGACATGGAATTACTTGATACATTCATAAGATTTACATTACATCATGAAATAAAAACATCAACAACATTTTGTACCCTTTTTTACACACTTATATCCTTAGATTATCCCTGAAGGTTAACCATAAAATTCTTCGTCGCATCATGGGAAAAATAAAACATAGAATGGGGTGAGCTTAGATGATCATTAAGGATAACAATACAGTGAAAACATTTATAACTAAGCATAAACATTTAAGGAAATGTGTAAGAATAAACCAGAATTCATTTAAACATAAAAATCATCATAATATGGAAAAGATAAAATCAAATAATTCCATTTACTTATTCACATGGATTTACTACTAGTCGAATAATCACATTCAATATTAATATCCACTTTCATAATGAGGTAATGCATAATTCCATACTTCAAAACCACATATTATAGGCCTTGTTCCTAGAATACAAATAATATTTTGTCAAGGCCTTGTTCCAAGACACTAGATTGTCTCATGATACCTACTGATGGATCAAGGAGCTGTAGTGGGATCCACCCGTCACTTACTAAGTCCAATGTGTTGCTCATATTAAATGGTTTTAACATAACATAAACATTCATATTAAAACTAGCAAACGAAATGTAAATAATTTATCCACAAACCATGAGTGTTATAAATATAACACATCCACAGTCAAATATATCACAAAACCATCAATAAAATATGAATGATTTGTATCATAATAAATCATCTTCAAACAAGTTTAAAATCCATAAAAGGATGTTGAAATAGATGAAATCAAAACATTTTGAGTTAAACATATCATTCTATTTTGAAATCATTTAAAAGTTGAATAATTATAAATGAAAGAATTTATTTTGAAAATATTCTTGTAAGCCAGTATGGGAAGCTTCAATGATGTTATAATGGTAGAAAATAGTCGTACCTGCCATATAAGTTAAGACAATACATTCTTAACATAATTTTGTTGAAAAGACCATAAAGTATCTTGTTTTGATAATAAAGGAATGATTCCTTCCAAAAAATATATAATAAAATAAGGGTATAAATGAGTTTAACCCATATTATAGTAAATAGTAAAAATAATGAATTGCATTTCCAAGAAAACACATATGTGGATGATAAAGAGGTCCCAGTAGATACTTAAGTAAAAACAACCTTAGATAATGAAGAGATTGTAGAATTAACCCTTACCTTGTAACTTTACTTGTTCAAGGGTATGTTAACCTTATGTATAATTGTTAAATAATTGAAATTAAATTATAAGATAACCATATGAGTAAATAGGATATCATATATGATCTTCTAAGATTTCTTTGTAAATAATATTTTAGTAGCATCATCGTTTCGTGTGTGGACTGATTTGTTTTCCTTTATATGCTCGGTTATGTAAGCCATGGTTGTTATGGATAGGATTTATTTTATTCATTTAATGGACCAAGGTCTTGGGGTCCACTACTTGGTGAAAATGTGATGTTTAGGTGTTCGGGGTAGTCTTGGAAGCTATCACAGCTTCTCGGTGAAGCTTAACGGTAGCCTTGGCCTACCAGTAGCTCGGCCTACTGGTAGCTCGGCCTACCGATAGCTCGGTCTACCTGTAGCAGGCTTACCGGTAGCTTGACCTACCGGTAGCCATGACGTACCAGTAGTGCGGTCTACCGGTAGCTCGACCTACCGATAGCTCAGCTTACCGGTAGCTCGACCTTCCGGTAGCTGTGGCTTACCTGTGGCTCGGTCTACTGGTAGCTTTGGCCAACCGGTAGCTTGGACTATCAGTAGCCCCGGCTTAGAGGTGGTTCGGCCTACCGGTAGGCCCAGCCTATTGGTGACCACAGGTTTTCCGAGTGGCACCTCTTTTTGCACAAATTGTCTTTTAAGCTGCGTTTTGACCCCTTTAATCCTATTTTAAAGCCCATTAATGACAGTTTAAATTAAATGATTGGTGAACCCCTTTAATGAAAATAAACCATGAGGTGTATGTCAGTTTAAGCCACCCCGACTGGCGGGGACCCTTTAATTATGTGTGGGGTGTCCTAGCCACGTGGTCAACCCACGATCCCACTCCTTACACAGTTTCTCTCTGTATCTTAACTGTCTGGGAGTGCTGTATCTCATCCCTTATAGCCTTTATAACCTAAAATATTCTCCCTATGTTACTTTTCTCGATAATCCTACTCGAAGTACCCTTCCTCCCAATGAGTCGTACCCCTGTTGCAAGGTTTTCCTTGATCGCGTTCTGTGGAGTTCCTGCCACTTTGGTTTTCCAGTTTCCATGTGAGGACTTAAAGTTGATCCTTGATCGTCAGGTAAGGGTTTCACCTTTGCCTCTCCTTTTTGTGTATCTTACGGGGTGGGTACGCTACTGATTCTGTAGAATTGGGTGAACCAAACTTTAATGAAGATAATAAACGGACTCTAAATGAAGGGGAGGTGTGTAATCGATGATGCTACTATGTTTTTATCCTCTTTCATGATTGATGATTTCTGAATTGTGTGGGTTTATGCTTACTGAAATTCATGGCCGTTGGTGGTCTTTCTCTTTTCACTAATAAACCCTTACCCCCTGTGATGTTTAAATGGCGTGTAATTTGGTTGTGAAACCTTGGCTGTGTAATGGAAATTGGTTAATTACTTATATTCGGCTAAATAAATTGGAAGCAGTAAGATAAAATCCTTTTCTATGATAACCCCTATTTAAGCCCAGTGGAATTGAAATCATGGAGTGTGTTAAATCTCTTAAATATGAAAATACATGTTCTACCTTGTGTTGGTAGTATTGGTTTGGTTGTTTACTCCACGGGCCGTTTGCAGGTGACCGTATGGTTTTCTTGGATGGGGGATTAGATTGCTGGGAGGTGATGTGGGTGAGGATGGGATCCTCTGTTTATATCACGAATTGGGGTGAGATCCTCTGTTGTTGAGAAACTGTTAGCTCCTATATATTGGGGGGACATGGGGCTGTATCTTGGGGTTTTCCTCGGTTACAGTACTTCGAGGGATATCCCTTATCCCTTTGTTGTTGTGACTTTTCAATAGAACCAGGTGTGAATGCTTAAATTGTCGTTGGCTGTAACATTTTCCCTTGGTTTGTGCTTATGATGTTAGTTTCCCATTAGTTTAGAAACCTATTTAAACATTATTACTGAACATGAAAGCAAGGATGGGACATGGGGATTTGGTTTGGTGTGAGTTGTGACTTGGGCATGGGTTTTGTTCTCTTCTCTTATGAATTAATAGTAAGGATAGTGTTCTTTAGGCTGGCTGAAGAAAAACCTAGATTGGGCGAGTTCTTGTTACCTATACATATACATATAGTTTTTTTGTTTCTTATTAGTGACCCACCCAAGTTGATATCTTAGTGTCAAACACCCCCATTCCATGGGGGAGGGTGTTTTTTTGCAACACTTCTATTAATGGCTGGTTATTAGCTCCTTTCTGATCCCTTTCCTGGATAGCCGAAGTATATTTAGGCAGGCTGTGATGGCCTGAAGTCCATTATTAGCCCAAGAATATTCATGCATGGTAGTGTGGTGGTTGGCCCAGGTGTGTGTGGGCAGGTGGTTTCCCATGTATCTTCAGGATGAGGCCCAAGTGTCTTCAGGCGTGGAAGTAGTTCTTCTAGCCCAGGTGTCTTCGGGTGTGGAAGCGGTTGTTCCGGCCTACGTGTTTGCCAGCATGGTTACGTGTGACAGTTTTGGCCCAGTTGTTTGCATTTGGGATGTGTGGTTGTGGCCCAGGTGTTTGCAGGTGGGATGTGTGGTTGTGGACCAGGTTTTTGCGGGTGGGATGTGTGGTTATGGCCGAGGTGTGTGCGGGTGGGTGTGCCAGTGTGACTGCGGTGAGAATGGCGGGATTGGTTCGATGCATTGGATGTCTTCAATAACTAGTGGGAAAGTGGCTCGGGGTACCCAATCATAGATGTGTTATTACTATACATTAATTTTGATTTTCATTGTTTGGGGAGTGTGCCTTGGTGAGGCTTGGGTGTTTAGTTTCCTTGTTAGGTGTTGAGTTATCTATTTTCTCACAGGGCATTATTATACCTCCCCACTTGTGCATGAGAGTCTTTGGTTTTTCACTACTGAGTATACTTGTATTCTCACCCTACGTATATAAAACAAATTTCAGATTTCCAGGAGGACTTCGGGGATCGTGCTGGACCGTACTAGCTCAGACCTTGTTACAGATCATCGCAGTTTCTGTTTTTCTTTCTTTTTGGTATTTTTCTTTGTATTTTCCTTATACTTTTTGGAATTTACTTTTGTAACATTCACTGGGAATGGTTCTTGGCTTTAATTTTACTTCCAGCTTTGGTGTTGTGGGATTTACTATCTTATCTCTCGATTAAAAGAAAAAGGGTAATGACTTCCATTTATTGTGTAATTCTATACCCTTGGTGCTAGTCTCCACTCCGGGACCTATTGAAGGTGGGTTTCGGGGGTCATTATCTATCCTTCAATTTAAAGAAGGAAGGTCCTGGAAATCTGCTTACCCTTCCCTCCTTTTGGTGAAGGTGGGTCGTGATAGAATTGTATCAGAGGGAGGTTGAGGGATAGGATGGAGTTTGGAGTTAGGCACAGTGAGGATTTCATGGGATGGTAGGGCAATGGTGTTGGGTGACCTTGGTGCGTGAATTAGTGTAACACCCCGAGCTTCCACGATAGGCTTCTCTTTCAATAATGCAATAGCTTGCATTGTACACAAGTTCAAGATTCTAACACACCACGATCAATCAAAATAGCCATTATGAATAGTAATACCCACTTTATGAAATTATATATATTTTATATTTCAAAATGGACTTTATTTTTGAATTTGGAATATCAAAATTTTCCTATGTTTAATTTTTGGTATTTTTCTGAGAACTTCCAATTTTTTATGAATAGTGAAAAATACTTAAAAACAACTTTTTTAATAAATATAATTCATAGTGATAAATTATACTATTTAATGGTTTTAAAGTTTAATTAGAATATATTTTTACCATTTTATCCAATGGCGGTCATTAGAATTAATTTCACTTTGAAATTGGACATAAACAATTGTCAATCTTTTGATATATATTGATTCTTAAAAACACTCTATTTGTTGTGACAGCGAGAATTAATTATAAAATTAAATAATTAAACTTATATGTTTTGAATTTTTTAAAATAGACATCATTTTTGAATTCTGAATATCAATTATATCTTAGGGTGAAATATTGGCATTATTCTGAAAAACTTCAATTTTTGATGAATAGTGAAACCACTAAGTGGTAGTTAAAAAACTGATTTTTCGTTTAAGTGAAACATTACCACTTATGTGATTTTATTTTCAAAAATTTGACATACATGGTTTTCATTAGGAATTAAAATGTGGTTTAATGGGATTACAATAATTTTTTTGGTGAATAGTAACCTTTAAGTTTAATTAATCGCGTTTAAAGGTAATTACTGAAATTTAAGGTAAAAATGATATTATAAAAATATAAAAATACCCTTACACTTGTCCTACACTTATTGGACGAGTAATGGACTAAAAAGACAATCCATGGGTCAACTTGGGGACCCCATGGATCCACTTGGGTACGAAAATAACAGTAATAACTTTTTATTTAAAGTAAAAATAAAATTGTCACAAACATGTGTTGTTTTACTAAAATCATTATTACATGGGGTTATATAAGTTAAATTTTAGACTATAAATATTCATTTGAAATCTAAAATGATTTCCTACCTTAGGATTTTTTTTTTAAATTTTTAGATATTACATAAATTAAAATTTTAATGACACAATGATGATGCAGCGATTACCTCATTAATTAACGATTTTAATAAAATGGAAGGATAATGTAACCTCTAAGAATTACACTTGTCCAAATACTATTGGATGAGTAGATTTATAACCCTTATCACCTTATCCTCGAAATAAATAAGTGTGGGACCTTTAAAATCTGATACTCATTATATAATAAAGTAACATTTCATTACTTTCCAAGAGTGCCCCTCCTCTCCTCTTATAAAAGGCCCCCACCACTACCACCTTATTCGCACCTTCCAAGCCATTTGGCTCGGCCAAACTCTTCCCAAATACTCTCTCAACTTCCCTCTCTTACTCTTAGAAGCCTCACTTTGGGAATAATTCTTCCCAAGGAAGCCTTTGTCTCAAATCAAAAAGAGTTAACCGTTTTAAAGGTAGTGATTTCTCTTGTGTTCTTATGTATTATTTTCCTTCTCCAAACCCTAAACTCTTTTTATTCATTTATTTTGTAACAACACCAGTATCCTCAATATACTAGTATGTTGTTATAAGAAGTATTCGAGCTACACATACACACACCTACATCTAATGGTTAAAGAATATACTGTTTCTGTGGATGGCGAATTTCTGCCTCACAAAACGATGATTGTTCTACACTCATATAACACCTCTCATGGTGGCCATTATGATGACACTATTTTTATATATGATATATATTATGTTTTTGTTTTCCTTATGATTCTGTATTTTTCATTTATGTCATACCTTTACGATTTCCATTATGCGTAAACGCGATAATTTCATTTTAGGAAGTGCGGACTACCGCCCCCTCAAAGTGATTTGAATCATTAATTCCATATGTGGGATGTATAAAGGATGGAGTAAATAATATTATACATGATATTATACTGTAATTATTTTATACCTTTATATAATTATAATTTCATTCCATTAAATACGAAATAGAAATGAAAGTAGCGTTCATGCGTACGTAAGACTTACCGTCTCCATGAACGGTGCATTTCATTTATTACCTATAATTGTTATGTAATATTATAAATTCATGTATATTGTGGATATATATGATATATATTATATCTACATCATGAATATAATTCTGGATATAATGGATATTTCACCACATGAACAACTTGTAATTATAAGAAGTTTATTTTTGACCCAATTACCAATGATCGACAAAACGACCATTATTAACTTAAATAATTACATAATGTTCATAACATGGTAATAAGTGATATAAAAGAAATAATGAACATTAAAAGGTTCTTAATCAAGTAGAAATTAACTCTAGTTTATTATTCAGGAGGTTAAAGAATAGTCGAGTCAATTCGGACACGAGGTAAGGGAACTTCTTAACCAAATTTCTATTATTTGGGTTAATCTCCTATTTACAAATTATGTCATGATATTTTCATGTATTACCTTGTATTTATACTTTCTTTATGTGTACATATATTGAATACACATAATATATATATTTTATTTAAAATTGATCTTTTTAAGGGAACTTCTTAACCCAATTTCTATTCTTTGGGTTATTCTCTTATTTTCAAATTATGTCATAATATTATTATGTATTACCTTGTATTTGAACTTTATTTATGTGTACATATATTGAATACACATAATAGATCTATTTTATTTAAAATGATCTTTGTAAAGGACTTTGTCTCAATCTTCTTTTATTGAGGCATATTTTTTTATACACAACTTTCTTTTATAGGGTGTATAAACACCTTTGACTTTTATTTTATTCAAAAGGAATCTTTTTATATGAAGCGTTTTTACTAAAGGACAAAAGGAATGTTTTGTTTTACGTATGCGGTGACAGTGACTTCCCCGCCACTGTGACCATTATTTGAGTTTTGGGTTCCTCTACAAGCATAACTTTTTTTTAAATGAAAAATAAATACAAAGTTTTAATTTCCTTTTATTTTGGTATTAAAAATGGTTTTGAAGGTGTTTTTATTATATCAAGGTGTTGTGTTGATATCTTGAAATTGAAATGTGTAAATGTTATGTTTACTTTATGCATGTTTTATGTGATAAGATTATGTTATGGTTTATGATATGTTTAAACCTATTCATATGAGGAATGCATTGGACTTAATATGTGACGGGTGGAGCCCGCTATAGCTCATCGATGCATCGGCAGGTCTAATGAGTCAAACTAGTGTCTTGGCACGAGGCCTTGACAAAATATTATTTTTAGTCTTGGCACGAGGCCTTGGCTACGTGGTTATGATAGTCTGGTATTATGCATTCCATCATTATGAATGTGGTTAGTGATATTTCATGTGATTATTCGACCAGTAGAATATCCATGTGAATAAGTAAATGGCATTATTTCATTTTACTTTTTCCATATTATGTTGAAGTTCATGTTTAAAAGGCTTTTGTTTAGTTATAAATTGCCTTAAATGTTTATATTTATTTATGAAAGCCTCTACTATATTTTTATCCTTACTGAGCATATGATATCACCCCTTTCAATGTTTTAATTTTTCAAGGATGTGAAGAAGTATTTTAGGAATGACCTGCAGGGATAGTCTGAAGGGGATATGAGTGTGGAAAAAGGAGACTATGTTATTGTGATTTTTCAATTTATGATGTAATGTAAGACTTATGAATGTATCTAGTGTTTCCAAGACTAATAAACTAATCGGCCTTTCGAGATGTGATCTTTTGTGATCATGCCAATGTTATGCAATAATGAACCGACTCTGGGTAAATGGGGTCGGGGCGTTACAGTTGGTATCAGAGGTAGTTTAGTACTATACATGGATGCTAGATTTAGATAAACCCTGATTAGAGCACATAGCCCAAAGATAGAATTTGAGGATTAGTATAGAAGAACTTCCTAAAATTTTGGTATTATAGAGATTTTGTGAGTTTTCTGAGCAATACATCTCTGTCTGGATACGAGCAGGTAGAGGCGGCTCTGGCACATATGTACCTAGAGGTAAAACCCGAAAACACCGCTTTGATCTAGACTCGAATGGGAACTGGTGCACAACAATGGGACTTGCTGCACTCTTGGTTACAACACTCCCGAGGGATATGCTTAGGTTAATTACCATTTTCTTTAAAAACCTTTATGAAGTGATTATGAGTATATACTTCCTCAAAGAAAACATTTCTTTTTATGATTATGGATTATATCCATAAATCATTCAATTTATGTTAAGTGTTTTACAAGTGTAGAATTATGTATTTTGATTCATAAACTAATATAGTTTATGTCATTGTTTAGAAATGGAGCCTAGTGGGAGGAATGGAAACCGTATCAATGCACGCACTCCATGTAAGGATTGTCCTTCTACTCAAGATAATTATTGTGGAGCTAGAGATACAACGGGTGCTGATCGCCTTATCACCATACTGGGACAACTCACTCAGGTTATGAATAATAACCTTACTCGTATGGAGCACCCTGATCCAAAACGTGGAGGATCAATGTTATACCGCTTCAACAGGCCACAACTGCCAACATTTAATGGGAGTACAAATCCATTAGTAGCTGAGCAATGGATAAACTCCTTAAAGAAAATATTTCACGCCTTGGGGTGTAGCGAAAGGGAGAAGGTTGTCATGGCAGTCTACTGCCTCACTAGAGATGCCGATCAATGGTGGTCACTAATTCAAAACAAAAAGGAAGATGAAGAAGTATCAAGTATGGAATGGAGGGAGTTTAAGGAAATTTTCATAGAAAAATACTTTCCACATGACCATCGAGCAGATATGGAAAGGAAATTTCTGAGTCTAAGGTAGAAGGAGGATGAGAATGTCGCAAAGAATGAGGCTAACTTTACAAGGTTAGCGAGGAATGTTGTAGATTATATACAGAACCCATGAATTAGGATCAATCATTTCTTTGATGGGTTAAAACCGTTTCTCCGTCGAGCATTAGTCTCACAAAACTTCTCATCGTACGAAGATACTGTCCTGTGTGCTATCAAGACAGAAAAGGAATTCTCTAAATCTTATGACAATAAAGTAAAGCAAGAGAAGAAGATAACGTTGGAACAAGAGACAGATAAAGGGAAAAAGGGAAAGAAGGATTTTCCATTATGTGATAATTGTGGGAAGAATCACCCCGGTACATGCCCAAAAGGAATGGTAGTTTGTTATAAATGTTAAGAATAAGGTCACCAGGCACGTGATTGCAAGGGAAAGAAAGAGGGTATCAATTTTTAATGCTAAAATTGTAGGGAAATGGGGAATTATGAAAATGAATGTCCTAAGCATTAGGGAAACAAACCCCCGAAAACGCCAATGGATCAAGGCCACGCTCATGCTGTTACTACAGTTGAAGTGGAATAAATAATGTATTGGTGCTTTTGGACTCAAGGATTATATTTTGGTTATAAAAATAATTTGATATATATAAGGATTGTACTATAGTACTTGTTGTTTTCATTACGGTTTTAATATGATGAAGGTAATCATATTTTTGTATGTGACAATAAGAGAAACTTTACTTTGTTTGAGTAATCTGACGATACAATTGATTTTGGAATTTAGAGACCTTTTAGAAAAATTCTAGACGAAGGTATTTTGGATAAATATAAAGGTTGGAGTGGATTAAGTTGAACTTCAGATAGTATTGTTTATGGTTAAAACATTTATGAAGATTATTTTTGGAATATTATAATACTATACTTTTAGGAAAAGGAAAACATGCAGGTCGGGGGATAACCCGTCGCGTCGGACAAAGCTGCAGGAATCGAACCCAAAACCATAGTGCGACAGGCCTTTATTACCTACCACTATCCTACAGGAAGCCCCTGGTTATTAAAAAATAGTTTTCCTAATCTAAATGGTATGTGTTAATATTTTGAACCTTGTACGATTAGGACAAAAATAATATTTTTGAGTTCTATTATCTTTTTGAGTGAAAGATGAGTTTGTGGTAGAAATTAGTTGAAGGTTGAAACTCTACTTGTAAAGCATATATATATATATACCTAGCTCTTATTCTATGAATAAATTAATTCTTATGCTTTATTAAAGGGATATTAAAACAAGAAAATGTGTTATCCTAATAACTTATGTCTTGTTGAACTGATAATATTTTAAATCAACATATTTTGAAGGCTTTGAGGCCCTTAATTTTACACTTGTTTGTGATTGATGACCTCAATAACACCCTACAGATATTTTTGTTTTCCTCCAATTATATGTCTCGAACTGCCACCAATGTTTTTCTTATCGAGATCATAATTTGGTGGTGAATTTTTTATTTCCCTTTCCCTCTTATTAAGGCTAAATTTTATTAACCTTATTTCTGATGTGGGTTTTTCCACAAAGGTATTTTCTATTTTCAACCTTTTATTTTCAAAGAAAATTTTCAAATTTCAAGGAATCAATTTATTGAAGTAGCTTAGAATGTAACACCCCGAGCTTCTACGATACGCTTCTCTTTCAATAATGCAATAGCTTGCATTGTACGCATGTTCAAGATTCTAACACACCGCAACCAATCAAAATAGCCATTATGAGTAGTAATACCCAATTTTTGAAATTATATATATTTTATATTTTAAAATTGACTTCATTTTTGAATTCCTAATATCGAAATTAGCCTATGTTGAATTTTTGGTATTTTTCTGAGAACTACACTTTTTTATGAATTGTGAAAAATACTTAAAACCATCTTTTTTAATCAAAAATAATTTATAGTGATAAATTATACTATTGGGTGGTTTTAAATTTTAATTATAATATATTTTTACCATTTTATCCAATGGTGGTCATTATAATTAATTTCACTTTCAAATTGGACATAAACAATTTTCAATCATTTGATATATATTGTTTCTTAAAAACACGCTATTTGTTGTGACAGCGGGAATTATTTATAAAATTAATTAATGAAACTTATATGTTTGTAATTTTATAAAATAGACATCATTTTTTAATTCTGAATATCAATTATATCTTAGGGTGAAATTTTGGCATTGTTCTGAAAAACATCAATTATTGATGAATAGTGAACCACTAAGTGGTAGCTAAAAAACTGATTTTTCGTTTAAATGAAACAGTACCACTTCTGTGATTTGATTTTCAAAAATCCGACATACATGGTTGTCATTATGAATTAAAGTGTGGTTCAATGGGATTAAAATAATTTTTTGGTGAATACTAATTTTTATGTTTAATTAATCGTGATTAAAGGTAATTAGTGAAATTTAAGGTAAAAATGATACTATTAAAATATGAAAATACCCTTACACTTGTCCGAACCTTATTGTATGAGTCATGGAAGACCAAGACAATCCATGGGTCAACTTGGGGACCCCATGGAGCCACTTGGTTAAGAAAATGACATTAATAACTTTTTATTTAAAGTAAAAATAAAATTATCACAAACATGTGTTATTTTACTAAAAGAATTATTACATGGGGTTATATAAGTTAAATTTTCGACTATAAATATTCATTGGAAAGATAAAAAGATTTAATAAAGTATTATATTTTTCTTATAATTTTTAGACATTAAATAAATTATAATTTTAATGACGCAATGATGATGCAGCGATTACCTCATTAATTAACGATTTTAATAAAATGGAAGGATAATGTAAACTCTAAGAATTAAACTTATCCAAAGCCTATTGTATGAGTATATTTCTAACCCCTATCACCGTAGCCTCTAAATATATATGTGTGAGACCTTTAAAATCCTAAAAGCATTATATAATAAAGTAACATTTTATTACCTTCCAAGAGTGCCCCTCCTCTCCTCTTATAAAAGGCCCCCACCACTACCACCTTATTCACATCTTACAAGCCATTTGTCTCAGTCAACCTCAGTCCAAATACTCTCTCAACTTCCCTATATTTCTCCTAGAAGCCTTACAATGGGCATAATTCTTCCCAAGGAATCCTTTGTCTCAAATCAAAAAGAGTTAACTATTTTAAAGGTAGTGTTTTCTCTTGTGTTCTTATGTTTTATTTTTCTTCTCCAACCCCATAAACACTTTTTATTAATTTATTTTTTAACAACACCTGTATCCTAAATATACTAGGATGTTTTTATAATATGGATTCGAGCAACAATTACACACACCTACATCTAATGGTTAAAGAACATACAGTTCTTGTGGATGGCGAATTTCTGCCTCACGAAACGATGATTGTTCAAAAATCATATAACACCTCTCATGGTGGCCATTATGATGAAACTATTTTTATATATGATATATATTATGCTTTTGTTTTCATTATGAATCTCTATTTTTCATTTATGGGATAACTTTACAATTTCCATTATGGGTAAACGCGATAATTTCATTTTAGGAAGTGCGGACTACCACCCCCTCAAAGTGATTTGAATCATTTATTCCATATGTGGGATGTATAAAGGATGGAGTAAATAATATTATAAATGATATTATACTGGAATTATAGTATACCTTTATACAATTATAATTTCATTCAATTAAATACAAAATATAAATGAAAGTAGCGTTCATGCGTACGTACGACTTACCGTCTCCATGAACGATGCATTTCATTTCTTACCTATAAATGTTATGTGACATTATAAATGCATGCATATAGTGGATATATATGATATATATGATATCTAAATCATGAAAATAATTCTGGATATAATGGATATTTCACCACATGAACAACTTGTAATTATAAGAGGTTTATTTTTCACTCAAGTACTAAAGATCGACAAAACGACCGTTATTAACTTAAATAATTACATAATGTTCATAACATGGTATTAAGTGATATAAAATGAATAATGAACTTTAAAATTTTCTTAATCAAGTAGAAATTAACTCTAGTTTATTATTCAGGAGGTTAAAGAATGGTCGAGTCAAGTCGGACATGAGGTAAGGGAACTTGTTAACCCAATTTCTATTTTTTGGGATAATCTCTTATTTTCAAATTGTGTCATGATAGTATTATGTATTAACTTGTATTTATACTTTATTTATGTGTTCATATATTTAATACACATAATAGATCTATTTTATTTAAAAATGATCTTTGTAAGGGAACTTCTTAACTCAATTTCTATTCATTGGGTTAATCTCCTATTTTCAAATTATGCCATAATATTATTATGTATTACCTTGTATTTATAATTTCATTATGTGTACATATATTGAATACACATAATAGATCTATTTTATTTAAAAATGATCTTTGTAAGGGACTTCGTCTCAATCTTCTTTTATTGAGGCATATTTTTTTATACACAACTTTCTTTTATATGGTGTATAAACACCTTTGACTTTTACTTTTATTCAAAAGGAATATTTTTCTACGAAGCCTTTTTTATAAACGACAAAAGTAATATTTTGTTTTACGTATGCGGTGACAATGACTTATCCGCCGCTGTGACCATTATTTGAGTGTTGGCTTCCTCTACAAGCATAACTTTTTTTAAATGAAAAATAAATAGAAAGTTTTAATTTTCTTATATTTTTGTATTGAAAATTGTTTTGAAAGTGTTTTTATTTTATCAATGTGTTGTATTGATATCTTGAGATTGAAATGTGGAAATGTTATGATTCCTTTATACATGTTTTATGTGATAATATTATGTTATGGTTTATGATATGTTTAAACCTATTCATATGAGGAATGCATTGGACTTAATAAGTGACGGGTGGAGCCAACTATAGCTCCTCGATGCATCGGTAGGTCTCATGAGACAAACTAGTGTCCTGGTATGAGGCCTTGACAAAATACTATTTTTAGTCTTGGCACGAGGCCTTGGCTACGAGGTTATGATAGTCTGGAATTATGCATTCCATCATTATGAAAGTGGTTATTGATATTTCATGTGATTATTCGACCAGTATAATATCCATGTGAATAAGTAAATGACATTATTTCATTTTACTTTTTCCATATTATGTTGAAGTTCATGTTTATAAGGCTTTTGTTTAGTTATACATTGCCTTAAATGTTTATGTTTATTTATGAAAGCTTCTGTTATATTGTTATCCTTACTGAGCATCTGAGCTCACCCCTTACAATGTTTTAATTTTTCCTGGATGTGAAGAAGTATTTTTGGAATGACCTATAGGGATAGTCTGAAGGGGATATGAGTGTGGAAAATGGAGACTGTGTTATTGTGATTTTTCACTTTATGATGTAATGTAAGACTTGTGAATGTATCTAGTGTTTCCAAGACTACTAAACTAATCAGTCTTTCGAGACTTGATCTTTTGTGATCATGACAATGTTACGTAATAATTCACCAACTCTGGGTAACTGGGGTCGGGGCATTACAATTAGGCCCGGGATGACCGGCTGGAAAACATGATTTTAGGGCCCCCCTTGATTCGATGAAATGTCTTTGGACCTTCCGAACGAACAAGTGAGGCCACACTGATTATAGGGTAGAGACCCTAAGAAATGTACATTCGTCATAATGACTTGTGTTCTCATGTTTCTGGGGTGTTTTGGGAATTTGAAATAAATAAAAAGTTTAATAAGTTTTAAGAACAATATTCTGCACTACCTGGGCTTAGGCATTCCTTGTTTACCTTGCAGTTATATAACCCGGGAGATGACCACGGGTTGTAGGGGAGATCGAGGCCCATGAGGTTGACATGGCTGATCAGTAGAGGGCTGATCGAGAGGAGGAGGATGACCAGTGGTAGAAGATGCTTTGAGCCTTCCAGCGATAGACCCTCGAGAAGTACGAGGGAAGCACCTCTGACATGAAGACAGAGGGCTGGCTAGGGGAGCAGGTGATAGCCTTCGGCATGATCCAGGATCCGATTGAGTACTGGATTCCTCAGGCTGTCAGCCAGATGCAGGGAGCGGTGCGTCAGTGGTGGATCCTTTACATGGGGGAGAGTAGAGAAGCTGAGGTGTCATGGGATGATTTCGAGAAGGAGTTCTGGGCGGAATTCCTCTCTTCTACGATGAAGTCAGAAAAGAGGTAGGAGGTACACTCCCTCCATAAGGGGAGCATGTCGGTAAGGGAGATGGGGATCAAGATCAAGGATATCCTCCGATTTGCTCCGGACCTCTTTCCGGATGAGGAGTCTCGGTCGAGACGTTTAAAGGAGGCGCTCTGACCTTCCCTCCAGTACGCTGTTACCCCCTTCACCTTGCCGACATAATTGGAGATCCAGAAGAAGGAAGAGGTGTTAGAGAGGATGAACACATTGGGCGGTGTGTCACGAGAGGGGATTCATCTAGGCCCATCAAAGGGAAAGGCCGTCAGCACTAGACCTCCAGCATCGGGACCATCTAGGTTCCGAACAACAGGGAGCAGGCCGCAACAGTTCCAATTCCGGTCCCCCAGTCCTTGCCCCTTCCCTTCAGGCCCAGGACCTATGTGCTTTGTCTGTTGGATCCATGGACATCTCCGGAATCAGTGCCTGGACTGAGTTCAGTACGGTAGTGGCGGACAAGCCCAACACCCGCCACATCATTAACTTATAGCTAGGCCCTTTCAGCAGTAGCAGCTGGGGAAGTAAGCTCCCGCTCCTCTGAGTGAAGATGTTGCAGGGGAAGGCCGACCTCGGGGCGCTCCTCAGGGACCTCGACCAAGGCGTGGTCGGGGAGGCAGCCGACAGCCGAGGGTCAGAGGAGCTGGGCGTGGATAGTTGCATGCCGCAGAGGCAGTAGTTCCAATGGGACCGAAGGTTGTTCGAGGTACAATCAGTTTGTTCAGTACCCTTGATTACGCCTTGTTCAATACCGGAGCTTTACACTCCTTTTTTGCACCCGGTCTAGCCCGTTCTCTAGGTCTGGATGCCGAGAGACTTCCAGTACCCCTAGAAATGATCACACCAATCTAAGGACA
Source organism: Viscum album (assembly GCA_963277665.1). Lineage (NCBI taxonomy): Eukaryota > Viridiplantae > Streptophyta > Magnoliopsida > Santalales > Viscaceae > Viscum > Viscum album. The sequence goes on from OY728128.1 coordinate 1,229,445,680, forward strand.
GATGACCTTCTTATATGTTGTAGAGGTTGTAGGCTGGTGATAGGGCCATATCAGTTGGTCAGGGATCTACTAATGCTACAGATACAACCATACAATGTCATCCTAGGCATCAACTTGCTGTTCTTTGTGTGTGCCATCATCGACTGATTCTGAGGAAGGGTTGTGTTCTCAGACATGGTTGGCCTAGGTGTTACATTCACCAGCGAGCGGAGTGACCAGAAGGGCAGCACGCGAGAGAAACCCCTCCTCTCGTTGTTAAACGAGCTTTCAGTAGAGTCAGTGGATGCTGAGATGGTGGAAGTACCAGGGATCGTCAGTGAGTTTATAGACGTCTTCCCTGAGGAGGTGATGACTCTACCCCCTCAATGTGATATAGAGTTTGGGATAGACTTGTATCTCGGTGCTCGTCTGATTTCAATGGTTCTCTACCGGATGGTGCCTACGGAGCTACGAGAGTTACGGATTCAGATCGACGATCTGATGAATTGGGGTTTTGTTCGATCGAGTGAGTCACCGTGGGGTGCTACAGTCTTGTTCGCAAAGAAGGCAGATGGTGGTCTTAGGTTGTGCATAGACTACAGGAGGCTGAATCAGGTAACGGTCAAGAATTGCTACCCTCTTAGAAGGATATAAAATATTTTCAACCAGCTGAAAGGGTTAGGATTGTTCTTGAAGATCTACTTGCAGTTTGGATATCACCAGTTGAGGGTGAAGGAGGGATATATATTGAATATGGCCTTCAGGTGCAGATATGGGAACTTTGAGTTTGTAGTTATGCCTTTCGGTGTTACAAACTCCCCGGTTGTGTTTGTGGGACTTATGAACTCCATCTTTCGAGAGTAACTGGATAGGTTCGTAGTTGTGTTCATTGACGACATCCAAATCTATTCAAGATCAAAGGAGGACCACACAGAGCATCTGATGACAGTTTTAGAGGTCCTCCGACAGTACCAGCTCTATGGGAAGTTGTCAAAATGCAAGTTATGGACACAATATGTACACTTCTTTGGTCACATAGTGTCCGACCAGGGGTTAGCGGTAGACCCATCAAAGGTTGAGGCAGTTGTTTCTTGGGAAGCACCCATGAACATGGCAGAGGTCTGCAGTTTCCTCGGGCTGGTAGGTTAACATCGTAGGTTTGTACCAAAATTCTTCCGAGTTGTAGCACCTTTGATAGCCTTGACCATGAAAGACCAGGTTTTCGTATGGAGTGATCAGTACGAGGCAGCCTTCAGCTATCTGAAGGAGAAATTGGTTAGTGCCCCAGTGCTGAGACTACTAGAAGAAGGGGCGGCGTATGAGGTGTTCTGTGATACTTTAGGGAAGGGGATCAGATGTGTGTTGATGCAGTGACAAGGGGTAATCTCATATGGGTCTAGGCAGCTACGCCCTCATGAGTGTAATTATTCCTCCAATGATCTGGAGCTTGCGGCGGTCATTTTCGTACTAGTGTTTTGGCGGCATTACCTCATCGGAGAATGCTTTGTGGTCTTCACGGATCACAAAAGCTTGAGGTATATCTTCTCTCAGCGGGACCTAATCTTACGTTAGCGAAGGTGGATGGAGTTCCTCCAGGATTACGATTTGGAGATTTCCTACCCCACAGGGAAAGGAAATGTGGTGGCTGATGCCTAGAGAAGGAAGTCACAGAGGGATGCGGTCCAAGAGTCGGCCGTCACTTGGAGGGTGATGTAGGTGTTGGCTTCCCTTCACCTAGATGTGAGGATGGATAGTGGTAGAGGTTGCATGTATGAGATGACAGTACAATCTTCTCTGTTACGTCAGGTGTAGGAGTCTTAATGGGGAGACTCAGAGTGCGAAGTGATGCATGTACGAGTTGACTAGGGAAATGCTCGAAAAGGGTGGACGGAGAATGGTGAGAACCGGATGCTTTTCTGAGGAAAGTTGTTTGTTCCAGAGGCAATGCACGACCAAGTTCTTATTTAGTTCCACAACTCATCCCTAGAAGTGCAACCAACAGTTTCCAAGATATACCAGGGTCTAAAGAGACATTTTCGGTGGCCCAGAGTAAAGAGAGTAGTGGCAGAGTTTGTGGCCAAGTGCCTAGTGTGTCAGCAGGTAAAGGTTGAACACCGTGTTCCAGGCGGGTTATTGCAACATTTAGATGTCCCCGAGTGGAAGTGGGATGAAATATCGATGGATTTCGTCACCGGACTACCCAAAGTGCAAGGAGGATGCGACACCATCTGGGTAGTAGTGGACCGGTTGATAAAGTCGGCTCACTTCCTAGCGATTAAGGAGTCAAGCGGAGTGGACGCTCTAGCACGAAAGTATGTGGAAGAGGTAGTGTTGTTGCATGGTGTTCCAAGTTCCATAGACTCAGACAGGGATGGACATTTTACCTCACGAGTGTGGAGGGGATTACAACATGATTTTGGAACCCGGCTACGTCTTAGCACTGCTTTCCACCCCTAGACAGATTGGCAGAAATAGCGCACCATCCAGACCTTGGAGGACATGTTGCGGGCATGTATTCTGGACTTTGGGGGATCATGGGTGCGACACTTTCCTCTAGTAGAGTTCTCCTACAATAATAGCCATCACTCTACCATTGGCATGGCTCTATTAGAAGCCCTATATGGAAGGCCGTGTTGCTCATCTGTGTGCTGGACTGAGGTTGGAGAAGCAGGTGTTCTTGGCCCAGAGGTGGTGCAGAGCGTGACAGAGAAGGTTCAGCTTATATGAGAAAGGATGAAGGCGGCCCAAGACTGAAAAAGTCATATGCTGATAGCAGGAGAATGCCCTTGGTGTTTGAGGTCGGAGACCACGTGTTTTTGATGTTCTACCCTCAGTGTGGACAATGGAGGTTCGACAAGGAGAGTAAGATTTATCCAAAGTTCATCGGGCCCTTCGAAGTATTTCAGCGGGTCAATGAGGTGGATTATCAGCTAGCGCTACCATTTCTGCTACTGATGATACACGATGTATTCCATGGGTCCCAGCTTCATCTATATCTACACGACGACTCCACATCATCGATTGGGGAGAGTTAGATGTCGAAGATGATGCGACCTTCATAGAATGACCAATAAAGATCGAGGATTGCAAGGAGAAAGTGAATCGTCGATGAACCGTCCGCTTGGTTCATTTGTTGTGGAGGTATAGTGGCCTGGAAGAGAGCACATGGGAGAAGGAGGACCAATTACGCGTTCAGTACCCAGAGCTGTTTGAACCCATTTTTTTGTTCTGAACATTGAGATATTGTACCTTTTGCTTTAATATATGGAATTATTGTTTTTCTTAGCTATTAGATGATCTATTCCCTATTCCCTCTCTATGTGTATGAATGTGTGATGATGGGAAAACCGGACTGCTAATTAGGACGCATTAATGTGGATGTGATTAAACCTGTGCGGGTGAGTCAGTGTCGCCCAAAGAGGATAATATCCTGACATGTAGGAGGGGAATCCCTAACTCATGTGTTTGATAGTGTGATCCTTGTTCTTGTTGTGAACGTTGTTGTTGATGACATTTGGACGAGTGTTATTGGATGTAGGAGGGGTTCTGTTCCAGCTTTGGAACAACTCCGGGGTTTCCCCTGAGAAGTATCCTTAGAGGGTGACTGTTCGTACCCCACTTTTCTCCTGATTTTTTCTTATATTCTCGGGGATGAGAATAGTTTGAGAAGTATCTGATGTAATGGCCCGGGGTCTTGGGGTCCACTACATGGTGAAAATGTGATGTTTAGGTGTTCGAGGTAGTCTTGGAAGCTATCAAAGCTTCTCAATGAAGCATGACGGCAGCCTTGGCATACCGGTAGCTCGGCCTACCGGTAGCTCGGTCTACAGGTAGCTCGGTCAACTGGTAGCAGGCCTACCGGTATCTTGGTCTACCTGTATCTTGGCCTACCAGTAGCTCGGCCTACCAATATGTTGGTCTACCGATAGCATGCCTACCGGTAGCTCATCCTACAAATAGCCGTGGCCTACCGGAAGCTCAGTCTACCAGTAGCTCCTCCTACCTGTAGCTCAGGTTACTGGTAGCTCAACCTACCGGTAGTCGCGACATACCTCTAGCTTGGTCTACCAAGAGCTTTGGACAACCGGTAGCTTGGCCTACCGGTAGCCCCAGCTTACCGGTGGCTCAGCCTACCGGTAGAGCCAGCCTACTGGTGACCACAGGTTTTTCTAGTGGCGGCACTTTTTTGCACAAATTGGATTTAAGCCGCCTTTTGAGCCCTTTAATACTGTTTTAAAGCCGATTAATGCCCGTTTAAATTAAATTATTGGTGAACCCCTTTAATGAAAATAAACCATGAGGTGTAAATCGGTTTAAACCACCCCGAAAGGCGGGGACCCTTTAATGATGTGTGGGGCGTCCCAGCCATGTGGTCAACCCACGATCCCGCTCCTTACACAGTTTCTCTCCATATCTTAACCATCCAAGAGTGTTACATCTCAGCCCTTATAGCCTTTATAACCTAAATTCCTCTCCCTATGTTTATTTTCTCGATCATCCTACTCGAAGTACCCTTCCTCCGGACAAGACGTACCCCTATTGCGAGGTTTTCCTTGATCGTGTTCTGTGGTGTTCCTGTCACTCCTGTTTTCCAGTTTCCACACAAGGGCTTAACGTCGATCCTTGATCGTCAGGTAGGGGTTTCACCTTCGTCTCTCCTTTCTGAGTATATTGCGGGGTTGGTACGCTACTACTTCTGTATAATTGGGTGAACCAAATTTTAATGAAGATAATAAACAGACTCTAAATGAATGGGAGGGGTGTAATCGATGATGCTACTCTGTTTTTATCCTCTTTCATGATTGATGATTTATGAATTGTGAGGGCTTATGCCCACTAAAAATCAGGGCTGTTGGTGGTCTTTCTCTGTACACTAATAAACCTTTACCCCTTTTTATGTTTAAATGGACTGTAATTTGGTTCTGAAAACATTGTTGTGTAAAGGAAATTAGTTAATTTCTTATATTTGGATAAATAAATTGGAAGCACCAGGATCAAATCCGTTTCTATAATAACCTCGGTTTAAGCCCAGTGGAATTGAAATAATGGAGTGTGTTAAATCTTTTAAATATAAAAATACATGTTTGTCCTTGTGTTGGTAGTATTGGATTGGTTGTTTTCTCCATGGGCCGTTTGGGGGTGACTGTATGGTTTTTTGATGGGGGATTAGATTACTGGGGGTGATGTGGGTGAGGATGGGATCCTCTGTTTGTATCTAGAATTGGGGTTGGATCCTCTGTTGTTGAGAAACCATTGGCTGCTGGATAATGGGGGATATGAGGCTATATCTTGGGGTTTTTCTCAGTTCCAGTACTTCAAGGAATCTCCCTTATCCCTTTGTTGTTATGACTTTGCAATAGAACCAGGTGTGAATGCTTAAATTGATGTTGGCTGTAACATTTTCCCTTGGTTTGTGCTTATGATGTTAGTTGCCTAGTTGTGCAGAAACTTATTTAGACATTATTACTGAACATGAAATCAAGGATGGGACATGTTGATTTTGTTTGGGGTGAGTTGTGACTTGGGCATGGGTGTTGTTATCTTCTCTTATGAATGAATAGTAAATAAAGTGTTCTTTAGGCTAGCTGAAGAAAAACCTAGATTGGGTGAGTGATTGTTACCTATACATATACTTGTATTTTTTGTGTTTCTTATTCACGCCCCACCCAAGTTGAGAACTTAGTGCCGAACACCCCCATTTCATGGGGGAGGGTGTTTTTCCCAAACACTTCTAATAGTGGGTGGTTATTAGCTCCTTTCTGCTACCTTTCTCGAATAGCCAAAGTATCTTCGAGAAGGTTGTGATGGAATGAAGTCCATTATTAGCCCAAGAATCTTCCGGAAAGGTAGTGTAGTGGTTGGCCCAGGTGTGTGCGAGAAGGGGGTCTCCAAAGTATCTTCGGGATGAGGCTGAGTTTTCTTTGGGCATGGTAGTAGTTCTTCTAGCCCACATGTCTTCGGGCGTGGCAACGGTTGTTCTGGACTAGGTGTTTCGGGGCTTTGTTACATGTGATAGTTGTGGCCTAGGTGTTTGCGGGCGGGATGTGTGGTTGTGGACTAGGTGTTTGTCGGCGAGATGTGTGTTTGTGGCCCAGGTGTTTATAGGCGGGATGTGTGGTTGTGGCCCAGGTGTGTGGGGACGGGTGTGGTAGTGGGACTATGGTGAGGATGGTGGGATTGGTTCGATGCATAGGATGTCTTCAATAACCAGTGGAAAAGTGGTTCAGGGTACCCAAATATCGATTTTCTATTACCAAAAATTAATTTTGATTTTTGTTATTTGGGGAGTGTACCTTTGTGAGGCTTGGGTGGTTAGTTTCCTTGTTAGGTGCTGAGTTATCTCTTTTCGCACAGGGAATTAGTATTCCTCCCCACTTTTGAATGGGAGTGATTGGTTTTTCCCTACTGAGTATACTTTTATTCTCACCCTATGTATATAAAACTGCTTTCCGGTTTCCAAGAGGACTTTGGGGATCGTGCTAGACCGTACTAGCTCAGACCTTGTGATAGATCATCGCAGTTGCTGTTGTTCTTTCTTTTTAGTATTTTTCTTTGTAGTCTCCTTTTACTTTGTGGAATATACTTTTTTAACATGCATTGGGAATGGTTCTTGTCTTTAGTTTTACTTCCATCTTTGGTGTTCTGGGATTTACAATCTTATATCCCGATCCTATTAAAAGAAAAAGGGTAACGACTTGCATTTAGTGTGTAATTATATACCCTTGGTTCTGGTCGCCACTCCGGGACCTATTGAAGGTGGGCTTTGGGGGTCATTATCTCTCCTTCGACTTAAAGAAGGAAGGGCATGGAAATCTGCTGACCCTTCCTTTTTTTTGGTGAAGGAAGGTCGTGAAAATTCATATCCAGAATGATATTAAGTTCTTAAACATTATAATTTAATCATGAAATTAATATTATTTTTGAATGATTACAATGGGGAATAAATCTCTTCGCGTTCGTAGAGACGGTAATAGGTACGTACGCACGAGAAAAAATATCATTATATTGATAGTGAAATCATATGTAATTGGATGCTATATCATATATACAGAATCATTAAAATTTTATATTTATTATTTACATCAGTTATTCTCTTTATTATACCCATCCAAAAAATGAAGAGTTTGAATAAAAAACGGCACCAGGACGTGAAGACGGTAAGTCGTACGTATGCAGGTATGGTGACTTTTTCATTCATATGATGGATAGAATAATGAATATGGTTGTAAAATTTTTATAATAGCATCATAGTTTATAGAAGATACCGGAGTTATTATTTTATAATGGAAATAATAAATAAAGAGGAAGTGGAAAGAGAAAAGAACATGAAATAGATGATGAAATATTTACCTCTTCTTCGGGTTCTTCCTTTTTATTTGAACAAAGGGGCTCCTTAGGTTGGAATTATGACCAATGGAAGGCCTCTAGGATGAATGGAGTAAAGTAGGGAGTATATTTGGGCAAGGTTTATCCAAGACAAATGGCTTTGGAAGAGTGAAATTAAGGGAAGGGGAAGTACCCTTTTATAAGAGTGGTGAGGGTCACTTTAGGAAAAGCTTGAAATATTATTTTATAATAAATTAATTTTAGGTTTTTAATGCCTAAAAAATGAATTATTTTGAAGAAAAGGGGGGGATGGGTAAAAAACTTCTCAAATAATAGGTTTTAGACGGGTTTAGATCATCATATTAACCTTATCATTTAGATTTAACTCTTAGTTAAATAGTTTGACATTTACCATGTCACTTTGTATTTTTATATTACATGGTTAATAAACATACTATAACAAGCCAAGAGAAACCCATGTGGTTCATTATTAATATATATGACCTTATATAAGTCCTTTGGATGAGACCTATATTTTTATGAATATTATATCAATTAATAATATAGTATTTGTTTAAAAAACTCAATTATGTCAATTTTGACACTATTTACTATATGATTTTTTATAGCCATAAAAACATTATCACTTCGAATAAAATTTATTTAACCAACTCTAACATGTCATATTAACCTATAAAATTAGTTTAATTCATCATAAGTCTCAATTTACATTTATTTGGATATTTATAATATCAAATATTTTAATATTTCATTAATAAGGTAATTATTGCATCATCATTGTGTCATGAATTTATTAATTTATTTAATGTCAAAAAATTAAAAATAAAATACCATTATGTAGGAAATCTTTTTATATTTCTAATTAATATTTATAGTTGAATTTATATTATATGTAACCCTATATGAAAAAAATTTTAGTTATTAAACGTCGAATTTAACTCTTTTAACTCTTCTTTAAATAAAATAATAATAAATGTCCAAATCTAATCCATGTGAACCAAAGAGGATAATATTTTGTTCCTATAGTTTTTTTGGTCGAATCATACTTATCCAATATAATTTTTAAATGTGTTATGGTAATTATGATATCATTTTTACCCTTAATTACCCCATTTACATTTAACCATGGTAAATAAAAGTCAAAAGATACTATTAAAAAAAATTATTTCATCTTATTGAACAACATTTTACTTACTGATATTAACTGTGTCTATATGATTTTTTAAATTCAACTCACATATGTGGTAAAATTATGTTTTATGTAAATTTACAAATTCTCCTAAGAGGTGGGTAAAGATGGTAAAAAGTTCAATAAAATTTTATATATCTAAACTTATTATAAAATGAATCGAATAAATTACATTGAAAATATATGGGTATTATGTATGTATTTTGACCTAAAATAAATAAAAATAAAAAAACTAGTTATTTAAATAAAAAGTCAATTTTAACCAACAATGCAATGTTATTCACTATTAATCAAAAATTGAATATTTTCAGACAAATAAAAAAAATTCACCCTAGGATAATTTCAGTATTCCAAATTTAAAAATACAGTCCATTTTGAAAAATAAAATTTATAAAATTTCAGAAAGTGGGTATTACAATTCATAAGGGCTAGTTTGAATGGTTGTAGTGTGTTAGAATTTTGATTTTGCGTACAATGAAAGTTATTACATTATTAAAAGTGAAACGTACCATGAAAGCTTGGGGTGTTACCTATTCAATGAGAATTGGTCGATTTTTGGTTGTGGTTATGTGTAGTTTGTCCTCTCGATGTGTTTTTGATAATTATACTTATTTATATTAATTATAAAAGTAATTAATATTGAGATAATTACTTAATGGGATGTCATGGGATAGGTTTGGATGCAGCCATGAGTGGGACACACGACATGACTCATGGTTTTAGAATGAATGTTGGGACAAGTGAGTTCTCAATAATTAGTTTAAATTGAAATTAAATTTTAAACTATTATTAATAAGTATAATAGTTATTTATAAATATTTTATTATTAACTATTGGATGTTATTCCAAGAGATTGGTTCTTGGTCATGAATTCAGGTATGGTTTCGTCTTGGATGATCTTGGGAAGAGCTATTGGGTGGTGAATTAGAAATGGAAAAAGATTCATTCAAGGTAGATGGTACCTTGGTTATAACCCTATTTTAGTTTTGTTCATTTATGTATTTTGAAATTGTTTTAATAGTCTCCCAATTAAGGAAGATTGTGTCTTTTTATTTAATGTAAAATTTTAAATAAAACTTAATATTTATCCTTGGAATGAATAAAGTGACAAGGGACATGATGGAGTCATGTCCAGTTGATTGACTTTATCTGCTACCGATGGATATGGACATGATTATAAATGAATGCCTCATAATATAATGACCATGAGGGGTGAAAAATGAACATAGTTATTGTACATGCCTTGTATGTCCTCAAAGTTGGGGCGAGTGATTAATTGAAATAGACAACCAAGGGATGTCCATATGGGACTCATGAGATGCCTTGTAGCCTTTCGGGTAGTTTAGATGACCCATGGAGAGTGTTCCTTCTGCATTGAGATATAATTACCTGAGTGGGTAAACCCCATGGAGTTTGATAGATATATTGTCTATGAGTACTAAACTACGGAAGCATTATGGAATGGTCTTGAGTCCATATCAATTAAAAGATTTACCTAGGGGATACTGAGACATTAATGAGAATTTTCATATTGTCAGGTATGTGATTCCCTCTTAGTGAGAGGTGTTTACCAGAGTGATGGGATTCAAATAGTTGATCCCATGTGGGTATCCATGATATGATGAGACATAAGGAACTCCAGTGGATTCCTTGTGATGTATTTACCCTAAAGAGGGCGTGTATCAGTATCAAATAGTGATGATTGCTAGTTTCACCATAAAATATCAATCGATGATGTCCTTGGTGTTGATGTTTTCCTAAGGTCACCCCTTAGAATTGGTTTTAACTTCTATTTTTATTGATTACCAAGGGATAAAAACCTAGTAACTGAAAATGATGGTTGCTACTATGGTTTTCCTTGGACATTATCCTAATATTTTAAAATGATGATTTATGTTTATTGAATCACCTTGTATTACCTCATAGGGATGAAAATTATGCATAATGTTAATGATGAATTCCAAGGTTAAACCCTATATGAGTTGGAAGTGGTCTTTAAAATATATGTTTTATTTTTCCAACAAGTAAATAATATTAATTTATGCATGATATTAAATTCTCATGATTCTAGGATTTAACTGTTAAGTTATATATGTATTTTCCTGGGTCATTCTCCTAATAATTGGCTATGAAGTTTTACGTCATTACTCGATTTCCTAGGGTAAACCCCCTAACGATCAGCTACGGGGTCTAATGTTATTATTATTGGACTTACAACAATTATTCCCCCTTGAGACCAAATTTTTATCAGGATAATATGATCTCTGTGGTCACCCCCTATGAATTATACATAGGAATGATAGTATTGGATTACTTGTGGTCATATCCCAAGGAATCAATTACTGAGCCCATTTCTATGGGATTCTATTGTTATAATCCTTGGATCCAGTATATTTTCTTTATATTATATATACATTTGGCCTTATTATTGGTTAAAATGAATACATGACATGATTAGAGACACCCCAACAGTAATCCAAGTAGGTTTGGGTCTATATTTGGTATCATGGTTAAACCTGAGCACCAATAATGTTTATTTTATTTACACTTATGAAATATATTTATTTATTTTGATGATTATATCTCATTTATACACTAAATTTACTAGGGATTTTTTGGGATTACATTGGTGGTTCCCTATTAAGTTGTACTCACACCCTTTTTGTGTTGCCATGGCCCTTGGGTACCTAAGAGGACTTCATCGATTTTATTTTTAGGTTTATGAGTGGCCTAGATTTATATGGTTGAGTAGGAAAAATCAAATAAATTTTATATTAGGATGAGTTAAGGATTCATTTTAGTATTTTAGAATACCATATTTTATCCTTTATTTTATTTTATATACATGACATAACTAGTGTATGATCCGTGTTGTTTACTCGCATGATCCAGATTCTTTAAGACTTCTTTCTTCCACATTAATATATTATTTATGAAATTTATTATTGCTTCTACATATTCTGATAGTTATTTTATGGATTATGTTTTTCAATTGTTTATTATTTATATCTTTGGTATAGGTATATATTCTCACCATGGTATTTAACTATAACACTACTATTAGTCAAAAACATATAGAGTGTGGGGTGGAATGCCAGAGGTCACATAAAGGCTCCCCCAGTTCAGGCATAGATCAATGGCCAAATAATAGGGATATGATATTACTGAGTGGTTTTGGAATATATGTGACTGATGCCACAAAGTGTAACAGTTTTTAATTTTGTATTACTATTTAGGGGATTTTGTAGAACAATTACGTATGAATGCATCAAAGTATGTGATGGAAGTCAGACCAGGACCTCACAAAAAAGATTACTGTAGGACTTATAGGTTTATAGGGAAATGAGATTTGTTCTCTTTAGATTATATAGTTATATAGTTTCACCTAGTGTGATACACATCATGTTTGATATTTATGATTTAAAATTAATTGTATTTTTTTTCACTTGGACCATTAGAATGATGCTGATTATAGTTTTTTTGGATCTTGGCCTGGTGGAATGATGGCGGTGTTCATGCGTCATATTTGGAAAATATTTTTCATGTGAAATAAATGTGATTTATTTTTCTTTATATCAATGAAGACAGGGTTCAATTGTTTGAAATTTTAGTAACATATTTTATATTGTTTTCCCATATAATATGCAATGCAATTTTTCTTAACTACATCATAATATATTTTTCTTATGATTACAGATCATGTAGTTATACAATGAGATTCTTATTGATTAAAATAGTATAGTCTCTATAGTATGGTACGTATTGTAATCCATGTTGTCCAATGCATAAATTTATTACTTTGTTATTGACCCCTTATAGTTGTTTCTGATACCATTTTTGAAAAAATATGTTCAGCTATTTAAGGTGTCATAAAAACTAATATGGTGTTTTCCCACATAGAATCTCAGTGGAATTATAATCACATAACCATATGGCTATGAGATACTAGAAAAAAATTATTTTTACGAGATTGTATTATATACATATGTACTGACAGATAATAGGTTGACCTTGAGGGGGGATACTCCTGTATATGAAGGCCCTATTAGGATCAAACTATGATTTTGATTCTCAAGTAGGTATCCCCATAATTTGATACTCAATATTTTTTTTCCATATTTGGCTAATTACTTGGAATGTGATGTCTATTTTTTGTGAGGCCCACGAGTGGGTTGCTCGAAATGTGTGTTTCCATGTGATATTTGAGATGGTAACATAGAGGTCTCCAATGAGTATAAAATTTATGACATATGACCTTTGTGTTCGGTGAAAGATATTATTTAATTGATATGAGGCCCATGATATATGGGAGGTGCTTCATCTAGTTGAGATGAGTACATTTATATAAGTGTAACTTGAGGGAGGGGTCATCTTAGTCTTGTGAGTGTCTTAGATAAGGGAAACATGGGTATATTTTTTGGGTTTAGTTGATCCATGGGATGTCGTATCATATATAGTTATTTCGATTTCTTAGATATGGTGAATCTGAAATTCATGGGCAGGTGCTTTTTCTAAATATCAATACAGTGTAAGTGTTTTTATATGATGTATGTATAGATATTCCTTGGGGTTTTTTGGGGGAAGTACCCTTTAGTGCTGTTACTTTTGGTATTGGTGGTTTGGTTTTGAGGGTTGGAATGATTGATAGCCCGACATTTTGATAAGGGGCTTGATTATAGGAGCATGGTGAGAGAATAGGTATATTCTTGTGATTTTCAATATTACACTCGGAGAAAGGGTGATTGTGATATTTTCCTCAGCTTGTGAGGAAATTTGGCTAGTCTTAAATGAACATAGGGTGATTTATTTTGATAAGTTTGACATACCATGGAGCATACTTAGTAGTGTTGGAATGTGAGCCACAAAATATTTAGTTAGGACTCATGGGATCGTGAGTTGGGTTCATTGATTTAGTTATACTATAGAATACACCAATTGTGTTTCGATGAAATTGAAATAGTGCATGTTGGTTATGCATGATGCCTATGAATTGTAGATTGATGAGTATACATTTGTGGGATGGGGACAAGTTATTAAATGAGACTTTGTGGGAAATTTTTTCTAATAATTTTTATGGAATGATAAATACACCTTCACGTTAGAGGATATACTTGAATTAAATTGAGGTGCACCAAAATAGTATATCCCAGGGTGTTTCATGATAGGTGATTCTTAGGATGTGATGAATGTGTCTTAGGAGGAGAAACACATGTGTAGTGATGAGACGTATTGTGATGGAACATGAGAAGTAGTATTAGGCAATCTAGATGGTGGGGGTGCACCATTAGGGTTTTGAGGGCATGGAACTCATTAATACTGGAAATTAAATAGACAATTAGGAATACATTCCCATGTGTTGAGAATGGATACTAATGTATATTTCATTTTTGGTGCTTGATTACGAGTGTTATGGTCATACCAAATCATTACATATGATAATGGAAAGGGGATTTATCATGGAGGTTTAAAACCATGTTTGTATAGTTGTAGGTGCATTGGGACTACTCATAGGATGGTTAATGTAAAAATTGAATACCTATTATCTATGAATTCAAATTATATGTTCTCATGTAAAATTCTATATTTAGGTTTTAGATATGATGTTTTATGGATTTATTGTGCTGGAATTAGGATCTAGGTTGTTTTTATGATATATGGATTACTAATCAGGTATGCCATGATTTTTGAGAGGAATTTTAAGGATAATCACAATTTATGAAATTCTTGTAGAGACCGTATCCATATAAAAATATTATTACTGGATTTTAATCATAATTAACTATAAAATAGAAACTAGGATTATAAATTCTAGTGTCATTAGAAGACTAGGTTCATAATTAGAAAGAATATAATAAAACTAAATACATGTTTTATCTAAACTCCATAATGAGAACATAAATTCTTTTGAGATCTTCTTTCTATATATGATAAACTATAGATACATGAACATAATTATGAACTAAAAATCCCAGTAAATGAATTAACATATGAATAATGAATATAAATTGTGTTAGAAGACATAACAAAATGACATAAAAAGGTGTAGAAAAAGAATATACATATAGTATAAAAAAATATAAAACATGGAATTATGTAGTAATGGAGACATAGAAATTTGGTAGTAATATACAACATGACATAATCATCGGTCAAGGATAACTTCCAAAACTATATCATGTGGTGGACAAAGTCCCATAATGGAATTAGGTTTACTCCCTATCCTAACATAACATCTCATGAGACTAAACATTACACAATTAATTAGAGCATTATATGGATTCACCTATTATAAAATGTTCATGAATATGTGTACCTCATGAAGATCAAAACATAAGGAATAAACCTAAGGGTGACCCATGGAATGAAATGGGTATTTTAATCGTGTCATAATGAATAACCAATAGTTGAATCATAAATGTGGCCATGATAGAATGGATTTTAATAATACATGGACATTAATAAGGTAAAATAGATATATATAACGATGAACATTTTTCTATCTGATATGAAAACATGTAAAAATAATTTTTATGAATCTTTAATAATAAGTCATTTTTGTGTGATTTAAGGGAAAATATTAATTATACATTAAAGAGGAAAAATGAATAATTTTTTTGTAAAACTGTTAATAACAGTAGATAAGTTTTCATGACTAAAATATTGATTTTATAAAAATAAATTTTGATTAGAATATATTATGGATTTTATTTTAATATGGGTATGAATTTGGGAAGATCCCTTTAATCAGGGTTGTTTTTTAGAGGAATTAAAAAGGGAACCTCATAAAGACATTTATTTAACATAAAAGAAGGATGAATTGATACGTATAAATAATTTTGGAAAATTTAAAAATAATATAAAACAATTAAATAAGTATATTGAAGAGATACATAAGTTAAAATAATGATAAAATGTAACCAAGTGCTAAATTGGAGGTTTACAGATAATTCCTCACTGTAGGCCTAGAAGTGTTTTGTAATGAAACTTAATGTCATGGATAATAAAAATTGATGATATAATTAATTAAATATGAACCTATTAAACATATATTCTATTTATTAAAATTTTATTATGTTCATTTATGGCGATTTATATGGGATTTAAGATTCAATTTTGTTGTTCAGGGAGCGTTCATTTTAGGATTTAATTATCAGTTACATTGAGTTTAATTACGGGGGTTCTTGAAAAAATTGAATAAAAAATAAAATTGGAAGGATATGGTATTAAAATAATTTTTAAATTTCAATGGCCTCATATATTATTTATTAATATTTTAGTATGATTCTTTAGATAAAATGATAAGGAAAAATGATTATTTTATTTTGGTGATTTTTCGATCAGCATGAACTAGTTGCGTTTTTTATTTAATATTATTTATATATATTATCTCAAGAACATGATAAAAGATATATAATACATGGTTAAATATGTTATAAATATAATAATGGTTTTATAAATAGTATTCAATGTATTAATATAAATAGAAATTTTGTCATCCATTAAGGAGGTGAATCGATAACTCACGAATAATGTTTTCATTTTTAGAATAAAAGTAAAAGAGAAGGGTTTTGATGATTGATATTACATTAAAATGATAAAATTATAGAATATACATTATACTGCTTATATAATGAAATTTTTTATTTTTGAGGAATGTATGAGGTAGAGGGATGATATAATATAAAAGAGAATGGTGGAGGATTTTACCTCCTGTATAACGTCTCATTAGGAACCTCCATAAGAAACTGGGGTTTGGTATTTATATTGAAAAATTAAGATTTTAGAACTATGGAAGATGATTTGGATGGGTTTTTTTGTACAATTGATAAATTATTCAAGGGTTTAGAGATGTGAGGAGAAGGTGTGAGGAGGGGTGGTATTTTTGGTTGAGGAGAGTATTTTTTTTATTATTTTATTAATTTTTTTATTTTTTATAAATACTATCAATAGTGTCAATTCCTATGAATAAATATAGTAAATATTTTAGGGATTTTCAAACTTATTGGTGATTACCTCATCCACACATCATCCAAGACACAATAATTCATGTATTTGTTAAATACTATAAATTAACATATTTCACTATTTACAAATATCAATTATTTTAGAAAAATACAAAATATTTACCTTATCCATTTTTCAACATGTAGACGTAAAAAGTGGACTCAATTTTATGAATTTAATTTTCATAATATGATAAATTTAATTTTTAATTAAAATCATCATTTATTAAAAAATACTAATTTTAATAATATTATAGAATTTATAACACCTTTAATAATTCTTTAAGTTATCATCGTATTATATTATAATTATAATAAAATAAAATATTAATTTCTGAATCTATTTTATGAATTTTTTTATTCATTATATTAATTATCAAATTTCAATCATACATTAATGTTTCTGAAAAATACCAACACTTAATTTCTTATTTTTAAAATATTTATTTACTTATTCAATGATAAAATATATCATATTTTCATCTATAAGCTTTGTAAATTTTATTTATCCAATCATATTTAAGGTTATCATTATATTTTATAGATTAATATTTCTAATGATCATATTAATATTATAATTGGTAGGATACTATTCCATCAGTATAGGTTCCTTAATTTATATGAATACCTCTTATTTCATTATTAATTTATAATAATAATGTTATTATTTGGTTCTATATGTAATGTATGTGTTTTATAAAATATAACATAAGTATAAGAAGTTAAATTTTGTTGATAAAATTTTGGGTCGTTACAGTATTCCCCACCTTATGAGATTTCTCTGACAAAATATTTTATTACACACTTAGGTGAAATCTTGTGATAGTAATTCTCATTTCCCACTTCCTTCTGTTTCCATGTTGAATCTTTGTACCCATGGTTTTTCCATTTCACTTTGACTAAATGAGTATTCTTATTACACAGAACATTATCTATACGATCCAAGACCTTCACCAAATTATCCTCATAAGAGAGATCATTTTCTAACTATACCACCTCTAAATTTGATACATATGAGGGATTTTATATTCACTTCCCCAAGAGGGATACATGGAATGTATCATGTACTATAGACATAGTTAGTAGAAGTGATAGTGTGTAGGAAAAAACTACGACACGATCAAGATTACCCAAGGGGCCGATGTACATGGGCCTTAACATTCATTTCTTTTAAAATCTCATGACACTATTCCATAGAGATATTTGGGGGAAAAACATTTCTAAAAACATAATCTTCAAGCCCTATCAATGATTTTTTATATAGATCATCACTCAAGTTTGGGATACCTTAATGGGTTGATGAATTATTTTCACATTTTTTACTATTTCTTTGACCATTTCATGTCCTAGTAGATTTCATTCAGCAAATTCATCCCATCATGTTGATGTTCAACATATTTTCTCATAAAGGGATTCATATGGAGCCATTTGGATGCTTGAGTGTAAAATATTGTTGTAAGATTACTCAATTAGAGGTATATGTTTGTAACGTACTACTTTGAAGTCCATAGAACATGATCTTAACATATCTTCCCATTTCTAAATTATCTTCTTAGATTTTCCACCAGTTTGGTAATGATAATCCATACTGAAATATAACTAAGTATTTATATTATGTTTAATTTTTTTTCATAACTCGAAGGTAAATCTCAGATCTTGATTGAAAAAAATTGATAATGGTACTCCATGAAACCTTAGCACTTCTCTTCAGTATATCCAAGAATGTATGTTGAGTGATAAATCATATATAATTGAAATAAAGTGATCTATCATTTTATGAAAATCTATAACAACCCATATATCATTTTTTCCTCTGGATGTCTTCGACGATACGGTGAAAACTTACATGGTCATGTATTCCCACTTCTATATTTGAATGGGTAATGGTTGCATCATCCCTTTACAATTTTTCACTTCAGCCTTCACTTGCTAACATAATAAGATAATTGATGTATATTTAGTGATCTCTGTATACATATTTTCCCTCGTATATTGATATTAAAGATATCGATCCATCATTGTGCTCCCTTGGTAAATCGAGAATTTTTATCAATGTGCATCATTTATAATATACTTATTTGCCTTTGGACTGGATGATACATATGGTCATAACCCAAATCAAACGAGTCCTTCCTCAACAAATTTAATCTCTAAGGATTTCTTATTTCTTATAATTTCAACATTTTTCTGAATTCCTTCATAATTTCATTGAGAATCATTTATTTCCCCCTTGAGGTATGATTGAGAAATCATTTTGAAATGGAATGAGTATGTACCTTCCTTAATGATTCCCTTTTCCATCCTTTCCAAGTATAATAATATTAGATCCTTCTAAATTTTCATCATTGATAAAGATGAAGGTTATTTTATACATAGAGAATCTATCACTTTATTTTATTTACAAGAATGGTAGTGGATTGATCAATCATAAACCTTATTATATATAATCATATTAATTGGAACATATTAAATTACTTATGCATTAATATATATTTTAGGCTCTTATGATCAATATATATCTCACACTTCTCCACATGGATATAATTATAATACATTCTTAATGAAATGATCACATATTAAAATTGAAGATCATGCATGGGATATTTTTTCTCATGAACTTTCTACTTCCATTAAGCATAGGCTATCACTTCATCATTTTTCATTAGTAAATAGCATAACAAATTTTTTTAAGATTATTTATATACCACAAATTGTTCCCATGTTTTTATTAGTATGAGTACTGTTGTAGTAATAAGATGATTTTTATACTCTTTGAAGAAATATTCACCTCCATTGGTTAAAAAAATAATCCCTACTTATTATCATTTTAATGGGTCTAAAAATAAAGATATGTTCCTCAAAAATCATCATTAATACATAGCTAGAACAATAAAACTAGCGATATCCATTATAGATGATGGTCTAGACCACTCATTGATTACCTTTATCTTAGAAGGGTCTATAGATATTCATTTTCTGGTGATAACATTCCCCAAGAATGATAATTCCTATATCTATATCTCAAATTAAATTTACTTTTCATAAAATTTATCCCTTCGTAATGTCTTGGTCATAGTATTCGAATTATAATCCGGTTCCTCCTATCTATTGGTTTATATTGGAATATCATTGATAAAGACTACCATAATTTTGTTAAGTAAATATCTAAAGAATCTATTTATTAAGTCTGTTAATATTTCTAGAGTAATAGTTAATATAAAAGGAATAAATATTAAATCATAGTTTCCATTCAATGTTTGAAAGTAAGTCTTGGGAAAATGTTCATTCCTCAACATTCATTGGTGATATCACAATTAAAGGTCCACCTTAGATATATACTTGGCCCCATGTAGATGATCAAACAAGTAGTATATCTATAGTAGAGGATACTTATTCTTTATCATGAATTTTTATCTCATGATAATCAATGAAGAGGCACAATGATCTATCCTTATGTTTTATAAAGAGGACTAGAACACCCCTCGGTGGAGCACTCATTTTCATAAAACCCTTTTCCAGATTCTCTTGTAACTTCTTGTTTAGTTCTTCAAACTAAATTGTGGATATTAGTTAAGGAGTATTAGATACTATATGAGATCTAGGGATATGTTCAATTAATAAATAAATATATCATTTAGGGGGAAGTCTAGCCAATTCTATGGGGAACACATCAGTGTAGTCCCTGAAAATGGGCCTGTCTTCAAGCCTGATTATCTCCTTTATATCAATCATCTGAACTAGATATTCTATATCATATATCAATAATATCCACTATTTTGAATGATGTTACAAATGATATTCATACACCACCTAACATGTGTAAATAATTGGTGGATTCCTCAAGATGTGATGAGTTATCTCCCTTTTTGATAGTTGATGATGGATTTTTATATAGATTGTCAATCCATGGTCAATATAGCATCAAACTCTTCCAAAGGAAGTATGAAAATATTTTTTGGTGTTTTTAGGCCATAACAATTATTTGGGGAGGGGTTATATATTTTGGATGATATTTGTTTTCCATTTTTGGTTATCATAGATAACTCAACCTCCAGATTTTGAGATTGTGTTTGAATAGTTCTACTAAACATGCATGATATTAAAGAATGCATTGAAAGAAAATCAAATAGTATGTTAACTATTCATGAATGAATAACCAACATATATTTCAACACATAATATTTAGTATCCATCTTAATAATTGTGATACAATAATCTCATCCTTATTGTCTTTGATGTTTTTTTATTGCCTACGACAACCCATGTCACAGGGAATTAGCTCACAAAATACCAATGTAAATTGCAGTAGAAACACCATAAAATTTGAGTAATGTTTATATAAAATTTACTTTAGACTTCCTCATTTAGGGATTCTTCAAATCCATTCAGAAGAAAATATCCTCACCGACCTCTCTTTCACTTTTGGTGAATCTCTTACTTCCCCTTAGGTAGTTTAGTGGATGATTCTTCCCACACTTATGACATGTGAGATGTTTTATATTATTCCCTTCATGGGATTTATCTATTGATCCTACCATATAAACTCTATTTTTAAATTTTTATGACAAGGCCCAAGATATAACTGAGAGTGTCCTATATCCACTTCAACATTATGGAAAAAATATACAATCACCTCATAGATGTCAATGTCACAAATTTCCAATTCATTTCATAGACTCAAAATTAGTCCACTAAAGAGGTTATCCACCGTGATTTTTGTGTTTATAAAAATGATGGAGGTGTATCACGTATGTTTTGTGAAGTTTTCTTCTTATTCCCTGAGATAATCATCCACATTTCACTTCATTACGAAGAACTCCCTCTCTATATTAATATGGAGAGTCAATGGAAATATTTATTAAAAAATATTCTCTATAATTATTCAAAATTCATAGAATTAAGTTTCTCCTTATAATTTATGTTTTTATTATTTTCCTCCACTAACCATATTCCCCTTCAAAACAATACACTTCCAGCACAAAATTTTCTTATTTTGAGCACTAGAGGATTTATAATACCTTCTCAATGGAGTTCATTTAATGTTTTGTGATGAGGGGATCAAAAGACACAGTAAATATAAGAGGCCTTTTTTTATGAAGTATTAGACCACAAATAAATCATAATTAGGATAAGGATGGAGTTTCAAAAGATTAATGTTGTTATTCATAACTCGAGCTTGTTGATCTAACAATTTCATGATTTTTTGAGCTCCCATTCCCATCAGATTTGGAATTTCATTAGGAAAATCATCACAATTCCTATCACATTGATAATTGGAAAAAAATTCCCCTATCCCAAGACATTATCTAAGAAAAATAAAATACAATTATGGGGGATTTAATACTATGATAATATGTATATAAAATGGAAACATTCAACATTAAAGGAAAAAATAGTAAATGAAATGTATATCATAACTTGTGACTCCCTATGTTTCAATATTGGTTACCAATTGTGACAGATTTTTCCCTAGGGTTCTTAAAAATGTTTTCTAGTCCAAATCCATAGAAAAGAACTAGACCTTCATCTAATTCCAACTATTTATACCTAACCCTTTTAAATATATTATTACATTATTTTAAGAATAATTAACTATCTAATACAAACCAAGGACCATAAAGTTGAGTGTCTTTGAAAGGGTAGGTTCATAATTAGAAATAATGAAAAAATACATATTTTATTTAAACCCCATAATGATCCCCTAAATTCCAATTAGATCTTATATTTTCATAAGATAACCTAGGAAATACATGACCGATGGGAAGAGCTAAAAATCCATGTAAGGGAATATTTATAAGAATATAGAATAGAAAATGAGTTACAAGGAATAAAATGATGACATATAAAGGCATGAATCATGAATAATAATATGGAATAATAACATATATACCATGAAATAATGTGATATAAACTAATTAAGATTGTTATGGAAATATAAAACAGGTTATAAACATAAATCAAGGTTAATTTCCAAGATGATATCACTTAGTGATGAAATTACCATAATAGAATTTGGTTTTATCATTATCCCAAAATGATGTCCTATGAGAATAAGAATTACCAAATGCATTAAAGTGTTATCACAGTGGACCCAGGAAAATATGTTCATGCATATGTGTGTCACATGAAGAATTAGAACCTATTGAATAAACATTAGGTTACCCATGGAAGTAATTTGATATCGTAATCATTTCGTATGAGATAACCAATGGGTGTATCATAATAGTTTTTGTGAAATAATTGATTTAAATCATACATGTACATTCATAAGGGAAAATAGGTTGAGTGTGCATGATGCAACATCCCTTTAGAGAGAAGGTAAAGGTCATGTGTGTTTTACAAGGTCATACTTTAAGTGATAATACATATTGTTTATACTACATTGCGTTTTACATTCCAAATGACACTTTTTTTCTATAAGGGGAAAATTTGTGTGGATGGGGGTTCATGGAAACCTGTTTAGTGTATGATGACTTGACATGTATGGTAATATTTTTTAATTTATTTCTATTGATGCATAAAAAAATATTCATTAATTGTGATTATGAAAAAGGATCATTGGTGGTATCCTAATTATTGGATATTCACACCCTTCATAGCTATCTCAATGTGTATGAAAAATTTATAGTCATATTATCTATAATTAAAGTATCCCTAGGACACCATTTAGTCCCTCACTACATGTCAACAATCTTATTTATGGGGAGGTGTAGATGAGGTTATGTTCCACACAATATCAAGCATGATTTACCTTGCTGGGGCATAAAAAATGGTATCATATACATTTTTTATTTTGATTTACTATAAGGGTTTGGTATGTTGGAGATAAAATAGAACGAACATGGGTAGGATTCTATTCATGTGTATAATCAATTTCTGAATAGAGGGAAAATGAGTTACTATGGAAATGGGGTTAGAATTTGTCTTCTGTTATGTTACAGTCTCATATTTATCATCAAGTATATTTAATTTGTTTTGATTTGTGGTTTTTTCACTTAAAAAAATTTTCATGAGTGTGTGATGTTAGGCATATAATGTAGACACATTGGTTCACATGTCATTTGTATTATTAATTGTGAATAATTATGGACTATATTAATAAAATATCATAAATATTATATTTAGAGTATTTCAGGATACATCATTGGGGAAATTTATTTAATTATAATAGAAAATTACTTTATTATTATTATTAGTTATGTGACTAATTTGAGGGTACTTGTGACATGTTATTAAGTGATGGTAAGTACATGGGGGTTGTACCTCACTCTTGTGGGATGATATCTATAGTGATATCCATTGATTTTTTGGTGTGTGTGAACTTATTAATTTCATATATATATATATATAAAAGTTATTAAGGGTATTATTAAGTATCCATTTGTGATTTAAAATAATGTAGCATTTTTAAACTCATACGGTTCCACCAGGGGACCATGGTGAAGACTCTCTCTAAGTACGGGATATTTCTATTATTCTAAAATATGTCCATGAGGGTTAAAATAATCATGATTCTAATATTTATCCTATGGTTTTAATGTATAGTTTCTTCAATCATATACTTTATATATCATGTTTTTAGGTGGGAGAGGTGACTATTGGGGATTGACTGTACTAGTGGATTTTCAAAATGAATTCTAGAATCTACCCCCCCCCCCCGTTTAGTGGATGTGTGGGAATAAATATGTTAATGACTTTAGGGAAATTAATGAATGTATATCTAATATTTTTGAGATTTTTTATGACCAACAATGGAATCTGGAAGCTTATATACTATGGAGACTTTCTAGGAGATGATGGGATTTTATGATACAAACTCAGAGGCATGGGGTTCTATCCTAGGAATCTACAAATGTACATTTTTTAAAATATTTCTTCATTGATATGATAATTCTGGATAGAGATTATGAGTACATGTAACATCATTAGGGGTTAAATTTATGGATAACTATTCTACACATTTTTAGGAGTTGATCTTTTTTTCTCTATGGCTGGACAAAAATGAGGCTCAAAATTATAATATGATTGACATTGTACTTTATCCTATAGTGATGTGTCGTGTGTGGAAATTTGAATTGAAATCAAACACATATTTATTGAATAAATAAATCCCTATTATTAATTTACAAATAGATTGAAATAAATTGTAAATTCCTCCATTACTCAGTGGGCCAGGTAGTGGCCCTATGAGTGGTGTCATTGGCGCCACTTCGAGTGATAGGAAGATGAGGTCAAATGAAATATTAGAGGGTGATAAAAGGTAGTTAATGTAGGGAAGGGTTTTGTATCTCAAATCATTGATAGGTACCTTTCTGGTGTGCTTTCACTATGGGATGATTGGGCATTACCGTTGGATGTGTACCAGTAAACCAAGGGAGTGAAATTCATGTAAAGAAATGGGACATATTTTGATCTTTTTTAAATGGTTATCCCAACTATGTATGGGTAGAAAAATGGGAGAGAAATATGATTTGAGATATTTTTTAGTTTAAACAAATAAGGATAAATAACCAACGCCTTAGAGTTTGGGTTGGGGAGCTTTCTGAGGGTCACAAGATCACCGAGACAGACACCTTATATTTTGGTTTAAAATTTTAGTCAAGGATCATGGATGAAGGTCCAAGGATTATATGAAGGTTTTTTATGTTTTATAATAGGTTCTAAAAAACATATATGATGGTATTTTTACTTATAGTGGCATCAAAATGATTATCAGTATTCTTTCAATAACTTGGTTTCACATTGGGAAATCCCATTATTATATTTATTCTTGAATTTTATCTATATTGGGGTTGACCATAGTGTTATCTTATTATCTTTATATCTTTATATTCCTTTTGGGAAGATGATAGATCAATTTTAGGGGTGTATTTCATGTTCTTTAGTGGTTGGGGTTAATTTTTGATTTTTGTATTTTCTGTTCTTGGATATGAGATGTTTTGATTTCATTTTCAAGAGGGATTTATTGACAAAGTTTTAGGATCACATTGATTTCTAATGGTGGATGTTGTATTTTCCCACTATTATGGGAGATCAGTATGTTATGGTAGAATATTATGATGTTGAGGTTGGTAGGGATGAACTTTATTTTAGAATGGTGGGTTTCATATTAGATTAACAAGCTTGTATGGTTATTACAATAGAAGAGTCA
Organism: Viscum album; assembly: GCA_963277665.1. NCBI lineage: Eukaryota > Viridiplantae > Streptophyta > Magnoliopsida > Santalales > Viscaceae > Viscum > Viscum album. The sequence goes on from OY728128.1 coordinate 1,229,471,349, forward strand.
ACTGTTCCAAATAGTTTTACCCTAGTTTTGGACATGTTCTTATATTTCATTTCAAATGTTTGTTCAGGTCTCTTTCCTAATAATGAGTTAAATTTTATGACATGTTTCATTCTAGTTTTAGATTCTATATCGGTTCATCGTGAACTTATGACCCCGATTGATCTAAGAGAGTTGAAGTCATAACTCAATGATCTTATGGTGAAGGGTTTTTTCTATAGGAGTATCTCTCATTAGGATTCCTCTGTTCCATTTTCCAAAAATGAAGATGGTGGTATTAGGTTATGTGTGTACTACTGGAAGCTAAACTAGGTTACTGTGAATAACTAATATATGTTTCCTAGAATTAGTGAACTATCTGACCAATTGAAGGGAGATTGATGGTTTTCCAAGATTGATATGTAATTGAGTTATGATCAGCTATGGGATAGTCCGTAAGATGTATCAATGGTGGAATTACGGAATAATTAAGAGTTATATGAGTGTAATTTAATGTCATTCATATTGAAGAGTGAACCAAAAATGTTCATAGATCTCATGAATCAAATTTTCTAACCTTACATGGTCTTCATTATCTAAGTATTCATCAATGAAATCTCGGTATAATTGAGAAATGTGGAATAAAATGTTGATAAAATTTATCTATTATCTATTACAATTTATAAAAATCAACTATATGTAAAGTATTATAAGTTACAAATTTTAATTTAGGAGGTTAACATTCATGGATATGTGATCTATGGGGTAGGGATCTTAGTTTACCCCAATAAAGTGGAAGCAATGATATCTTGTGATTGAACCATGATTGTGTTTGGAATCTTGGGTTTCCTTATGTTGGAAAAGTATTAGAGGCTGCTCATTCAAGTATTACCTCTTATTATTGAAACTATTATTGGGAGGACCAAAAAATTATTCAATTTTTAGTGGTATAGTTGTTACACCAAGTTTATATATGAGTTGATGATTTTAATTTTTACTGGCACCAATATTAGCTATATGCTTTGTTGTGATGCATTAGGATTCCGACTAATAAATTATCTAATATAGAGGGATCATGTTGTTCCTTTATTTTCTTGTTTGATATGACCTAATATGTAAAACTACACTACCCATGAAATTGATCTAGTAGTTGTTGTTTATGACATGAAGTGTTGGTTTCATTAACTTTATATAGACTATACGTGTTTAGGGTATATATTCTACCAAGGAAAAATGAATTTGTGGTAGAGGAGTTGGGTTGAGTATCTTTATACATTCAACATCATGATGACATATTCCCCAATAAAGGGAATTTTTTTCATATGAAATGAGAAGGATGTACTTGGAAATGGGAGTACAGAATTATAGAGAATAATGATAACTAAGGAAATTTCACATAATTTGTTGGATAGAAATTCTGGTGATCTAGAAGCAGTAGTTTATACTCATTTGTCTATCACTTCATCACATGTTAATGTATTAAAATACATCATGTGGTGGGATGGGTTGACAATGGATTTCATCACAACACAACAACAAAAATCCAAGGGGTTATGATTCCATGTGGGTGTTATTAGATAGATTAATGGATATTCCCATTTATTTCAAATTAAAAAGATTCAATATTTATAAGCATTAGAATGGTTTTATGTATAAGATATAGTATGGTTGAGTGGTGTGTTTGAGAGTATAGTGTCAGATCAAGATGCATGTTTCAAATCAATATTCAGGAATAGCTTATAGAGGGCCACAATTACCCAGTTGAGAAAATTTCACCAATATAGAAACATACACATTTCATACATAAATATTACATTTTATTAGATGAATATTAAACAAACACATTTTCATTAATTCTAAAACTATATTTTTTTAGTTTATTTGGAAACTAGGATACATAAGCAATGGATACATAAAATATTTACATCATCTCCCATAATGTTCTTCTCAGATTATACCAATATTTTACATATCCTACATAAACAAATCTCTATAAACTAAGTAAAATAAACCTAAAAAATGGGGATATTTGACTTTTAATAAGGCTAATCATAGGATATATCGATTGGTGATCATAAGAAAGTATATGATACGCATAATTGTACAGGAAGATCATGGAATTTCAAAACCAGTCTATTAGAGATCATACTAATTATCCGTGGAAAATTTATTTAAGATTTAAAAAAAACAAGAATAATAAGAGTTGGGAATCATCATAAATCAATTTTAATCTATGAATACAAATCAAAGGAAAAAAAAATCAAAGCGCATAACACCATCATAAGGATAAAACCTATATCATATATCAAGTTTAACTACTGAGACCAATATATCATAATTAAATAATAATAAAAACATGTTCCCCATACTAAAATGATCAGGGAATCACCAATTTCTTCCCATAGTGGATTACAAATCCCTACTTGTTACCCATATAATATTGGATCATGAATCCCGACCTTTTTTTGATAGTGGATCAATAACGTTAACTCGTTTTTCATAAATATGTCATTAGATATAAAGATTTACCCAATTTAATTGAGGTATATATAATTTTGGGCCGACCTATCACATAATGATAACCATATATAAATATATATGGGCCACATGGTCATAAAAAATTCACCGTATAATCACATAATAAATTTTTCCACGAAAATAAGATTCATAAACATCGCATCATTTAATCATTTTTTATCCCTTAAAAAATAAATGGGTCTTATAAACATTCCATCATCATAATAAAAAATCAAACAAAGAATGAATAATGACAGTATAATTGGAATAGATCCCCATTAAATCATAATAATCATCATAGGATGCTATCATATAAGATAAATTATTTCAAAATATTAATAAAAAACTTCTTAAAGGAAATACCCTTTTTTGTTTGAAATTATATATTTAAAATTTAAAAATTTTGAAAATTTTGAGGGAAAAAATTTCATTGAAATTATTTTTAAAATATTTAAAAGAATCTTTAAATAATTTATCAGTAATGGTGGTGGGAAATCTCATTCATGTAGAGTATGTTAAAAAATATCCCTTTCACTTTTTTGATAAAAAGTAAAAAGTATCTCATTTGGAAAAACAAAATAAAATTACATTGATTTTTTATATAAATTAATACATGGAGAAAAATAAACAGAGAAATAAATAGTAAAATATAAAAAAATTCTTGGAAACATTTTATGTAAAACATATACATGGAATAAAATGATTCCCGATCAAAGGGTAAATAATTTCTCTTCTTCTTCAAAAAAAAATTCCAATCAATTTAATTACAAAAGAGAATAAAATTTTATTGTAAGATGAAAATTACATGATTAAATATATTATAATTCAATTAGAGTGGTTTATTAAATAGGGATGATATAGTTTCTTCAAGGGTAATTAAAGCATAAATAATAATGGATAAAATGGGATTGAAACATGAAACATTTACCACATCGGTATCTTTTAAGTTGTAAAAAACATGAAAGAAAAAATTCAGATGAAAAATTAAATATCATGAAAATAAAGTGTTTTGTGATATAAAACATCAAATTTTCAGTATATACACCTCATAAAATATTATAGGTACATACCATAACATATTTTCTGATGAAGATAATTTTATGTGATAAACAATTTCTAATTTGGTAATCTCATAATCAAAATCCCATGAATGTGATAAAATTATATCTATTCTCAAAATGTAAACAATCTTAATAAAAACATTTATAAAATATATTTGGGGGTAGTATATACACAAAGAAAATAAAGAACATGGTAAATCTGTCATATGTATCACAAAACTAAAACTGAGATAAGAAACCCTTAACTCAAGCACTATATTGATTCATATGAGTTAATATATCTTGTATAATAAATATATATTTTAGTATAAATTTATCCCATGAAAATATTTATTCATACATTACTATGTACTATACCATTAAAATTTGCAAATATTTTTTTTATAAAAAAATTCTTCCTTAAAATGGACATTAAGGTGAAAATCAGTATGTTTTCCTTGCATGTTTTAGATAAATGGTTCTGGTACATGAAACATGGTCATAGATTCATTATATATGGAATATTAATCATGAAATAATAATCTTATTTATTCATCATAAAAAATTGTTTAATTATTTCTACAAGGTGGTGATGAAAAATGAATTACATCACTTCATGGAGAGGGTAATCCCTATATATACATGAGTGATATTTCCTCTTTTAAATGTTTTAAATTTAATAGAGTTAAATAATAATTATCCATTATAGAACCATAATAATATCATAAATAACATATAAATTTATTAAATCTTTCAACACATATATCCATGTAATGTGGTGATGAAAAACTAATTAGACTGCTACATGGAGACAGTATGCTATACATATGCACAAGTGATGTTTTTTTATTTGTATAAGATATGAAAAAGTTGAATAATTGTTTTTAAATAATCATAATTACAATTAATTTCATTTAATATACTTAATTATATTATATCATAATTGATAAAATATATTTAGGGGAGGTAGGATAAAAAAATGAAAAATCTTCGTTTAGAATTATACCTCTTTATTCAAAAACCTCTTTTGGATTATTCTTTAATCCTTGAAACAATAATATTTGTAAAATAAAAAAAGATTTAGGATGTATTTTAGGATTATAGGATGTTATTATGTCATGTATTTTAATATCAATAAGTCTTAAAAAGTTTTAATAATGAAGGAGATGAGGTTCCCTTTTACATGTGAGGGGAGGGGCACTATTGAAAATTCTTACGTATTAAATTAATATAAATAACTTTTTAGATTTTTGTGGCTCAAAATTCATTTTTATCCAACAATATTATTAAAAATAAAAACCAAATCATAAAAAATATTTATATAATTTTAGGTGTTGGTTTATCTTTTATATCTTAGTATTAATGCCCTTTAACCGTTTTAAAAACTACGATAATATGAATTTTATTAAGGATCAATAATATAACTATATAATGGAAATAGAACCATAAGTGGAAACTGGTTTTTATAATAGACCACATTACTTTAAATTGGCCAAATTTATGTATTTTAATTTTTTTAATTCATTTAATAAAATATTATTTGACATAAGATACCATTAATTTCATTTTCACGACTATTGAAAAAGTATGACATTAAAGTAAACATGATTGAAATTTAATTCCTATAAAAAAATTAAAACATAAATATTAGTATTTATTTATTTAATAAAATTATAAAAGAATAATGAAACTAAATTTTATAACATTTAACACTTTAGAAATCATTTATCTTATTTTTCTATTTCTTGAACAAATATAGTGTCAACGTTATTTAAGAATTCGAATTAATTATTACATAAATAAAAATTAAAAATCTAATAAAAAAGATAAATAAATAAATTAAAATCAAAAATAAAAATTCTTAACAAAACTTAAGCATTTTTTATCCATATGAAAAAATACTATAGAAATTAAAGTCCAAAGAATTTTATTTTGTATTTATCCTTTTATTAACATAACATAATGGCCATAAATAATGGAAAATGACACCAAGGATATATATTTTTTAACTCAGACGATAAATGATTAAATAATCTCATATAATAGGATAAATCCAAATTTTTTAGTAAATATTAGTCCTTATGCCAATTTTTTAACCATGTTTTTACCAATTTTACCCTCACTACGGTAACAAATATTTAGCAAGGTTAGTATCATTAATCTCAAAAAAAGTAATCTATTTAACAAATTGTTTCCTTAAAATTTAAAATGTTTAACTGTTTCTTAATTATTCAATTTATATAAGAGTAATAAATATATTTCCAAATTAGTTGGGGAAATATAATGAAATATATTTTTAGAAAAAATGAATTTTAAGCATTAAACAAGATTAAATATTATCCCGTGCCTAGAAAAAACTACAAGATTAATGATAAAATTTTTTATTGAATATATAATATATAGATGTCATTAAAAAAATTCATAAATAGTTATTAATTTAATTCATTAATTTAAAAAAATTTCACACGTAAAAGATTTTTTAGGAAAATATTGTTATACCCATTAAGGAAATTGTAATAAAATCAAGTATATCTATAATTCATATAAATATAACTAAATAATAATTCTGTTAGATTAATATTAATCTCAAAATTTAATGTAATTTTTGATTTAATTCAGTTAATGAATATAAATTAGAGTTTTTTAAAAATAATTAATTTTTTATTGACCAAAAAATAAACTGTTTTATAAAAATAAAAAATACTCATAGATGATACGTTTTTAAGATAAATAAAAAAATTAAATATAATTTATCAAATTTTTTTTAAAAGTACTAAAACTAATTATAATATTTACAGAAAAAAAAATTACTAATTGTTTTTAAATAAAACGTATTTTTGAAACATTAAACGGATTCAATTAAAATTTAGTGCTTATATACTATAGATTAAAAAATCAATCTGAATTTCATAAAAACAATTATAAAAACTACTTAATGGGGATATTACTATTCATATTCATTTATTTAATGACTATGTAATAATATATCATGGATAATTTTAGGATTGGTGTTACGTGTTAAGAAATCTATTGAATGATTATTATTTACTTAAAGAGAAATTGGTTTTAAAATATTGGGTTGTTACATTCTACACCAAATAAAAAATTGCACCTCAAAAAGTATTTATCTTTATAAAAAATGGTTCAAAATGTTAAAATACCATTTTTGAAAACCCAAATCATGCAATGGGATAATGAAGCCCCCTTTAAAAAGAAGAAGTGTGGAATAAAAAGGTCACCAAGAATAATAAATAAACAGGTTCCTAGACCAGGATAACATTAAGGGGAAGTTAAAATATGTACATGGAGGGGAAAACATACATACATGGACTAATATATAGTGATAAATGACAGGTTCATGATAGATATAATGACTGTAAAACCATATATCAGGGAGGGTTGATAAAAAACATGAATTCATAAAAAATGAAGGTGAATGGATAAGATTTATATTTATGGATCCTTTCTATAAAGTTGTTGGAATATTTTACTATCAGGCTAGAGTACATACTAAATTATACAAACTTTATGCCCATATATTTCATAATAAAAATTCTGTCATTTGGTTACACTTCAATAAAATCTACTCCGCACACACATATTACTCCTTTAAATGGATATTTAAGATGAATTTTTCATGTCTGAATCATTAAAATTAACTTTTAATGAATCACAGGATCCATAAGACATCCCTTATACCTCTAAATATTTAGAAAAACCAAAATGGTCTAAAAAATATATCTAATATGAATAAATAAAATGAATTAATCTCTAAAACCTAAATAATAACACACAATGTTTTGCTTAATCCATACCATAAATGGTTAACCTTAAGTATATTCCAAAATATATCAGGCCAAATTAAAAGAACAAAAATATATAATATTTTATCACATATTCTTTCCGACGATAAAATTAAACATTTATCCCTAGATTACATGAAATTGATCATAATTTCGTATACTAAACATGTGAATTCCATAATTCTTTTGAAACATACTAATAAAATTAATCACTATAAAACCTCAATTAAAAAAAATATGCTTTAAAAAATTAACACCATACTTATTCCTCAAATGAAATCACATACTATTGAATATATTCCATAAATCTAAAATTTAAATAAAACTCCTCAAATATGAAATAAATCACTTTTCCATAAAATCACTAACCAATTTAAACGACACAAATATTATCCAATTTTTATTATCAATTTCAATCATCTCATTATCTAATATAAATATTATTATCTCAGCGATGGGTAAATATCAAGGGTTATCATTTCCTTAATCATGTTTGTCCATAAAATATTAGATAATACTAAATAAATATTCTAGTTTATTAGTACCATTCAAAATATTCTTGATAATCCTAAGTGAAAAAACACTATAAAATCATCCTTATAGGTTTCTTGATTCTTATAGAACAAATATCATTCATAAAATATTTCTCTAAAATAATTGATAAATCCCAATACATAAAAAATTCAATTCTTCAACTTCAATGATTGGAATAACATAGGACCTTATTTGGTCCAGTAGTTAGCCATGGTAATAAGGGATTGAATTAGATAATGAACATGTTCTCAATATATTTGAAATTTAATTCATTGGAAATTTGTTTCTCTATGCAAGTTATTTCTATGATTAAAATATATTCCCATTACCTTGAGTAATTTCCTTTAGTGATTCCTTCCACATTTTCGACATGTAGGAAGCTGAAAATTAATTCTTCCCTTATCTTCAAGAAAATTCTTTTTTATATAATTAAGTGTTTTAGGAAACTAAACTAGATCAATTTTATAAATCATGTAATGAGATAAATTACTGGGGATGCTCACAAGGATCCACATTCTAGTTAAAATTTTTCATATATTTTCATGAGCTAAATGATTAAATTATTCATCAAATTTAGTGATAGCATGATTCTTCTTTGTTCTGACCATTGATTAAAATAAAAAATCATTGTGTTAGAAAAAAATTCATAGTGAAGAACAGTGAAAAATAATTTATAGGATTTCAAAATTATGACACTGTATTTTCACACTATGACCCCATAGGTTTAAAATAGTTTATCCATGGTCAATATATTTTCAAATTATTCATAATGGTTTATATATAAAATATGATTCCACCAAATAATAATCAATTTTAAAGTCAATAATTTCAGTTATTCTTATTCCGACACTTCATGAATTGGTGATGATCAACATAATAACAAATATTCCCCTTTCAGAGTTGTTACCCCTTGGTGAATCTATGCCATAATCGCATCAAATTTCCCTTCTCTTTGAATGGATGTGTTTTCTAGGAAAACCAAACAATATTAAATTTACTAAACATCTAGGTTTTTATATACTACTTTGACTTATCTCTATGGTTTTTACCAAAGTCTTCTAACCCCAATATCTAAATATTAACTAAACCCTACTCTGATACCAACAGAGGTGACCCAAGAATTTTATATAAAAATACAATATCTATATAGATTTATATTAAATATAAAATATCAAGATACATTTTGGTACCATACAGATTTAATGTCTCTAGAAACTTGGATACATAGACAACTGGTACACAAAATATTTACCTTTTCTCCCATAATATTCTTCACACATTATACCCTTATTTTACAAACCCTTCTTAAATAACTTCTTCAAAATGTAGAGAAATGAAAGAAAATAAATAGAGTGTTCATTTCATAGAAAGGGTAATAATAAGAGATATCAGTTTATTATCATATTAAAAAATAATATTAAAATAAGGGTAAAAGATCATGATCAAATATCATACCCAATATTTCATTGATTATAAACATGGGTCATGGAATAATATTTTATCATTTATAAATATTTTAAGCATAAGAGTGTGGAATAATCATAAATAAATAATGATATATGAGTTTAATTCATAAGTATAAATTTTTTTAAAAGAGTGTGGCACCCATATTGGGATATAAATTGTATAATATATCACATTTAAATATAGAGACTATCATATCATAGGGTATTAGGTTTCAACACAGGTTTCTTATATCATAATGAATTAAGCATCACCACCTATTTCCCATAGTGGATCAGGCATCCCTTTCAATTTCCCATATCATATTTCATCAAGCATCTCTACTTGTTTCCCATAGTTGATCAAGTACAACAACTTTCCCCCCATAAGTATATCATGAAATATAAAGTTTAAACTAATTAATTTGAGGGATATATAATTTTGCTCCCAAAATGTATATAATAAAGACCATTAATATGTGTTATATATAATCATAAAATCTTCATTATATCATTATATCAAAACCAATTGAAAGAAAATAGGATTTATTATCATTTTATCATATCATCAATGTATATCCCTTGGAAAACAAAAAGGTTTTGTAAGCATATCATCATCATATTCCCAAACAATGAAAAGAATGAATGGGGATAGTTTAATTAATACAAAACCACAGTAAATCATAATTAATATCAACAGATGTTATAATATATTATAAATAAAATAAAATATACCTAAAAAATTTCTTGAGGAATGTACATTTTTGTTTTTGAAAACGCCTATTTGTAATATACAAACAGAGAAAAAAAATATTGTAGAAAAATTATTATCTTACAATATACATTTAAAATTATATATAAAGGTCCATATCATTTATAAGTCATGATTATGGGAATTTCAATTCATGGATAGTATGTTAAAACAAATATTCATTTCACATTTTCAGTAATAATTAAAAAGCACCACATTTAGATAATTAAAAGAATATTTATTTAAAATTTTATATAGATAGATAAAATTATTTAAAAGGAATTTAAATAACCATAATAGAATATTAAAAACATGATTTGAAACATTTTATGAAAAAAATAGACATGGAACAAAAATATTCTAAACCAAAGAGGAAATAATGTATGTTTTTATTCAAAAAAGATATACGATAATTTTATGTACCAAACAGAGTAGAATGGTTATTTTACATTAAAATTACATGAAAAAACAAAGTGGAAGAAAATTAAATGTGTTTAGTATATAGGGATTATATAATTTCCTTAATAGAGATTCGGGAATAAATAATCCTAATTAAAATGGTATTGGAACATAAATTCCATACAAATTTGGATACTTTTGAATCCTAAGACCCATGTAAGCATGAATTCAAATGAAACATTAAATATCATGATAATAAAGATATTAAGGACATTAAATTTAAAATGGTTTGTATATAAACCTCATAAAAGAAGTCGGTTGGATAACAAAATATATATCATAAATGAAAACAATTTTAGATGATAAACCATTAAAAATATGATAATATATGAATCAAAACCTCATGGAATAGAGAATCATATACATATTTTTTAAATAGCTATAACTTTTTGGATAATAATTATAAAAAAATTATGGGTAGTATATAAAACATAAAAAGGAAAGAAGTGGATAATTTGATATATGTCTCAGAGAAATAAAAATTTGATGTGAAACCCTTACTTGAAATCCCATATTGATTTATATAAATTAAAATATATGATATGATAAATTTATATTTTATATAAATATATTAGAAAAATATTCATTCATAAATTTCAATGTTAAATTGTTTTATAAATTCTAAATATAATTTTGTTAGAAATATTCCATATGATGGACATTGAGGTGATAACTTATATGTTATCAATGCATGTTTTGGTTCGATGGTTAAGATACTTTGACCATGGAAATGATTTAAAAATCTATACTATAATAATCATGTAATAATTATAATATTTATTCATCATATACACTTTTATAATTATTTCTATATAGTGGTGATGATAAATTAATTACATTAGTTCTTGGAGATGACAATCCATACATACTCAAAAGTGATGTTTCTTCTTTTTAATGGTTGGAATAAATGAAGGTTAAATAATAATTCACAATTAATGATACATAATTATATCATAAATAAAATATATGTTTTTTAAATCCATCATTATATCCATCAAATCAATTTGTGAGGAAAAATGAATTACACCGTTACATGGGGACAGTTAGCCATACATATGCACGACCGATGTTCTACCATATCGTATAATGTAAATAAGGATGATAATGATTATTAAATTATTGTAATAACAATTATTTATATTTAATATACTTAGTTAATTATCTTATAATGGATACCACATATTTATTGGATGTAGATGAAAAAACAAAATTGAATATTATTGGTTAATATTTATACTTCTTCATTGAGAAACTTCTTTGTCTTACACCATAATCCCTAAAAGGTTGGTCTTTTGGAAATAAAAAATGATCTAGGATATAGGGAAGTAATATAAAAGGGTTTTATGGTTGATATTTACTATTATATAATGCTCAATATTTGTTAATAATTGTCGAGAGGATATGTAGTTTCATAAGTGAGGGGAGTAGAACCCTTGGATTTACGTAATGTATTATATTAATATGAATGATTTTTATTATTAAAATGGATAAAAATTAATTTATTTGGAATATTTTAATAGTGTATGTCTAAATAATAACATAAAATATTATTTATTCAAGTTTAGGAGATGTTTTAACACAAAAATCACAGTTTTATCCCTCGTTAACCCTTTCGACAATTACCATGATATCAATGTTGTCCACTCTTTAAGGGTAATAAATGTTACTAGAAAAGGATAATTCAATAATAAGTTGATAATGGACTAGACAATATATCATATCCCATTCAATTGAAAAAATATAATTTATTTTTATAATTTTATTTAATTTCATAATATAATATTTAACATAAGATACCATAAAATTCATTTTTATGACTATTAATAAAGTTTGATTTTAATGAAAACAAGATTATACTAGAATAAAAATAAAAAACATTAAAGAAAAAAAATTATGTTATATTTATATTATAATTTCATTTAATGCATTAATTCCTCCAAATTTAATTAATTTTAAAAAATTTAATATCATCTATCTTATTTTTCTTTTACATAAATAATTACTGTGTTAGTGTTTCATAATAAATAAAGGAAATTATTACATTACTAAAAATTAAAATTAAATTAAAATGATATAAATATTAATTAATATTTAAAATAAAATTTTAAAATAATTTTAACATCTTTTTAGATTTATGAAAAAATATGAGAGGTATTAATGTAAAGAGATTGAAAATTTTAATTTATCCGTTTTATAGAATAATAAGGTTTATAAAAGAATAATTGAACCAATTTTCAATATATTTAAAAATTAGATAGGAATATAAAAACTCTTATCATCAAATTGGATAAATTCAAGTGTTATAGAAATTTCAAATCCTTATCCATAATTTTTATCTCTGTTTTACTCATTTTATACTTACTGAGGTGAAAAATATTTACAAATGTCACAATTAATAATGACCAAAAAGGGGAATAAAATTTAAAATTTTATCCCATTGATTAAAGATAATAAATAAAATTTTCATGATTATGTTTCCATAAGGGTAATAAATTTATTTTAAAGTAAATGTTGAGAATAAAACAAAACACATTTTATAAAAAATGTTATTTAAGCATAAAACTGGATTTTTTCTTCTCCCATGTATTGAAAAAACTATTATATGAATGTTAAAATAATTTTTTGAAAATATTATTTCTATATTTCGTTATAATAATTCATAAATAGAGATTATTTATATTAATTAAAAAAACACACCATAGACATAAAATAGTTTTTTAGAAAAATGTCTTTCGAAGCCCAAAAACGCACTTATACCAAAATCAAGTATTATTTAGGTTCATATTAGTAAAATTATAGGATATTTAGTTTAATTTAAAATAATTTTCTAAACATAGTGATAATTTTAAATTATACTATTTAATGAAAGGAAATGGTAGTTTTATAAAAATTATCATTTTTCATTTTTTACCCAAAAGTAAAATATAATTTTAAAATCCTAAAAAATCACTATTAGATAAATTTGGAAATATAAATAAAAAATGATATCTATTTTTCAAATAAAATTTTATATTTTTTTAGAAATTAATTATAATATTCATAAAAAATTAAAATAAGATCTATTTTTGAATAAAAATTATTTTTGAAACATAAAGATACATTAATAAAAATTAAGTACATATATATTATGAAATAAAAAATAAATTCAATGAAATTAAAATATTTTTATATGCTTATATATAAAAATGTGATTAATCATCTTTATACACATCAATTTTATTTATATGTAATTATATATTGTGGTTGTTTTTATGCTCGGTGTTATGTGTCAGGAATGAGATTGAACACATTTAATTTACATAAAGATAAATATATTATAAAATCAGGTGGTTTTATAACCCACATATAGATCTCAGAAGATGAATGAAACTGATGCTGATTAAGAAGAAGAAGAAGTAGTTGATGGAATAGTTGATATGCCATTAGAGTTTGAGGATGATCTTGAGGAGATAGATGTTTGGAGAGACAAAACAAAGAAATCCAAAAAAGTTATTCATGACGCCAAGCATTATATGTAGTAGCAGGAAGAAGGGAAGTCTGAGTTGATGGAAGAAATTGAGAAAAGCAAGTAATCAACACTAGAGGACTCAGAATTGGTTAGTGAGAATAAAATCAAGATTGAAGAATAGAAAAAGGATATTGATGGCCTAAATAACATAAAAAAAGATCAAATCAAGCATATTGAAAAACATAAAAGAGAAGTGGTCAGTTTGTAGAAAAAGGTTAAGGATCATGAAAAACTCTTGAGTCCTACTAGGACATATGGAATGTAAATCACTCCGAAAACCGGGAAGGTAAAAGTGGATCAAAGTGGTTCATTCGAAAGGAAGCATCAATTATATTTATATTCTAAGGCCGATAAGGGCCTGATCTGAAACAAAGAGCTGTGAAAACTAAAGTCAAACCACAATCACCCATTCCAGAATTGAAGGTAGATTTGGGCACCAATAAGAATCAGAATATTCAGAGATCCCAGGGAGAAACTAGCACTATAGAAGTGACACGAAGGAATGAACCTTATATCAGGTGTTATTCTTTTGGAATGATGGTACATTCATATTATGTGTGTTCAATAGCCAAAAGATATCTAAGGGAACAAGAACATAGGTGGAAGCCAAATAGAGAATAGTTCTTAAGAACATACATTGAAGGTCACTATTTTTGATGTGGAGGATTTGGACACATCGCTAAGTACTGTAGTTTGACCATAGAGGGGAATGTGCAAAGGCGAAGTCAAAATTTTTTCAAGCAGCATATCAATGAACCAAAAGTTGAGTTTAAAATGTAAAATAGATTTGTAGCGTTGCAAGACGGAGCTGGTCTATGAGTTTCTAAGTAGGATCAGAATTTTCAATCCATGGAAAATGTGATTGAAAAAATATGGTCATAGAAGAAAAAGGATGAGACGTTTTAAAATGGAAAATTCCAAGGATCAGAAGTTTCAATTCATGGGTCTACATATGACACAAAGGAGTAATAGAACATTAATTTCTCAATAAAAATATAATAAAGAGGTTTTGAGAAGATTTGGAATGGAAAATTCCAAGGTGATGAAGACTCTAGTTTCTACCTAGATGAAACTATATAAAGATAAGAATGGAAAGGTAGTTAATATCACAGAATACATGCAAATCATTGGAAGTCTACTATACTTAACTGTGACAAGGCCTGACATATTATTCTCTATATTCCAAGGAGTGAGATATCAAAGTAATCACAAGGAATTCCAAATGCTTACAGTGAAAAAAATACTTCTATATATAATTAGAATGGTGGATTTTTCCCTGATATATAATGATAAATCTCAGTCAAAATTTTTGGGATATATTGATGGAGATTTGGCCTTTCCATCAGATGACAGGAAATCAACGTCAAGAGGTTCATTCTATCTTGGTGGCTTGTGTGTTTCTTGGCTAAGCAAGAAGAAAGTTTTCATTTCCTTGAGCACCGTAGAAGCTGAGTATATTGTGGCCACTCAAGTATGCACATAATTATTGTGGATGATGTAGTAACATGATGTCATAGGCATTGATGTGAAGTCTCCAATCGTAATCCAGTGCAATAAATCAAGTGCCATCTATTTTTTTGAGAAAGATCAGAAGTTTCAAATCCTTATCCAAAATTTGTATCTCTATTTTACTCATTTTATCCTTACTGAGGTGACAAATATTTTAAAATGTCACAATTAATAATGAAAAAAGGGAATAAAATTTCAAATTTGACCCCATTGACTAAAAATAAAAAATAAAATTTTCATGATTAAGTTTCCATAAAGGTCATAAATTTATTTTAAAGTAAACTTTGAAAATACAACAAAACCCATTCTATAAATAATGTTATTTAAGCATAAAACTGGATTTTTTCTTCACCCATTTCTTGGAGAACCCACTATATGAATGTTAAAATATTTTTTGAATATATAACTTTTAAATTTCGTTTTAATAATTCAAAAATATTGATTATTTAAATTAATTTAAAAACACATCACAGATGTAAAATAGTTTTTCAGAAAAATGTCTTTCGAAGCCCAGAAATGAACTTATACCAAAAGTATGTATTATGTATGTTCATATTAATAAAATTATAGGATGTTTAGTTTAATTTATGATAATATTCTAAGCATAGTGATAATTTTGAATTAGATTATTTAATGAAAGGATATGATAGTTTTATAAAAATGATCATTTTTCATTTTTTACCAAAAAATAAAATATAATATGAAAATACAAAAAATTCACTATAAGATAAATTTGGAAATATTAATAAAAAATTCATTCTATTTTTCAAATAAAATTTTATATTTTATAGAAATTAATTATAATATTCATAAAAAAATTTAAATAAGATCTATTTTTGAATAAAAAATATTTCTGAAACATAAAGATACATTAATAAAAAGTAAGTACATATATATTATGAAATAAAAAATAAATTAAAAGAAATTAATACATATTTATATGCATATATATCATAATTTGATTAATCATCTTCATACACATCAATTTTATTTCTCTGTTATAATATATTGTGGTTTTTAAGCTCCGTGTTGTGTGTCAAGAAAGAGATTGAACACATTTAATTTACATAAAGAGAAATACATTCTAAAATCATGTGGTTTTATAACCCACATATAGATCTAAAATTAGAATGGATGATATGTGTAATAGAGCATATGCTCAGGGTGTATGTTCTTAATTATTGTGGAACATGGTATGAACATATATTTATTTAAATGAGTTTGAATATACCAACTAATAGTATTTTATCTAGATCCCTATTTTGATGGTCTTCATAAAAGGTCATACTGCTTGTTCTAGTGTTAGTTGGATATGGTTGTGTAATATATGATCAAAAAACATTTTTGTAGGAAACCATCGAGTGGGTGCAGTTGATTTGAAGGTGTATGGTTACCTCCCAGAGAATTTGTTTGGTAATAATCCCTCAATGTATCATTGATGCATTTTTTAGGTGATTGTGTTTGTTCACAAAGTGGGCCTCTGTGATTGTGTTTGTTAACAAAGCATACCACGATGTATAATTTTCTGAAAAAGGGGGTTTACGTGGTAATATTTTAGGATCAATAGAGGTTGTTGACATCCATGTTTGATTGAGGAACAATGAAATCGAATGGATGATCTAGAGGCAGTACAAAAAGAGCAGATACAAGGTGGCACCATTTTCCAGTGTTTGCCAAATTTTTGCGCCTAAAATCGGAAAATGGAGAGATGTGTTTTTGGAAAAGGTAGGTTCATATAAATTATTGTGGTGCTCGAAAAATTATAGCAGTGCGTGAAAATTATAGTGGTGTGTGAAATATTAGCATCGTGCTCGAAAAATAATGTGGTGCGTGAAAAATTCTCACGGTGTGCGAAAAATAATATGGTCCGTGAAAAATTGGCATGGTGTGCGAAAAATAATTCCATGTGCGAAAAATTGGCTTAGTGTGTGTAATAAAGGATTGGTGTTTGCACACTAGAGGTATATTGAGATCAGAAGATCATAAATTGGAAAAGGCATAAAGTGCTCAAAATATAGGAGTCACGTGCAAAAAATGATGTCGCGCAGAAGATTTTTTTTTCCCGCTCAAAGATAATTACGCGTGGAAGAAGGGTTTTTCGCACGGTGGTCGATTTTACCTATAAATATGAAGTGACCCCCTTCATTCGAAGAATCTCAAGACTTAGAGATTATCCGATCTCTAGTGTGTGAAATTGGACTGCATAAGAGAGTTGCGCAAAATTAAAAAGATTGCGCGTAAAAGAACTATTTGAGCGAAAAGCAGAGGTTGCGCGGAAAAGAAAAATGTTGCACCAAAAGTGGATTGCACATAAATGTAGAAAATTTCATGAAAGGAAGTGTAGAGGATGCGCATAAAATATGGGATTTGTTCTTAAATGATGCATTTGCGGGTAAATCCAAGGTTTCACCTAAAAGCATCAACTGTGTGTAAAAGAAGTCAATTGCTCATAAAAGCAATAGCTATGCGTAAAAGAATTCTATTGCACATAAAAGCAGTAACTAAGTGTAAAATTTGTCAGTTACACATAAAATAAGTGTTGTGTGAAAAGTGGATTTCATGCATGGAAAGGGAATTACATGCAAGGTGCAGTAAGGGCAGTTTGTAAAAATTGGGGATGCCTAGTACACCCAGTGCGAAGAGAGATTCAACTAGAGGTGGAAGTGGGGAATCAACAGATCCTCTATCTGCAGTTAGGGATGCCGAATTCATTAGAGAAAATTAAGATCCCTATAGGTCTATTAAATATGAGTGGATCTTCTAAATAAGCAGTGAGCTCACTTCAGTTGAATGAGCAGTGAGTTCTCAAATTGTGAGGGGTTGTAATCCAAGAGGGACAGTGAGTCCGCTCCAAACATGTAAACAGTAGTGAGCTCATACTGAATTTGGTACACCAGCACATTGCCAGTGTATTCTGTTTACACATAGCCCAGTGAGGGTGAACCAAGTAAAATTGTTCTGTCCTGTGCATGCTTTAAGATTCACTCATACACTTCAATGGGAAGTAGAGAGAGAAGTGGGTATTGTCTAACAACAAAATAAGATCAAAATGGGCAGTTGTTTTAATTTCTCATACCCATATTCCCCCCACCCTCATAGGGTATCTATCCTAGTGGACCTAACAATTGGTATCAAAGAGAAAGGTTGATATCAGTGTTTCTCTCACAAATAGAGGTCACCAATCACAAAGGGATTCCGATCTTTTAGGGGAACAATTTTCAGCTATGGAATAATCAGTTACCACACTACTTCCAATCTTTAGGAATATATGTGTTCACAACAAAAATGCATGGAATAATAGCCGATATTAATAGGGGTGCATTATCAGAAGCTGAGCTTAGATAATTGGGTGCTGATGCCGAGGGAGTTAATGCTTTAGGGGGAGCCCTATCCAATGCTATCTATACGAAGGTGGTGTTTTGAAAAACCTGACATGCCATGTGGGAAAAACTATTGAATATATATGATGGAGATACAAAGGTCAGAGAGGCAAATCTGCAAGTGTTGTGGAACAGGTATGAAGATATGAGAATGATCCCAAATGAGTTTTTTGATGCATTCTTCGATAGGGTAAATGTTATAGTAGAAGATATGCAGGGTCTTTGTGAAGTTATTGAAGATATAAATATTGTGAAGTGCATATTGATGAAACATGAACCATAGTTCAATCCTAATGTTTCAGTTTTGGATGATGAAGACCGAAAAGAGATGAAATTGGATAACCAGCATAGCACCCTTGTTAAGTATGAAATGAGAAATGATGATAACAGTGCTATGGAAAAGGGGAAATCCAAGAAGTGGCCTTCAAGGCCATGAAGAAGCTCACCACTGAAGATTCACAAGAAGAAGAACATACATATGAGGTGATGTCTTTCCTCACCTCAAATGTAGAGGCCCAAAGCTTTGCATACATGGACATTACATTACTTTTGCGGAATACTAAATACATAACAAAAACAGCCACAAAAGGATCGTAATAGTTTAGTGTCTTTGGAAATGTGGAACTTAATCTTCTAATCGTGGTGAAAGATCCTCAACATCTCCCATAAAGATCTTCCCCTTTTGTTTTCTTACATAAAACCTTTCATTATTTCCTGGGGAAAATAAAACATAAAAATGGTGAGCTCAAACGCTCAGTAAGGGAAAACATAGATAACATAAAATAATCCATAAACATTTGAAAGAAAAAACTTAAACATGAAATATAAACATTAAAACCTTGAGCAAAGACATAAATCTTGGAAGTACGTAAGGTATATATCATAAAGGAACATCAATCATGATAAAATAGCATGGGAGTAAAACATGTAATTGTGGAAACCATTCATCACTTGTTATGATTTCCATAGTAGCCAAGGCATTGCTTCCAAGACCATCTTAGTGGACAAAGTCTCTTTCTGAATCGAATTCACTCCTCATTTCAGTCCTGTAACACTAAACCGGATTAACTTACCATTCCATCCATGTATATCTCATGAGATATAAATCATTACCCAATGCATTGGAGGGTGATATAGGTCCCACCCACCTCATAATGAAATCATTCTTACTTGTGCCACAAAATAAACATACATCATTAATAATAACCCAATAAATAAAATGGGTTTCATAAACATCATCCCATCATCACATAATCCATATAAAAGAAATGGATATAATTTCATAACAAGAAATGTGAAACCATGTAAATCATAGATACATGTTACTTGAAACATACACATATGAAATAATGTCATCTTATATGAAAAATGGTTTTGATAAAACACTTGAAATGATCTCTTGAAGAAAATATCCTTTATTCTTCAAAATCATTTTTATTTCACAAAATTTCATTCAATTTTAAAAGAAAATTATTTTGTTGAAAATAGTCATGAAATCTTTTGGAGAAAGATTCATGAAAATAAGGCTGTATAAAGCCGTAAAAATTCTTTTATGCTGTATAAGTTAATGAAAACATTCTTCTCATACTTTTTATAGAAAAATCAAAAAAGTACCTCGTAACGTAAAAAAAATAAAGATTACTTACATACCATATAGTAAAAGTCAAAAATGGGTAAAAAGTACTTTAAACATACATGAAAACCCTTTTATAAAACATGGATATGGATGATAGAAATAACCCCAGTAAATACTTACGAATAAGCAATCTCAGATAAAAATGAGATTTGCAAAATTATCCCTTACCTTACGTCTGATATGCATCAAATGTATCCGAACATCATGTATAATGATTTTAATAATGTCATTTACTTATTACAGAATCATATTAATTGTTATGATAACATATATGGTTCACTTATGACTTTATATTACCCATTCTTTTATAAATTCATGTTAATGTAGCGTTTTGGGTAAAATCGTTTCATTTGTTGTTCGTGTTTTAAATTGTAATTATTCATATGATTACTTAGATCATGATTAATTACATCCATAATGTAAAACATGATTTATATATAATATATATTCATAATATACATATATGTATATATATATATAAGGATAAATGGAATGAAATACACCGTTCATGGAGATGGTAGGCCGTACGTACGCATGAATGTTGTTTTCGTTTCCTTAATGAATTGAATGGAATTAAGTAGATGAAATACATATATATATACATAAATATACTATCATTATTATGTCATATATTTCATGATTACTTATTATATATACTTTATAATAATTCATGAATGGTTAATCATTGAGAATAATTCTCATCGTGTCGTGGAGACGGTAGTCCGTACGTACGCACAGGTGATGATATCATTCCCATGATCGTGGAATTGTATTGAAGTGTATGTATAATATTTCAAAATAAATATCACTTTAAAATAATCATATATAATCATTATTTACACCATTATACCCATCCAAGTAAGGTGGTGGTGGAAAATAGATTACACCACGGCGTGGAGACGGTATTCCGTAAGTACGCACGCGCGGTGATTTCATTTTCCATAGGATGGATAGATGGTGAAATATGGTTGTTTAAGACTTATAATAACATATCAGTATATTATTGATACTGATGTTATTACTTCATAATTAAACAACTAAATGAGAAGAAGTTGAAGAAGAACGAAAGTTGAAAGAATCGGTAACGGACATTACCAGTTCTTTGAAGCGCCTCTTTGAGACCTCCTCTTAGGGCACTAAAATTGGTCTTTAAAGAAGTCCAGGACCTCTAGGATGTTCCTAGGGAAGTGGGGAAGTAAAATGTGCAGGTTTTGGCCGAGAGTGAAAGCTCAAATTTGTGTGAGGAAGAGAGGGGTGAGGTTCCCTTTTATAAGGGAGGAGAGGGGCACCTTTGGAATCCTAAAAAATATTAGTTTAATATAAATTTAAACCCCAAATAAAAACATACAAAATTGACTATATTCGAATATTAGATGAGAAAGGGTTGTAATATCATCAAACAATAAAATTTAGACATGTTAGGAATTTATTTTAAACATTATAAACATTATTTATCCTTATTTAATCAATTTAATTTCATTTGTGGTAATAACATTCTAAATTTTAAATGGTTATAAATAATCACTTATGTATTGTTAATTTTCTATAATTGGATACATTATGAATTTTAGACTATATAAATTTCAATTTATAATTTTTAAATATTTTTGTGATTTTTAAACAATTTAATAATATGTTATTCTTATAAAATAACAATAGTGTCAATTTTGACACTATTCATTTTTTTGAATTTAAATTAAATCCACACAAAGGATATATTCAAAATAAATTATTCAATAGGTTCTAACATGTCGTAGTAATATATAAAATTAGTGGAGTACATTATATAGTTCATATAATATTTATTTTAATATTTTTAAAACCATTTATTCGGTATATCTCTTAATAAAATAATTAGTACAACATTTTTTTAATTATTTAATATACTTATTTGTTTCATAAAAATTAAAAATAAAATCCTTTGATGAATATAAATATCAAATATTCTATAATAATAATTTTACTCTATTTTTTCATCTTAAAATAACAACATGTAAATTGTTATATTTATTACATTATGAAGGTGACAACTTTGGAATCATTTAAAATAAAATATTATAAGTGTCATAATCGCCTTAATAAGGATCCAAATGGTCAAAAATTCTTCCATTGGATGATTAGGGTTTATATAAACACTACTAATAAGTTTTGTTCAGATTTTTGGGCCTTTTGACATGTATTACTATTTCAATAAAAACTATATTATTGATTTTTCACTAAATAAATAATTTCTGCAACATTAATGTATAAGATAATAAATAAATTAAATAAATATTAAAAATTACAAATAAATTAAGATGATAAAGAAAAAAAATTTATCTTTAAAATGAGTATTTATAACCGAATTTATATTCTGTATAAACTTATATTAAACATAATTTAATTATTAAATTTGAGTGAGACATATTTTACTTTCCTTTAAATAAAATAAACTAATGGTCTTAATCACCTCCAAGTGGGTTCTAATGGATTCAATTTAGACCCAAATATGAATTAGGAAGAAATATAATAATCAACTTGTATTAAGATAAGTGTTAGGATAATTTTATAATATTATATTTACCCTTAAAAACCCAATTTACCTTTTACTATGGTAAATAAAATTTACCGTTGTTATTATTCATAAAGCCCTAAAAAAAGTTGTCTATTAATATAATTTAGACCAACTGATTCCAAATATGGAATCTATTTTTCCAATTTCAATACACAGAAGTTGCAGAAATTAAATTAAAATTAATCCCGTTGTCGAAAGAAAACAGGTTTTTGTTTAAAACATTGCAAAAGATTGAATTTATTTAACCTACAAATTCAATGTAAAATCAATGCTAATGACATAGATTTTATTAAATGGTAAAAATATATTCTATTTATACTTTAAAATCAGTCAATATTATAATTTAACCACATAAATAATAATGATGAAAAAAGTTACTTTTAATAAAAATATAGCTTGTTTATACTATTCATTAAAATATGAAAGTTATCAGAATAATATGAAAAATTAACCAAGGTAAAATTTTATATCCTATTTCCATAGAATAATTTTATTTTGTAAAATTGAACTTATAAACACGTCAAAAACTAGATTTAAAGTGGGTGCGCCATAAAAAGGAGGCAAAACTGCATTTTTTGAAAAATACTTATTTTACCTGAAAAAGTTATTTTGTTCTTATACCATGTTCTAGAAAATGTGTAAGATGAATAATAATGTTATAAAATTAAAATTTTAGTTAATACTATTAATAACGGCTAGTTCATAATAATACATCATTGTTTAGTAAAACCCGATATTGCGTACAACACACGCTATGGAGGAAAGTCACGATTGCGTGTAACACAAGCCAAGTCAGGGTTGCGTGTAGTGCACGACTCCTTTTTTGTTGCATATAACAAAATAAATTGAATATATATATACTCAATGTTAATTAGAATAACTACTATCAAACAAACATTAAATTGTGTGTAACATGATTCATGATTTGTGTTGCGTATACTAGAAGCTGATACGGTGTTGCATATAGCACAAGATAATATTGTTGTACCGTACACCAGAAGATATGAAAGAAATTAAAAAGAATATATCTTATAAAATCTCAGGTTTTTACATTCTACCCTCCTTAAAATTAATTTCTCCCTCGAAATTCGTCGGGGTTATAAATCGATTACTATTCATAGAAACCCACATCTTAAAAAGGAATACTAAAACATAATTTTAAAAACGAAAGTATGAAATGTAATGGTTACCCAAATTAACTAATAACTGGGTTTCCACATAAGAGAACAAAAGTGAAAATATGGATATGGAAGAGAAATCTAACCATCATGTTCTGATGGAGAGTGGTAGAGAACATGGCTATGAAAAAGCCAATAATCACAAAGCCATAGATTTGTGATGATCTTAGGTACCATCTGATTCGTCGGATATAAGAGCACTAGGAAAACATTTTTGGTTTTCAATATCATTTACCTAAAGTTGAAAAATTTCAATTAGAAGAAATACTTGCTTGATTTTGGTACAATCTCACTGTTGTTCGTGCTTTGAACAATTCCCACTTCATCTCTTAACGAAATGAAGTTGAGTTTGTTATTCGTGAAGTGTTAACAGATCATGTGATCGAATGATGGGTCATTCCATCTCTTTCAAACAAAAGGTTAGAAAAAGTTATCAAATATACATAAGTCCATCTATGGTGAGGTTAATCATATATGATTCCAAAAATTAACTTATACTTCATATATTATACCACTTAATAAAATAAAACTACTTTCTACTAACCGGGGACTTCCTGTAGGCCTGTGGTAGGTGATAAAGGCCTGTCATACTTCAGTTGTGGGTTCGATTCACACAGCCTTGTCTGACGCGACGAGTTGTCATCCGTCCTTCAGGTTATCCTTTTTTTTTCAAAAATACATTATTATAACTTTCCATCAATAATATCGAAAAAGTTCTAGCCTTAAACAATACTAACTTATGTCCAACATAATCCATTCTAATCTTTAGGATTATCCAAAATACTGTTGTACAATCTCATATTATAGTGAAAACGATTACCAAAGAGTTCATATAACAAGCATTTTAATACCATCATTGATCCCCATATATCATAAGATATGTCTTATTGGTCACATTCCAAACATTCGAAGGCCTTAATCATGTATTCTTTTGAAAAAAATGAATACCCATTGAACCTTAGTGAAAACATGAATGCGGTAAAAAGTTAACACTTTCCACATACCAATATCCTCAAAATTCTATATAATCAAACCATGATATAACTTAGTCCTTGTATCAATCATTAGCTCATGAATACTGTCAAACATTTCATTTTCTCCTTATCCCATAATTATGCGCATATCAACTGCTTTCCAAAAATATTTGAATCACTTTTCATGGTTACCGGTACCATAAAATTATTGAAAACCACAATAGACTAATACAAAAAAATCTAATACACCATAAAAGTACTTCAACAACATTATTCTTGAATACCAATACAAAAACAGTTCAATCCATCCTCTTCAATGATTATCCTAGAATAAGTCTTTCCTAGATTTAGAAGTATCTAGTTAGTTCAGGGCATTGAGTTGGGTAATTCCCATGTTCTCCACAAATAAGACATTGAACTCCATAATAGCCTGTCACTCTATGAACCTTTTCTCCACACAAATAACATATGTCCCTCCATTTATGGTATTCCTCAAGGATCTTCTTACCTTCTTTAGAAATCTCAATCTTCCATTCTTTATGCTCCTCATCGCGCACACATTCATAAAAGTCTATCTTCCTCTTATTTGATGAATTAAGCATACCACAAAATTTCACCTTGTTAATCATATATCTCTATGACTGATTCGACATGATCACAATATCTTTCTCTCTAGGCATTACACAATTTTGTTTCTCATAGTCACCAATTTTTCCATTGGATTCAATGTTAACCGAATTCCTTCTGGTTCCCTCAATTAACTAAAACACAAAAAGAATTTTGTGGGAGAGAAAAATCATACAAGGAAAATAACATAAGCACGGGGAAGTACCTTCGACATTTAACATCTTAGGTTTAATTCTATTATCGTTACTGTAATTCTTGGACTATAAACTATACTTATACTTAACCTTAGGGACATCCCTAGACATACCATATAAACATCTCTAGGGATCTCACTATAGTTTTCACATCCTACTTTCCAAAGGTTGACTAAACCTTTCCTCTAATACCAAATGTAGAGGCCCAAAGCATGGAATACATGGACATTACATTACTCTTTCGGAATAATTAATACATAACAAAAACAGACACGCAAGGATCGTAATAGTTTATTGTCTTTGGAAACTTGGAACGTAATCTTCTAATAGTGGTGAAAGATCTTCAAAATCTCCCATAAAGATCACCCCCTTTTGTTTTCTTACCTAAAACCTTTATTTATTTCCTGGGGAAAATAAAACATAAAAAGGGTGAGCTCAAATTCTCAGTAAGGGAAAACATAGAGAACATAAAACAATCCATAAACATTTGAAAGAAAAAACTTGAAGATGAAATATAAACATTAAAACCTTGAGAAAAGACATAAATAATGGAAGTATGTAAGGCATATATCATAAAGGAACATCAATCATGATAAAATAGCATGGGAATAAAACATGTAATTGTGGCAACCATTCAGCACTTGTTATGATTTCCATAGTAGCCAAGGAATTACTGCCAAGACCATCTTAGTGGACAAAGTCCCTTTCTGAATCGAGTTCACACCTCATTTCAGTCCTGTAACACTGAACCAGATTAACATACCATTCCATCCATGTCTATATCATGAGATATAAATCTTTACCCAATGCATTAGAGGGAGATATAGGTCCCACCTGTCTCATAATGAAATCATTCTTACTTGTTCCACAAAATAAACATACATCATTCTTAATAACCCAATAAATAAAATGGGTTTCATAGACATCATCCCATCATCACATAATCCATATAAAAGAAATGGATATCATTTCATAATAAGAAAAGTGAAACCATGTAATTCATAGAGACATGTTACTTGAAACATAAACATATGAAATAATTTCATCTTAGATGAAAAATGGTTTTGATAAAACACTTGAAATGAACTCTTGAGGAAAATATCCTTTCTTCTTCAAAATCATTTTCTTTTCACAATATGTCATGCAATATTAAAAGAAAATTATTTTTTTAAAATATTCATGAAATCGTTTGGAGGAACCTTCATTAAAATTAGGCTTCATAAAACCGTAAAAATCCGTTCATGCCGTATAAGTTAAAGAAAACATTCTTCTCGTACTTTTGTCGGAAAAGTCAAAAAAGTACCTCGTAACGTAAACAAAAGAAAGATTCCTTACATACCATGTAGTAAAAGTAAAAAATGGGAAAAAATTACTTTAAACATACATTAAAACACTTTTATAAAACATGGACATGGATGATAGAAATAACCCCAGTAAATACTTACGAATAAGCTATCTCTGATAAAAATGAGATTTACAAAATTATCCCTTAACTTACGTCTTATATGCTTCGTATGTATCCGAACATCCTATATAATGATTTAAATAATGTCATTGACTTATTACAGAATCATATTCATTGTTACGATATCATATATGGTTCACTTATGACTTTATATTACCCATTCTTTTGTAAATTCATGTTAAAGTAGCGTTTTGGGTAAAATCGTTACATTTGTCGTTAGTGTTTTAACTTATAATTATTCATATGATTACTTAGGTCATAATTACTTAAATACAGAATGTAAAACATGATTTATATATAATATATAGTCAGAATATACATATATATATAGATCGATAAATGGACAGAAATACACCATTCATGGAGACGGTAGGTCGTACGTACACATGAACGTTGTTTTCGTTTCCTTATTGAATTGAATGGAATTAAGTAGATGACATACATACATATATACTTTAATCCAGTATCATTATTATGTCATATATTTCATGACTACTTATTATATATTCTTTATAATCATTAATGAATGGTTAATCATTGAGAATGAATCTCATCGCGTCGTGGAGACGGTAGTCCGTACGTACGCACAAGCAATGCCATCATTCCCATGATCGTGGAATTGTATTGAAGTGTATGTATAATATTGAAGAATAAATATCACTTTAAAATAATCATATATAATCATTATTTAAACCATTATACCCATCCAATTAAGGTAGTGGTGGATAATAGATTACACCATGGCGTGGAGACGGTATTCCGTACATACGCACGCGTGGTGATTTCGTTTTCCGTAGGATGGATAGATGGTGAAATATGGTTGTTTAATAATTATAATAACATATCAGTATATTATTTATACTGATGTTATTACTTCATAATGAAACAACTAAAGATGAAGAAGTTGAAGAAGAAAGAAAGTTGAAAGAATCGGTAACGGGCATTACCTCTTCTTCGAAGTGCCTCTTTGAGACCTCCTCTTAGGGCACTACAATTGGTCTTTGAAGAAGACCCGGACCACTAAGATGTTTCTATGGAAGTGGGGAAGTTAAATGGGCAGGGTTTGGCCGAGCGTGAAGGCTAAAATTGGTGTGAGGAAGAGAGGGAGTAGGTTCCCTTTTATAAGGGAGGAGAGGGGCACCTTTGGAATCCTCAATAATATTAGTTTAATATAAATTTAAACCCCACATAAAAACATCCCAAATTGACTCAATTCGAAGATTCGACGAGATAGGGTTGTAATATCATCAACCAATAAAATTTAGACATGTTAGGAATTTATTTTAAACATTATAAGCTTTATTTATCCTTATTTAATCAATTTAATTTCATTTGTGGTAATAACATTCTAAATTTTAAATGGTTATAAATAATCACTTATGTATTGTTAATTTTCCATAATTTGATAATTTATGACATTTTAGACTATATAAATTTCAATTTATAATTTTTAAATATTTTTGTGATTTTTAAACAATTTAATATTTTGTTATTTTTATAAAATAACAATAGTGTCAATTTGACACTTTTCATTTATTTGAATTTAAATTAAATCCACACAAAAAATATATTGAAACTAAAATATTTAATAGGTTCCTAACATGTCATAGTAATCTAGAAAAGTAGTGGAGTATATTAAATAGTTCATGTAATATTTATTTTAATATTTTTAAAACCATTTATTTGGTATATATCTTAATAAAATAATTAGTACAAAATTTTTGTATAATTATTAATTATACTTATTTGTTGCATACAAATTAAAAATAAAATCTTCTGATGAATATAAATATCAAAAAATTTATAATATTAATTTCAATCGAATTTATCATCTTAAATTAAAAACATGTAAATTGTTATCATTATTAAATTATGAAGGTGACAACATTGGAATCATTTAAAATAAAATATTAGAAGTGTCATAATCACCTTAATAAGGATCCAAATGGTCAACAATTCGGCCAGTGGATGATTAGGGTTTATATATACACTAATAAAATGTTTTGTACAGATTTTTTGGCCTTTTGACATGTATTACTATTTCAATAAAAACTATATTATTGATTTTTCACTAAATAAATAATTTCTGCATCATTAATGTATAAGATAATAAGGTAAATAAATAACTCATAAAAATTAAAAATAAATTACCATGATAAAGAAAATCTTTTTATATTTCAAAATATTATTTATAACCGAATTTATATTCTGTATTAACTTATATTAAAAATAATTTTATTTTTGAACTTGAGTGAGACATATTTCACTTTCTTTTAAATAAAATAAACAAATGGTCTTAGTCACCTCCAAGTGGGTTCTAATGGATTCCATTTCGACCCGAATATGACTTAGGACAAAATATAATCATCCAATTGTATTAAGACAAGTGTTAGGATAATTTTATAATATTATATTTACCCTTAATTACCCAATTTACCTTTTACTATGGTAAATAAAATTTACCGTTGTTACTATTCATAAAGCCCAAAAATAAAAAGTAGTCTATTAATATAATTTGGACCCACTAATTCCAAATATGGAATCCATTTTTCCAAATAAAATATACAGAGGTTTCAGAAATTAAATTAAAATTAATCTTGTTGTCGAAAGAAAAAGGGTTTTTGTTTAAAACATTGCAAAAGATTGAATTTATTTAACCTACGAATTCAATGTAAAATAGATTCTAATGACATAAATTATATTAAATGGTAAAAATATATTCCATTTATACTTTAAAACCATTAAATATTACAATATAACCACATAAATTATTACGATGGAAAAATTTTCTTTTAATTAAAATATAGCGTGTTTTAATATTCATTAAAATATGAAAGTTATCAGAATAGTATGAAAAATTTATCAAAGGTAAAATTTTATATCCTAATTCCAAAGAATAATTTTATTTTGTAAAATTTAACTTTTAAACATGTCAAAAACAATATTTAAAGTGGGTGCGCCATAAATAGGTGGCAAAACTGCATTTTTTTTAAAATACATATTTTACCCGAAAAATTTATTTTGTTCTTATACCATGTTCTAGAAAATTTTTAAGATGAATAATAATGTTATAAAATTCAAAATTTAGTTAATACTATTCATAATAGAAAGTTCATAAAAATATTATAAGAATACATCGTTGTTTAGTAAAACCCGGTATTGCGTACAACACATGCTATCGAGGAAGGTCGCGATTGCGTGTAATGCAAGCCAAGTCAGGGTTGCGTGTAGTGCACGACTCCTTTGTTGTTGCATATAAAAAATACATTGAATATATATATATATAGTCAATGTTGCATAGAATAACTACTATTAAAAAAACATGAAATTGTGTGTAACATTATCCATGATTTGTGTTATGTATACTGCAAGCTAATACGGTGTTGCGTATAGCGCAAGATAATCTTGGTGTAGCATACACCAGAAGATATGAAAGAAATTAAAAAGAATATATCTTATAAAATCTCGGGTTACTACATCAAATCTTCAAAGGGGAAAAGGAATGTTTAAATGTAAACTTCCACTTGCTTGTTTTATATGTGGAATGGTTGGACATCTTGCGGAAAGATTCCCAAAAAATTTCCAAGAGAATGATGGTGTTGATGAAATTAAAATTCCCAAGAATAAGCCTTCAACCTATGGGAAAGGCAATGAATAGTTCTAGAGAAATTTCGTTATAAAGAAGAACCTTCATTCAAAAGAATGTGACAGTAGAGACGAGTCTGAGGTTGAGGAGGTTGAAGAAATAGAGAACTGCAGTGATTGTGGAGAAAATGCTATAGTGGCAGTTATCGATAGTTCTCAGAAGAAGAATCAAATTGAAGCTGATGAAGAAGAAGAAGTAGTTGATGGAATTATTGATATGCCAGAAGAGTTTTAGGATGCTCTTGAGGAAATTAAAGTCAAACCACAACCACCCATTCCGAGATTGAAGGTAGATTTGGGCACCAAGTAGAATCAGAATATTTAGAGATCTCTAGGAGTAACTAGCAGTGAAAAAGTGACACGAAGGAATGAACCTTATATCAGGTGTTATTGTTTTAGAATTATGGGACATTCACAGTATGTGTATTCAATAGCCAAGAGATATCTAAGGGAACAAGAATAGATGTGACATCCAAACAGAGAATAGTTTTTAAGAACATACATTGAAGGACACAATTTTTGGTGTGGAGGATTTGGACACAAGGCTAGGTAATGTACATTGACCATACATAGGAATGTGCTAAATCGGAGTCAAAATGTTCGCAAGCAGCATATCAATGAACTAACAATTGAGTTGAAAATGAAAAATAGATTTGAAGCTTTGAAAGATGATCCTGGTTCCATAAATTTTTGAGAAAGATAAATAGTTACAATCCATGGAAAATGTGAAGGAAAAAATATTTTCTAAGAAGAAAAAGTATGAGAAGGCAGTTGTGGAAGAAATTTCCCTTAAAGCATCAGATCGCTCCAGTGTGTGGATCCTTGAGACCGGCTACACATATCACATGACAGGTAATAAGGATCTTGTTACATACATAAAATATGTCTAATAAAGAATTTTAAAGTCTGGAAAAGATGAAGTCCTGAAGATTATTGGCTCAGGAAAGGCCATGTTTTGGGGAAAAAAGCTGAGACGTGCAGATGTATTATTAGTAGAAGGCCCCAGTAACAATTTTCTCCGTGTCAGTCAACTATGTGACTCAAGAGATTATATAATATTTACTAGGAAGATGTTTATTTTCAATGTAATATATGGGGAAGTAGTTCTATAGGGAAAAAGTAAAATGGGGAATCTCTACATGGTAAGTGGAGAAGAAGATATGTGCTTTATGTCTAGAGTGGAAGAAAACAAGTTGTGTAATAAATGACTTGGTCATCTATACAATACTACCACGGATGATCTGGTAAAGCGTGATCCAGAAATAGACCTCCCTAAGCTATCATGTGATTATACTCACACGTGTGATTCATGCAAACAAGGGAAGATCATCAGAATTATGTATAAGTCAAAGGAAAATAAGTCAACAAGAGTGCTCAAATTGGTGCATACTGATGTTTGTGGGCCTATCACTCTAAGAGAAATTTTTGTAATGAGGTGTTATGTTCTTTTCATTTATGACTATAGAAGAATGGCTTGGGTATTTGTTATTTCCCATAAGTATGATGTGTTCAGCTACTTAAAATAGTACCGGGGGAGTGTGAATGGATACTAGGATAGGGAATTATGAATTTTTATACTGATAATGGTATGGAATTCACAAACATTTTGGTGGAATATTATCTCAAGAAACACTTGATAAGGAATCATGTTTTCTCAGTGAGAACTACCCAACAAAATGGAGTGGTTGAAAGGAGAAATTAGATCATCAACAACATGGCTAGAAAGATGCTCATAGAAAAATAACTATGAGATAAATTTGCGAAGGAAGTAGTTTTGAAAGCAGTCTACATTTCAAACAGGGATCTATTGTGTCTGAAGGAAGGAAGGTCTCCGTATGAGATGTGGTATGGAAAGAATCCAACAGTGAAATACTTTTGAATATTTGGAAGAAAGTGCTTTATCCTCAACAAGTTAAAACATAGGAAATATGGGTCACAAGGAGATGAGGGGATATTACTAGGCTACTTAGGAAAAAAAATCATAAAAATGCTTTAGAAAAAGGTTGGGAAAAGTAGTTGAGAGCAATGATATCACTTTAGTGGAGAATGAGGATATCATTCAAAAACCCAGTAACCAATTTACTGATGAAATTGATGGGGAGGAAAGCAATGAAGAGGGAGTATAAGTGGCTGATATTGATTCAGAAAGAGATACTAATGATGAGAAAGAGGATTTTAAATCCATATCTGCACAAAAGCCAAGGAGTCGAGCTGAAATTGACAGGAATAATATCATTGGTGATCAGTTAGCTCGAGTTCAGATAAGGAGAATGAAATCACTACAACAGAAATCCTTCCTATCTTAGGATGAGCCTATGTGATTTGCTGATGCATATAAATATAAAAATTGGCTTTAGGAAATGAATGAAGAGCATTATCGAATCGAGAAAAATCAGATGTGGGAGATTGTTTCTAGGCCAGCAGATAAGAATGTTAGTAGGACTAAATGGGTCTATCACAACAAGTTGAATGAAGATGAAATAGTGATTCAGAACAAGCACAACTAGTGTGCAAAGGATTCTCCTAAATAGAGGGAATAGATGTTAATGATACATTTTCACCGGTTGCGTGACTAGAGACAATCAGACTATTTCTAGCCATTGTAGTGAAAATGAAGTTAAAAGTCTTCCATATGGATGTCAAGTCTACATTATTGAATGGGGTTCTGGAGAAGGAATTGTATATCAAGTAGCCAGATGTTTTTCTCATTCATGAGGATGAGAACAAGGTTTGCAGACCGAAGAAAGTGTTGTACGGACTGAAACAAGCACCAAGAGAATGGTACTCAAGACATGATCAGTACTTGAAGAAGCATGGTTTCCAGCGTGGGGGAGTTTATTACAATTTATGTTTCAACAAAAATAGTAATCCAAGGTTGATGGTCCTAGTTTATGTCGACTACATAATATTTGGTGGATCATATGCAGCTCAGTGAAGACGGTTTTTCGAATTCATGAAAAGGGAGTTCGAAATGTCAATGATTAGAGGGCTAATGTTTTCCATTGGTCTACATGTGACACAAGGAAGGAATGTAACATTAATTTATCAATAAAAATATGACTAGGTGGTTTTGATAAGATTTAGAATGGACAATTCCATGGAGATGAACACTCCAGTTGCTACCCAGATAAAACTGTCCAAAGATGAGGATGGAAAGACAGTTAATATCACAAAATACAAGAAAATCATTGAATGTATACTATAAAAAACTACGACAAGGCCTGACATTGTATTCAACTCATCCCAAGAAATGAGATATCAAAGTAATCCTAGGGAAATCCACATGATTACAGTGAAAAAAATACTTTTATATATCAAGGGAATGGTGGATTTCTACATGATATATAGTGACAAATCTCAGTCGGAATTTTTGGGATATACAGAGGGAGATTTTTCCAGTTCAACAGATGACAAGAAATGAACATCAAGAGGTGCATTCTATTTGGTGGATTTTGTGTTTCTTGGATAAGCAAGAAGAAAGATTTCATTTTCTTGAGCACCGAAGAAGATGAGTTTATTGTGGCCACTCAAGCATGCACATAGTTATTGTGGATGATGTGACAACTTGATGATACGAGCATTTAAGTAGAGTCTCCAATCGTAATCTAGTGCAATAAATCAAGTGCTATATATCTCAGCAAAAATTCTGCCTATCACTCCAGTACAATGCACATTGAGAAAAATTATCATTTTATCATGGAGAAATTTGAGCAGGGAATTGGGAAGTTGGAGTATGTGCCTACAGAGTTACATGCTGCAGACATTCTGACAAAGGCCTTACCCAAGGATGCCTTTGAGAGGAATTGACTAGCTTTGGGAGTTCAGTCGACTCCCCACACTTGAAAGAGTGTGAATGTGGCCCCCACCCTCTCCCCATGGTATGGTGTATTTTTCCCTAATGTGTTGATATGCTTTCTCTACTCTATTGCTGACCACAAATGAGTGACCTTTGGGTTCGCTGACAAAGGGTGATAAATAGTGACTCCTCAAGTGAGATAAACTATGGAAAAGGATGGGAGATAATGTCTTAGTCAAATACATGGGGAGAAGCTGACAGGTGGAGCAGTGAGATAGGGGGATAGCAATGAGAAAGGGGGAGTATGAGTATCAAATCTAATGATGCTAGAAGTGATCAATCAATGAATAAATATCATGATAGCTGAGGATCATGAAGAATTGGAAAAGTGGTTTTAAAATGGTGTTAGGTGGATTCCAGCTGTCACCAATTGGACTCAGAGTGGTATCAATAATTGGTATCAGTTTTACAATTGGTATCATTTGGTTGTCAATAGTTGGTGTCAGAAATGAAGTGATTCATTGATGAACTTTTCATTTACTTTTTTTTCTCACTCCGAGAATTGTTCATGTGGGCATAGAGTATATATTGAGTAAATATTTTATCGCTATCTTTATCGCAAGTGGTGAATGGTTGTAGCAGCTGGAAGAAGCTTTAATGAGGTATCAAAGTGCAGAAAATCATTATGAAAAGAATTTTCAACAAACCCAAAGGGAGAGATTTTCGGGAAAAAATCCCTCAAGGTATCACTGAAGCATTTTTGAGGTGATTCTTTTTGTTGACAATGTGGGCCTCCATTATTGTGTTTGTTCACAAAGAAGACCACGATGTATAATTTTCTGACAAAGGGGGTTTCCATGGTAATTTTTTGGGATCAAGAGAGGTTGTTGATTATCCATGTTTGATTTAAGAATCCCAAAAAAGGAATGGATGATCTGAAGGCAGTATAAAAATATCATATACAAGGTGGTGTTGTTTTCCAGTGTTTGCCAAATTTTTCAGAAAGAAAATCGGAAAATGGATACAAGTGTTTAGAAAGTGGAGGTTCCTGAAAAATAATGTGGTGTTCAAAAAATTAGCACGGTGTGTGAAATATATAGTGGTGCGGGATATATTAGCATCGTGTGAGAAAAAAAATGTGGTGTGAAAAAAATTAGCATGGTGCGTGAAATATTGGTGCGGTGCACAAAAAATAACGTGGTGCATGAAAATTAGCATGGTGCGTGAAATAAAGGATTGGTGTTTTATGAAAAAGAGGTATTTTGAGATCAGAAGCTAAAAAAATGGCAAAGGAATGAGGTGCATGAAATATTGGAGCCATATGCGAAAAATTATGTTGCGTGGAAGATTTGTTTTTCACGCTCAAAGATGATTACGCGCGGATGCATGGTTTTTCATGTGGGGGGTCGATTTTGCATATAAATATGAACTTACCCCCTTTATTAGAAGTAGCTAAAGACTTAGAGAGTATTTGAGATCTGTCATGGGAAACTGTAGAGCACGAGAGAGTTGCATGAAAACAATAAGTTTGGGTGTAAAAGAACTGTTTGCGCGAAAAGTAGAGGTCGTGCGGAAAAAAAGAATGTTGCACAAAAAGTGGATCACATGAAAAAAAAGACAATTACGTGCAAGGTAGTGTAGTGGATACATATAAAATATAGGATTTGTGCATAAAATATTCATTTGTTCTTAAAAAAAGGTTGTACATAAAAGCAACAAGTGCGTGTAAAAGAAGTAAATTGCGCGTAAAAGTAATAGTTGTGCTTAAAAGAATTCAGTTGCACGTAAAATAAATAGTCGTGTGCAAAAGAAGTCAGTTGCACATAAAAGAGGTTTTGCGTGAAAAGTGGATTCACGTGAGGCAATGGAATTGCATGCAAGGTGTAGTAAGGGCTTCACTTAAAAATTAGGGTTGCCCGGTATACCCAGTGCCAAGGGAGATTCATCTGCGGGTGAAAGTTGTGCATCAATAGAGCTTCTATCAACAGTTAAGGATGCATAATTCATTAAAGATAATGAAGAGTCCCACATGTCTATAAACTGTGAGTGGATATTTTAAATAAGTAGTGATCTCGTTTCAGTTGAGCGAGCAGCGAGTTCTCAAATTTTGAGTGGTTGTAAACCAGGAGGGATAGCGAGTCTGCTCCGAACATGTAAACAGCGGTGCACACATAGTGAATTTGGTACATCGACACATCATTAGTGTATGCTCCTTGGACATAGCCCAGTAAGGGTGAACCCAGTAAATTTTTTTTGTCATGTGCATGCTTTAAGATTCATTCATACACTGCAAGATGAAGGAGTGAGAGAAGAGGGTTTTTTCTAAAAATAAAACAAGATCAAAAGGGGAAGATGTTTTA
This sequence comes from Viscum album, assembly GCA_963277665.1. Taxonomy (NCBI): domain Eukaryota; kingdom Viridiplantae; phylum Streptophyta; class Magnoliopsida; order Santalales; family Viscaceae; genus Viscum; species Viscum album. The sequence continues at coordinate 1,229,508,697 of OY728128.1, forward strand.
ATTCGCATACCCAGATTCACCCCCCTCTCCGGGTATCTATCCTAGTGGACCTAAAAAAATTTAGTTTTTGTATATCAACTGGAGGTTATGACCTTCAAATTTAATAATGGGTGACTAGTTTATCATTTTAGTGTCACCTTGGTTGGGGATTTGGTTAGTGAGGATGTAGGGAAATCTCATTCCATGGGTTGTTTTTATATTCATTGTTATTAAATGGATTTTGATAGTTTATTATTTATTGGAACTTCCTCTACAATGTTGAGGTGTGAAGCACATCTTCCATGTATCGTACCTCTATGCGTAAAAGACAAACCATGAATATGTGAATGATGTTGTTGATGTTGATTTGGAGGATGATTCACCATTTGTGGAATGCACAGTTTGAATCATAGAACAGAGAGAGGAGGTACTATATATGGCGACAACATGAGTACCCTAGAAATATTGAAGGACCAATGATCAGACAATGGAGTGTGAAATGGATATATGGTTCTAGTGTCCAAAGTGGTTTAAATAAAAACCATAGAGATTTTTTTGGGTATGATAAGTCCTTGGATTGGGGGGGGGGGGTTAACACCATAATAATTTCAAGGTGATTTATTATTAAATATTATTTATTCTAGTGTATCTTGATGATTCTTGGATCTCTTAGGTGATTGATATGGATCATAAGTTAGTTATGGATAATCCAACCATGACTAAAAAATATTCCATCATTTTTCAGGTGGTTATAGTTTGAAAAATTGTGATCACTTCTTTTTTTTATTCATATAGGTTAGGGTCCCCTATCCACGCTTGGTTTCACTCTAACACCTTTTTCATGTCGAAATTATGCCGCTATATAGTTTTTAAGGGAATGCTTGTAATTAACGTAGGAACCCCATATTGTCTTCTTTTTCCTCCTCCTTGACTTTCACATGACCTAGACAACATAGGAGGTTTTAACTTTTATGATTTTGGATCCTACCTTATAATTTCTGATGATCTGATGTTTTGTAAATTATAAAAGGTTTCTCTTGGTGAGTCTAAGACCTTATAATATATATATGAATCCTTATTCCTTGGTATTTTGTGTCCCATTAATAAAAACAATGTTTGAGAATATTGGGGAAGAATTTAATTACCTTTTATGTTAGGATTAAATCAACTATAAGTTTATATTATTTACCATTATTATACTTGAGCGAGGAGATCCTTACAAATTTATAGACTTCATATGATGGTTTATATCTTGAATTAAATTATGGTAAGTGTGTACCCCTAGGAGAACCATTCTCATGGTATAAAATTCAATGGTTTTGTTTTTATAAGCGTGGTTGATCTTGTAGATGGTGAGTGATTAGTAACTATTCACCTAATGTAAGAATCTCACATTGATCAGTGGGTGAAATTTGGGTTTTCCATTGGGTGTTGAAAACTGAGGGAGCCAATTGTGCTCTTTTATGGATATAATTAATTGGTAAATTTGTATATGTATTCAAGTGAAAAGGTGCGACTTAGTACAATATACGACATCCCTTAGTTAAGGAGTGATTGGTCATGTTTTCATGAAGTGGCTACACTGTAGTGATAAGGGATGGGTTGAGTGTGTATGATGATGTTGTAACTAAAGTGATATGGTAGAAAATGTTTACTAGATTGTGGATAAGTTTATAATAGATAGTACATTTAGGCATGGTGCTAATGTAGGTATGAATTAGATTTTGTTTTCAGCTTAGTTAGCGCATAATGACTCAATGACAATTTTATTATTTATTTATTTAGTTATTTTGATTCATCCACCATAATAAATCTAATCAAATTTTTCTAAGGTCATGTTGGTGGAGTCCTATTGGTTTCATACTCACACGGTACATGGTAATCTTGATGCATGTGTAGAATTTATAAATAGGGATCCAACCAAGGTAGAGGGACTTATAACTGAATACTGAGTAGTTTTTGGTGGAAGGGTTGATGAGAAAAAAATACATGCTCCAAAATTCTTTGTAGTAGTTCCTCCCTTATTATTATATTCATTTTTTTGTATACTGATATTTCTCACATATTTAAAACCCTTTTATTTTTTTTCATTTGGTAATGTATTCTATTTTGATATTTCATGGAATGATTTTTCTATTTACTCCTCTATGGGTTATTCAAAACATATCATTATTATAATTTCTCTTGTGATTATGTTGGTATTATTTTCATATGATAATAAAGGCATTGTATCTATATAGTGTTGTTTAGTTCCATTTACCTAGTCGAAACCCTATTGCATACATGGATTCACACATGAGGTTTTGTATATCATGGTCTAAGAATTTGTGATCTGGGATGTGGTTTCACAAATTGTTTTACTTTTTTAAAAAAAATTATCATTTATTATTATATTTGAGTTTTGGGTAGTCCATCATGATATTACCAAGGTTATTGTATTCATAGTATCTCACTTGAGTTATATTTCCATACTTTTTTGAGTTCATTAATGAACCATTGAATCCCTTTATCCTATTATGAAACTTATATAACATTCAATAAATTTGAGAATGTTCATCTGTAAAATTATAATTACCAATTTCTTCTATATTTGATGAGTTTGAATTCATTTATTTTGTTTTTTATCATTCATTCATGTATAGAATACGAAAGAATAATTATACTTATTGAATAACTTGTGTTCATTAGATTCATCTTTCAATATTTATTCCTATTTCATGATTGGTGGAAAAATATTTTACAGTTTTAGATCATTTAAAGGTGTGTAATATCTAATGACAACAGAGATACCAATCTTTCTAGTAGGATGTACTCCTAAAACCTTCCACTGAAACTTAGTTTAACACATTGATTAAAATGTGACAATGAAAAATAACTTTTGGAAACGAAAATATGATAAACGAATAAGGAAAAAGATTATAAAAATCCCAAGGTTCCATTCGTCCAAGTACACAAATGCACTGTCATCGCTCAGGGTACTTGTGTCCTAGCCTGCACAATTGGCCAATGCTCCAAACAACAAGACCAACTTGAGAAAGACACCAGAGTGAGATAGAGACTACACCAAAGGTCCTATATTTATGAATAGATAGGACCATGGAGAATTTATATATATGATGATAAATTCCTGAAGTCCAACTGATGCTATGTTCAATATAGTCAATCACTAAAACCCTCAAAAACCATCTAGGTAGATTTATAAAACCATATGAAAAGGGAATTAATTGGGGATAGTGATACTAAATACCTTCCTGGGTTTGAAATAAAAAATACCTATGTGAGGCACTCGCTCACCCCATGGTGAGCAAAGTCTAGCATGAGGTACCCTTCCTCAATTGGGGAATTACGTGAGTCACTTATGTGAACTCCAATGGAGACCCTTGAAGGCTTGAATAAAGCCTCTCCAATGTGTAGTTACCCAGTTGGTCAGTCACCCAAGGTTCCACCTATACACCTATGTCTACCAGCATAGAGCATCCACTACATGATCCTCCTTGGCTAGCCCTAATCTCTAGCCTATGTGAGCAACTCGTCAAGAATTATTCAAATCCATCCTTGGTAAGAACAATCCTCTTTTGTCTACATTGTCTCAGAGATACCAAGTTGAAACCTCCACCAAAGCCTCCAGACATGAAAAACCATGGAGAGTGTCAAATCAGTGTGTCTGCCATTTGGGCATGAATTACTATGGTTATTGTTTTCCCACAATTTACTAATTGGCTATTCATGGTCATCAGGGTGCATGTGAGTGTGTATCCCTATGGTCATGAGGATCCCTACCATAGGGATAGTGTCGGGAGTCCCCAATCACGGATAATAGGGTTAAGAAAATGTCCTCCCCTTCTCATCTCTGATACCTAGATCCTCTATTTCCCAATGGGGAGGGGATTTATTACACCTTACTTTCCATTTAACATGGAATGATATCTTCCTCCCTCAATACATGACCAATTTAATGGATTCCATCCTAGATTAATCCCTGTTCTTTTCTTACGGGACCACTCCTGCCTCCTTCCCTACTCCTTTTCTAAAGAGTGGACCTAGTATAGGGTAAAGTGAAGAGAGGTAAGTGTCATAGCCCCAACCTCTTCCATAATTGGAAGATGGGTTAGAGGAGGTCAACAGAATCAATGACCCATCCCTCTCCATTTGCTATTTTTCCCCATGCCCACCTACGGACAGAAGCATATTGTGTTGTCTCTTGGATCATCTGTTTCCTCATGTTTATCAAACTGAACATGAATCACATGGGTTTAGAGGATAATAGTGATCATGAAATATGCACGATTTATGCCATCTATTAAACTATAATAACTCTGATTCCTACTATGTCCATGATATGTAGGATTCATACCTAAAACTCGGGCTCATTGTGTATCCATATTTGGAGTACTCTCCAATTCAAAACCCAAAATCACAACATGTGACCGTCCTCCAAAATAATCCCTAAAGTAAATATCTCAAAAATCCATACTCCCTACGAGATAAACCTATAGGGCCTCCAATAGAATAACACCTCATAACTGAACTACATGGTCTTTGATTCCCCTCCACACAGGATACATATAAAGCCTCTATAAGCTCCAAACTCAATACCACAAATCTAACCTATTCCCTCTGGGCCACATTCCCAGAAGGATCTAATTCAACCGGGGAAACCATATACCTCCTCGTTTTACTGGGCTGATTATATATAAGTCCCATACCAAACATTGAATATTCACCTTATGCATAGATTTCATTTCCACATGACATTAAATTGTATGGTTATGTCCTTATCACATGAAATTAAAAGGTCTGATGTTCCCAATTAAGTCGAACCGAACTACATGGGTTCTAATTCATTTAAAAAGGATACATAGGAAGCCCTTTATTGGATGGATACAAAAATCATAACAAATCCCAAATCCCTTGATGATGATACACTCTAGGGTTTGGAAATGAGTGGCTAGGAAACTATCATCTTCATAATAATGACCAAAGAATCTATAATTAGTACATCAGAGGATACCATCAATGGGGTAACTCATCTACATACAAATTTCTCCATTGATGAATAATATCTTATACATAAATATGATTCTAAGATATATACTCAGTAATCCCTTTCTATTCACTATGGGATAAACCACATCACACTTGGGAATCAATAAAGGAGCCATGAACATTTCTAATATCTATAAGAGAGTCTTATAGTAGAAAATAATTCTTCCAAAATGGGTATGATACGATCAACCTTCCATCCTTTCAACCAAAGTGATATCTTAAGAATCAATGAAAAAACATAACGATCTCCCACTGTTGGAATGATGGTTAATTTTGATAAATACCAATTATTATTCACTAGTTCCATGAAAAAACCATTAGAAACCATTCAGAAAAAAATCATCATGAGGTGAAAATTCTTAGGGAAACAAAAAATGGTGAACCTAACATGAATCCTTCACAAAGATGATAGTGTCACCCACATGTTAGTCCCCTTCACATTAAAAAAGAGGGATATATAAGGACATCATTAATGCACGTGTTCAAATTAATTAGATGGTACCTTGATAGTCTTTTCTTATTTGTTTTTTCATAAATTCTAGGATCGTACTCTCAAATATCCCTTCAACCCAATGGAATCATTCTAGATTTCACTAATAAATGATCTAGATACTTTTAAGCCCATATCTTCATCCGTGTAGTGGATTCCATCACCAACCATCATCTTCAATCCTGGTTCATGAACATGTTAGTATGGGAATACCATCAAAATGGTAAAATCCTGACACTAGAGACCACTTGACTAGCCCTACAGTTCACAAATCCCCACTAATCATCTTGTCAATGATGACCGGAGGTCCTGAAAGAGATGGGATGGACCGTTATCTTCAACAATTTTGGAATCCTATCCCTAGATCAGAAAAATAGTCCATCTTATACCTCAGGTAATAAGATTGAGATCTCACATAAGGCTTGAACTAGAAGTCACAAGGTTCATTCTCAAGGGCTTTATCTACCAATCGTCACCTCCAACACCGCACTATAGTGGACCCTCATCATGATTAGGTTATTTTCCATGGATTTCCCGACAAGTTCCTTCAAACTTGAGCAAGAATGATGACCCACCGGGGATGAAAAAAAATCCATCAGGGGGCATGGTCACACCTTTCCCCCTCCAGAGAACCCCACTAACCAAATTTGATGGATAACTGCGATTAGGAACATACACTCCTTCACCTTTATCCAGCGAGCCAGAAGGCTATCCTGTTAGTATTCAAAGATGCCCCAACCCAAATTTGGTGGTATAATACACATAGAAACATGCACCCTTCTACTCCCACTAACCCTTCTATCAGAATTTTCTGGAAACACCAGGAGAAGTCAGTCCGAATGTCTTGACGGTGATCAAGGTGAATTCTTAGCACTATTCCCCCACACACAAGTACTATTAGTATCCAATAGCTAGAAAATGGGGATATTTGATGTTACATACATGTACTATAGGTATTGAATGATTATATATCCATGTTCCAGCTAATGAAGTCATCAATCATATCCTAAAAATGGTGAAAGGGTAGACACGAATCTCTACATACATCCTACTGACTTCCCAAGACATAAAAACAATGACAACAAAAGTTCCTGAGATATGGACTAAAAAATATATCCCCACAAGTGGGGTAACTCATTATATTGTCAACCTAGAGTAGTTACACACCACTTTTTTCCATCCAGAAGGTTCATGAGGAAACCATTCCCATATTATACAAACAACTAAATCATGAACATACAACCACTCCCATCTAAGGAAATAAATCTATCCATGTGAAAAATCCATGTAATAAAAAAACAATCACATGATAACCACTTATCCCAACAAGTGGCCCAACCAACTTGTAAGAAGGAATCTAGGAATAATCCATATAAAAATGATTGAAAATTCAAGAGTTGATCTATGAACCGACTTTGATAAATGCTAGAGTTCTAGAATACCTCAAATTATTATCTATAGCTACATAGGATCCTATGTTCCCATTATAACCTTATTGGATTTGTAGTAGTAATTAAAAAGGATATATTTAAACAATTCACCTTGAAGGTTGGATTTATTTGTAAAATACAATTGATCTTGAGAGCTTATCGTCTGATTAGTTATTTGGTAGCCCTCAACATGGATATAATATCAAGGATCAAGAGGGTATTCCCCTAACTATAATGTACCATGGTGTTCCACCACATGATGTAATCGCTATGAATTTTGTCTCTGTATAAGTCTATCAAATTGTGAAGGTAATTATCCATTTGGAAATGTAGGGATTAGAAAGCCCTCCGATCACGAGGCACTTATGAAAATAGGGGTATTCCGGTCTGATGCCTTATCATTGGAAGGTGAAATTTTTTCTAAACTAAAATATAGCCTGAGATTATGATAATTCTATGAACCACCCTTGGGTCACATTTCATCCATTTTAATAGAGGAAGTCCTAACTAATCTGGTTTCCTATGACAAATAAATAGGAAAGAATCCTCTTTGGTTTGGCCATGTAGAGGAAACTCTTGCTAAAGATAAAGAAGACATGATAAAAATGAGGAAAAAAATTCATAATGATGGAATACAAGTCATGTTATTTCCTTTCTACCCCTCAATTTAACATTATAGTGGTGGTTAAAAAATATTTCTCGCATGACATCTGCCCCCACATAAGGAAAACTCTTCATCACTCAAAAGAATAAGTATTACACTATGATGAGTGAAAAAGTCGTGTCAAGGTTATAGAATTGTTGAAATTACTAATTGACTCTGAATAGATCAACGATTAATGATATTTAAATGTTCAGAAAAATCAAGGATCCATTCAAAGTGTATGCCTCATTTAATTAATGAGACTGGGAAAGATGATCATCGATACCCCATCTGGTGTTCATATCAGAGGATAATGTGAACATAGGGATTTTCATTTCAATGAACTCCCTAACCAATTATGTCTTTTGAGGGTGGTATCATGCAATGTTATAACCCTAGGAAATATAAAAAACAAATTCTATTCATAACCAAATATATGATCAACAAAAATAGGACTCAAACAAATTTCACTGATGTTTGGATAGAAGAGAGTAGGATATTGATAGACTCTTATGTCGTGAATCCTAAAATATCGATCAAGCCTCTAATTTGGGGGAAATTCATGATCAAATAAAATAGGTGTAAATAATATAAAAATACTATTTGGAAACAAGTGATTCAAGTGTGTGAAAAATGATTCACCTTGCCCACATTCGAAAAAAAATCCATAAAATTAGAATGGAAGTCATGATAGTATCATCCATGGTAGTTTGTGAAAACCCCCAAGACAAAGGGTTTGGAGATGTTTTAACCCAACCCTCACAATCAGAAAACCATACCCGAGGGGTTTTCCAATATAGAATAGGAAACTTTTTACCTTGGGGGTAGTGATGGTTTTGATTTTGATAATCTGTAATGGTTGTGCTAGGTCTGTTGTACTTGTTCGGTGAACATTTCTTTTATTTAATAAATGGTCAGGTGTTTTGCCTCGGAATATGATTTTTAGTCAAAGTAGAACAGGAGCATCCCCAACCCTTAGAAATGGGGGGTTCTTTCACAACAAAAACCTTCCTCAATAGGAACCATTTTTCTCCAAATTAGGGAGAATGTTGAAGAATAGATCCTCCTCGTTTGTCCCATATTATGATCCAATACCATCATTTGGAACACACGTGAATGAACTATCTAAAGATTCATTTTGGATAACTACCTACCAAGAAGCTCCCAGAAAGACACCAAAAGAGAGTAAATGGCCTCTTGGGGGTGTAAAAGAAGAAAATATCTCAATGACATGGATAAAATGTCTACAATGTATTTCACAATAGTGAACATCATCAATGCCTCACTTATAGATTCTAAGGTACATGAGACCAATTAAAATGAGTCTGAAGAAGAAGTGTAAGTTCATAATGAGGTCTACAAAAAAATGAATTAGGTGTGAATACCTAAAACCATAGTATTTTCCTGAATTTTGGACCTCCATCAAACAATCCTTCTTTACCTCATTGATAGAAGTACAATGGAAGAGGTCAAAAGGTACCTCACCTTTCGTCCATAGATGTTATGCCCCTTTCACTAGAAGAATGATTTATTTAGAAAGACGAAGTCATGAATGAATTGATGAGAATAAATGAAAAACTATACTAAGTCAACCATCCTGGTAGAAATGTTCTATAAGAATATCATCAACTTGAAGTTTTAGCTGGCACACCTCAACAAAGAGATTTTTCAGAATCAACTGAAGAAGATTTGGAACATCTGCCCAATGTGGGATAGTAAGAACCAATATATTGGGAACCCATAATAGCATATTGAGAATTAACTCTATTGGGTACATAGAAATAGTAGCATGAGGCATATCCTTATAATTTTCCCCAATAAGAAAACCATACATGGTACCATAAGCACAACCACCAATGGACTTACCAGCTACCACACATATCGAGGCTCTAAATACCATGCCAATTCAAGTTATGACTCAACCACTAATTCCTTGAATGATTATGAACACTACTAATTCACTAACATATTTTTTGGAAGTCATGGGGGAATGTTGTGCTCTGATACAGCCGGAAAAGAATCCTTTTCTCTAATAAGTGGATACAACTCTTCCCATGCCATATTTTGGTAGAAAACAATTTCTAATTTTCAACAAATCAGGTGACCCAGAGTAGTATTTAATGCATTTCATCTCTTAATATGATCCCATGATGTGTACCCTTGAATAACATGAAGTGGTGAAAATCATATTCTTTGTAAATAACTTTAGGGACTATTATTTATATGGTACATTGTCCTTCCTTATTGGTCGATCACTAGATGAGAAGACCTAAATCGGAAATTTCTCTTCCAATTTAGATTGACACTGCAGAGAACAATATTCTTCTTCCTCTAAAACTATAAGCTGTGGGATAATGAAATATTCTCCGAATTCATTTATGGAATGTATTTACTTATTGATTGAATCTGTCATCGAACTTAGAAGAATTGTTTCCCATATATATATATTTAATCATCAAAATGAGTTATATACACAAATTTTCATTATGACGTACATAAAAGGGTTTTGAGACCATTATATGATTTCCTAGATGGTGAAGAACTCAATTATAGAGACTAAAGAAATGTCCCGAGTAATTCCATCAACTTTGGGAAGAAGAACATGAAAAGAATAGGTTATCAATGTTACACATAATCAGACCTTTGTACCCACTCCTACTACAAAATACCACACCATAGCATGCGTATCCACCTCCCAAGCATCAGTATCAATTCCCACCTCATTAGGATGATCAACAATATTAGTGTCGGAAATATTTTAAAGAAAAGAAAACAATGTCTATTCTTTTTGAAATGACCAAGTCCCAGGATAATTCATATCGACACTATAAAACAACTCAGTCAGGTTTCCAATGCCCAAAAAACACACAAAATAAAGTGAAATTGTCCTTACAAACTACTCTAACTTCCATTAAATGTTGGGGCACCATATAAAGGATTGTATTGTTTTCGATTATCTCTGAAAAAAATGGTGCACTCTGGGATGGTGAAACTAAAAAATTCACCAGCCCATGTAGAGTATGTTTTTACCCCCAATATTTAGGAAGAAAATGAATTAAAAGAATTAAATAGAAGAGGTCAGCAGAAGTTAAATTATTGGATGGTTAGAAAGATGATGAAATGGAACCATGTTATCCTCAGAATACAGTTGAAACAACTATTCATACCTTTAACCGCTTCTGCTAAAATATAGCAAATTCCCTCAGAAACTCAATCATATGAAAGCGAGTCCTCTAAAAAGTGACACAAATGAAAGAGTAAGGAAAAATAATAGGAATATGTTCCTATTACTAACCATGATCTGTCTTTGAATTTAGCTTACTTCATGTGTATAGTCCCGAAATCACGAGCACCACCCCACCAGATGACATAACATGATTTGACCCGTCAGGTAGAATATTCATCTTATAAGGAGTTGATCTTAAGTTCCATTATTTTTATTCACCTAATGAATCAATTTAAGGATGATGAGCATGGTTATGAAAAGGAATTCACTAAAATTTATTGGGGAACATGGGGAAGATTCAATCAAAGTTTAGGATACATGGGAAGATGTGGTCTTGCAAAAATTCACTATTTCAACCACACCCCTACTCAAACCATATATGGGGATGAAACTTATCGGATAGATATCAAGTGAGCTTCGTAAGAAAAAGGGAATTCCCCCATGCATGATAGGATCCACCCTAGCATGATAATCTTGGAATTTTGATTAGAGGATATATGATTACCTGATCAACCCTGGTATGCAGGAAGACACAACCGATGTAACCCACCACGAGTGGAAGCACTTTCAATACATACACAAAGGGATCATGCATCTACATTATGAACATCAACATTATATCTATCTGTAAAGGAACATACACATGCAGGGAATATCTGGCCTTTGGTTACCAAGTATTAAATTTTGAAGTAATAAACCCATGTACTAGCTATGTTATTAATCTCTGATTCCATGATTCTATCAGAATATCTTGGGGAAGCACTCATCAAGGAATTTTCAAGCTTCTAGGATTTTGAAGTTGAGGTTTATGTTCTTGAATTATATCTTGGAGAGAGTGTTCCTATATAATTACATGCGATAATCTCCTTCACTGACCAAGATGAGGATTATTTCAAACAAGGTAACATCAAGCCCTTTTACATATCTTTCAGGATAAATGGCACGGATATCCATTGAGATTTTATTAACAATGGACCAGGGGTCAACCTCATTCCAGTTCGGTCACTTATCGAATTAGGTCTAAATGAATCTCACATACCCCCCTTCAAGTTTTAGGTTATAGAGTTATGAATAGAATAAGAAAGAGCCTCTAGGAAAGATGACACTCAAAACTCATTTAAGAGATCTTGTGTTAGACATAAAATCCATGGTTTTTTGACAGCATATAACTTTTGATTCCCTAATGGGGAGACCTTGGATAAATTAGCAGGTGACCATTTCTTTGTTATACCACCAATGCCTAAAATATTTTATCAATTGTCATATTTGTAAATTAAATAGTGAAAATCCCCATTCATATCCTTTGAGACATATTACATTGATGTACAATTCTACTAAAAGGGAGGAAAATAGTCCACAAATAATGATTTTTCTTGAATCAATTCCCTGAATGTCTTGGAGATGTTCCTGGATAATCCTTCCAAGTATCTTCGCACTGAGAATGTTCTGTCCATTAATCAGATAAATGGAGTGGGCACCAATTCATATAGTCACCTGGCTAATTCGGTAATTACAATCCTAAAAACTGAACCTGATAGTGTAAAATAATCTGTCAACCCTCTGATCAGTAATGAATTTAAAGATGAAAATGTCTTCATTATGTCCCCTCATCCTCAAAATATCCTTACACCATAATTTAGGTTAGAAGAATATTTCATGATATTGAGAGACAATAAAAAAACTCACTCCTAACTCATCGTATCCTCTCTAGAACTCCAAAAAAGGGTTCAAACTATCTATTGGGATAGAAATGGGTTTCCCACTTCGAGACGCCCAAATACTATTTCCATCCCTAGAACTGGTAATATTTATTCATCACCTAATTTTTTGGAAAATATATAAGAAAGAAATCACAAAGAAAAGGAATAAGTGGAATAACTCAGGGATGTCCCTCCACAATTTGATGATGGTGTCTCCACCACTACGAATGAACTCAGAGATATAGATCAGGGTTTATATTAGGTTCCATAGATCACATTGATCAGTGTATCCAGAACTTCCAAATAATAGAAAATATATAATTTCTTCCTAAGTAAACCCCAGGACATATTTTCCTCGAATAACACTTAAATTCTAGGAATTTACCCTTAGGTGGATACCCATCACTTGGGTCTTCTAGAAGAGCATCATGGATACAAGCATGCAGCTATAAGGACTCAACTAACTCACACCATCATGATTGAGGCAGAATTTGACAAGATCAGCAAGGTTGGCCTCATCTGAGAGGTAGAATATCCAAAATTTCTAGCCAAATTAGTTTATATAAATAAGAAAAATGGGAAAATAAGTGTAGGGATTGACTTTGGATACCTCAATTGATATTATAAGAAATTTGACTTAATGGTTCCAATCAAAAAACTTCTGATAGGTGAAATGGTTGGTTATCAAGACATATCCTTCATGGATGGCTACTCAGGGGTTAAAAAAATCCAGATGGACCTAGAAGATAAAGAATCTACCTCCTTCAGATCCCCCTAGTAATTATTCTCATATCGGGTAATTCACATTGGAATAAAGAAATTTAGTGCCACATACCAACTTTCCAAGAATCACATCTTCAAGTCATTTTTAGGGAATTGATTGGAATTCTATGTTGATGGTCTAGTGGTTATGTCTTGACAATGTTTTGACCTCCTAGCAAAAATGGTGACCTTGATCAACAATATAAACAACATATCTTCAAGACAGACCCCTTGAAATGAAATTTTAAGGTAACCTCTGGGATGTTTCTCAGCATCATCATATGCCATTGTGACATTAAAGTAGATCCTAAGAAAAACAAGATACCCTTAGCATGTTACATCCACAAAAACATACAAATTTGGTGGAATTCAAGGAAACATGGCATTCGTCCAATACATCATACCCATTATTGTGGGAAAGTGTTTCGCATTTGCTAAATTTATAAATAAGGGGGTCACATATAAGGGGACCAACGACTATCATGAATTATTTGAAACCCTAAAGAAATACCTCTTGAGGCCATAAGTTTTAATTCCACTTGTTTATGGAATGAAAATCATCCAATATGTAACAACCCTAGAGTTATCACTAGGTGGATTCCTCATGAGAAAACAATGATGAAAGATATGATATCAACCTCTACTATCTCAGTCAATCCTTGGTCGATGTGATGACTCGATATTCCGATATTGAGAGGAGATGTTTGACATTAATATTTATAGTTCCAAAAATAAGCACTATCTACATCACCATGAGGACTAATAGGTCTCTAGTAATAAGCTTCTCTAATATATCCTCTGATTTCCTACATTGATTGGGTGTCTGGCCCAGTGGGTGGATATTCTAATGTAGTTTAATATTCAATTCATGCCTCAGAATGTAATGAAAGGGTTGTCCATGGATGATTTCCTTGCAGAAACCTTGTTAGTAGAAAAAAAATTTAAATATTGAATTTCCTAATGAAGAAATATTAACTATTCAGGATGGCCCCCAAATATCAAAAATGTATTTTGGAAGCATGTACATGATTCCAACGGGGAGGAAAATGAAAGACTCTAAGATAAACAAGGTTGGCTTAGGTATCATTCTCATTTTCTTAGAAAATGAAATCATATTATACCCCTTTCTGTAGTCAGAAATCTGGACCAATAATGAGATAGAATACCAGGCCATCATTGTGGGTTGAAAACTAGCACTCTAAATACCAGTAAACCATCTATAGGTTAAGGGTGAATCAGAGATGGTAATCAAACAAATCAATGGGGATTACTCCATCAGAAATGAAGATCTAAACCCATGCTTGAATGTGTCTGAGTGATGATGGTAGAGTTCCCATGAGAACCAACATTGAATCTTGTCCTGTGATTACATAATTCCTAAGTATATGAATTGGAAGATTCATCTACAACACTGGAAGTTCCAAATTTGGACGAAACATTCATTAACATCACCCATCGCGGAATGGTTTCACCTTTTGTTCTAATCAGAGCGTAAAAGATTAATGAAGTCATATCTATCCCTAAATCATATAGTCTAACCATTGGGTGGTTGAAACCTATCATGAATTACCTACAAACACTACAAGAAAAAGTGTTTTTTGTGATGGGTTATTTGCGACGTGAAAGTCAACCCATCACAAATAACTAATTATTTGTGACGGGTCTAGGCGCCCTATCGCAAAAAAAATCACACGGTTTGGCACAGTTTGAGGGAAAACCCACGCGAAATGGTATATGCTACGGGTATACACCACCCGTTGCAAATATCGGGTGGTGGAAAACACTAGTTGCGACGAGAAATCCCACATCGCAACTAGTTCGACCCCCAGAGGTTATTTGCAATGGGTCCCATCGCAAATAACCAGCGGCGGTGAAAACCTATTTATGACGGGATGTTGTCTCGTCGCAAATATTGTATCGGCAGGTTACCTTTTCTGATGGGACCAATTGATAATAAACTTTTAACCGCCGACTGCAATTAATGCAGATGATGGTATTTGTGAAGGGTCCCGCCACCAAAAATAATATTTGCGACAGGCACCCCATCATAAATACTCCCATCGCAACTAATCTAACCAACATATACCCCCATTATTTTTCCCCTCCTCCTGAATTCCTTCTTCCTCTCCTTCTCTAAACTCTAATTTTGGAGTGAAAATTTTTCAGATTTAGTTTTTTTACGAAGAAGTTGTCAAGTCGTCTATAATTATAAGAGATCATGTATAAATGTATTTATATTTTATTTAATTTAGTATTTATTTCATTTCGTTATATGAACTTTAATTATTGTTGATTAGTTATAATTTTGTTAGATTTAAATTATTTTTTCATCAGTATTTATTTGTAATAAAAAAATTAAATTTTTGTGTAATAATTATTAGTAATTAGTAATAATTAATAACTATTAACGATAATTTTTAATGTATATAAAAAATTAGCGATAATTAGTAATTACAAGCAGTATTTTGCAGTAATAAATCTTAATTGACACTAATTAGTAACAATTAAAATAATATTAATAATTAGGGAAAAATGGAAATAAATATTTTTAATTAGTAATAAATACTAATAATTGGTAATAAATACTAATAATTAGTTATAAACAATAATAAAAAGTAATAAATTATAATAAATAGTAATAATTTGTAATAATTAGTAATAATTAGTAATAATTAGTAATAAATTTTAATAAGTAATAAATACTAATTATTAGTAATAAATACTAATAATTAGCAATAAATACTAATAATTAGTAATAAATACTAATAATTAGTAATAAATACTAATAATTTGTAATAAATAATAACAATTAGAAATAAAAACTAATAATTAGTAATAAATACTAATAAATAGTAATAATTAGTAATAAATAGAAATAATTAGTAATAATTAGTAATATTTAGTAATATTTAGTAATAAATAGTAATAAATACTAGAAAAAAGTTGTGAATAGTAGTAAACAATAATAAATAGTAAAAAATAGTTAGAAATGGTAATAAATAGTAATAAATAGTAACAAATAGTAATGAATAGTAAGAGATGGCAATATTGTAATAAATAGTAATAAATAGTAATAAATAGTAATAAATAGAAATAATTAGTAATAAATAGTAATAAATAGTATTAAGTAGTAATAAATAATAATATCTGGTAATAAATAGTTACAAATAGTAATAATTAGTAATAAATAGTAATAATTAGAAATAATTAGTAATAAATAGTAATAAATAGTACTAAATAGTAGTAAATAATAATAAATAGTAATAAATAGTAATAAATAGTAATAATTAAAAATAATTAGTAAAAAATTGTAATAAATAGTAATAAATGGTAACAAATGGTAATAAATGGTAATAAATGGTAACAAATGGTAACAATTGAAAATAAATGGTAATAAATGTTAATTAATATAAATAAATAGTGCAAAATAGTGCAAAATAGTAATAAATAGTAATAAATAGAAATAGATAATAATAGATAATAATAAATAGTAATAAATAGTAATAAATAGTTTTAATTAGTAGCAATTAGTAGCAATTAGTAATAGTTAATAAAATATAATTAGAAATAGAAATAAATATTAATAAATAATAACAAATAGTTATAAATATTAATAATTAGTAATAATTAGTAATAATTAGTAATAATTATTAATAATTACTAATAATTAGTAATAAGTAGAAATAAGTAGTAATAATTACTAATGATTAGTAGTAACTAGTAACAATTAGTAATAATTAGAAATAGTTAGTAATAATTAATAATAATAAAACAGTAATAAATATTAGTAAATAGTAGTAATTAGAAGTAAATAATAATAATTAGATGGAATTAATAGGAATTTGTAGGAAATAGTTGCAATTAGTAGCAATTATTAGCAATTAGTAGCAATTAGTAGCAATGAGTGGCACTTAGTATCTATGAGTAGCAATTAGTAGAAATTTGTAGCAATTGGTAGAAATCAGTAGCAATTAGTAGTAATCAGTAGTCATTAGTAGAAATTAGTAGCAATTAGTAAAAATTTGTAAAAATTAGAAGCAATTTGAAATAATTATTATTAAGAATTAGTAGAAAATTATAGAAATTAGTAGAAGAACTTAGTATAAATTAGTTATAGAAATTTGTAGCAATTAGTTTTAGCATTTAGTAGTAATACATACCAACAAATAGGAATAAATACTAACAAATAGAAACAAATAGAAATAAATACCAAAAAATATGAATAATTAGAAATAAATACAAACAAATAAGAATTATTTGTAATAATTGCCAATAATTAGGAATAATTATCAATAATTACCAATAATTAGGAATAATTTGGAATAATTTGGAATAAAATCAATTGTAATAAATTGTAATAACTTGGCACAATTTCTAGTGGATTGACGACACTCCTTTTTTTCGATGGCTCTTCTACTTTCAACTATAATTGACTCAAAAAAATATGAAAAGTGTGATTATACGTATGGATAGCCAATATCATATGCACGAGTTTGAATATGCATTTTTAGGACCACATTTTTCAAAATGTTTTCAGGCAGTGACAGTTGCAGGAAGATGATTCATCAATGAAAAAGGGGATATTTTGTCCAAGCCCTCATTTAATTCAATATTTCTCACACTAAAATCTTAATGAATAATATTCTCAGAGGTACGCTTCTAAATTCTCACATGCACGAGAAGGAATATGTGTTCCTCTGAGCATATTCTTTATTGAGATTTCAGTGTGAGAAAGATGCATGTAAATGTGCCGTCAGAAAAAAGAGTAGTCGTCCATCCACTGGAAATTGTGTCACCTGATATTACAAAGTACAACATTTATCGGAGGATGTACAGTGATCCAGCCATTGGAGAGATTAGAGTTGATCGCCAATGTTAGATTTTGGTTATTATTATTTCTTTTTTAGTTTGAAAATTAACTGCAAATAATATTTTCACTACTTTAATTTTAAATTGGAACTGAAGGAGTCATATGAGGCCACGACCTCTCATAAACTGGCGGAGAGCTAGGCAGAGACATCTGATCAGACTAGTTCCCAGCATTTCGATGAGGTGACATAGAAATAGGAGACCCAATATGACTTCGAGAAGGGATGAGAAGTTGGTATCAACTCTTATTTGACTCATGAGACTTATTATGGTACTGATGCGATGTTAGAATCCAACTCCAGAGGAGCTCGTAGAGTTACATAATCATGTGGCTCACAATATCAAGATCAGTTGTGAGCTCAAGCTGATCTTATAGAGTGTTTGTAGAATAATTATGAAGAGATACGTCAGCAACAGTAGAAACAACACAAGGAGTACATGGGTCGATGGCAGCAGTAGCCGCATGAGCATATGGAGTACATACGCCACCTAACACGTAGTTTAGGGATGCAGTTTCCTCCACTATCTCCTCCATCCTCTCCAGCTCCTTCAGAATACTATCCCCCAGTGAATTTTTTATTTTTTAAAGAACATTTGAACTCAAAATTTGTTTTAATAAGAATTATTTACAGCTTTTTTATTTATATTAATGTTAATATTGCATTAATTATTAATATTTTATTATTATTAATATTTTAATATTTTATTATTTATTAGCAGTATTATATTTTGTTTGTTTGTTTATTTTAATAATAATAATAATAATAAAAATTTTTGATTTGTTTTATATTTTTAGCGAATATTGAGAATTTTAATATATATATATATATTTTTTAATAATATTAATATTTTTTTCATTAATCATAATTTTATTAATTTTTTTATTTTATTTAGTATTTGTGATGGTGCCTTTTGGGATGGCCCCCTGCCGTAAATAGATTATATATACGGGGCCTTTTGTGATGAGATCCCGTAGCAAATGGATTATATATATATTATTTAAAACTTATTTTCATTAGGTTTATTTACCATCACAAATAATTTTTTGTGACGGGCCCATCGCAAAAGGTTTCGGTATATGTAACATATATAAATAAGAAACTATTTGCAATGGGAAGACAGACCTGTCGCAACTACTTTTGGAAATGGTCCTTTCATAATAGTTTCTTATATATATAATGGATTTAATCATAGATCTATTTGCGATGGGAAGCGGTCCCATAAAAAATAGTATTTTTTGGCGATGAGCCCATCGTAAAAATTACCAGTTGCGATGATGTTTTCTAAAATAGGCTATTTGCAATGGGACCCCATCATAAAATCTTTGTCATGAATTTATCTCGTCGTAAATAGACCATTTAAAAAAATTACAATGGTGAAAATGGGGTGATCCCACTAGATAGAGCTAGAATAGAGAAAATCCTATACTGTGCAGTAAATTTCACCCTTTATGATGACCAAAATCACCATAAGTTTCTCTAAAAATAAGGATTTGATTTAGTCCTTCTCATAAGTGTAAATGGAGGGGATACTACAGATATTATGGAATATGTAGATACAAAATATTGTGGTTCTCACTTGTCAGGGTACTAGCTTTCGTATCAAATCCAAAGTATTAGATACTTAAAGCATTCAATGAAACAAGTTTTCACAAAAATAACCTATAAATTTCATTCTATTCAAGTGAATTTGATCTTAATACATCTACCACCTAAGTTCATAAATGATACCAAACACTTGTGGAAATTTTCTACATTGGGAATGGATGTTGTGGGACCATACCCTACAGCTTTGACAAATCACTTCAATTAAAACATGAATTCTACAAATTTATTGTCAAAATGGGAAGAGGAAATACCCCTCAAAGATGTCAGAGCCAAAATAATTGTTAGCTTCATCAATGAAAACATTATTACAATATTTGGTATCCCTTATATGATATTGAAAGATAGTGCCACTAATTTCTAATCTTATAAAGTGGAAAAGTTATCCTAGGAATAAAATATAAAATCTTATTGTAACGCCCTGACCCCAGTTACCCAAACTCGGTGCATTATTACATAACATTGACATGATACAAGGAACCATGTCCCGAAAGACCTATGAGTTTAGTATCCCTGTAAGTACTAGATACATTCATAAGTTTTACATTACATCATGAAATAAAAACATCAACAACATTTTATCCCCTTTTGAACACACTTATATCCTTATTCTATCCATGTAGATCAACCATAAACTACATCTTCAAATACAGGGAAAAATAAAACATAGAAATGGGTGAGCTCAGATCCTCAGTAAGGATAGAAATATACGGGAAACATTTATAAATACGAATTAACATTTAAGGAAATGTATAAGACTGAAACAAAATCCCTTTAAACCTAATCTTCAGCATAGTATGGCTAAGATAAAATCAAATAATTCAATTTACTTATTTAATGGATAATGTACTAGTCAAATAATCATATGAAATATATATAGCCACTTTCATAATGATGGAATTCATAATTCCTGACTTCATAACCACGTTGTCATGGCCTTGTACCCAGTCTACAAATAAGATTTTGTCAAGGCCATGTGCCAAGACACTGGTTTGTCTCATGAGGCCTACCAACGCATCAAGGAGCTATATCCAGCTCCACTCGTCACTTACTAAGTCTATTTCATTCCTCAAATGAAAAGGTTTAAACATAACATAAACATTTGTATTAAAACTAGCACACGAAATGTCAATACATTATCAATAAATCATGAATGGTATAAAAATAACACATCCACAGTAAAAAATATCCCAAAACCGTCAATACAATATAGAAGATTAGTTTCATAATAAATTAACTTCGAACATGTTTAAAATCTATTAATGGATGTTGACATAGATGAAATCAAAAAAATTTGAGAGCAAAATCTCTTTCTATTATGAAATCATCTAAAATTAAAATAATTATAAAAGAAAATATTTATTTTTAAAATATTCTTGTAAGATTGTATGAGATGCTTTGATTATTTTATAATAGTAGAAAATATACACTCCTTCCGTATAAGTTAAAAAAAGACACTCTAACCTTAATTTTGTTGAAAAGGTCATAAAGTAACTTGTTTGGAAAATGATGGAAAGATTCCTTTAAAAAAATATATTGTAAAATAAGGGTATAAATGAATTTAACCCATATTATAGTAAATATTTAAAATATTTTGAATTACATTTGTAAGAAAACACGAATTTGGGTGATAATGACGTCTCAGTAGATACTTACATAAAAACAACCTCGGATAATGAAGAGATTGTAGAATTAACCCTTACATTGTACTTTTCCTTGTTAAAGGGTATGTTAAAATCATTTATAATAGATAAATCATTATTATTAAATTATAAAAGAATCATATAAGTAAATATGATATCATATATGATCTTCTAATATTGCTTTGTTAATAATATTATAATTGTATCATTGTTTCGGGTGTTAAGTGATCCGTTTTCCTTTATATGCTCAATTAGGTAAGACATGTTTTTTATGGATAGGATGTATTTTATTTATATGCATAATGATATTATTTTTTTTAAAATTATTTTTAATCATAAAATGAAAATTATTCTTGAATTATTACGATGGGGAATGAATCTCATTGCGTTCGTGGAGACGGTAATCCGTACGTACGCACAAGTGACAATATCCATATATTGATATATAAATTGTATGTAATTGGATGTTATATAATAAATACAGATTCATTAAAATGCTATATTTATTATTTAATCATTTATAATCATTATTATATCCATCCAAATAATGAAGTGTTTGAATAACCAACTACACTACGACGTGGAGACGGTAAGCCTTACATACACACGTATGGTGACTTTGTCATTCATATGATGGATAGAATAATGAATATGGTTGTACAATTTTTATAATAACATCACAGTATATAAAATATACTAGTTTTATTATTTTATAATGGAAATAATAAATAAATAGAAAGTGGAAAGGGAAATGAACATGAAGTAGGTGATGAAATATTAACCTCTTCTTCGGGTTCTTCCTTTTGATTAGATCAAAAGGGATCCTTAAGATGGATTTATGATCATCTTAAGGCTTCTAAAATGAAGTGAGGAATTTTGGGATGATATTTGGGTATGGTTTTTCCAGGACAAATGGCTTTGGAGGTGTGAAATTAAGAGAAGGGGATGTACCCTTTTATATGAGTGGTGATGGTCATTTTAAGAAATGCTTAAAATATTATTTTATAATAAAATACTTTTCGGTTCCTAATGGATAAAAAAAGAATAATTTATAGGATTATGATGGGATGGGTCTAAAACCACTCATGGAATAGGTTTTATATTGTTTTAGGTCATCATATTAACCTTATCTTTTAGATATAACTTTTTGTAAAATAGCTTGAAATTTACCATGTGTTTTTGTATTTTTATATTAAATGGTTAATAAACTCACTATAACAAGCCAAGAGAACCCCATGTAGTTAATTATTATTTTATATAACCTTATCTAAGTCCTTTGTTATAACCTTAGCTTTTTAAGAATATTATATCAATTAATAATATAGTATTTGTTTTAAAAACTCAATTATGTAAATTTTAACAGTATTTAGTCTATGATTTTTTTAAACCCATAGAAACTTTATCACTTCGAATAAAATTTATTTAACCAACCCTAAAATGTAATATTAAACTATAAAATTACCGTAATTTATAATAAGTCTAAATTTACATTTATTTTGATATTTATAATATCTATTATTTTAATATTTCATTAATAAGGTAATTACTGCATCATCATTGTGTCATAATTATGTTAAATTATTTATTGTCTAAAAATTATAAAAAAAATCCATTATGAAGGAAATATTTTTATCTTTCTAATTAATATTTATAGTGGAATTTATATTGTGTGTAATGCTATATTAAAAATGGTTTAATTATTAAACGTTCAATTTAACTCTTTTAACTCTTCTTTAAATAAAATAATAATAAATATCCTAATATAATCCAAGTGGAACAAAGATGATAATATTGTATTACTAAGGTTTTTTTGGTATAATTATACATATCCAATTGAATTAGGACATGTGTTAGGGTAATTATGATGTCATTTTTACCCTGAATTACCCTATTTAATTTTAACCGTGGTAGATAAAAGTAAAAAGTTAGTGTTCACCAAAAACAATTTTCATCTTATTGAACCACATTTTACATACTAATATTAACTGTGTCTCTTGGATTTTTGAAATTCAACTCACAAAAGAAGTAAAATTAAATTTTATGCAAATTTCCAAATGCTTCTAGGAGGTGGGTAAAAGACTGTAAAAAGTTCGATAAAATTTTATATATCTAAACTTATTATAAAATCACTACAATGAATTAAGTTGAACATATATAGGTATTATGTATCTATTTTGACCTAATATATATTAAATTAAAATAACTGATTATTTAAATTAAATGTCGGTTTTAACCAATAACGTAGTGTATTCACTATTCATTATAATTTGAAAGTTTTTAGAAAAATACCAAAACTTCACCCTAAGAAAATTTTGATATTCTTAATTAAAAAATGAATTCCATTTTAAAAATTAAAATTTATAAAATTTAAAATTGCGGGTATTACTATTCATAACGTCTAATTTGATTGGTCGCGGTGTGTTAGAATATCGATGGTGCGTAGAATGAAAGATATTGCATTATACAAAGGGAAACATACCTTTAATGCTTGGGGTGTAACATTATTCCCTCCTTAAAAACTTTTGTCCTCGAAATTTATCAAATAATACCACACAAATAGATTTTGGTGGTTCTTCCTCATAGGTTCTTATAGTTCCCACGTTGCCTCTTCCATCTTATGGTTTCTCAACATAAATTTTACCAGACGAGTCGTATGGTTTCTCAACACTTTTTCTTTGGTATCAATAATCTTGATAGGAACTTCATAATAAGATAGATCATGTTCCAGTTTAATTTCCTCATAAGTGAGTACTTCCGTTGGGTCAGAAATATATTTTCATAATAGTGATACATGGAACACATCGTGATCTTTGGAGAGACTTGGAAGCATTTCCAAACAGTAAGCTACAGCCCCAATTCGTTCTAGAATTTAAAAATGTCTTATGTAACTTTTACTCAATTTACCCTTCTTACCGAAATTTATAACACCCTTCCATTGAGATAACTTCATGAAAACATGGTCTCCTACATGAAATTCCAATTCCTTCATTCGACTATTGGCATAACTCTTCTACCTACTTTGAGTTTCTTTGATGTGGGTTTGGATAAACTTCAATCTTTCAATTATTTCGTCAAAAAGTTATGGGCCTATGAGTTTTCTTTCCCCAACTTCATCCCAACATGTTGGTGTGCGACATCTCTTTATATATAATGCTCTATATGGTGCCATATGAATACTTGAATTGAAGTTATTTTTATAGGAAAATTCATCCAGAGGTAAATATTGATCCCACATTCCTTGAAAGTCAATTGAGTAATATCTAAACATGTCTTCTATGGTTTTAATAGTTCATTCTGATTTTCCATCGGTTTGAGGGTGTTAGGCAGTGCTCAAATGAAGATCAGTATCCAAGGATTTTTGAAGACTTTTCTAGAATATTGATGTAAATGGGTATCACGATCAGAAACAATCAAAAGAGGTACTCCATGAAGTATTACAACTTCATTAATATACAATATTGCTAAATGTTCAAGTGGTAAATCTTCTCTTATAGTAATAAAATGTGCTGAATTGGTAAGATGACCAATAATGACGCATATTGCATCATTCCGTCTATGAGTCTTTAGTATCCCCATGACATAGTCCATTGTAATATCATCCCATTTCCACTCAGCAATGGGAAGAGGTTTCCTGACTCTTCTAGGATGTTTTCATCCAACATTTACTTGTGGACAAACTGTACACCTCGACACAAAATCAGAAATCTCTCACTTCATGTCGTCTCGAATAAAATGTTCTTTCAAATCTCTATATATCTTAGTGCTACTAGGGTGTATAGAAAAATTGGAGATATTTACATTATCAAACGATTCCCTTTTTAGATTAGGTATGTTCAGAACACAATCTCTCTTCACAAATTTTAAAATTCCATATTCATATATGAAGTCACGCAATCTCCCATCATTCAAAGATTTAATCTTCTTTTGAAACTCCTTATCATCATTCTGAGAACTCTTTATCATTTCTAGTAAATATGGTTTAGCTAAAATTTGAAAAAGTATTGATGTTTCACCTTCCATGGTTATTCCCATATCCATCTTTACTAGATCCATGAAAATAGGATCCCTTTTAACTCCCATCTAGTTCAAAACTCCATGATAATTTCTGCTCAAAGCATCTTCCACCTTATTTTACTTCCTCGGGTGATATTATATAGAGTTATCATAATTTGTGAGTAGTTAAAGCCATCATCTTTGCCCCATATTGAGTTCTTTCTGTGATAAAATATACTTCAAACTCATGTGATCAATATATATCTCACACTTTCACCATAGAGATAGTGTCTACATATCATTAAAGCAAATATTATAGCCGTTAACTCAAGATCATGAGTGGGATAATTTTTTCATGAATTTTTTGCTGTCGTGATGCATATGCAACAACTCTATCATTCTGCATAAGGACACAACTATTTCCTTTCTTTGAAGCATCAATATAAATAACAAACCCATCATTCCCTAATGGTAGAGTCAATATATAATCATTGACAAAAATATTCTCTTCAGTTCTTTGAAACATTCTTCACACAATTTTTTTCAAACAAATTTAACCCCTTTACATATGAGCTTGGTTAATGAGTTTTCCAATAAGGAAAAATTCTGGAAAAAACACTGATAATAACCTGCTAAACCAATAAAACTTCGTACATCAGTTATACTCGTTGGAGCTGGCTATTCATGGATTTCCTTATTCTTTGAAGGATCAATAGAGATTCCATCCTTAGAGATAATATGGTCAGTAAAATAAATATCTGGAAGAAATAATTCACAATTGCTAATATTTCCATATAATTCATTTCTTCTGAGGGTTTTCAGAATAGTGCCCAAGTGATTTTCAGGTTCTTTATAGATTTTTTGAGTATACCAAAATTTCATCAATAAATACCACTACAAATTCAACATGATATTCCTTGAAAACACTATACATTAAATCCATGAAGAAAGAGGGTGCATTAGTCAATCCAAAATTCATTACTATAAACTCATAATGTCCGTACTTGGTTTGAAATGTTGTTATTGGATTTTCTTCCTTCGTCACACACTACTGATGATATCAATATCGAATGTCAATCTATGAAAAATATAGAGCTCCATGAAGTTGGTCCAATAAATCATCAATGTGAGGTAAGGGATACTTTTTCTTTATTTTTATAGCATTGATCTCTCTGTATTCAATGGACAACCTCATAGATCATTCTTTCTTCTTAACAGAAAGGATAGAGGCTCCCCATGGAGAAACACTAGGGAGAATAAATCCTTTATTACTCAATTCCTCTAGTTGTTTCTTTAGTTCCACTAATTCTAAAATGGACAATCTATAAGGTGTATTCGATATGGGCCTTGAACACAAAATTAAATTAATAGAAAACTCAATTTATCAATTTTGAGGATGTCCAAGTAAATCCTCTAAAAACACATTAACATATTCTTGCACAATAGGTACGTCCTATATTAAAACATTATTTTCCTCACCCATAGTGATTTCATTCTCTTCTTCCCCAATAATTTAATTTATTAGAGCTACTAGGGGAAGATCTATATATGAATGAGGTGGTGACATTTCTTCTCTAAAGATAAAGTACTTGTTATCATCATCGAAAATTGTAACCTCTTTCTTCTTACAATAAATTTTTGCATCGTGGTTCAAAATCCAATCCATTCCAAGGGTTATATCAAATTCAATCATGGGTATGATGATGAGATCGACAGATAATGAACATTTATATTCTTAATGGGAACTGATTCACAAAATATTTTTATGACGATATTTCCCTTAGGTGTTTTGACTGACAACTCCCTTTTTATGTCAAATTAAAAATATCTAATTTTCTTAGAAAACTGGGATGATATGAAATAATTAGATTATCCAGAATCAAATAAATCATTGGTAAAACTTTAGGAGACCATTTAATTACATACCACCACGTCTTTCGGAGCTTGAACCACAACAATTGTGATCACATAAGCCTGGCCTTTCTCTTTTGGACTTTTCTAGGGTAGGTTTCATTGGCCCATAGGAAATTCATTTTCAAAATGACCCTTTTATCTACAATTTTAGCATTCAACAATGTTAGCCTCTTTCTTCCCCTTACAATCGTGAGCTTGGTGTCCTATTTCGCCACACTTGTAAAAGAATCTCATTCCCTTGAAGAATGTACTAGGGTGTTTCTTCACACATTTACCATAGGATTGATATTCAACCTTTCCTTGCTTCCCTTTATTTCCATTTCGAGTGTCTTACACAGATCACTTTTTCTATAGATTTCCTCTAAAGTCATAAGACATAGAGAATTATTTCTTGTCTTGATAGTGCATGCGACAATATCTTCGTACAATGAGAAGGATTGTAAGACTAATGCTCGACGAAGAAATGGTTTTAACCTATAAATGAATCAATAAATATTACTCCATGGGTTATGTATATAATCTGTTGCATGCATTGTTAACCATGCAATGTTAGCCTCATATTTTGTAACATTATCATCCTCCTTTTGTCTCAAACTCAATAATTGCCTTTCCATATCCACTCGATGTTCACAAGGAAATTATTTTTCTAATAAAATATATTTAAACTCCCTCCATTCCATATTTGATACTTCGTCATCTTCCTCTGTGTTTTGAATCAATTATCACCATTGATCTGCATCTCCCATGAGGTGATAAACTGCCATGAATTTTTTTCCCTTTTTCCACTCCTTGAAACATGAAATCTTTTCTCTAAAGAATTTATCCATTACTCATATAATAATGGATTTATACTCCCATTTAATGTTGGTGGTTGTTGCCTCATGAAGTGGTCTAACATTGATCCACCGCATTGTGGATCAGGGTGCTCCATATAGGTAAGGTTATTATTCATAACCTGAGTGAGTTGTCTCTATACGGTGATAAGCTGATCAGCACCAGTTTCTTCACCAGCTCCACTATAATAATATATTGTAAGAGGGAAAACCCTACATCGATTACGTTCATTTATATGGTTCCCATTCCTTCCAATAGGTTCCATTTTTAAACAATGGAATACACTAGATTAATTTATGAATCAGTGTACATAATTCCAAACATGTAAAATA
Organism: Viscum album; assembly: GCA_963277665.1. Lineage (NCBI taxonomy): Eukaryota > Viridiplantae > Streptophyta > Magnoliopsida > Santalales > Viscaceae > Viscum > Viscum album. The sequence continues at coordinate 1,229,537,162 of OY728128.1, forward strand.
GTTAACATAAACTGAACATTTTAGGGATATAATCCCTAATCATAAAAATGTTTTCTTTGGGGAAGTATATACTCATAAACCATTCATAGTGGTTATTAATGAAAATGGTAATTATCCTAAGCATATCCCCCGAGAATGTTGTAACCAAGAGTGTTGTAAGGCCCGTTTTCGTGCACCAGTTTCTGTTCGAGTTTAGCTTAAATCGGTATTTTTAGGTTTTTCCCCTAAGTACATCTATGACAGATCCATCTCTACCTGCTCTTATCGAGATAGAGATGTATTTCTTGGAAGACTCACAAAATCTCTATAGTACAGAAATTCTTGGATGTTGTTCTATACTAATCCTCAAAGTCTATCTTTGGGTAAGGTTCTCTAATTTGAGTTTTTCTAATTCTAGCTTCCTAGGTTTGTAATAAACATACTCTGATACTAACTGTAATGCCCCAACTCCAGTTATCCAGAGTTGGTTCATTATTACATAACATTGGAATGATAGAAGGAATCATGTCCTGAAAGACTGATCAATTTACTGGCCTTGGAAGTACTAGATACATTCATTAGTTTTACATTACATCATGAAATAAAAACATCAACAACATTTTGTCCCCTTTTTAACACACTTATATCCTTAGCCCATCCTTGCAGGTCAACTATAAAATACTTATTCACATCTTGGGAAAAAACATAAGGGGGTGAGGTCAGATGCTCAGTAAGGATAACAATAGAGCAGAAACATACATAAATAATCATAAATATTTAAGGAAATTTATAAGACTAAATAAAACCTTCTAAACATAAAATTCAGCATAATATGGAAAAGATAAAGTCATATAATTCCATTTACGTATTCACATGGATATTCTACTTGTCTAATAATCACACGCAATATCAATATCCACTTTCATAATGATGGAATTCATAATGCCAGACTTCATAACCACAATGTCAATGCCTTGTGACAACACTAGAAATAAGATTTTGTCAAGGACTTATTCCAAGACATACTTTGTCTCATGAGACCTATTGATGCCTATTGGAGCTATAGCAGGCTCCACCCGTCACTTACTAAGTCCAATGCATTCCTCATATGAAAAGGTTTAAACATTACATAAAAATCTGTATTAAATCTAGCATACGAAATGTCAAAACTTTATCCATATACCATGAATGGTATAAAATAACACATCCACAGTCAAATATATCAAAAAACCTTCAATATAATATGGAATATTTGTGTCATAATAAATCTAGTTCAAACAAGTTTAAAACCCATCAAAGAATGTTGACATATATGAAATCAAAACATTTTGAGAGAAATATCTCTATCTTCATTGAAATCATTTAAATTCCATATAATTATAAAAAAAATCATTTATTTTTCAAATATTTTTGTAATCTTCTATGGGAATATTCGACGATGTTATAATGGAGGAAAATAGTAGCACCCGCCATATAAGTTAAAAAAATTCATTCTTACCTTAATTTTGTGGAAGAGGTCATAAAGTAACTTGTTTGGAAAATGATGGAAATGTTCCTTTCCAAACATATATGGTAAAATAACGGTATAAACGAATTTAGACCATAGTTTAGTAAATAGTAAAAATGTTTTGAATTACATTTTTAAGAAAACACCGATGTGGATGGTAAAGAGGTCCCAGTAGATACTTACGTAAATACAACCTCAGATAATGAAGATATTATAGAATTAACCCTTACCTTGTACTTTTCCTCAGTTTAGGGTTCATTAAAATTATGTATAATAGTTAAATAATTGTTATTAAATTATACAATAACCATATAATTAAATATGATATCATATATGATCTTCTAATATTGATTTGTTAATAATATTTTAGTTGTATCATCGTTTCGGGTATTAACTGATCCATTTTCCTTTATATTATAGGATACATAAGCCTTTTTGTTATGGATATGATTTATTTTATTCATATCCAAGATGATATTAAGTTCTTCAACATTATTTTTATTTATAAAATAAAAATAATTCTAGAATGATTACGATGGGGAAAGAATCTCACTGCATTCGTGGAGACGGTAATCCGTACGTACGCACGAGCGACAATATCATTATATTGATGGTGAATTCCTATGAAAATGGATTTTATATCATATATAAAGAATAATTAACATGTTATATTTATTATTTACTTTATTTATACTCATTATTATACCCATAAAAATAATGAAGTGTTTGACTAACAAACTACCCCACAACGTGGTGATGGTAAGCCATACCTACGCATGTATGGTGACTTTTACATTCATATGATGAATAGAATAATTAATATGGTAGTAAAATTTTTATAATAACATCATTGTATATATAATATATTGGAGTTATTATTTTAGAATGGAAACACCAAAGAAAGTGGAAGTGTAAAAAGAAAATTACTTGAAAGCGGTGAGAAAATATATATCTCTTCTTCAGGTTCTACCTTTTGATTCGATCAAAAGGGCTCCATAGGTTGGATTTAAAAACAAAGTAAGGACTCTCATATGAAAGGATGAAATTTGGTAGTATATTTGGGTAGGTTATGGCCTATAAAAATGGCTTTGGTGGTGTAAAATTAAGAGAAGGGGAAGTACACTTTCATAAGAGAGATGAGGGTCAGTCTAGGAAAATCATGAAATATTATTTTATAATAAAATCATTTTCACATTCTAATGACTCCAAAAAGAATAATTTTGAGGATATGGTGGGGATGGGTCTAAATCCTCTCAACCAATAGGTTTTAGACAGGTTTAGGTCATCATATTAACCTTATCTTTTAAATTTAACTCTTTATTAAATAGTTTGACATTTACCAAGTCTATTATTATTTTTATATTACATGGTTAATAAACATACTATAACAATTTAAGAGAATCCCATGTGGTTCATTATTAATATATATAACTTTTTATAAGTCCTTTGGATGAGCCTCAGATTTTTACAAATATTATATCAATTAATAATATTGTATTTTTTTAAAAACTCAATTATGTCAATTCAGACACTAATTAGTATATGATTATTTAAAATCCATAAAAACTTTATCACATCGAGTAAAATATATTTAACCAACCATAAAAAGTAATATTAACATAAAAATTAGATTAATTCATTAGAAGTCTCAATTTAAATTTATTTGGAAATTTATAATATCAATTATTTTAATATTTCATTAATACGGTAATTAATGCATCATCATTGTGTCATAAATAAATTAAATTATTTAATGTCTAAAAATTATAAATAAAATACACTTATGTATTAAGTCATTTTAAATTTGTAATGAATATTTATAGTCTAATTCATATTGTCTGTAATCCTATATTAATAATGGTTTAGTTATTAAACACAGAATTTAACTCTTTTAAATCTTCATTAAATAAATTAATAATAAATGACCTAATCTAATCCATGTGGGACAAAGAGGATAATATTTTATTCCTAAGGTTATTTTTGGTTGAATTGTACTTATCCAATAGAATTAGGACACGTGTAACTGTCACGACCTGTCCTCGGGGCTCGTGTCGTGACTACCCCAAGCCCACCTTCCATAGGCCAGGGGCTGGCGACTAACACCAAGGCGTAAATACCGAAAAAAGGGGAAGGAATTAGCTTTATAAAGTAAAAAAACACCACAGAGTAAGACAACACAAGTAAACACTAAGTAAACTGAGTACAATAGTAAGTGCGGAAAGTAAATGGGCCAGAATAGAAACCCAAACTGAAAGTAAAGTACAACTGGAATGAAAGTACAACAACTGAAAGTAAAGAAGCAACGTCGAGCTATCCACTGGAAGTCCCACCTGAAGGGTGGGTACAGATAGCCTCCTTAGCTCCTCGGGTCTAGCCGTCCGCTCCGTGTACATCCCGCCCAGTGGTCCACCTCCAGGTACCGACCTACTCCACAAGCCTCAACCACGATCATAGTTGTCCTTAATCTGCATCCAACAAAACGTAGTGAAGGCATAACTAGAGCATGAGTGAGTATACGCAACTTAGTAGGAACCCTGAGACCCCAAAGGTATCCCAGAATCCACAAAGGACAATCCACAAAGGAAATATACAATCAGGAAATAACATCCAACACTACTTAGGTATATTCCCATACATATACCTTAGTATTCAATTCTAGTTCGGCTCCAACATCCGAGCCCAAGTTTGATCATTTCCACAGAGGATAGTACAACCCAATACACACAGGAAAGCACAACACAATCCACATAGGAAATCAAGTCAATCATGTCTAAGATAATGATTGAAAGTCAAGACTCAGCTCACACATGTATACTTTTTCATAAGGTGATAGAGATGATCAGATGTAGCCACTGATTCATATAAGCTGGGACCCACGTAGGATACTAAACTAGCTAAGTTGTCGGACCCACGTATGATACAAGACCAACTACTCTATCGGACTCATGTAGGATACAAGTACAGAGTCAAACACTGCCGGAACCACGTAGCATACAAGAACAGTAGTACTGCTAGACCCCCGTAGGATACAAGAACAGTAGTCATCACCGTCTATCCCATGAAGGATTTTAGTACGGTCTTCATCGCTTCCAAACCCATGGAGGATTTCAGTGCAGTCGTCGTCGCTGCCGAACCCACAGAGGATTTCAGTGCAGTCATCATCATCATCGTAGTCGCAGCCAGTTCTAGGGTTCCCGCACACAACATGCTCGTTTTCAGGAGGGTCCACTCCACGATCCAAGGGGGTCGATACATCAACTGACACGTAGTCTAGAGTTGATGTATCCCAAAGTTCCGTCTCAATAATAGAGACTTAACACGACTGACGGCGCATCAATCGGACGCCCGGTCTGAGAGTTATCGGCTTCTTCGTCCCAGGGGCCCGATTGATTTTTAAGTCAAAACCGACCTCACCGTACTCCAACTGCGTCCAAACCTCGAGCGGAGTAAGCCAATAACTCTCAGACCGGGCGTCATATTGACGCGCCGTCTATCGTGTTGTGTTCCTATTATCAAGACGGAACTTTAGGATACATCAACTCTGGACTACGTATCAGTTGATGTATCGACCCCCTTGGCTTGTGGAGGGTACCCTCTCGGAAATGAGCATGTTGTGTGCGGGAACCCTAGAGATAGCTGCTATTGCGACGATGATGTTGACTGCCCTAAAATCCTCCGTGGGTTCGGCAGCGATGAAGACCATACTGAAATGCTCTGTGTGTTCGATGGAGATGACTACTGTTCTTGTATCCTATGTGGGTCTGGCAGTACTACTGTTCCTGTATCCTACGTGGGTCCGGCAGTGTTTGACTCTGTACTTGTATCCTACGTGGGTCCGGCAGAGTAGCTGGTCTTGTATCCTACGTGGGTCGACAGCTTAGCTGGTTTAGTATCCTACGTGGGTCCCAGATTAGATGAATCAGTGGCTACATCTGATCATCTCTATCACATTACAAAGATGTATAACGGTGTGAGCTGAGTCTTGAATTCCAATCATTATCTTCGATATGATTGACTTGCTTTCCTATGTGGATTGTGTTGTGCATTCATGTTTGGATTCGTTTGTACTATCCTGTATGGATGTGATCAAACATGGGCTCGGATGTTGGAGCCGAACTGGAATTGACGACTTAGGTATATGTAAGGTAATATACCTAAGTAGTGTTGGATGTTATTTCTTGATTGTATCTTTCCTTTGTGTATCATCCTTTGTGGATTCCAGGAGACCTTCTGTGGTCTCAGGGTCCCTATTGAGTAGCGTATACTCACCCTCGCACGGGCTATGCCTGCACTACGTTGTGTTGGATGCAGACGACGGAGAGCGCTGATTGTGGTTGAGGCTTGTGAAGCAGGCCGGTACCTGAAGGTGGACTACTGGGCGGGACATACACGGAGTGGACGGCTGGACCCGTGGAGCTGAGGAGGCTATCTGTACCCACCCTTCGTGTGGGACATCCAGTGGACGGCTCGATGTTGATTCTTTACTTTCAGTTGTTGTACTTTCTTTCCAGTTGTACTTTACTTTAGGTTTGGGTTTGTATTCTGGCCCATTTACTTTCCGCACTTACTATTGTACTCAGTTTACTTAGTGTTTACTTCTACTGGCTTACTGTGTGGTGTTTGTTTACTTTATAAAGGCAATGCCTTCCCCTTTTTGTCAGGATTTATGCCTTGGTGCTAGTCGCCAGCCCCTGGCCTAGGGAAGGCGGGCTTGGGGAAGTCACGACACGAGCCCCGAGGACGGGTCGTGATAAATTGGTATCAGAGGAGTTCGGTTCTACTGCAGAACTCAGGACTATGATAATTCTTCTATGTGAAGCAATAGTGTTAAGGTTATTGTGTGTGATTATCAGTCCAGGAAGTCCAGTGATAGCACACTATCCGAGGTATCCGTACACCAGGACCCTGACTTCTGATTTCCAACTCAATGCACAAAAACATTGATTGCATGTGTGTTTCAAGAGTTTTCTTTTTGATTACTTTGTGTCAGCTCACCTGGTATACTGTTTGACCGTTTTGCACCTGTTTCTTTTCAAGATGGCTCCACGAAGGCATCCAGTTAGGGTTTCGAGCTTTGTGCGTGACAACAGACCACCGAGCGAAGAGGCCTCGATGCAGGGCCCTTTTTCAGCAGAGGCACCAGTGGTATCACTACCTACCGAGCCACCGATGCCACCAGCCCCAGCCGCTGAGAGTGCACGTCACCTTAGTGCACTGTACGAGTTCCAACATCAGAGATCACCCAGGTTCCACAGGGAGACAGACCCTCAGGCATCCAAGTATTGACTAGAGTCTGTAGTTCGAGTTTTCAGGTTAGTGGGGACACCAGCTGACCTCATGGTGATCCTTGCAGCAAGCCTCCTGCACGCGACAGCAGGCAGATGGTGGAGCATGATGCTCTAGGTTCACGACGAGGAATCTCTCCTCTGGATGGACATTGAGAGCCTCTTCCACTCAGAGTTCATCCTAGCCACCCTTCGTGCGGTGCCCATCCGGGAGCTACTACAGCTGCGACAGGGCAACATGACGGTCGCTCAGTACTCGGTGAGATTTACCGATCTCTAGCACTATTTGACGGACATGGTACATGACCCATTCTTCTGGGCCCAAACCTTCAAGCAGGGACTGAGGCATGAGATCAGGGCATCAATGATCTCTTTCAGCATTCTGACAGAGGCCAGAGTACTGGAGCGAGCCCTTCCCGTAGAGAGCTTTCTTGCTGAGCCTACACCAGCAGCGAGACATACCGCAGGGCGGCACATAGCAGAGTCGTCTGCATCTGGAAGTCGACGGACATCACAGGGGTCCAGGCGGACCAGACCATCAGGAGGACGACCTCAGGACACTATCTCAGAGGTGCGGGGCACCCGGCGCAGAGCCAGCCTTCCGAGGAGCAAACAGTGCTATGCATGCGGCGGGTAGGGCCACATGGCTCGTGACTGCCTGACCCACCGTGTAGAGGAGTAACAAACGGTTGAGGGGACACCCAGTTAGTGGCAGAGGGTCAACTATGGTGGTCCACAGGGTTCAGGTAGACGAGGTAGGGGAGTTGGACGAGCAGCAGGTGGTGTGCGACGCGTTGAGGCTTTACCACCACCACCACCAGCAGCAGGTCCACCCCGACCACAGGGAGCTGGCGGGCAGAGACATGCTCAGCTTCAGGAAGCGGAGGCCTATGACCACGGCGCGCCAAAGATGATTCGAGGTACTATCTGTGTCTACTCCACCCTTTCTGAAGTTCTTATAGACACAAGACCAATTCATTTTTTCATTTCCGTTTCCCTTGTTCGAAGCTCAGAGATTCTGATGGAGCCGTTGGCTCGATCCTTATGGCTAGACACTCCTACGAGAGAAAACTCAAAGATTACGCACTGGTTCCAACAGTGTGAGATTACTCTAGGAAGTGAGATCTTTGACTGGGATCTTCTTTTAGCGGCGTCGAGTTCTTACGACGTCATCTTGGTCAGGGATTGGTAATCTACATTCCATGCTTAGATCGACTGTATTTGGTGCAAGGTGCGATGTGTTCGCATCAATGGGAGAAAGTTGACCTTCACCAGTGATAAGGGAGCCTTAGCAGTGCAGGATGGACACATGAAGATGAGAGGAAAACCGATCACTCATAAGTTGTCTAGCCTCATCCTAGGAGCAGTTCACGTGCGAAGTACTAGTTTTCCTGCAGTGGTTGATCAGTATGCAGACGTTTTCCCTGATGACGTTCCAGAAATTCCTCCTCGCAGAGAGGTAGACTTTTATATTGACATGTACCTTGGGAATGCCCCGATATCCACTCTAGCATATTGGATGGTTCCCACTGAGGTTCAAGACCTGCGGGTATAGCTGGAGGACTTGCAGGGTAAGAGATTCATCTGACCCAGTGTTTCACCCTGGGCTTTCCCGATTTTGTTCTCCAAGAAGGCGGATGGGAGCTTGCGACTGTGTGTCGACTATTGTCACCTGAACCAGGTGATTATGTGGAACAATTATCCGCTACGGAGGATTGATGACCTCTTCGATCAGCTCAAGGTAGAATGGAGGTTCTCAAAGATAGGCCTCAGATCAGGCTATCATCAGCTCAGAATTCGGGATGAGGACGTGCTGAAGACGGCCTTCAGATGTCGGTACGACCACTATGAGTTATTGATTATGCCATTCGGGGTAACCAATGATCCATCGGTGTTCATGGGTCTCATGAATAAGATCTTTCAGGCATACCTCGATCAATTTGTCATGGTATTTATCAATGAAATTTTGATATACTCGACCACTGAGGAGCATCCCTACCACTTGCGGGTTGTAGTGGACACACTCTGAGAGCACCAGATTTATGGTAAGTTCTCAAAGTGTCAGTTCTGGTTACGTGAGGTCCACTTCTTGGGACACGTCATCTCTCAGGAAAGATTTGTGATGGATCCTGCGAAGATCGACGCAGTATTAGCTTGGGATCCACCCAGGAGCATAACGGAGGTGCGAAGTTTCTTGGGTCTAGCTGGATACTACCGGAGGTTTGTGCTAGAATTATCCAGAATTACAGCACCACTCTCAGCTTTGACGAAGAAAGGGAAACCCTTCGTGTGGTCAGAGAGATGTTAGTAGAGCTTCCAAGAGCTGAGACAGAGGTTGACCAGTGCACCAATCGTGAGGCTACCAGAGGGGGAGTAGGGTACGTAGTCTTTTGCAATGCATCAGGGACCGGGCTTAGATGTGTCCTGATGCAGGAAAAATCTTTGATCGCCTATGGATCACGATAGTTGAGGGAGCATGAGAAGAACTACACAACCCATGACCTGGAGTTGGCAACAGTGGTCTTCGCTCTAATGATTTGGTGACACTATCTGATGAGCGAGCACTTTACAGTCTACTCTGACCACCAGAGTATCAGGTACATCTTCTCGCAGAAGGACCTGAACCTGAGACAGTGGTGATGGCTCGAGTTCCTCGAGGACTATGGATTTTAGATAGTCTATACTCCTAGAAAGGGAAATGTAGTAGCCGATGCTCTCAGCAGGAGGACGAACATTCAGCTACTTGGATAGGCGATGGAGCAGCTAGCTGCTTCGCAGATATCCTTCGTCGATAGAGATGGAGCAGCCTTTCTTCAGTCACTCACAGTCACTCCTCCACTACTACAGCAGGTCAGAGAGGAACAGCGTGGGGACGTCACTTGTGAGACGCAACATGCACAGATATCCTCAGGACATGCACCTGATGGATTCTCTATAGGAGGAGAGCACAATGTCTTTTTCAGAGGACGTACCATGGTACCAACTTCTTTACAGGAAGAGGTTCTGAGGTAGTTTTACACTTCCCCTTTAGCGGTACATTCAGGAGTGGCGATGATATACCAGGATCTCAGACAACAACACTGGTGGCTGGATATAAATATGGTTGTAGTTGAGTTCGTTTCTCGATGCCTCACCTGTCCACAGGTGAAGGAGGGGCACCAGGTACTAGCAGGCTTGGTACAACCCTTGGAGGTCCTGATGTGGAAGTGGGATGTGATATCTATTGATTTTGTGACTGGACTTCCACGTACTTCCAGATACCACGACACTATTAGGGTGATTGTCGACCGACTCACCAAGTCGGCCCACTTCTTACCCATTAGAGAGCAGGGCTTAGTAGAGAGTTTGGGACGTCTCTAAATTCCGGAAATTGTGCGGCTTGATGGAGTGCCATCATCTATCGTCTCCGATTGAGATGCTCACTTTTTTCCCCAGCTTTGGAAGGGGTTGCAAGAGGCATTCGGAATGCAGCTACGTCTGAGCACCGCCTTTCACCCTCAAACGGATGGTCAGATGGAGAGGACCATTTAGACTCTCAATGACTTGCTCCGTGCATGTGTCCTCGACCTTGGTCACAGTGGAGAGGACCACCTTCCCTTGGTGGAGTTCGCATACAACAAAATCTACCACTCCACGATTGGGATGGCACCATACGAGGCATTGTATGACCGACCTTGCAGATCACCTTTGTGCTGGTTAGACCCTGGGGAGTCAGCACTTGTGGGGCCGGAGATGGTCCAGGCCACAATAGAGAAGGTCCAGGTCATCCAGGAGTGGATGAGGATAGCTCTGAGTTGGTATATGTCTTATGCTGACAGGAGGCGAAGACCACTAGAGTTCGAGGATGGTGACCATGTATTTTTGCAGGTCTCACCTCAACGTGGATTACGAAGATTTGGTCGAGGAGACAAGTTGTCTCCGTGCTTCATCAGACCTTTTCAGGTACTCAGTAGGATATTTGATGTGGCTTATTTCCTGGCTCTACCACCTCAGTTGCACCGGGTTCACGACGTCTTCCACGTATCTCAGCTTAGGGGATACGTGCATGACCAGACGCTTATCATCGACCATGGGGAGCTGGACATTGACGATGGGGTGACTTCTGCAGAGGTCCCGATGGAGATCGAGGATCTAAATGAGTGGGTCTTACGTGGGTGAATGATTCCTCTAGTGCGCATTAGATGGAAACACGTGAACCTCTAGTAGAGCACTTGGGATCCGGAGGCTCAGATGCGTGCTAAGTATCCTCATTTCTTCCCCTAGTTTTGTGTTGTAACTTTACGAAGACGTAAAGCCCAGAGTGGGAGTAATGTAAAAACCCGTAAATTTTGATGGAATTTTTTTCTTAATTTTCTATGGGATTTTACAAGTACGCAGTTTCTGACGGCACGTGATTCTGAGGCCCGGTGTGCCCGGAATCAATTTCCGAAGTTTAGCTCGTGTACGTTCAGTGAACGAATGAGCGGGTTTTCCTAACTTTTGAACCGGTGCTCAGAATAGAAATTTGAGGGCACCAATGAAACCACAGCACCGGTAATTACTTAGGAACACCTTTTTTGGTGTTGCGTTTGCTCATGTGAGGTTATTAAATAAATGGATTAACTAATGAATAAAATAAAATATTGTGCTACAAATTTTATTTTTATTCTATGTAGTTTAATCCTATGTATGGAAGTTGAGGTGGGACCCACTAAATCCTAACCCCTCTTGATAGAATATTAGTGAGGTGGGACCCACATGATCCCCACCTATTCAACTTCCTCAAACCTATCATTATGTTGGGAAACCCCCATTAATTTTTGTGTAACACACTCGCACCCCCTTTTTAAATGCCAAGTTAACTCTCAAATTTAATTGGATTATTAAATGCCTCATTAAGTGGTCACCCCACGTTAATTAAATCATAGTTTAATGTTGAACTTCAAAAAGGGATGGCATGGGTAATAAAATACGGAAAAGCCTAATTTTTTTATTGTTGATGTGTTGTGCGAGATGATTTGGGGAGAATTTACTCTAGTCTTGAAAAACGTTCTTCCTCATTGATGAACGCAAAGAACGACGAAGAACGCCGGCCTCGGACGAAAGTCGATGAAGATCACGAGTTCCTTAGAGATCGACGATGCGACGCAATGTACCGCGATGCCCACAATCCTCTTCTGGGACGCCGTCTTCCACGACGTTTTTATTCCACAGTGATCCTCATTTGACAAATTCTTCGAGGTAGGGGGTTTTGGTTTAATTTAATTTATGTGGTTTATATCCTCGACATGTGTTTTAATTGTTGGAAGTCGTTTGAACCACTAACGCGGTGGGTGCAGACTAACGAACAAGTCTGAACCCACCGTTTCTATGTGCTTGATGCGCGGAACATCGGGTGACGATGAAATGGGACCGTTGAGCGAATGGAGGTCGTCACAATAATCTATGGGTCCCGAGACGAACCCAAGCGCAGACGGGAGCAAGAACGGACCACCGGAGCAGCTCCGGTGGCCCGCAGACTTCACCGGTGGCGCGGCGGCGCCGGCGGCGTCCCGACGCCCCGCCAGGAGGAACCGTTGTGGCTAAAGCGGCGGTGACAGGCGAACAGGAGCTCGTGGCCGTGTGGGATCCGGAGGGGGACGCCGCACCCACCACGTCCGTAGAGCGCAAAGGGAGGGGGGGACCACCACCCCCCTCCCATGCTCAGCCGCTGGCCGAGCCAGCGTGCCACCCAGCCGGGTCGGGCCGGTTGCGCGGACCGGATCAGGCCATGCCCAGCCGGGCTGGGCCACGCCCGACCGGGTCAGACCCAGACCTGGGTCGGGTCGACCCGGTTCGAGCCGACCGAGAGGGGTTGGGCCAGGGCGGGCCGGGCCCAGACCCCCCATTTTCGGACCAATTTCAATCTTTTCCCAATAACATGGGCTACGGACCTCCGATCGATGCACCGTCAGTTGTATGTGATCCTTGGATTGAGACGTTCATTTCAGTATATTACACTCAAGGGTTCGGGGAACATGGGGTACGGTCGGGTTTGTTCGAACACGAAACCAACCGGGCCCTTGGAGCGGAAACGCTTATAACATGACCTTCGGACGTCCGATTGATGTGCCATCGACTTTGTTGGATTTATCTCATTGAGACAGACCTTTTGGCTTACTCCTCTCGAGGTTTGGACGTAGTTGGAGTATGGTCGGGTTGGTTTTGACTTAAAAACCAACCGGGCCCCTAAGAAGAAAAATCTGATAACTCTCAGACCGGGCGTCCAATTGACGCGCCGTATGTCGTATTGAGTTCTTATTGTAAAGAAAAAACTTTGGGATACATCAACCGTGGACTATGTGTCAGTTGATGTATCGAACCCCTTGGATCGTGGAGCGGACCCTCCCGGAAATGATCATGTTGTGTGCGGGAACCCTAGAGCTGGCTGTGACTGCGACGACGATGACGACCATATTGAAATCCTATGGGGGTTCGACGACGATGACTACTATTCTTGTATCCTATGTGGGTTCATCAATACTACTATTCTTGTATCCTACGTGGTTCCGATAGTGTTTGACTCTATACTTGAATCCTACGTGGGTCCGGCAGAGTAGCTGGTCTTGTATCCTACGTGGGTCCGACAAATTAGTTGGTTTAGTATCCTACGTGGGTCCCAACTTAGATGAATCAGTGTCTACATCCGATCATCTATATCACCTTATGAGGAAGTATACCAGTGTGAGTTGAGTCTTGACTTTCAATCATTATCTTCGATATGATTGACTTGCTTTCCTATGTGGATTGTGTTGTGCTTTCCTGTGTGGATTGGGTTGTACTATCCTATGTGGATGTGATCAGACATGGGCTCGGATGTTGGTATCGAACTAGAATTGATGACTTAGGTATATGAATAGGCATATACCTAAGGAGTGTCAGATGTTATTTCGTGATTGTATCTTTCCTTTGTGGATTATCCTTTGTGGATTCTGGGAGACCTTCGGGGGTCTCGGGGTCCCTACTGAGTAGCGTATACTCACCCCTACATGGGCTATGCCTGCACTACGTTGTGTTGGAGGCAGATGAAAGATAGTGTTGATCGTGGTTGAGGCTTGTAGAGCAGGTCGGTACCTGGAGGTGGACCACTGGGTGGGACGTACTCAGAGTGGACGGCTGGACTCGAGGAGCTGAGGAGGCTATCTGTACCCACCCATTAGGTGGGACTTCCAGTGGACGGCTCGACGTTGCTGATTTACTTTCAATTGCTGTACTTTATTTCTAGTTGCACTTTACATTAAGTTTGGGTTTGTATTCTGGCCCATTTACTTTCCGCACTTACTATTTTACTCAGTTTATTTAGTGTTGACTTCTGCTTGCTTACTCTGTGGTGTTTGTTTACTTTATAAATGAAATGTCTTCCCTTTTTTGTCGGGATTTATGCCTTGGTTCTAGTCTCCATCCCCTGGCATATGGAAGGCGGGCTTGGGGTAGTCATGGAACGAGCCCCGAGGATGGGTCGTGACAGTAACGTAAATTATGATATCATTTTTACCCTTAATTACCATATTTACTTTTAACAGTGGTAAACAAAAGTCAAAAGTTATTGTTCACCAAAAATTATTTTCATTTTATTTAATTTTTTTTTACTTACTAATAATTACCATGTCTCTCAGAATTTTGAAATTCAACTCACAGAAGTGGTAAAATCATGTTTTATGAAAATTTGCAAATTCTCATAGGAGGTGGGTAAAGGACGGTAAAAAGTTCGATAAAATTTTATATGTCTAAACTTATTATAAAATGAATCCAATGGATTACATTGAACTTATATAGGTATTATGTATCTATTTTTTCCTAAAATAAATGAAAATAGAATAACTAATTATTTAAATAAAAAAGTTGTTTTTAACCAAAAATGCAGTGTTTTTCACTATTCATAAAAAATTGAATCTTTTCAAAAAATACAGAAAATTCACCCTATGCCAATTTCGATATTACGAATTCAAAAATCAAGTCCATTTTGAAAAATTAAATTTATAAAATTTCAAAAATGGGTATTACTATTAATAATGGCTAGTTTGATTGGTCGCGGAGTGTTAGAATCTCGATGTTGCGTACAATGCAAGCTATTGCATTATTCAATGGGAAACATACTGTGGAATCTTGAGGTGTTACACCAAAAATTCATCCCACAATCATGTTGTAAAAAATGGATAGAGAGAGGCTTTCAACAAGACCCTATAAAACATACAACCAAATATAGTGGAAAAGGATAAAAGGTATTGGCCTTACAAGATCTTACATTCCTTATGTGATTACTAGACTACAACTCATAATGCAATATGGGCAACCCCATAATCACTGTTACATAGAACATAAGTTGTCCAACCCATTTAGTTTCAATTACTAGCACTCCATATTTATATCTATGACCAACTATATATGGATGTGAAACTCCATAAACTACTGGGTGAATTAGAGTGACTAGATGGAAAAAGAGAGAACACCTTGCATCATTTGGAAGTCTACCAAACTAGATTGAAAATTCCATTAAAATGAAGGTTTTCCTATATACATTTATGATATTATAAATGGTTTTGGTCCAAATAACTCCACGGATACAAAGAAGGAAGCCTCCGAATCTGGAACTGAAGTGGGAGGGACCTTACTCCATACACAATGTCTACAATAACAGATCTAACTCCTTGATCTCAAGGATTGGATACCTCATTGCTACTCCAACCAATGCAAGGTTCCTAAAGATTTATTTTTTGTAATCACCCAAATTAAGTCCTAGATTCATGATGTTAAACTCTATAGTACAATATAAGTCCTTGCTAAACAATATTAATCTGCATATTATCATCGTTCTTGTTTCACAACAAGAAACTGCACAACATGATGTCATAGTAGTATAACATGAAACCAAAAAACTCCATTCATACTCCAAAAAAGACATTAAATTATATGGTCAACATATATATAATTTGATCTTATGATAACCCAAAATATTTAGATCTTCTATACTCATCATGGCCCCTCAATGATGGGAGGTTTCCATGCATAAGACCCACCCACGTCATTTTTACTCAGTAGTGGAGCTTGTTCCCCCTTTCTTAGGAATAATTATCATCATTATAGCTTCATCAACAAATGATGTTAAACTGGAAGAGATTTCTAGAACTATATGTGTCTTGATTATTTCTACACTTAGATATACAATGACACCTGGGTATTATCCCCCAACCCAACCATATCGTTTCTTTCACATCAAGTGAGCGACATCCTTTCCGCATGTTGTTAAACTGTACGATTATTCAAGAACTACGTGTGGAATGATTATCATTCCCATGAGACACATAGTGATTCTTGGATCTCCAAACATGGGTCTAAATCTGACAAAAAATGATCTTTTTTAGAACAGATGGTTTGATTGTCATACAACTTCATGACTTGGGACAAACCATTATTCTAGAATATATTATAGCCCCTTTCCCCACATCAAAGCCTCATTGATGTGTGAGACAATATTCATTAACTATATATGGATTTCTTCTTTATCCATAAAGATACCTAGTGACACAAAAATTTCAATTCTCGTACCCATCAATTACATTTTCATTCCTTCTTTTCAGTTTTACATCAACCTCATTGTACAATGTTAATCTACCTAGGTTTTAAGAACTATGTATGTCTTAATTCTCATTATAATGATATACATAGAGATGTTTGGATCATACCTCATGGTCCATCCAAAAAATAATCTAAATGTTGTTATTCCTCACCAATAATTCCTTGGTACCATGGAAGAACATCTTTACAGTCATTATTTCTCACACCAATCATAGCTCATGTGGGCCTAGGTTATTTGGTAAATAATATTTTTTTATAAGTAATGCATTTCAAATCACTTTGAAGTTACCATGGTCATGGATGGAAGACTATAAAAGACACAATAGATGTCCTCATCACATGATAATAAATAGCTAGATATTTTTAAGAACTACGTGTGGCTTGATTCATCCTATAAAAATATTCATAGTTATTCTTGTTTCCTAAAACCTTGTACAACTAGATTATTACTTTTCTTGTTGGAATCACCCCACATCCTCAACACATGATGATAAACTGCATAGTTCTTCAAGAACTAAATGTGGATTCATAGTCATCCTATAGAGATACATCGTGATTTACAGAACATCAATCCTAAGTCCAACTAAAACACAATATGGGAAGTACCCCTAATATCCCATATATAAGACCATATTAAACCCCCATGTCCTCTATACAAGAATTAAATTAGTATATAAGACCTTCTTCATTACCGAATGGCATTAAACTAGATGGATAATATCCTTTCTTCATGACATTAAACAACATAGTACCTAAAGAACTACATTTTTTTTAATTTTCATCTCATTGAGATACATAGTGATGCCTAGGCCTTATGTCTTATTCTTATCCATGGGTTAATGAAAAATTCCCTCCATTCTATTGGACTTACATAAAATGACGAAGATTTTTTTTCAAATATAGCTAACATCACCCTTGAGAGAGGTGTCCTGTGTCATTGTAAGGTCTGAAAAAAATATGCAAAAACCCATGAGTCAAAGTCAGTAGTAATCCCTCGCATAGGTGTCTTGTGTCCTATGTCCTTGTCTAATAACCTCTAAAAACATGTTTTAAAATTTCCTTCATCATGGACAAAGTGTGAACGGATAATCTTGGTCTGGTATGTCACATATTACATGTCATTTCCATGGTATTATGGTCCTTTTCATATGACTTAAAAACCACTGGCACCATACTTCTTGTGCTTCAGTAATACCTATGTAGAAAATCTATACCCCTAATTATATGGAAATATTGGATTGAAATGAACATTTCATATTAATATTCTTTACTTTATCAAGGGAAAATATGTGCTTGGGGAAACCATAATCTCTGTAAAACCTCCAATGAAATTTTAGAGATATAATGTCTGAATTCATTGAAACTTATTTTCCTAAATATGTTGTAAAACACCCAAGTTGGATTTTCAAAATTTTCATTGAAATTTTAGAGGAATTCATCTAAATAATTTCACTATTTGATATGCAGTATTCTCCCTAATTGGCCTTGTATAAAACATCCCATAAAACTGGTTTATAACCCAATGGTAATATTTTTCTCAGGACAAACCACCTCTAACATCATAAGACATTTTCCCATACCACTCATCAGATCTAAGGATCCCCAAATCACATTTTACAACCTTATCCTCTCATACATGAATATGGAAGTAGATATCTAGACAAATTACCCTGAATAGGAGAATCATCAACCTTTCGGTCAATGCTAAAGACCTTAAATTATATCACTATAATGTCTTTGTTGTATGAATTTAAATTTCATAGCATATATTCCTTGTTCTATTACATTAAACTTCATAGCATAACGTCCTAGTCATAATAACTTAAACTATATGACAACAACGTCATTGTAATATGTTAAAATACAAGGTTAATGTCATGATTTCATGAAATTGAACCACGTGATGGTTTTACCCTTGTTAGAATGGGGCCTTGCCCACTGATATCAATAATCTATCAAAATTAACCCTCCTTCACTCTAGAAAAATTCATATTGGGGTGGTTTCCCTTTCCTGGATGGTATTAATACCAATATTCCCTACATTTATGAACATCTATATTAGAAAAAACCACTAATCATGGTCTTGAGAAATCTGACTCAAAAAATTTTACCATCAGATTAGAATGACAGAATTCCTGAGAACTTATTTTTCTAACTATAATATAATATACCGCATTTGGCTATGCATATGTTTCTTAACTATTTTGGAAGTTGCCATCCATAGGATTCAAATATTAACTATACGATATGGACCCTAGTTTTCCTTCCATAAAACAACCCACAAAATGAGTTTTCCATCAGTGGTAACATCTTCCCTACGAGAGACCTCCTATATTCCTTAATATCATGATATAAAATAGGGATTCATAAAATCATGGTTCATTATTCCCCACTAAATATTTTAATAATTTCAAAACATGTTTAGCTCAGAAGAGATGTTTTAGTCACCATTTCAAAATATATGGTCAAATATATTTGATAATAAACACCATCCTCATTAGTTAGGCTTGGAAAACATTACACTTCCAATTAAAAAGGCACAAAACGTGTTTGGCTAAAAACCTAAAATTGCAGCCTATATAAAATACAACTATAACCCACTATGTCTCCTTCATATAGGACATAGGTAAATAATATTTATGGTGATGACACAAAAGACCCAATTTTTATTGGGTTGTTTATAATACCATTGAAATAGTTGAACTATACTCTCTAGGCCACATGGATATGGAAAAAAATTAAATAATTTTTTCCATCCCATCACTACGGTAACAACTAGATGATACAAAGATACATTTTTTGACATTTAATCATTAGTATTATATTATGATCACATGAAGAAGAAAGTGATGAGGACATAGATGATTGGAACCAATTTTTTTGGATTTATAAGAAAAAAATAGTGGGGCATCTATATAATGGAGTCTCTCCATCAAAATTTTCAAGAGATGATAAAAATAACTCTTCATCTATTTAACGTATTCCCAAGCACCATTATACACATATTGAAGCCCCATCAATTAAATGGATTTAGTCACCTTAGCATAGTGATGTTCTTCGACATTATCGATAATGTCAGTCCACCCTTCGATTTTGGCTTGTTCTAAAAATTGGTGTAGTTGTAAAAGACCCCCTAAGTAGTATACAATTCCTCTTGAAGATGTGATAATTTAATGGTTTTCTAATTAAAATGATATCTATATTCCACCAAATTTTTAGTATTGTTGGCCTCCTCTTGGAATAATGCATCATAGAGATCATCAACATTGATGAAAATCATTTCCTTTATGAGGCCACGTTGAATCTCATTGTCTTAGTCCAATTTTTGAATGGTCTTCTTTACAATAACATGAATGATATGTTAAAAAAATATCCCATATTTCAGTATGCCAAACATGAATTAAATTTAATGGATTTGTGAATAAAAGTCTTCCAGAGGTGTCTCAGTGATTAGCCTCCATATATCCATCCAAGCCTTACAAAAAGTGATGAAAAGATATTTCAATAGATAAAAATACAGTTTAGAGCCACTATTAGTGGGAGAGACATACTCTTGGATTATTTCAACTATTTAAGAACCCTTCCCCACTCTTTCTCGATCAATAAGGGATTCATTCTTGGGTACAAACTTCCCTGGAAAACATTATTCACCCTCAGAACCAATCAAATAAGTTGATGGAACTGAAAAATGGGTAGGACTCATCATTATTCTAAAAAAGGTATAATATGTAAAATAAATATAATATGATTAACAACTAGTGACAGTAACACGAAAATGAGTTAGTAAACAAGGCATAATTTTCCATTGAATCCCCATATTTGGTAGTTTGAGTTGGAACCTTTTGATGAGGGGTACTCTATTGGTTCTTCCCTGGTTTCACAAAGTGAAGATAATAAAGGCATCCCATTTCATGTACCACTTGAGATTTCACCATCAATAATGGGACTTAAAATGACTTCTATATGTTGTTCACGTGTCATCATTGCGACATTATCTATGGATAGAGCTAAACATTTCAATTAGTTCTGATCATAGAATAATACATAGAAGTATTATTTGAACAAAAGTAATGAATCAAATCCGTTAAATTCCCTATTAAGTGTATCAAATTATTATAAATAAGTGTGATTTTTAATATGTTTCATTATTTCATAAAAAATTCATCCAATATATCTCATGGATTTTATTGATGTCCCAGGCCCCGTGGTAATATAACTAGTAGAGATGCTTGAAATATTTGGATAATGACCAGAAACCTCACCCTCTTCTGATGACTTGATACATCGAACATTTTCCTCAGTGAAAATAGTAGGGTCAAAATCAATCGTCATGAGGTCATCTTGTTCATGATATAAACCAAAAATATTACAGAGATAGAATTCACACGTAATCATTTAAAATTTTATGATATACCTTTTACATTACCAGATTCCTTCCCTCTCTAAAATAGTGAAAATAATGGTGACATTAGTAGATTATGAATCCTCAACCCTCAACACCACATTTTTTTAGGTAGCCTATTTCTCAGCAGGGATCCAATCGTCATCCGAAACTCCCTCCTCAGTCCTTTTAGGCTCATATGAAAATAACTTAATAGAGAAAAGGGAATGATCTTCTACATTCAATGATGTTTTAGAAACTTTTTCTAGATAAATTAGATATTAATGGAGCCAAGATGAAATACAGATACTGACCAGGTGTTAGGAATAGTATTTCCCCCTTAAATAATCCTTATTCTTCACTATTTTTGACATGGGATGGCTAGCACCAACATCCTCAAAGATAATTATCTATGGAGAGTAGAGTTTACCCTTCTATCACATCCTCCGTTGCATTCCCCATATACAGGCTCTTCCTGCATGAAATTATTAATTAGTCAACGGACACATAAGACCAGCATGGACCAGCCATCATTTTCATCCCTTTACCTTAGGATCAGACCCTCTCATTTCAATCAGATCCAATCCTAGGGGGATTTATTTAATGTTCTTATAATCACATGTATGAAAAATGATAAATGTCAATGCATTAGAGAAATTAGAATAATGGAAATGAAGAAGGTGAAGGTTATCAAAATCCACCCGAGGGTTATTCACCAAAGTACCACAAAGCACTAGCATCGCCCTATGTATCTGTGCACCAGCTTGCATGATTAGCGAACATGCTAGCCTGCATGATTTCCCCGAGAAAGAAACTAGAGAGAGATATAAAATTCACTCGAGGTTAAACATTTTCCTATAAATAGGACCATCTGGTCTTCATTTGTACAGATGTATATTCCTAAAGGCCAACCAATGCTGTGTTTTCCATAGTCCCTTCCTGAAGCCCTAGGAATCCTTCTAGGTAGATATTGGAATCCTGAAGAAGATTGAATTAATGGTTGATAGTTTTACAAAAGGCCTACAAGTGTTTAAAATAATCAATACATATGCGAGGAACTAACTCACCCAATGGTTAAGGTAGAATAGAACATGGTACCCTTACTCAATCAGAGGCCTACTTGAGTCACTTATGATAACACCTATAGAGACCCTTGATGTCTTGATAAAATCCCCTCCCATGTTTTGTTACCTAGGTGGTCCATCTCCAAAGGTTCCCCAATTCGCCTAGGCCTACCTGCATGGAATAACCCCTATGCGATCCTCCTTGGTTCCCCCTAATATCTATCCTTCATGAACAACTCATCATGCCTTATTATAATTCATACATGTATGGGAATATCCTCTTTGGGATCCCTTTTATGAGATATATGAAGTTGATACTTTTTCAAAAGGCCACTGGACTTGAAAAAATATGTCGAGTTGCACACCGTTATGTACCCCATTTGGGTGTGTATTCCTATGGTTTGAGGATTTCCAAGCTGGTACGATTATATAGTTAGGGTCATCAGGGTTCATGTGAGTGAGTATACCAATATTTATGAAGAACCATTTCCTTTGGACAGTGTAAAGGTGTACCTAGTCTTAGATACTAGGATTTGTACCATGTCATCCCATTCTCATCTCTTATACCTGGAGCCACATGTTCTCAGTTGGAGGGTAAGAATTACTCTTGATTTTTTATTTGACATGTAATGAGGTCCTCCTCCTTTTCTATGGGACCATTTTTATAAGGACCCGAACTTATTTCATACATAATATTGAGTTTATTCAAGAAAACACTTCATTATACATTTAGGATCTTTTAAAGTTTAGAGCTTTAGAGAATTAAGACAAAACATTCATAACATTACACATTGTTACATAGTGGATACCATAAAATCAGTTTCCATTTTCCTTAGAATATAAAACATTAAAACATAAAACAAGACTCCTTGACAATTCTTCAACATTTAACATGTCTTCATTCCTTGTATTATTCATCCATTAACCTGTGAAAAATCATTTAAAAACTTGGGATGAGCACAAAAGCTCAGTAAGGTATGAAAAAGAAGGAAAAATCACATTAGTCCATGAATACACATGACATATGAAAACATTTCCAAAATACATGCTTTACACCCATAAAATCTTACTTTGTGTAACATGAGATTTACACAAGATCCACACAAACATAATTATAATCATAGAGGTATATTGGGGCATTACTTACATAATCTTGTAACCATCTTGGCTACCTTAAAATTTGTAACCCTCACGACTACCTTACTTTGTGTAACCATCACAGTTACACTTGGAGTAACCATACGGACGACCTCCAACTTAATCATACCCAATGAATTGGAGGGAAATATGGCTCCCACCCTTTATCATAAACAATCCCCAATAACCAAAACATAATCATACAACATAAACAATAGCATAAAAACATTGCTTTTGTATCTTATAAAACAGAATTTTAAAAGAGGATTTTAGAAGAAAAGACCCTTATAAACATCATATACTTGAAGTGAGACTTAATAGAGTGGATGGAATATGTATATACTCTGTAAATACACATAATGATACATAATATAAACAGAACCCATCATACAATCAATTTAAATAGCACATAAATTAAAAAGTAGAAGGTTAACCCAAAGAATGGAAATCAGGTTAAGAATTCCCTTACCTTGGGCTTGTCTTACTTCAAAATTGTTTAAACCTCCTGTATAATGGTCAAAAGGGTGTTATTAGTATTTTACAGAAACATGTTCATGTTTATAACATCTTATATGTTCATTTCATAACCTCATTTCATCCCTTGTTTGTTAGTATTTGGTTCCTTGCATTATTTTGGGTGAGTTCTTTTGTGATTTCCACAATCGGTTCATGATGAATCGTTCTTGTTGATTGGAAGTGAAACTCCAGAATTGGAATGGAGTAGTATTTACATATTTAAATTGCCATAAATGATACCATTTATCACTTTGATGTTTTATATGATGATGATTTATAAGTTAAAACATTAATTATGTTCGTTTAGATCATTTAAGTGGTTCCTTGATAATTACAACCTCATTTAGTCTAATAAATTTGAATCATGAGTACAAAAGAATTACAGAACCTTATATGATTCATAAAACATATATTATTACCTGGTTCAACCATATAAATGGTTTCATGACAAGACTTGAAATAATTAATGGAAATTGAAAATACATCGTCCACGATATCGGTAATTTGACACAAATGGACAATGTTTTTTGATTCTTTAAATAAGTGAGAGAGGAGAGGAATAATGATTTGTAATTTTCCATAAACATGACAACATCCAGAATATACATGATTCTGGAGATTTCATGCCTCTTGGATAAGAGGTGGTGAAGAACGAAGAGAAGGGAATTTTGAAATGAAGAAAACATGAGAAATTTCTTACAAAAATTCGGCAGCCTAACGGCGTCTCTTAAAATTTCATAAGATTGATGAGAGGAATGGAATATATCATCATTCATACAAAATTTGGACAGTAAGGGGAAATATTAAATGAAATATCCCAAAAAAAGACAAAGGGAAAGGAAGAGAATAACATAAAATGGAAGGAAAGAATGGAAATGAAAGAGGATGTTTACCTCTTGATCTCTTCTCCTTGAGATCCTTCTTAAGGGCTTTGATTTTGGTCTTTTGGTGAGACCAGCAGCTCTAGGACGTGGGGAAGAAGATTGAGGAGGTAATTTTTCATAAATTAGACAATGCTCAAGGCTTGAGAGGTGTGAGAGGAAGAGGGGAGTGAGGGTGGTATTTATAGTGGAGGAGGGGAGGTATTTTAGATTATTTTAATTATTATTATAATATTTTTATCAAGACTATGAATAATCTCAAATAAAGTGGCCCTAAATAGTGATAATATCATGTGATTTTGAAGAAAGTGGCCTTGCATCACTTATGATGTCATAAATAGTGCATTTTTACTGATAAAATGATTATACGGTATTTTACCGCATTTCACTATTCATCGAAAATTCAAGAGTTTCAGAAAAATACCAAAAATTTACCCCAACCATTTTTCGATGTGAAGAATTCAAAAATGAACTCCATTTTTCAAAAATAATTTTCTAAATATTATTAATTTAATTCTTAAATAAGGTGACAGTTAATTCGAAAAATAACAAAATTGAAGTGCAATTAGTTTTATGTGACATTGGAAAATTAATTAAGATCACATTATCCTATTGCCACGGAAAAATAAAATATTATTATTATTTACTATTCATGAGGTCATATTACTATTCATATTACTATTCATAAGGGCATGTTACTATTCACCAAAAAAACAAGTTTGTTCCATCAGACTCTAAATAACATACTGAACACAATTGTAGATGACAGTTTCTTGAAATTCAAAATATAGAAGAAATAAAATTATGTTTAAAGGATACTTATAAATATATACCTTAAACAAAATTTCAAGCATTTTCAATTTATTTTTAGAAAACTTTGGGATGTTACATTATCCCCACCTTCTTGAAATTGCGTCCTCGCAATTTTATTTACTTATTAAACAACTGAGGGTATTTTTCCCTCATAGCATTTTAAGACTCCCATGTTGCTTCTTCAACCATGTGGTTTCTCCACAAAACCTTTACCTGGTGGATTACCTTATTCCGCAATACCTGTTCTCTTCGATCAAGAATCTGAACCGGTTTTTCTTCATAAGAAAGGTTCTCTGCTAGCTGAACTTCTTCTGGCCTCAAGACATGTGATGAATCTGGAACATACTTTCTCAACATCGAAACATGAAAAACATTGTGTACCTGAAACAAGCTCAGAGGCAAAGCTACGTGGTACACAACCGTTCCAACTTTATCCAAGATTTCAAACGGTCCGATGAACCATGGACTTAGTTTCCCTTTCTTACCGAATCGCATCACACTTTTACAAGGAGATATTTTAAGGAAAACATGGTCACCTACCTTGAAAGAGAAGTCTTTCCTACTGTTATCTGCATAACTTTTCTGCCTGCTCTGAGCTGTCCTCATGTGTTGCTGGATCATCCTCACTTTCTCAGCCACTTCTTCTACTAATTCTGGCCCCATCAACTTTCTTTCACCGACTTCATCCCAAAATGCAGGAGTCCGACACAACTTTCCATACAAGGCCTCAACAGGTGCCATCTGAATACTAGAATGGAAACTGTTATTATAAGAAAACTCAACTAATGAAAGATGCTGATCCCAACTTCCCTGATAGTCCATTGAACAAGCTCGAAGCATATCCTCCAAAGTTTGAATCGTTCACTCTGACTGCCCATCTGATTGAGGATGAAAAGTTGTACTGAAATTCAACTATGTGCCCAAAGACTTCTGAAGTCCCTTCCAAAATTTAGAAGTGAACCTGGGATCTCATTCAGACACAATGGAAAGAGGAACTCCATGTAACCTGACAATCTCTTTGAGGTACAATCGAGAAAGCTGATCTAATGTCATTGTATCTCGAATAGAAAAAAAATGAGCAGACTTTGTTAGCCGATCAACAATAACCCATATCGCATTGTTACCTCGAGAAGTCTTTGGTAGTCCCACCACAAAATCCATGGATAAATTATCCCATTTCCATTCTGGCACTGGCAAAGGCTGAAGCATCCCCTTCGGTAACTGTCGCTCTTCTTTAACCTGCTGACATGTCAAACATTTCATTGTAAAATCAGCAATATCTCTTTTCATCCCATTCCACCAGTAATACTCCCGAAGGTCTCTGTACATCTTAGTACTTCCAGGATGAACAGAAAATGGAGAACTATGAGCTTCACACAACAATTATTTCTTCAGATGGGAATCACAAGGCACACACAACCTTTTTCCAAACCTTAAAACACAATCTTTATCAAGAATAAATTCTGGAAACTTACCCATTTTAACCAATTCTACCTTTTTCTGTAGCTCACGGTCTTCCCTCTGCGCTTTCATAATTCTGTTTGACAACGAAGACTGCACAGAAACCTGAAACAAAACAGATATATTCCCTGCACCAACAACTTCTAAGCCGAAATTTATCAAATCATTAATCAAGGGATCACGTTCCAAATGTATCATGGTTAATGATGCATGATTTTTCCGACTTAAGGCATCCACTACTTTGTTTGCTTTTCCAGGATGGTAATTAATCGTGCGGTCATAATCCTTTATCAGTTCTAGCCATCTTCTCTGCCTCATGTTTAATTCCTTCTGAGTGAATATATACTTAAGACTTTTATGGTCTGTATATATTTGGCATTTGGTTCCGTATAGATGATGCCTCCATATTTTCAAAGAAAAAACCACAGCTGCCAATTCCAAATCATGTGTGGGATAATTCAGCTCATGAGGTTTAAGTTGTCTCGAAGCATAGAAAATTACCTAATCATTCTGCATCAAAACACAACCAATTCCCTTCAATGAAGCATCACTATAGATGACAAACTCACCATTCCGGGAAGGTAAGGCCAAAACTGGAGCATTCACCAATCTCTTCTTTAGTTCCTGAAAACAAACATCACATTCTTCTGTCCAAACAAATTTAACCCCTTTCCGTGTTAACTTAGTTTTTGGGCTAGATAACCGTGAAAAGTTCTTAACAAAGCGTCGGTAATAACTTGCTAAGCCCAGAAAACTACGAATCTATGTAACATTTGTGGGTCTTGGCCATTCATCTACTACTTTTGTTTTGGCAGGATCAACTGTTATTCCATCCTTATCTACAATGTGACCATGAAAAGAAATCTGTTGCAACCAAAAATCACACTTGCTGAATTTTCCATATAGTTTCTTTTCTTTTAAAGTTTGTAAAACAACCCTTAGATGTTTTTCATGCTCCTATTTATTTTTACAAAAAACCAGAATGTCATCAATAAATACAACCACAAACTTATCCAAGAACTCATGAAATACCCTATTCATAAGATTCTTGAATACAGCAGGTGCATTAGTTAACCCAAATGGAATAACAACAAATTCATAATGCCCATATCTAGTACGAAAGGCTGTTTTCTGGATGTCATCCTCCTTCACCTTCAGCTGATGGTATCCGGATCTCAAGTCAATCTTGGAAAAGTACTGAACTCCCTGGAGCTGATCAAACAAGTCATCAATATGAGGCAAAGGATACTTGTTTTTAACAGTGATGTTATTCAAAGCTCTATAATCAATGCAAAGTCTCATGGAACCATCTTTCTTTTTAACAAACAAAACAGGGGCTTCCCATGGTGAAGTACTGGGACGAATGAAGCCTTTGACAAGCAAATCCTGCAACTGATTTTTCAATTCAAGAAGTTCTATTGGAGCCATACGATATGGGGGTTTTGAAATTGGCTTAGCATCAGGAACTAAGTCAATTGTGAATTCGACTTCTCGTTTAGGTATGACACTGGGTAACTCCTCAGGAAAAACATCGAGGTATTCATTTACCACTGGCACATCATTAATTTGAATAGTTCCCTTGTTTTCAACAATATGAGCCAGATAACTTTCATTTCCATCTTTCAGTAGTTTCTCAGCTTTTTGATATGTTATCAATTGTATGGGTTCATTCTTGTATAGAAACTGAAACTCTTTCTAAAAAACAACTTCTTTTGCTCTACAGTCAATCTTAGCATGATAATCAGAAAGCCAGTCCATCCCTAGAATAACATCAAACTCGACTAAGGGTAAAACAACAAGGTTTGCAGGTAAAGTCTTTCCACATACCACAATAGAAATATTCTTATAATTCCTATTTGCTATAACATTTCCCCCTGGTGTTTTAACAACAAGTTCGGGTATCATTTGTTGAGGTGATATTTCCAATTTACTAGAAAATTCCTCAGAGATGAAGGAATGTGTAGACCCCGTATCAAACAAAACATTAGCAAAATCTGAGTGAACAAACAAAGTACCTGATACAACATCATTGGATGGCCCAACATCTGCTGACGTAGTCGCAAAGGATCTCACTACACCTTTCTGCTTGTAGTCTGGAATCCTTGCATCATTTGGATCCCTCTTTGGACAGGAATTTTCATAGTGACCCGTCTCACCACATTTAAAACACTTTACAGCTTGCTTATCAAGATTAGTCTTTGGATCATTTTCATTGCAATCTCGGGCCATATGTCCAAACATACCACATTTAAAACACTTCCCAGTTTTGATAAGACATTCCCCAGGGTGCTTCTTGCCACACTTGTCACAAACTGGAAACTGTATTTTCTTACCATCACATTTCATTGGTTGATTCTTACCCATTGATTTCCAATTGGACCTTTTCTTCTCTTTGTTTCCAAATTGCATGTGATCGTCAGCAAACTCCATCTCTACCCTCTCAGCACATCGGACAAGTTTCTCGTAACTTTTGAATTCACGGGAGGCCAACACCCTTCGATACCTTGGCTTCAATCCTGAGTAAAAGCGTTTGATTTTGCTATCGAGATCTAGAATAAGATTTGGAGCATACCTCGCCAGTCGGGTGAAGTTCGCCTCATACATAGCCACTGAATCTTCCTCCTTTTGTTTCAATTCAAGGAATTGTTTCTCCATTCTAAGTCGCACCACCTTAGGAAAATATTTTTCAAGAAAAAGACTTTTAAATTCATCCCACACTAAGGAATCAAAATCCTCTCTACCCCTGATATTCCTTACCATTGACCACCACTGATCAGCTTCCCCTTCAAAATGATAAATGGCAAGACTTACCTTTCGATTGTCTGAACATCCCATAACATCAAATATCTTTTCAAGGGCTTTAATCCATCCTTCTGCTGCCACTAGGTCAGAAGATCCATTGAATGCAGGAGGATGTTGTCTCATAAAATGTTCCACCACTATCATGTTCCGTTGGGGTACTTCTATTTGTCCTCTTGCATGGATGCCACCACCATTTATTGCCTGTGTTAGCTGAGCCATTACTGTCACAAACTGCTCGGTTCCAATCCCTACCATTCTAGGCTGTTGACCAGGAAGGATGTCATTCTGTCAGTGCCTATCCTCTTCAGCATCCATGTTCCTTCTGCGGACAACCATTCTAAACAAACATTTCTTAGATGAAGCAACATGGTAATCTTTAAATGCTATAACAAATTAAACATAGGGTGAGAATTATTTATGGTATTCTATTAGCATCACCTTAACCCCTAAAGTTATCTAAATCATCCTCTAATACCAACTATAAGGACCCGAACTTATTTAATACATAATATTGAATTTATTCAAGAAAACACTTCATTATACATTTAAGATCTTTTCAAGTTTAGAGCTTTAGAGAATTAAGACAAAACATTCATAACATTACACATTGTTACATAGTGGATACCATAAAATCAGTTTCCATTTTCCTTAGAATATAGAACATTAAAACATAAAACAAGACTCCTTGAAAATTATTCAACATTTAACATGTCTTCCTTCCTTGTATTATTCATCCATTAACCTGTGAAAAATCATTTAAAAACTTGGGATGAGCACAAAAGCTCAGTAAGGTATGAAAAAGAAGGAAAAATCACATTAGTCCATGAATACGCATGACATATGAAAACCTTTCCAAAATACATGCTTTACACCCATAAAATATTACTTTGTGTAACATGATATTTACACAAGATCCACACAAACATAATTATAATCATAGAGGTATATTGGGTCATTACTTACATAATCTTGTAACCATCTTGGCTACCTTAAAATTTGTAACCCTCACGGCTACCTTACATTGTGTAACCATCACAGTTACACTTGGAGTAACCATATGGCCGACCTCCAACTTACTCATACCCAATGCATTGGAGGGAAATATAGGTCCCACCCTATATCATAAAAAATTCCCAATAACCAAAACATAATCATACAACATAAACAATATCATAAAAACATTGCTTTTTTATCTTATAAAACAGAATTTTAAAAGAGGATTTTAGAAGAAAAGTCCCTTATAAACATCATATACTTGAAGTGAGACTTAATAGAGTGGATGGAATATGTATATACTCTGTAAATACACATAATAAAACATAATATAAACAGAACCCATCATACAATCAATTTAAATAGCACATAAATTAAAAAGTAGAAGGTTAACCCAAAGAATGGAAATCGGGTTAAGAATTCCCTTACATTGGGCTTGTCTTACTTCAAAATTGTTTAAAACTCTTATATAATAGTCAAAAGGGTGTTATTATTATTTTACATAAACATGTTCATGTTTATAACATCTTATATTTTCATTTCATAACCTCATTTCATCCCTTGTTTGTTAGTATTTGGTTCCTTGCATTATTTTGGGTGAGTTCTTTTGTGATTTCCACAATCGGTTCATGATGAATCGTTCTTGTTGATTGGAAGTGAAACTCCAGAATTGGAATGGAGTAGTATTTACATATTTACAGTACCATAAATGATACCATTTATCACTTTGATTCTTTATATGATGATGATTTATAAGTTAAAACATTAATTATGTTCGTTTAGATCATTTAAGTGGTTCCTTGATAATTACAACCTCATTTAGTCTAATAAATTTGAATCATGAGTACAAAAGAATTCCATAACCTTATATGAGTCATAAAAAATATATTATAACCTGGTTCAACCATATAAATGGTTTCATGACCAGACTTGAAATAATTAATGGAAATTGAAAATACATCTTCCATGATATCGGTAATTTGACACAAATGGACAATGTTTTTTGATTCTTTAAATAAGTGAGAGAGGAGAGGAATAATGATTTGTAATTTTCCATAAACATGACAACATCCAGAATATACATGATTCTGGATATTTCATGCCTCTTGGATAAGAGGTGGTGAAGAACGAAGAGAAGGGAATTTTGAAATGAAGAAAACATGAGAAATTTCTTACAAAAATTCGGCAGCCTAACGGCGTCTCTTAAAATTTCATAAGATTGATGAGAGGAATGGAATATCTCATCATTAATACAAAATTTTGACAGTAAGGGGAAATATTAAATGAAATATCCCAACAAAAGACAAAGGGAAAGGAAGAGAATAACATAAAATGGAAGGAAAGAATGGAAATGAAAGAGGATGTTAACCTCTTGATCTCTTCTCCTTGAGATCCTTCTTAAGGGCTTTGATTTTGGTCTTTTGGTGAGACCAGCAGCTCTAGGACGTGGGGAAGAAGATTGGGGAGGGAATTTGACAGAAATTAGACAGTGCTCAAGTCTTGAGAGGTGTGAGAGGAAGAGGGGAGTGAGGGTGGTATTTATAGTGGAGGAGGGGAGGTATTTTAGATTATTTTAATTATTATTATAATATTTTTATCAAGACTATGAATAATCTCAAATCAAGTGTCCCTAAATAGTGATAATATCATGTTATTTCGAAGAAAGTGGCCTTGCATCACTTATGATGTCATAAATAGTGCATTTTTACTGATAAATTGATTATACGGTATTTTACCGCATTTCACTATTCACCAAAAATTCAAGAGTTTCAGAAAAATACCAAAAATTTACCCCAACCATTTTTCGATGTGAAGAATTCAAAAATGAAGTCCATTTTTCAAAAATAATTTTCTAAATATTATTAATTTAATTTTTAAATAAGGTTACAGTTAATTCAAAAAATAACAAAATTGAAGTGCAATTAGTTTTATGTGACATTGGAAAATTAATTAAGATCCCATTATCCTATTGCCATGGAAAAATAAAATAATAATATTATTTACTATTCATGAGGTCATATTACTATTCATATTACTATTCATAAGGTCATGTTACTATTCACCAAAAAAACAAGTTTGTTCCATCAGACTCTAAATAACATACTGAACACAATTGTAGATGACAGTTTCTTGAAATTCAAAATATAGAAAAAATAAAATTATGTTTAAAGTATACTTATAAATATATACCTTAAACAAAATTTCAAGCATTTTCAATTTATATTTAGAAAACCTTGGGATGTTACAATTTTTTTGGAATCTCTCCAGGATTAAGCCTCTATCCTTTATTGAGAGAGAACTCATGCTTCCTTCCCTCATAGATTCTCTTACCTTGGACCCATTATAGTGAAAATTGAAGAGAGAAATGTGTCATATCCCTATCCTCTTCCATGGATGGATGATGGGTCAGAGGAGATAGGGAAACTCAACAACCAATTTCTCTGCATTTTAAATTGTTCACCATGTACACCTGCAGAAAAAAGTAGATTGTGTGGTATCTCAGATCGTCTATTTCGTCATGTATCTCAAAAAATTCCTGACTCACATAAGATTAGAGGTTAGCAATGATAATGAAATCCAGATGATTCACTCAATATATTAAAATATGAGAACAATTATTTCTTCTTGTACTAGGATATTTAGTTCACCTATGTAATGGCCTGAGAGAAATGGGCATACTTCTTAATAGTAAGCCACAATTTAAACCCCCATAATCAACACATGGAACCCTCATCAGGAATAATCTCTGACATAACCATATCAGAGGGCCATACTCCCCTTTGAGAAAAACCTTTGGGTCCTTCATAGGCATATGTCTTCATAACTGAAATAAATGAGCCTTGATTACCCTCAAACTGGATTTGTAGGAATCATTCTTAAGGTCTAAACCCAATACCCCAAATCAACCAACTTATCTATAGTCCAAATTCCTTGTAGGGTCTAATTTAACCTTGGAAACCATATTACTCCTAGGTTCCCTGGGTTGCTTTGGCATAAGTCCCAAAACATATGTTGACTAGGAACCTTCTACCTTGACTTCCATGCCACATGATGTAAAATTGTATGGTTAGGTCCTTATCACATGACCTTAAAAGGTATGATGTATTCTATCAAGAGAAAATGAACTGTATGGGTTCAAACATCTTTCAAAAGGATATATATGAATCCCATTTATGGGATTCATCCCCACATCAAAAAAATCATGTATCTCTGGATGTGATACAATCTAGAGTTCCCCCACTGAGTGGCTAAGAAACCAACATAATCATAATATTGACCAAAGCATCTATAAGCAGTATAAAGAGGATACCATGAACAGAGAACCTCATACACACACACACACACACACACACACACACACACACACACACACACACACACACACACACACACATATTCATTAATGAAGAACCTCAGATAAATATAAACGATTCTATGATCCATACGTGATAATAACTATTTTTCAACTCTAAGAGGACCCACTTCATGCTCGGGAATCAATAAAGGATTTATGAAAAATTATTAAATCTATATGAGGGTCACAGAGTAGGAAATAATTCACCCCTAAAATGGTTTGATGATCCCGACCACCCATAATCTCTACTAAAGTGATTTGAAGCATCACTAGACAAAATAAATAATGGGAACATGAATTTGGAAAACAGATCCCTTTAGATACAGATCCATTTGGTGTTTTATGTTCCACAAACAAACCCATTCGAAAGAATTCAGAAATAGAAAATCACCATGAGTCATGAATTCTGATGGAAACACCTTAAAATCTTGGTCTTATTCTAGTACTATATTTCTTATAGAAAATACTTTGTTTTTAATGTTATATATTCTTCTATATATTAGAGTGATATTTTACCTATCTAATACTCTAAATGTGTTAGAATTTAATTCCGAATTATTGTACGTTAATTATCTCAATTTTCATCATCTTCACAAATAATAAAAATTGCTTCCCACATATCATAAGTAGTTGGACATTGAGAAACTTAATATAAAAAATTATTTTATAATCCAAATATGTTACTATTTATTTATTTTTAATTTATATCATAATTTTCCTCTTGATAAATACTTTATAATTTAGGTTTACCAATAAGAAATAAAAAATATTTAACAGGATTCATGATAACATCCAAGATAATATTTTTTAGATTGATAATCATTTTAATTTTTATGAAACTATAATTCTCACTATTGAAAATAATTTCTATAAATAGTGATATACCGTTTTTGTGCGGACATTTTAGTCTATATTTTTCAATTGGATCCTTTTTTTAGATTTTTATGGCAGATAAGATATAATCACATTAATATTAGGATTTAGTACCAAACATTTTTCTTATTCAATTAATGAAAAACACTCAAGAGGGGGGCATGGAGTTCTAGAATTTCACACTAAATTAAAACATCCCTATTTAAGATGGATCATGTTTTTTTCCTTTCAAATTTAATCAAATATGCAGTAAAATTAAAATTGATATAAATGGGTAGGACACTGGATATTTATATTGGGGTTCATGTTTATAAATAACCACCCATATTGCACTCCAAAAATATATAATAAATTTATGGTGGATTTTATTTTGATCATTTTCCTAGGGATCTCATAGTTGAGTGAAAAATAGTTGACACTTGATGGGTATAGATAAAAAGGGCATTCACTAGTCTCTACTTCTAAATAACTATCCTTTATATCAGTCCCACACCCAGTATATAATGTGATAACTTTCAAAATAATATAAAATACATTGAATTTAAAATATTTTTCATGACATAGCTATCTTCTGCAGTTGATAGGTGAATGAATTTTCTTTTAAATACATGATATGAATTCAATGTGTAGCTCTAAAAAGGCATTTTGAATATAATTTATTTATTTATAAAAACATAGTAATAAGAAACTTCAATTGTTATTATCCTTATATAATTTCAGTAAAACTATGAGTAAAAATTAGATAAACATATTTTTAAAATAAAAAAAAAATCACACTAATGTTTTGTTTATATCTTGAAAATGTTTAATTAAATTTCACATATATTTTATAGAACTACTATGATAAAATATTTATAATATCCATATGTTTAATTCCATTAGACAAGACTTGATTTTAACCTTTATTGTGGGAATTCTAATTGCCGTTAGAGATATTTTTTTATAGAAATAAGGCCTCAGAAATAAAGAGTTAAAACCATTCTAAATAATAACATTGAATAATAAACAACTTTAGTGTTGATCAACCATCTTTTTTATAATATAAATCATTTCATATTCATAGGAAAATCTATAATTTAAATTCTCGAATAAGGACTTAGTGATTTCCTAAAAACTATCTAAAAGCCTCATATTTTACATTGATAAATTTTTCTCCCTGAGGTTAAAATTACATCAACATTCATAAAAAGTAAAATGATTTTCTTAATCAATTTTCATGAAATATCAATTTTTTATGTCGTATGATCCTTCTTCTCATATTTTCTTATTCTTTATGATTGTGGTGTGAAAACACATATTATGACATGTTTAATTTAAAATTATAAAAAAAATCACACCTCATTTAAAATATCAAAATTGGTTAAAAAACTATTTTCAAATCCAATATAAAAAATATAATATTTTAAAATTTTAAAAACATCCACAAATATATATTTAGGTTTTAATTTCATAGAAATAAACTCATTCTCTTATAATGTGTAATTTATTTTTTGAAAATATTATTATACCTAAGAGATCCTATAAAATATAACAATAGTGATTGACATCAATAATAATTAACATATATGATCTACATTTCAATGTATATGTTATTTCAATGAATGTATAAGATAGTTCCTTTTATGTGTATGATATCAAATTAATACATAACTTCCCAAACTTTGAAAAATGTATGACAAATTATTTTTGTACTAATACCCAAGAAATGATATATAAGAAATCTTTGAAATATAATATAATTATATGAGTTAAAATATATATATATATATATGACATTTTCCTTTTTGAAATAACTAATATATAAGGAAAATGACCAAATTCCACTATATATGTAATGGTTTATACTTTGGTTTTTTTTAAATTATATATCCATCATGTTTCCACTAAAGAAATAAGATAAATGGTTTCACATGTAATATTTTTTATTCAGAAAAATTATAGAAAAATATTTCAATAATAATAATATTAATTTAAACTAATTTTTTAAAAAATATTTATTATATATGTAATATGTTAAACATTGAAATTATAATAATTAGTAAAATAGTCATTGGGTTTTTTAATAATGAAAACGTATGATAGGTTGTATTATAAATAGACCATGACAAAATATTCCAAATAAAAATTGCATGAATGTTTGGAAATACCATTTTACAAGAAGATATAGATTTAATTTAGTTAAAATGTAGTATGATTGCAATGTTCCTTGAATATCAGAGGTTTTTATCTTGTATATATTGATACTGATCATGGATGAAAACATTCAATGGGGAATCAAAATAATTTTTTTCACCTTCTCCATTACTAGGGGATGAACAACCTTATAAGGAATGTTTTAAATATTTTTTATAAGACAATCATTAATGAAAATCTCATAGTGGTTTGGAAAAAGAAGTATTTTTTTCAAAAGCCTTACTAGAAGAGTATATATTATATATTTTTTAGATACAATGAATAATGAGAAAAATGTATGTGGCATTGTAATTATCACCTTAGTAAATACACAAGTAATGAATAAAAATTGAATCAATTTAAGGATATACATTGTTAAAATTTTAATTAAGGAAGGGTTTTCACCATGGATTGAGGAGATGTAAATTTTTCTTTCTCCAACATCCCAATATTTTTAATAGAATGATATTTTAGATTTGAAACTTTTTAAATGGTGTAATGGTTTGAAATATGTATTCATTAAATATCTGTAAAAATTAATCGATGAATGACCTAAAGATTTAAATGTTAAAGATTACCTGATTTTCATGTTTTGATTAATGATTTTTTGCCCATAAAAATATAATACATTTTTCTAAAAATATGAACAGAAAAAAGTAAGTGTACATATTTTTTAAAACAAATATTTTGGGATGATGTTTCTAACTTCAAAAAAGACAAATTATTATAATTTATTGTGAAATAGAGATGTTCTTCCCACCATCATTATTTGATATTTTGGTTCACATGATAGTTTATTTGGAAAGATAGATCTGAATTTATAGTCACATATTATTCAGATGTATTTAACCCATTGAATAATATATAAATATATTGAAAGGGTCATAAAAAATAAATTTAGTTTAAAAGGGTACATTAGGGAGCAATATATTATGGAAGAATATATTTAATTTTATATTAAATACTAATATTACATTGATGAAATTAATATTTCAAATAATTCTGTGAGGATTGCAACACTTTTTATTGGTTTTATTTAAGAGTTACTATAGAACTATCCATCATAGATTTGGGACATGTTCACCTCTATATTTCTCATAACTATTTATTAGTTGTACTATATATTCAATATCACAAGTATATTCATAGGAATTTGAATCTGACTATGTTTAAAGTTTAGATATCAAATACACATAATGAAAAGATTATTAGTTTTTATTTTTATCACATATATAAAATGTAATTAAAATTATTAAATCAACCTATAAATTTTTTTGACGGCTATACAAATGACCATGTGTTTATTTATTCTTTTATGAGGGATAAATATATATTATATAAAAATAAACATGATAAAATTAGAACAAGAAAATTTTTGGAGTCAATTTCTTGTATGAAGAAACAAATTTATCAATTATTCAAGATAAAAATACATTTTACACACATGTGTCTTATAGTAGGATAATTAATAAATTATTTGAGTTAGACTATATAGTATTTCATGTGCCAATTCATATGGGTTGACAATAGGATTGAGTAAAAGGTGGTGAATTGGGATTTTTAAGAAGTAAATTATATTAAAGATGTTTACTAAGATGATCCCTATATAATGGGATTACTTATTGTGTAGATTTTTTAATCATTTGATCTTATCAATAAAAATGGTTCATTATTCCCTTTCAATATAATGAAAATACGAAATGAAGAATCAATTCATTGAAGGATGATTTTTAAAATGGGATTTCAGAAGAATTTAATGATGGACTAAATGAATATTATCTACTATATGTTATAAGAGACCATAACGAGGGAATTTGGATAATCAAAATGTGTAATATTATAACCATTAAGGAAAAATAAAATATTATGACATAACAGTTTTCAATCATCATGGTTTCTATATATAATATGTGTTCTATTTATGTAATAATTTTAATATAAAGATTAGGTATTCTAATTAGTTAACCCAAATTTGGTTTTAGAAACATTATTCTATACCTCGTGATGATAATAACATTGATAAGAAAGATTTTACTGATCCCAAAGGCTAAGATGAAATTATTCCTAGTTGGAAATGAAGAAAAAATAACAATAAAAAATGGTAGTTTGAACAAAAATTGTTGATGAAAGAAGAAGATGATACATATATTATAATGGATGAAATTTATATGCTCAAATAATTTAAAAAAATAAATAAATATCCATTTTTTATAATGAGTTTGTACTAGGTTGAATATTTCAATAAACACAAACAATTGGAATAATATCTTACATGAAATGGAAACCATTGTTTGGGAAGATATTATGGTCATGTACTATTACATTTTCTATTATGTTATCTTTATAGAAATTATAGAAATTTTTATTGTTTTTCAGATGATTTAATTTTCACTATAATAAATTAAAATGTATTTTTTATTTACTGGAAATCCCCATAGAGTTTTATGAAAAATAATCTTCACTATGTACATGAGAGATTCTGATGGGAATGATAATCCTCACAAACCAGTGTTATATACAAGCCTCATCACCTATGGATAGAAAAACTCATTTTTAATTTATTATGTGACAGGATGTTTTGCTAAAATTTTATATTTTAATAATTTAACATTAGATTTAAAATAAAAAGTTTTTTAGATTATATTGTATTGTTTTTTATGAGGATCCTATTTCGGATAAAAATATCAAAATTTAATAAAAATATATTTTTATAAGGGAAGGGTGTAATTTTACAAAACTAACCTACCAAAATAATGAATTCAATAAAATAAAATATTATTCATGTAAAATTATAATATTATCATGATAAATTTAAAACAAATTATATTTGGGGACAGTAATGTAGACTTGATCCATGTTAAGGGATATACCATAATGGAATGATGTTATGGAGAATTAGTACACCCCTTTTCTAATTTTTTAAACGAATTTCTTTTGATTATGATTAAATATAGGCATTGAAAAATACTTTTAACACTCATTATCCAAATATTTGGAGTTATTTACCCTAGAAAAAGGAATTCATGTTTTTTCCTCACAAAAATTGTGGATGTAATTATAGTGATGAATAAAGGATATTAATTAATTTATAAATATTTCTAGGGGATCAATTGATGATATAAATGGACTCGATTCTGGAATTTACCATATTAGATGACCTGATGAAAACATTTTTCTGGTCTAGGGTGTCATATTTCAACAAGTACCTATAATAAGAAAATTATAGTGTAAATTCATAGAATATTGTAATGGGTTTATTATATTTAACATTGGTCCATAAAATTGGGAAAAATAATCCAATGATAATTAATTAATTAAAATACACATCTAGCTAATGTTTTGGAAATTCATATAGGGTTATTACCCTTTGGAATTCCCCCATGAAAAAATATTTATAGGTCAATTAATTCATACATCATGAGAGTATTGTCATTTGTTTTGGTGGATGACACTCAAAATGGGAATTATTCAATGTGGAGAATATGACACCAACCTAAATAGAATTCATTAATAGAGGATAAATATAGATATTTTGAGGTTATTGGTTTAAATTGATCTAGTAACTCATACCTCATAGTGTATTAATATATGAAAAGCCATTAATTATTGAGTTATGATTAAACATGATGAAAATTTTATATTTATTTAATGAATAATTGATTATTGTTATCAAAATATTTTTTAGAAAGATAAATTGAGGTTATATTGTGGTATATTGTTAAATAATGAATCATTTTAAATAGGTTCATGATTAGTTCCATTTAGGATAATTCCAAACACCAATTCAAAGGAAATATTTTCAAATAAATATTAGGTAGTTGGGAATATTTATTAAACTTGTAAACATCGACTTTTATCATTATATATATGTATAAATAAATTAAGAATTTCATAATATGAATTTAAATATTATTTGATTATTTAATGAAACAAGTCATTATGTTGAATTCATGTCCATTATTTTTCTTTTCTCATTTTATTGATACAATCTTTTATTTTAAATTTCTTATATTATTCAAACACACAATCACAAAATAAATCACTTTTATATAAATTTCACTCTTCATTTCACTCCAAAAAATATTCCATGTGGGTGGAACAAAAACATCACTAATAATACCGAGTATTTTATGTTCAAGGAAATGAAAATTTATTTATTTTTTTCATGATTTGAATGGTAAAAATATTTCTATCTCTATTCCCTAAAATTAAAAAGAACAACCTTCAACCATAATTTTTTTATCCACAGGAATAATATTCTTAATTTTAGATAAACTTTTAATTTTTTGTAGCTGAGATGTGAAATTCATTACAACCTTATAGTAATAATCCATATTTATGATAATTATGTGTAATAGTGAGTTTTTCTTAAATTTTTAGAGATTAATGTGATATTTATATAGGCTACAATGATGTATGAATAATGGTAGTTTTTAGGAATAATTAAAATATATGTTATTTTATTTGTATCTATTTTTATATGAATCATTATTATTTAGGTTGAATAGATCAATAATTTATGAACTTTATGTTTTATTATTTAATTTAACCAATGGTGTTTTTAGATTTCCATATTTAACTTTTTTCTAATATTTAAAAGTATTATGTGTGATGTAATTTTATGCATAAATATGTTTAATTTATTTTTTATAGTCTTGTAGATTATTTTTCATCATTTTAGAAACTATTTTGGGTGTTTTCAGTTTTTGGAATCGGATTTTTAAAAAGTGTGTTAGAGGTGTTAATATTAACAAAATGATAATTATGGAAAAAATTTATAGGTATAGGGTGTCATTTTAAAACCAACACCTACAAATACGGTGAACAATTGATGGATACATAAATTACATGGTGGTTATGCCATGCATTCCAATAAGGGGAAAACATTCCTTTCTTAGAGCCATTAATATAAAAATAATTTTTTACTAATGTTATAATATTTAAAATAGGTTTTTTCCAACTTTGTATTTTTTTAAATCAAAACAATAAAAATGAAATCATGTTGGTCATTAGGTGATTCTTAGCTAACAAGATAAGAACACATTGAGGAAGGGATGATTAATCATTGCAAAACTAACATGAATTAATATAACATTTAAATGGTTCCCCTAAGGGTTACTTTAAATGCACCAAGGGAGTTGGACATGGTGATCCCCTCTCTACAACCATATTTTTAGTTGCAAAATATTATTTATGAACATTTATCATTCGCCTTGTCGAAGAGAACTTTCTTAAACATATTCAGTCTTATTGGAACTTAAATGTGCCCACACATGTTTTAGATGCTGATTACATCATCATTTTAATATAAGGACATAAATGGAATATTCAAAGTCCAAAAAGTAACCTCTCACATTAAGGGGAATTCTCTATTGAGATGATTAGTTGAAAAAAATCTTTTGTCGAATTTCAGAAAAAATATCTTTCTAAATGAAAAGGTAATATTATCAAGGATTTAGGTATCAATGATGGACCCCTCCCTTTAAATTATCTTAGTGTACCCATTTTTTGGGGAAAGCATAAATGTAGATACCTTTTTGACACTATTGACCAAATCCTCAGTCATCATTTCTCTTGGAAGGGTAAATCCATCTCTATGGCTGGAAGAATTAGTCTTGTAAAATCTATAGTTGTCTCTAAAATGGTATACTCATTGATGATTTAAAAATGGAATACGTGTCTTCTTAAAAAAGAAAATGTTTACATCAAAAACATTTCTTAGACCAGAATTATTATTAATAGAAATCTTTAGACCATTCCTTGGACTAATTTTTATAAGACTTTAGATAAGGGAAGTCCTGGAACTAAAACACATAAACTATTTAATGATTCTTTAAAATAAAGACTCACATGGAACCTACTTCATAATAACTCTCATTCCAGTACTTTTCTGAAAAAAATATTCCTTGACAAGTTAATGAAAGAAATATGAATTATATTAGCTCTTCTATTGGGACATCCATTAGGAAAGACATTATGAACATTATGATTTAATCTAGATGGATGGTTAGTACTGATTCTTACATGAACATTTGGTGTAAAAAATGGAATTGTGTTCTTTTAATCTCTATATTTCCCCCAAAAATTTATCAGAGCATTCCTACTGCACTAACATGGATGTATAAAA
The DNA here is from genome assembly GCA_963277665.1 of Viscum album. Classification (NCBI taxonomy): domain Eukaryota; kingdom Viridiplantae; phylum Streptophyta; class Magnoliopsida; order Santalales; family Viscaceae; genus Viscum; species Viscum album. Next base: position 1,229,580,102 of record OY728128.1, read on the forward strand.
TTATCATAACATCAGTATTCCTAATAACGTTATTCATGTTATTGAAAATTATCCCTATTCCAATTCTGAAGATCTCTTAATCTGGGAACATGATCATAATGGAATCTTAGAATCCAAAATTTTTTACAACCAAAAAATTTGAAAATATTGATAATAATTTTTATTTGTTAATTTTTTTACAATCCATGGATTTTTCTTTTTAGTATTACTCCTTTTCGTAGTATTTCACACAACAGAGTCCCGACTAACATTTGTCTTAAATATTTTTGGATTTAACTTTTCTTTAAGTGTCATCTTTGTAATAGAGAAGGTACTACCTATCTTTTTTTTATTTTTAGGTACAAATTCAACTCTTTGGAACTATATTATTGACATTTTTTGATTATTTATGGTTACTTATCAACTCAATAAGTTCTCAACTAAAGAATGTTTTTGATATAAAAACATCTCAGAAAATCAAGAATCCTTTAATAATTACTATTCTGAGCTTCGCCATGTGATCTGGTAAAATAGAAACAATATTCATCATAATAATTTCTCATCCCGTCTAAATTTAGGCCAAACAAGGATTCTATTTTCCATTCAGGAAGCTGACTCAATTCAGAATGCTAATTGTGACAACATCTTTAAATAGTTTGGTATCCTTTAATGACTTCAGAATAAAATAATATATTGTCAACCTTGACTACCATTTGAAGTGTTCTAGAAATCCCCACTCATAGGTAAGATTAAATTCAATGTTTATGGTGCTTCTAAAGGAAATCAAGGACCCTCAATTTGGGGTTATTTTTTCAGAAACCACCTTAGACACTATCGTAGATTCTTCTTCAGCTGTTGTGGAATCACCTTGTATTTAGAAGCTGAAATCATAAGTATGATATATAGAATTTACATTGCTATGAAATAGGGTTGGAATAATATTTTGATTGAAAGTGATTCGACCCCTATTTTCCAGGCTATTTGGAATGGTGTGGTGCATCTTGCATGGCCCCTTAGAACCCATTTGATTAACTTCCTCCGTTCACTTATGGAGATCAACTGCATTGTCACTCAAACCATTGTGAAGTGAACATGGTTGCATAAAATCTTGCAAATAAGGGAGTTATCCATGACATAACATGGTTCTATTACCTTCTTATTGATTTAATTCCTCTTTATGATAAGGATTGTAAAAAAAATTCGTCTTTCAAACTAATGTAACACCTTTTTCTTTTTATCATAATTTCTGCTTTGGTCTTTGACCAAATAACCTCCTTCATTATATATATATATATATATGTATATATATTTTAATTATTTTGAATATAATTAATTATTTTGAATGTATTATTTATGAGTTTCATTCCACATAATTATAAACACAAACACCAATGTAATACTATGAAAGTATGTTTAGGTGGTCATAGAGATTGATTGTAGTGGTAATCAATTTCCTTTATGTAAATTTTTACATATAATTAGAAATTTAATAGTGAAATGTAAAACATTACACAAATATAAATGTAATTAAACATTGAGTGGTATTCAAATATTTGATATCACAGTTCTCTAGGTAATTATAATGTTTTCATTGTTTCCTCATTTTCATCAAAAAATAATCATGAATTCTTTCACTTACCCAACACTTAATCCTTTTAACTCCAAATAAAATACAATAAAATTTATGAAAAAACACATATATATTAATGAAATAAATGTACATGATAAAATATTATTCATACATTCATAGAAAGTATATAACACCTTCTCCAAAAAAAATTCATGAATAAAATCTCATTAATTTTAATTATTTTCCAAAAAAACTATCCTTATTCATGGATCACTGTGACCTAACATACCATCACTCCTATGTGTCAAGATTGAATATAATTTTCTATGTTATTATAAATTATATGAAATAAGTATTCCTACTGAAAATTCTAAATACATCCCACATCTTAACTGCTAACAAATTGCATTAATTGGCGATTTTTCAATAGGCTTATAAATTTTATGAGGCTATGGTGATGAAGAATTTTTTCAGGATAGTATATATATATATATATATATTAATTCGAAGGGTAAAAACATTAAAATATAATCATGATAAATAAACGGTTCACTTAAACGTCACTCCCACACATAAATATTTTGTTTCCTCCAATAAAACAGTTTATTGACAAAATAATTACCCTACAAGAGGAATATATTTCTCAAAATTCCTTTTGTATTATTCATATAAAACGTATAATATTTTTAATTAAGGAGTTAGTACATTTATTTTTATGCTTATAAATTTCGGTTATCGTGTATTAACCACTATACATTCTTAATCATGAAGTCGAACAAAATTATATTTGTCAAAGAAGTTTAAAATTTCAACATAATGTACTATGAAAATTAATTGATTGGAATAATAAATCACTCTATTACCCATACATAGTGGTTTTATAAATAAATACCCTTTCCATCACCCTTAAAATAAAAAATATGGTGGAAATTGAGAGTTGGGTATTAAAAATTCACATTCTAAATGATTTTGGATTCATATAGGGCATCAACTATTATGTGAATAATTAAACAAAAGTATTAAAAAAAATAATGTTGAATGAAAAATAAATTAAACCATTATAATACTTTCCTTGTACTAATTTTTTAATGTAAAATATTAAAATATAGTTATTAATAGAGTATAGAGTCCTCTAGGATTTCAAAATGAAAATTTTCATATCGTACTTATTAGCATGAATTACAAAAAACGTTCTAAAAATAAGCACAAAAAAAGAAAAATTCATGAATATATTTTAATTTATTATCATTATTTTATTAATGGGTAAAGTGTATTAAATAATTATTAAAAAGTAGTGAAGTAATATATCTTCACCTGATATATGAATTTATATTATTGAGTACATTATTATTGAAATGTTTTCATTCTGTTTATTGATTTTTGGAATTTCAAAACATGCCAATAAAAAATATAATATAAAAGAAAATGAAAATATACAAATATTTATTTATATGTGAATGTATAAAAAATTATCAAACATTAAAAAATAGTATTCACTTTCTTGAAGAGAAATTTCCATGCCAAAATAATAACTTAATAAATGTGGTGGTTGTGAAAATTTACTCATCTTCTATTGCTATAAATTATTCAATATAGACTATATCTACCTAAGAAAAACTTTATCACAATCTTGTATTGAATTAATTACTTGTTTAAATTTGAGGACATCAAATCAAAAATCCTTGAGGATTTGAAAAACTAATTTTTTTAAATCATTAGGCAAAGAAATTACTATCAAAGAAAAAATATTATTTTATTATCCTTTCACATGCATTGAGGTTGTAACATATATATCTTGTACATTATTTTTCTTCTCAACCACAATATTTTATTTATTTCATCTACATAAATTTTTAGTTCTCTATATTCTTTTAATGATATTAATTTCCATTCGTAATTAAATATATCATACCAAATATGTGGAATAAATTCCCATCACGATCATTTTGTTCTCTAGTTCAATAAAATAAATAATCTATTCAAGGATGAGAAATTTATAATTAATTGATGTATCTATTTCAATAATACATATAAATGGACGTTACATTCTTCATACAAAAAAAAATTAAATCCCCCCATTAGAAAAACCATACTAACCAGTAATCGATGTATATACTGACTACAAACCTTTATTGAAAGTGTATGTTTTTTATTTATCAATTTATAAACATTTATTTCTACTAGATCATTCCACTATATTGAAACATACGATCTATAAAAATGAATATATCACCCATTGATATATAAATGTTGAATTTTGTAATGTACCGGTTCTGAAAGCCGCCTAGAGGTGCCTCGTACCCGGTTGGCACATGGCCTCAAACACATTTCATAAAAATCTAGAGGCTGGGAACTAGTAGCAGGGGCCTTGGGTTTGATAGTGGGAAAACTATGCCCTCATTGGTAGTGTAAAGAAGAATAAATAAACAGACAACAATAGTAGTAGAAGTAAAACATTAAATAAATAAACAATGAATGTAATAAAAAATGGAGTACATATATATAAATGATGCATGATACATATGTCTAGGACAACATATAATCAGGTCGCAATTATGGAATATAGTACTAAACTAATGTACAAAATAAAATCAAGTAAACAGCTAAACATAATCGCAATCCTTAGCTTTGTCCCATGCTCCCCAGCTCCAAGGCAATCAAGTCCCAGACGTATAAGGGTTATTTCCCTTTTCTATACCTGAATTAATATAATCTTTTTGGGTCCAAAATCATCACCCAAACAGGGTGTGAGATGAATCCCAGTAGGAAACCACCCAAAGATCTGTTCCTAATAGTAAGTGAATATGTTTGGCTGGCAACAAAAAAAATGAAGTAGTAAACACAGAAGTACACATAGTAATTGTCCTACAATATCATTTTCATTCATTTTTATATATCAAGAGAATACAATAAAAAGTAGGTAACCCTATGGGAATTACTCCCAGACTAACCCCTCTAGTTCAACCAAATATACACAAGAAAACATATGGAAAGTACACACAGTCTAACCCCTATGGTTCAACATTAGCAAAGACTCTCTGAGAAATCACTCATCGTCAATTCCCTTTGTGGTCTCGTATCGTTAACTAATAGGCACTCTCAGGAAGAAACCAATGTTCAATTCCCCATATGGCCCATATCAAGGAAACTACAAACACTCTAAGGGAGCACAATGCCCATCCCCCTTATGGTCTCACAATGTAACATTAAAACAGACACTATAGAGAAGCCCTCAACGTCCATTCTCCCTATGGTCTACAACACCATGTTCTCACAACCCTTTGTAATTTAATCGTGAACAAGAGATGCATGGAAGCCAAAATAAACCTGAAGAACTACTTGGATTAAAAGTCTACATTATCTCACAACAATGTCAGATAAAATAACTCCATCCTAACAATACTAGGCACAAAAAACAAAGAAAGAGCCTAAAAAGAAAAGATAGACCAAATGGTCAATAGAAGAAAACATGGGAAAAAATCCATATCATGGAAAAGTTAACCCTATTAATAAACAATTAACCTCTATCCAAAAAACAATGCACATCAGTCAATAACAGGTCTAACACCCATAAACACACTATACCCCAAACAAGGTTATTGGGAACTTTTTGCACATATTACTCAAGGAATAACTATGTAGGGAACAAACAACCTACATCGTCATCATGAGATTGATATACATGAACCTCAGGCCTTGAATTTCCCTTGAACGTCTTATATCTAAAAAAATGTTAAAAATGTTAAACCAAGGATAACTTGTGAAGGAGGATAAGAAAATAGATGAAGTTCCAGAAGAAAGGATAACCCACTAATGCGATTCCAACAAAACCAAATGAGGTCGAATCAGAGAATGGACGATGAGTCATGGTATCAGAGAATATCTGGCATCTCATTCTCTCCCAGACGAGATAGGTCTAGAAGAAGAGGGTTCTTTATATCCAATGTGACATCAGCTCATTTAATGAAATAAAAAGAAATTACATGGAATGTTCTATAAAAGTACACGGTGTGTACTTGCCTTTTGTGGACCCTGATTTATGTGTCCTCTAGGTCACCACCCATAGCCATGTAGTCAGCCATTACACTGCCTGAACGCAGCCACCCGCGGAAACCAGGTACATGGCTTGTACTCCTGAAATTTCCAGAAACTCCTCTTTTTCTTGAAAACACGAGAAAACAGGATTCATACTAGAAAAGAGGATCTGGGTTCTTAAAAAAATCCCCCCATAAAAAAATTTGTCCCTGAATTTCCCTATCAAGGCAGTATAGAAGAAGAATACTTGAACGACTCTAACAACTGTGATAATACATCGACCATTTTCTCCCAAGTCTCGTCCTCTACTCACCCATGCTACCATATCACATGTACTAGAGTAATAGACTAGCCATAGTGAACCTTCGCACTTCGATCAATAATCTAGATAGGATGCTCCTGGAACGAGGCTTCTACCTCAAGATCAACCTCCTTGGGATGGAAAGAAAGAGACGGGTCTAAGAAGTAACATCATAGCTGAGAAATGTGAAAGACATCATGCAGAGACCGGCCCACAAAAGGGGAGGCCTGGCCCACTGGTTGCATCCCGCTCGGCATGGCCCCCTTGGTGTGGCCCGCTCGGCGTGATCCACTCGGTGCGGCCTGCTCGGTTGTGTGTGATCCGCCTTCATGGGTTCAGTCCAGTTGGCTGGGTGTGGTCCATCGTAACGGGGCCTGCCCTAGTTGCACGAGGGAGGGGGGGTGAGGCACCCCTGGTATTCCAAACGATCTGTTGTACTGTTCATATTTGACCAACATGGCGGCATCAAGGGGCACCCCATACTGGCTTGTAGGACCTGCCAGAGGGGTCCGACCAGATGTTAGCTGCTCTTTGGGTGCACCACTGTGACTAAGCACCCGTGGCCTACTCCTCTACCAGCGGCGCAGACCCGCGCCGCCCTGCCTCCACGTGGTCGGCCGACATGCCAGTCGTTGTCCCCTTCTCTACCATAGTCGATGGTCCACAGCCTCTTCTGCTACCGACAACACGGACATGTGCCATCCCAGTTCCACACGGTCGGCTACCAGGCCAGTCGTCGTCCTCCTTCACCACCTGCTCGAACTGTGGTCGGCTTGTTGCAGGGCACCCACCTCTTCTGCATGTCACTACATCTTCGTTCTAAGAACAAAAAATATGTTGACTGCATATTTGTGATCCTATGGTCAAGATCTCTGTGTCCATATGTTGCACTCCACAAAACATTGTGTTTTCCGCATGCTAAATTATTCGGCGTTGAAGAACAAACGATGAACGCATGAAGAACAAGTAGAAAATATCATGGTATTTTAGCAGATTGATGGTCGTGTTCGTTTGGACATCATTGTTGAGAATTGATAATATGAATAACCAACAAAAAGATATATATCATAACTCAAAATAAACCCTGTACCATGTTCGTTCGTAGGTGTTGGCATGAGGAAGAAGATGAAGTCACCAAAATTCGTCGCTCCCACAACATGCTCTCGATCAAAGCTTTTGTGTTGTACTCGTCGAAGGTTTGTTCTTTGTTAGAGGAGGTTCTTCTTTGGATGATTCTCTTCCAATGGCTCTCCCAATTCTCCTATTTTCCAATGATCCCCCACCACATGAGGTGGGGCACAAACTTAATTCAGTTCAAGAATTACTTGCTGGCTTAATTAATATTGGTACATCAATTGGGGAAATTCGATGAGTTAACTCGCAATAAAAGTGGAGTTCGGGTGGTCCCCACTACCAAGATTAAAAATTTATGATTTAAGAAAAAAATAAAAAGTTATTTATTTTATTTTTCTTCTCCAATGAAAATCTGAAAAACAATCTTCCACCCTCGACCTACTGTAGTCGAGGTGAAGGTCTCCTTAAGAGAATATTGGCACTACAAGTTCAACGGTGTCCTCAGATTTCAATTATGAGCACCGGTTCAAAAGTTACAAAATTCCACTCATGCGTTCACTGAACATATAAGAAAAAAAGTTCATAAATTCATTTCGGGAACACCGGGTCTCGGAATCAGGTGCCATCAATTTTTGCGGACTCGTAATAATTACATATAATTTAAAAAAATACAAAGATGATTTTGGGTCTTTAAATTCTCCCCTCCTTAGGGATTTGCTTCCCCGAAAGACACAAAACAAACTAGAGAAACAAGTTTGGGTAGTAAGAAAAAATCTGAGCCTCCCAATCCCATGTTCTCTCCGGGAGGTTCTTGTGCTGCCAACGTATGCGCACAAGAGGTATCGATTTCCCATTAATGAATATCTCTTGTCGATCCCTAATCTCCAATGGAACCTATGAAAACATCGACCCATCATCGATGTCCAGCTCTCCCCAGTCAATGATATGGGAAGGATCGTGTACGTATATACTCAGATTTGATACATGGAAAACGTCGTGCAACTGGTGCAACTGTGGTTGAAGAGATAGGTTGTACACCACTGCGCCAACTCTACAGAGGACCTAAAAGGGTCTGATGAACCTCGAAGATAACTTTCTGCCTCAGCCAAACATCCGCAATCTACATCGAGGTGAGACCCGTAGATAGACATGGTCACCATCCTCAATGTCCAGAGGTCTCCATCTCCTATTATCATAATAATTATTCCTACTATGTGCAGTCTTCATTCGCTCTTTGATGACCTGCACCTTTTCCATGGTAGCCCATACCATCTCTGGTCCCATGAGTGCTGTCTCCCCTATGTTGTTCTAATATAGAGGTGATATGAAAGGTCAACCGTACAATTCCTCGAATGGTTCCATGCCAATAGTGGAGTGATAACTGTTTTTGTATGTGACCTCCACCAAGGGCAATTGATCCTCCCAGCTGCAGCTAAAATCAAGGATGCAAGCACGCAACATGTCCTCAAGGGTCTGAATGGTCCACTCTATCTGACCATCCATCTGAGGATGGAAGGCGGTGCCCAACTGAATCTATGTCTTAAATGCCTCCTGCAACCCCTTCTATAGCTAAGAAGTAAAACATGCATCACGATCGGAGACAATCGCGGTTTTCACCACATGAAGCCGCAAAATAGCCTACACCTAGAGGCATCCCAAGCCCTCTACTAGTCCTTGCTCACTAATAGGTAGGAAGTGAGATGACTTGGTGGTTCAGTCAATGATCACCCAAATAGAATCATGACCCCTATATGTTATTGGATGTCTTGTCATGAAGTCCTTGGAAATTCCATCTCACATCCACTGTAGCACCTCTAGTTGCTGAACATAGCCTGCTGGAACCTGACACCCTACCTTCACTTGCTGACAAGTGAGGCTCTGCGAGACAAACTCTGCTACTAATATCTTCATTTCCGACCACTAGTGGTGACGCTGAAGGTCCTGATACATCTTCAAAACTCATGGATGTACCGCTATAGAGGATGTTTGGAAATATCTCAACACATCCTCCCTAAGTGCCACTGGTACCGTAGTACATCCTCTGAAGGGGATAATGTGCTCCCCACCTTTAGAAAATCCATTAGGTTCCAGTCCATTGTATATCTAGGAATGTCGAGCCTCATAGTTAGTGTCCCCAAGATGTGACTTCCTGACTTACTAAAGGATTGGGGGAGTGACTGCCAGAGAGTGAAGATAAGATGCTCCATCTTGATCCACATATGATATCTGAAAAGTGTCTTGCTGGTATGTTGCCTCCCACATCAAAGGAATACCTGATCTTCTACTGAGTGCATCTACAACTAAGTTCCCCTTCCCAGGAGTATAGACCATCTCAATGTCATAGTCCCGGAATAACTCAAGCCAACGTCGTTGTCTTGGGTTCAGGTCCTTCTGAGAGAGATATACCTGAGACTCTTGTCATTAGAGTAGACTGTAAAATGTTCGTCCATCAAGTAATGTCACCCCATTTTCAATGATTATATCAATGATTCTAACTACAGGTCATGGGTAGAGTAGTTCGGTTCATTTTGTCTCAGCTATTGAGAACCTTACACGGTCACTACTCACTCCTGCATCAGGACACATCTATGTCCGTTCACCGACGTGTCATAGTAGACTATGTACCCACTACCCCCTCTGGTTGCCTCAAGATGGGGCCACTCACCATCCTCTACCTCAGCTCCTAGAAACTCCATAGGCATCACTCCGACCACATGAAGGGTTTACCCTTTTTCTTCAACACTGATAAGGGTGCCAAACCTCTAGAAAATTCAGGCACAAACCTCCAGTAGTAACCAGCCAATCCCAGGATACTCCGCACCTTCATCACACTCTTGGGTTGCTCCCAAGAAAGCACAACCTCGATCTCCTCTAGATCCACTACAACTCCAGCCTCTGATATGACGTGTCCTAGGAAGTGAACCTCTCATATCCAGAATTGGAATTTCGAGATATTATGCTAAAGATGGTTCTCTTGGAGTGTGTCCAAAACAATGTACAGATGATAGGCATGCTCCTCCTCTATAGCTAAGTATATCAGTATGCTGTCGATGAAGAATAAAAAAATATGATTGAGGTATGGATGGAATATCTATTTCATGTGTCCTGTGAACACTACGTGGGAATTTATCACACCGAATGGCATAACCAAGGTCACATAGTGGTCATAATGACATTTGAATGAAATATTATTCACATCCTCATCTTATAACCTGAGCTGGGGATAGCCTGATCTGAGGCCTATTTTCAAAAAACCATCATTCTCTGATCAATTGATCAAAAATATAATCAATCCACAGTAGTGGGTACTTGTTCTTCTTGGTCACCTAGATCAGGTGCTGATAGTCCACACAACATCTCAAACTCCCATCCACCTTCTAGGAAAACAAAATCAGGGCTACCCAAGGAGAAACACTAGGTCTAATGAACCCCTTACACTCTAAGTACTCTAACTTTACTACCAGCTCTTGAATATCTTCGGTAGCCATCTGATATTCTAGTGTAGATATCAGTGTCGTCCCAAGGTACATGTTGATATAAAAGTCCACCTCTCTGCGAGGAGGTTGACCTGGAACATCATCAGGGAAAACATCAATGTACTGGTATGCCACTATAGGATAGGTCAAACTCTCTACGTCAACCGCTCTGAGGGTAAGGCTATCCAAATGATGTGTGATTGGTTGTACCATACTTCGAGTGAGTCCATAATGAGATGTAAAGGTTCCCTTCTCACCGATGAAGGAAAACCTGGTCCGATCCTTGTGGACACACCGCACATTGCACAAAATACATTCAATCTTATCATGGATTGCAGATAACCAATCCATACCCAAGATGACATAGTAAGGCCTTGACACCGCTACTAGAAGATCCCAGCCAAAGCTCTTGGCTCTTAGAGTATGATCACACTACCGGAACTATTGTGTAATTTTCAAATCCTTTCTTCTTGAAATCTCTAGATATAAGGATCGAGCCAATGTCTCCACTGAAATCTTCGAGCTCCAAACGAGAACCGTAGAAACAAATCAATGACTTGTACCTGTGTCTATAAGTACTGCAACTAAGGTGGAGTAGACATAGATCATACCTCAAATCATATTTGGAAGACCATGGTCATAGGCCTCAGTTGCCTGGAGCTGAGCTCATCCTTGTCCACCCACTCCCTATGGTTAGGGTGGACCACCAGGTGCTGGTGCCGGTAGTACCTCATATCACCGCCCACCGCCAACTGCACGAAAAACTCCTCTTCCATGTCCACCTCCAGCCTCCGGAACTCCTCAATCAAATCTACTCCTCTGCATAGGTTGTCCTTCGATAGTCTTCTGGTTGTCCGTACGGTGGGTCGGGCAGTCATGATTCATGTGACCCTGCCGACTACATGAGAAACACTGCCTGCTCCTTTCCTGTCCTACTCTATCTCGAGATCCTCACACAGCTGAACTTGTATCCTATGGTCATACACCTATAGGTCTGGTCCTCTTGGAACTTCGTGTCATATGGATGCTTCCAACTACAGATGACTCTGCTAAGTGACCTTCGGTGGTGAGTATTTCTACTGGTGAGTGCTCAGCAATGAAAATATCTACTATGAGTGCTCCCTCTAACACCCCCATCTATATCTAGATGCTTAGAGAAACCATCGAAGCTCTAATCTCCCATATTATCCCCAACTAGAAGGTCTAGGCCCGGATGAAAGGGTCATGCACCACGTTAGTGGAGTAGCATGAAAGGTCGGTGAACCTCGTTGAATAATGAGTCATGGTCATGCTACATACTGCATGTGGTGAAGCTCCTGTGTATGCACTGAGAATAAGGTCGTTGAGATAAACTTTGCCCTGAGAAGTCTCTCGATGTCTGCCTAGATGAGAGTCACCTCATAGTAAACCTGGAGAATCAAGCTCCACCATCTACCCATTGCTTCCTGAAGAAGACTGGTGGCAAGGAGCACCATGAGATCAGCTCATGTCTCTACCAGTAGAAAAAATGTAACCACAACCTCCAGGCATTGCTTAGCCGCCTGTGGATACATATCCCCTAGGAATCTCGATAGCCTCTAGCACTGAAACTTGTGCAACACGCTCAAGAGGCATGCACCCTCTGCTACTGGGGCTAGTGGCATCGGCTGCCCAATGGGTAGGGGTGTAGCTGGTTCACCACCAGATGGTACAACTGCAGAAAGGGGGCCCTGCACCGAAGCCTCGTCGTTCGGTGGGCTCTCATCTCATACTCTACCTGGAACCCTAGCCACCTATCTATGTGGAGGCATCCTGGGATGAAAAAGGTTCACCACGACCATTATGTTATACCTGGTGAGCTTAATCAAAGTGATCACAAAGAAATTTTTTCAAAAAACAAACAGACAATCTGTGTTTTCATTCGCTGAGTCAGAAATTTGAATTCAGGGTCCTAGTGTATGGATATGTTGTCCACCACACCAACACTAGATTCCCCAAACTGAAAAACACACTCATGACACATAACAAAATTTCTGATTAAAAGATGAGAGTCCAAGTTCTTCGGTAGAACCGACTTATCTTATACAAATCTGTCACGTCTCGTCCCCCAAGTTCCATGCCGTGACTACCCCAAGCCCACCTTCCATAGGCCGGGGGTTGGGTACTAGCCCCAGAAAGGAATATCCCTAAAACCATGAAGGCATTGGATTTTAACTTGAAAACACGCACATCCAAGAACACACCATGATACAAGCATAAAGTAAACTATATAGAAATAAGGGTAAGTACAGTAAGAATGAGGGGGCCGAAATACAAGATCAACTGGAAAGTACAAGTAAAAATGAAAATATCTCATGTGAACACCCGCCAAGGATCCTACCTGAAGTGTAGCTACCAATCTCCTATCGTCTTCTCTGCAGTATGACTCGTCTAATGTACCACCTTTGAGCAGCCTCCAGTCCTAGAACCCTCACCAATGATCAATGTTGTCTGTCATCTGCACAAGACACAATAACGTGTGGGTATATCCCATGCAGGGGTGAGTATAACAATACGAAGTAGGGACCCCGAGACCCCCAAAGGTCTCCTAGAATCCTAAAAGCATAATCCAAAAACCAAGGACTCAATCTCAAATCACGAAGCAATAGTCATCAACCCTACTTAGATATATGCCCATACACATAACTAGGTTTTTAATATATACTCATCTCACATGTGAGGGAAGAATACCACAAAGGTAACCCAGTGAAGGTAGAAGTAACATACAAGTAACACCACAAAGACAGAGGTACCACACAGGTAACACCACAAAGGTATATACCACAATGGTAACACCACACAGAAGAATACCATGAAGGTATCACCACAAATAAGTGTTCCACAATGGTAAAGACTCATCTCACACTAGGTATAACTTATTTATGGCAGTATAGATGATTATTTGTATTTATATATCATCTTACTTTGTCGAGAAGCTCTATTGTTGACCCACAAAGGATAGAAGATGGCCGAAAAAGGATATAAAAATGATCCTCACAGGATCTTGAGATAACAAGCACATGATCTTTATGGGCTGACCCACAAAGGATCACTAAGCACTGACCCACATAGGATCTGAAGATGACCCACACAATATTTGAAGATTCTTCACGTACAGCTAGCCATAGAATTCCCGCACAAAGCATATTTGATTCCAGGAGGTTCCTCTCCTCAAGCCATAAAGAGATACTTCAACTGCCATGAAGTCCCATGAAGAAGTATCATGAAGCTCCAACACATCAATAGGGAGACAATGCAACTGATGACGTGCCAATTAGATGCCCAGTATGAAAGTTATTAGAGTTTTCATTCTGAAGGCCCGGTTGGATCCGAGTTCGATCCAACCCTGTTGTACTCTAACATTATCCAAACCTCAAGTAGAGTATACCAAAAGGATAGTCTCAATCCAAGGATCCATGGTACATATATGGTTCATCAAATAGACACTAGGATATTATGATATAGCCAAAAAAGAGTATTTTGTTCCTGATGGGTTGGGTCCGGTCCGACCCGCTCAGACCGACCCGACCCGACCCGGCTTAGGTCGACCCATCCTCGCCTGGGCCGACCCGACCCGGTTTGGGTCGACCTGACCTGGTATAGGTCCAGACTGGATGGAACAACCCATGGTCCGGTCCGCCCACAATGTGGGTGGCGCGGCCCGCTGGGTGCGGCCCGGTCAGTGCGGCCTGCTCGGCTGGGTGCGGTCCGCCCGACTGGGTGCGGTCTACCAGGATGGGTGTAGTCCACTGTGACGGGGCCCAACCTAGCTACACAGGGAAGTGGAGTCACCCCACATTATTCTGAAAGATCATTTGGACCGTTCGGATTCGGCTAACCTAGTGGTGCCATGTGGTGCTGATTGGTGGCTTGTGAGACCCGCTGGAGGGGTCCCGCTCGGCGTGACACGGCCGGCCGAAAGACTAGTTGGATATCCTCCATATGGTGCAATGATATCATTGTCCACCCATGACTGGTCAGATGTCAGCCTCCCTCTGGGTGCACCACCATGGCTAAGAATCCGCTTCCCTCTCCTTTACCGACGTCATGGACGTGCGCCGCCCTACCTCCGCACGGGCGGCTGGTGTGCCGGCCTCCAGGCACTTATCAACTGCAGCTGATGGGATGTGACCTCTTCCACTATTTGTGGTGCAGAAGAGCACCTCATGGGTTCCATGTGGTCGGTCGGTGTGCCGACCACCGCCCTCCTCCTTCACCAGCTCGAACCGCAGCCGGCCGGTTGCTAGCTACCCTCCTTTTCCGTGGGTCACCGCATCTTTGTTCTAAGCCTGGAATATATGACGACCGCATCATTGTTCTCCACATCCAAATGTCGCACTCAAAAAAACACTGTGTTTTCAGCATGCTTAATTATTTGGCGTTAAAGAACGCTTGAAGAACGAGCGATGTAAAAATTGAAAAGTTCATGGTCTTTTGGTAGATCGATGGCCATTTTCATTTGGACATCATCGTTGAGAATTGAGAATATGAAGAATCAAAAAAAATATAATTATCATATTTCAATATAAATAGCATAACTAATTAATTTGTAGGAGTTAGCTTGAGGAAGAAGATAATGACGTTGATTTTCGTTGATCCTATAACACGCTTCCGATCCGAGCTCCTGCGTCGTCCTCATCGAAGGTTCATTCTTTGTTGGAGGAGGTTCTTTATTGGAGTATGATATTCCCAAGGCTCTCTCTATTCTCCTCTTTTCCAATGATCCCCCACCACATGAGGTGAGGAGACAACTTAATTTTTTCCAAGAAATAATTACTTTCTTAATAAATGTTCGCACAACAATTGGGAAAATTATAATAGATAACTCATATTAAAAGAGAAGTATAGATGGTCCCCACCACCAAGATCCCAAATAGAGGTTTCAGGAAAGAATAATAAAAAGTTATTTATTTTATTTATCTTCTCCCACAAAAATATGAAAAACTATCTTCCACCCTTGACCTACTACAATCAAGGTGAATGTCTCCTTAAGAGAATATATGTGCTGCAAGTTCAACGGTTTCCTCAGATTTAAATTCTATGCACAGTTCAAAAGATACAAAATGCCGCTCCCAGGTTCATTGAACGTGCCCGAAATAATGTTCAGAAACTCATTCTGGGCACACCGGTCCCCATAATCATGTGCCGTAAATATCTGTAGACTTTTAATAATTTTATATTATTAAAACAATTACAAGGAAAATTCAGGTTCCTTACACTTAATTTTATTAAATATAATCTAAATTATTAAAGATAATCAAATTATTCAATATAAATCAAAACTATATTTTTTTGTATAAGTTCAATTTTTTGGCTTAAAATGGATTTCTCTGTAAATTATTGTCCATTGGACTTTATAAATTTTTAAATAAATTTACTTCTTCCACTTATTGAAACTGTATCCTAAAAAAATATTCCATATTTTTTTTTCTGGATGATCATATTTTGTAAATAGGTGACCATTAAATTATTTTCAGAATGAATAGTAATTATGGTTAAAATAGGCCTCCTCAGTGAGGGTAAATCTAGAAATAAATGCTAAAAATAATGTGACAAATATTTATAAATATATATGAAATATGATTTTTAATATTTAATTA
This sequence comes from Viscum album, assembly GCA_963277665.1. Lineage (NCBI taxonomy): Eukaryota > Viridiplantae > Streptophyta > Magnoliopsida > Santalales > Viscaceae > Viscum > Viscum album. The sequence goes on from OY728128.1 coordinate 1,229,596,155, forward strand.
TATTTAATTGAAAAACACCATAATATATTCGAAAATATGGAATTTTATTGTATTTTTAATTAATAAAGAACTTTATATTAATTTTTTTAATGAAAAATTCAAAAATTCCACTCTATTGATTTAATTATCCTTATTTTTTCACTTAGTGATAAAAACATGTGATATATTATATGTAATAAAATAAATTATTTTAAAACATCTAAAATAACATTTTTTTGATGTATTATGGTATCACATGATATTTTTGGTTAATAAAAATGTTTATTCAATGGTGAAAGGGTTATATTCGAATTACATACAAGTGTTGATGTTTTTAATGTCAAAATACCTTAATAGTTTATAGAATTAATTTAATGGTATTTTATGTTAAAAAATAAATTTTTTAATGATTTAAAAAAAATAAAAACCTTCAAATAGGACATGAGAGAATATATATGGTCTGTTATTTCATCCCTTAACCACTTTACCCAATTTTTACTTTAGAAGTATTAAAAATCCCTTTATTATTGAGAAATTGTTTTTACCATGTTTAACATTAAAATTGATTAAAAATTGGGTTAAACCAAATAACAAGTTTTTCAAATGTCATATAAAATGGTCCAATTTTTTTCATTTATTTGATTCCAACCTTAACATATATTATCATTCATATTTTGGACACTTGGTGCTACTTGAACATGAAATAAAGTGTATTTTATGTAAATATTATAAGTAATTCCATGGGTTTTATTTCCTTCACTATATAAGGACATCACATATCCTCTACTACCACAAAACCATGATCTAATTAGATCTTTCAAACCCAAAAAAAAACGTAAAAATATATTTTTATATGTTTCTTTAAGGTTATGGTTCTTCAAAATACCACCCATAGTGTACTCATGATGAAATTACAATGAGTTATATCAAACATGGTGCACCCATAGTTTGAATTATTTAACCATTTATTCATGTATTTAATGTGAATATTGTTTTTAGGTTATGTTTGGGATGTTTTGGAGGTTTTCTGACTTGTTTTTGGTGATTTTTGGTGGTGCACGATTAAAGAAGGGTTAATAGAACCATGGAAGCATTCCAAAAAATTATTACAAATGAAACACGGTGCTATAGGTATGCCCATGGTTTGGAAAATATTTTATTAAAACTATAAAAAACCCAATAAAAACCATGGAATGTAGAATAGAGGGTTTTGGTATGATTGGCACAAGGTTTTTCTAAACATGGTATCCAACCACACGTGGGGTGTTTTGGATGTAGTGGTTAATGTACATTTAGCATACAAGTTTCCTAAACATGTTCCCTAACTATGTCGCAATAAAATTTAAATCTACATTTTTCTTATATAATATGAAACACGACCTTAATCCCTTATTTTCCCCAAAACAGACCATGAATTGGGATCGCCTCCATCCAAAGGATGTGTAGAGATTTCCCTTTAATTCGGGATCGTTCTATTGGTGAATCTTGGTGTGTTAGTAGAAACATTCATTAGTAAGTGCTCTCTATAGAAGTATGTTATTAGTTTTTATCTTCTTCCCTCTCATGGATTCATAGATTTAATCCATTTCAGAAAGATCAAGGATGTGTGATTCCAATAATATAGAGATATAATGTTTTGGATGATATTGTACAATGTCTATGATGTTTTTTCTAAGATATATTCCATGTTTGTTGATAGTTTTGTTTTGTTACTCCTTTTCGTGTATTTTTACAAGGTAAGTTGTTTCACTCTTGACACATCTTGATTAGAACTCAAAGGATATATCTCAAATTGACTAATTGTATTGGTTTTAATTCTAAAATTTATGTGCAATGTTTTTTGGAAGCCTCTTATGTTAGGGATAGTGTAATTTAATAAATTAGTTATTTTTTGGAAAGTGAAATTATCAAATAATTTTAAAATGGTTTTTTTTGTTTTTGATGAGTGGATAATTTTTTGGAAGGTGTTTTCAAAAAATAATTATTTTATAGAAATGTATTTGATCAATTATTTTTTCTTTATTTTTGGTATAAATGTTTGGCATGTGTTCATGTGAATTTGGGAATGATAAGGTTATGAAGTTTCTTCAAAATCTGGATGAAAAAGGTTTTAATTTTTCTCCAATTAAAATTGCTCACTAAGTGATTCCATGACAAAAGGATGACTCACCACTCTCTAGTATATGAAAATTAATTGTTGAATGAATTATCGATATGTGGAATGAATGGGTTATTCCAAAATGGGATTGGATAAATGGTTTTAAATAATTGGTTAGTTCCTTTCCATGGAACTTATTTGGGTTTTTATATAAAATGATGAATTGATGTTAGATTTTTAATGTAATTTTTTTATTTAAATGTGATAATATGTTTAATTCTAGTGGTGTGTGTAGGGAATTCATTGGGGAAATCCTATTGATTTTTATAGTCACCCCCTTATTGGGAACTTTGAAGCATTTAAATATGTTTTATATCGATACATGGGTAATGGAATGGTATCTCATTTCAGTAGTAATTCATCATGATACATTGGGAATAGACTGTGGATTTTGAGCATGGAGAATATTTGGAGTTTTGAAGTTTATTTTTTTTCGGTTGTTCATTTTTTCTGCTTTGTACTATGATATTGTTCATAGTTCTAGTTTGGTTTTGTCTTGAGTTGTTTTACCTTGATTTTTATTACATTGTACTCATGCATCAAATTCTGGGTTTCTCAGTTATGGGTATATTGATTTTGATGTTTTATTATCAAATGTAAATTCACACCCTAATGGTTTATAAATCCTTTTGAATTTATTTCCATCCTTTGGTGTCTTTAGGAAGTAACCTATGTTCTTGTAATATCACATTCTCTTCAAAATACAATCAGTGAATGGTGATATGCTATAAATATAATCAGTCTTCTCCAGCCCATATTTCATTTTGGGAGAAATGGTAAGGATTTTTTTATCATGGAGTGGTAAAATAATTCTTCTTTGGTCATTGAGATGGATTGGTAGCAAGGAGTATGATCGTAGAAACATGAAATGTAGATCATGAAGAGGCATAGCTAACCTATTTATGCTAAACCTCATGTTACCAAGGAGTTTGGAACATAAGTGTTTTGATATACTTCTAGGAATTCTATACTCATCATCACTGGTTTATCCTTTAAGAGGAGTATGAAATGAATTTATTTAAATGACTCCCCAGTAAGAATTTATATTTCAATTGGTGTAATGATTTAAGATTTTGGGGAAGAGGGTCAATATTGGAAAATATATAAAAACTGTTTGATTTTAAAACAGTATTGTGGAATCATAAAAAATGATTTAAAATAGGAAATATAGTAATTTTGGAAAGGCTTATTGTGATGTGTGTAATGTTGTAAAATTTGAGATTGTAAAGCCCTTGTATAATCGAGATTGAAACTAAATGGAGTATTCATTTGGTTATAGAAAATGGAACCGATTAGGTTTCATGAACCAGCCTGGGTACCCTGGTAACCTGATAACCGAACCAACCCTGACATAGCCCAAAGGGCATTCCTAATCCCCTTGGGTTGGCGAATAGCACCTGGCATCGTACAACATACAAGTGGGAACAATTTTTCCACATGAATGCAGAATCAAAAGAAATAAGACATTATGAAAAACAAGAAGAAACTCTACTGGGAGTAATGTACCAAAAAAAAGAGGCATAAAAAGCCTAAAGTACTACAACCAAAGTACTAAAAATGGAAATACAGTCCCAAAGTCTCTAAGGACACAAATCACCAAGACTAGGGATCGACAACTGGATCCACCTCAAAGAGATCCCTTGCCTTTTCCTGAGCCTGGAAGAAGAAAGTCTACAAACACCTAAAGGCAAATGTAGGTTGTGAGCCTAAGCCCAGTAGGATAACACCAACAATTCCGTAATAGATACCAAATATAGATTATCCAAATAAAATCTTTATATTTTCAAATAAACAGGTTTGGAAACTCAAAAGCATATTTTAACAAAACATACTATACATTTTCAAATGATGGAAAAATTACTTTAAGAAAAGGATTTACAATGATGGAATATTTCTAAAAAAATGGCTTTAGTAAATAATTTATATAAAATAGTTTATATAAATTTAGTTGGAATATAAAGCAGTTCAAAAACATTGTCATACATTTATATCTCAAATATAAATAAACAAGAAAGCAACATGGTCATCTTCCAAAAGGTACAATAGTATTAACCAGTTATAGGATTCCACACTCTCTATGTGAACTCAGAATGATGTGTATACACAAATCCCTATGATGCTGGACAAAGGAGACTCATCACCAACCTGTCGGGGATGTAACCCACCCCAATTATGTTTTAGAATGTTTTCATAGCGTAGAGATTATCCAAATAACTCACTAACTACCTACGGCTGGCATGCGCTCTTACATGATGGGATAACTATTTTAAGAATTATTAAAATATGATCAATCCCATTCTTCCATTTCAGAAGTGCCAATTTCATTCCATTTAAAATGAAAACAAGTTTTATCCAAAATATTCCTTTTTCACAAGATAAAACCAATGGGTTTCTATCAAATCATTTTAAGCCATTTTCACCCGTTTGAAATCAATTCATAACCAATTCCATTATCACAAAATTTATTTCCACAATTAAATTCATCAATTTAATTGAAATAATTTCCATCAAATCGACAATTTAAATTAAACAATTTAAATCATAAAATTTTCATAAACACACCCAATTCAATGGAATTGGGGTTTTCCAAATTTCAATTCCAAAACCATTTCAAATTTCTCAATTAACTGGAATCGAGTTTTTATCAATTTAATTAAATGAAAATTTGAGAAACTGAATTTAAATCAACAATTGAAATAAATCAAGAAAATAAAATGATAAACAACTTGGTAAGTTGGGATGGAACCTCCTACATCAAAGGTTCTGACCAAAACCAGAACCGTAGAGAACACTCAAGAAAACCAGGTTGATTTTTCAAGAACCCACCGTAGATCTCTTCTCCTAGCAAGATTCAGACCAAATATCATCATATTTGGAATCCACACTTATAGACCTACCCATAACGGGCGTAGATATATGAAACCGACAGAATAGGAAAAGTAGATCAAAATAGAACTAAGAAACTGATCAAGAATGATGAAGAAGGATCACATACCTCAAGAATGTAGCTCCAATTCACTAAGAGGAACCTTTGGGTCACCTATGGAAGAATGAGAGAACCTTATCTGACCATAGGAGAAGAAAAAACTTAAGTTAGGGCCACATAAGAGGAAAAACTAGGCACTTAGTGGAAAAACGAGTGACATCCACAATTTAAGGATACCATTTAAGTGCCTGCATGGTTAGTTCACACGGTTTGAAAAACTATGAGCTAGCCATGTGTTAGCTACTGCCTTGGCAGACACTCCATGAACATTTTGGCCGCATGGTTAGACAAACCATGCACTACCTATGCGGTAGCTACTGCCTCCAAGACCCACTATGCACGGTTTGGACGCACAGTTTAGAAAACTCATGCACTGCCCATGCGACTTACACTTTTCCTCAAAAAATCATTTAATGTTCTCCCAACTCTCCCATTACTCACTACTCCAAAACAGAGTAACTTAAGAACATAAAAAATACCTAAAAACATAATGTGATGTTACATCATCCCCACCATAAGATCTTTATGTCCCTAGAAATCTTATTAAGAAATCTCCAAATCAAAAATATGAGGCCACTTATCTCTCATTAGTGTCTCCCTTTCCAACATCTCATGAGAATTAGGACCATGCTACCATAGTACACGGACTAGAGGTATCATTCTCCCACAAAGTACCTTGGCCTCAGAATCAACAACCCTGACTGGTCATTCAGTCACAGATAAATCTGGTTCAATATCAAGATAACTCCTGCTCAAAACATGAGATGGATCAGAGAGATACTTTCAAAGCTATGATACATGGAACACATTATGTATCGACGTCAGATATGGTGGTAGAGTTAGATTTTATGAAACTTTCCCTACAAGACCAACAATCTCAAAAGGTCCCACAAAATGAGGATCAAGCTTCCCTTGCCTCCCAAGCCATCGATGTCCTAACAGGGGTGAAACATTCAAGAACACCTGGTCACCAACTGAGAACTCTAAATGTTTACGATGATGATCAACATAAGACATGTATCAACTTTGAGCTGTAAAAATTATTTGAAGAATCAACTGGATCGTAGCTGTTGTCTCTTGGACAAAACTCGGTCTTACCAATGAACACTCACTAATCAATGACCAACATAATAGAGATTTACAAGGATGCCCATACAATGCCTCAAAAGGTTCCATTTTGATCACATACTAGTAACTGTTGTAATAAGAAAACTCAACTAGCCCCAGATGATCATCGCAATACCAACCAAAGTTGAGAACATATGCATGGAGCATAACCTCTAATATTTGAATAGCTCCCTCTGTCCGACCATCTCACTGTGGATGGTTGGTCATGCTTAAATAGACCTGAGATCCCAGTGCCTCCTGAAGGCCTCTCCAAAATTGATAAGTGAACCGAGGATCCCTATCAGAGACTATAGCAGATAGAACTCATTGAAAATGAACAATCTCTTTCACATAGATATTTCCCAACTCCTCAACATTGGTTGTATCCCAAATAGGTATAAAGTGAGCTGACTTGGACAGCCTGTAAATCATAACCCATATTGCATTCTTCTTCCTCTAGGATTGAGGTAACCCAACAACAAAATCAATAGAGATTCCATCCCACTTCCATAAAGGGACTGGAAGTGGTTGAAGCAACCCTGAAGGTTTCTGGTGCTCGACTTTCAGCTGCTGGATTGTATAACCATGAAATACAAACTCAGCAATGTCTGGTCTCATACCTGGCTACGAGAACTACCGCTGCATGTCATAGAACATTGTTGTGGTTCATGGGTGCAAAAACCACTAAGGGTTACAGAAATCCCCCATCATGTCTATCATTGCTGATAACAGCACAACGAAACAGTTTCAATAACACATAACACCCTCTTTGGAGAATGACCATTGGGTGTCGGTCTCTCCACAATAAAGAGAGTCCCTAATGCTATAGAATTCGTCATCCAGCTGTTGTTCCCGAATAATTAACACGAGGAGAGACGAAGTCAAATGAACAATAGATAAAGAAACTTCATTCATCTTCCACAGAACTCCAATATGCAACTGAGAAAAAGAGCCACCAAACACCACTCTTCGGAAGATTCTTTCATATCTTGTAAAGGAAGTTTCATGCTTAATGCATCTACAACTACATTCCCTTTCCATGGGGGTATAGGAAATGTCAATGTCGAAATATTTCAGGTACTCCACCCAATGCCTTTAGTGGAGATTAAAATGTTTCTGAGAGAAGATATAACTCAAACTCTTGTGGTCTGAATACACATTTAACCTTTCTCCATAATGGTAATGTCTCCAACACTTAAGTGCGAGGATTACAGCTGCAAGTTCAAGGTCATGGGTATGATAGTTCCTCTCATGATGCTTAAGCTGACGAGATCTATAGCCAACAACATGATTACCTTAGATAAGGACACATCCCAAACCTAAACATGATGCATAAAAAAAAGACCACATAACCAATCCCAGCCTCAAGAAGATCTAACACCGACGTAGTAGTCAAAAGACAGTTAAGCTCAACAAAATAACTCTGACATTTATCATTCCAAAAAAACATCACTCCCTTTCGAGTCATAGCATTCATTGGATAAGCTAACTTTGAGAAGTCTTTAAAAAATAGACGATAATATCCTACTAAGCCTAAGAATCTACAAATATCGAAAACATTTCGTGGTTGTTGCCAAGTCATAACAGCCCTCACCTTCTCAGGATCAACTGATATTCCTTGTTCTGACACAACATGTCCCAGGAATTTCACTTCCCAAATCCAGAAATTGAAATTTGAAATCTTGGAATAAATTTAGTGATTCCTTAGAAGACTCAATAACTGCACTTAGATAATGCACATGATTCTCCTCAGACTTAGAGTAGACAAGACTTTCATCTACAAAGACAACCACAATAGTATCTAGATACTCATGGAAAACATTGTTCATCAAAAACATAAAAACTAAAGGAGAATTTTGTAGGACAAAGGGCATGAAAAGGTACTCATAATGGCCATAGCTACTCCAAAAATACGTCTTATGAATGTCATATTATTTTATCCTCAAATGATGGTAACCCGATCTAAGATCAATTTTTGAAAACCACCTCTCACCCTTCCAATTTATCAAACAAAAAATAAATTCATGGTAATGGATAGTTATTCTTTATCGTAACATGATTGAGCTTTCGATAATCAACACATAAGCAAAGAGAACCATCAGCCTTCTTAGATAAGAGAAGTGGTGCTACCCAAGGTGATACAATCGGGTGTATAAAACCTTTCTCAAGATGATTGTCTATATAAGACTTCAGTTCATTTAGTTCTGTTGGATCCATTCAGTAAGAGGGAATAGAAAATGGTTTTGTACCAGGTATTAATTCAATATAAAAACAAACCTCCCTTACTAGTGGAAATCCAGAGATGTCAGAAGGAAACACGTGGGGAAACTCAACGACTACTGGAGGAAGATCACCACACATTGAATCTCTCTCTAGATCAAAAGAAAAAACCAATATAACTTTCCCCAAACCTAGATAATAGGGTCTAGATCTGCATGATCCTGGGTCCCATTCTCCTTGAAAAACAAGAGGCACACCACTGGGTGTAGTAAGGTAGACCTGTTGAAGATAACAATCGATACAGGATTTATTGGAAATGATCCAATCTATCCAAAAAATGACGTCAAAAGATTTCATGTCGAGAACCAAGAAACTATAATCAAAATTAACATATGATAGAGAGAAGACACAAGCAGGACTATGGAGAACCTTCTCTCTCATTGTACCAAGGGGTGTAGTAATATCCATCACACAAGATAAAATTTCCATAGGTAGATTAAAAAGAATAACAATATGGGTTGAAATAAACGAGTAAGATGCATCAATATCAAAAAGATATGTCACTAGAGATGAATCTATAGTAATGATACCTCTCACAGTTGTAGGACCTGTATCGGCTACCTCTAGTGACTCTTCCACTGCGTTAAGAGGCTTCGTTCCAGATGCCTATGACTGGAACCCATTTGTATGTGAAGCAATTAATTTCCCCACAGTTTCTGGAGGTGCTGATAATCATGTTCCACTATGAGGAGTAGAGAAGTGATGGAAGAATCTATGTATGTGTCCTAAAAGTCCGTTGGAGATATAGTTCTTGAGTTCCTCAGTGCAAAACCTCTTATAATGTCCAAGCCTTCCACATGTATAACAAGTAAAAGAAGCCCCTCCTGTTGCTACCAGAGGTCTTGAATGACTGTATTGTCATGAACTGCCATGAGAATTGTCACAATTCTGTTTTTATTTAAAGGAACCAACACTGCCACTAGGAGGGAAATGAACCTCCTTAAACCCTGACTTTCCTTACAGTTCCATCTCAACTATCATGGCCTTATCCAACACATTAGCATAAATGGGTAGCTTCAGTAAGAAAACCTACGAACAGATATCTGATCGATGTCCCAACTCGAATTGTTGATCCTTCATCCTCTCATTATATACAATCTATGGAGAAAATTGTGCCAACACAGAAAAGAGATTTGAGTACTCTGTCACGGTTTTGTTGGCTTGCTCAAGCTTGAAAAAATCCACAGCCTTGGCCAACACCATTGACTCTGGATAGAATTGGTTAGTGAAAAGAACCCTAAAGTCTTCCCACTCCAAACCCTCATCTTTCACATCCTTCACCATCGTGTCCCACCATCTCTGACTTGGTCCCTCTAGCACGAAGGAGGCACACTTCACCTTGATCACATTAGGTGTCTCCAAGAACCCAAACATACATTCAATATTAATCAACCATTCCTCAGCATTTTGAGAGTCAGTGGAGCCTTTGAAAACAGGTGGCTTCTGGCATAGGAACTCTTGAGAACGACTTCAGAGAATATCAATATGAGGATCTATAGCTAGAGTCAGAACATGAAGTGGAGGTGTTTCCTTTCCTAGAGCATGGATAGTGTGAACAATCACCTCAACCAGACTTGGATCCATAATAGGACTTACTTGATGAGATTCATCAGAAACGGCTTTTTGGATCCTATTCTCACATCATCTCGGAGGCATGTTTCTACACAACATAAAAGACAACTGATTAACACTCAAATAGAGTAACAAGGAAAACTATTATTAATAAAAGTCATTAACAATATTTGGATTCCACTCTATCCAAATCAAAACTGGTAAAATACTAGAATTAATACAGAAGTCATATTTCCCTAACCAACCATGCTGACTTAAGGTTCATTGTGGTGAGAGCTGTCTAGGCACTCAATAACAGCTACCTCCTATGTCTCGACCAGAACACTCAAAGGCATACCATCATCAAGGAAAGACGATGGAACGTCCCTCTCATACCATTTTGTCACAAACCATCCTGGGTACCCTGGTAACCCGATAACCGAGCCGGACCTGACATAGCCCAAAGGGAATTCCTAATCCCCATGGTCGGAAACTAGCACCTAGCATCGCACAACATACAAGTGGGAATGATTTTTCCACAAGAATGCGGAAGAAAAAAAACAAGACATTATACATAACAAGAAGAAACTCCACTGGGAGTAATGTACCAGAAAACAAAGAGGCATAAAAATCCCAAAATACTACAACCCGAGTACTAAAAAGGATAAACAGTCCCAAAGTCCCTAAGGACACAACTCACCAAGACCAGATATCAACAACTAGATCCACCTCAAAGATATACATTGCCATTTCTTGAGCCTGGAAGAAGAAAGTCTACAAACACCCTAATGCAATAGTAGGGTGTGAGCCTAAGACCAGTAGGATACCACCAATGATTCCATAACAGATTCCAAATATAGATTATCCAAGGAAAAGAATTCAATTTTCAAATAAATAGGTTTGGAAAATCAAAATCATATTTTAATAAAACATTCTACACATTTTAAAATGATGAAAAATTACTTTAAGCAAAGGCTTTACAATGATGGAATATTTCTAAAATAATGGCTTAATAAAAAAATTTATATAAAAAAATTTATACAAATTCAGCATGCATGTAAAGCAGTTCAAAAGAATTGGCATACATTTTGATCTCAAATATAAATAAACAAGTGAGAAACATGGTCATCTGCCAAAATGAATGATAGTATTAACCAGTTATAGGATTCCACACTCTCTCTGTGAACTCAGAAAAATGGGTATACACATGTCCCTATGACACTGGCCAATGGAGACTCATCACCAACCCATCAGGGATGTGACCCACCACAAATATGTTTTAGAATGTTGTCGTAGCGTAGAGTGTATCCAAATAACTCACTAACTACCTATAGCTTGTATGTGCTCTTACATGATGGGATAAATATTTTAAAAATGCTTAAAATATGATCAATACCATTATTCCATTTCAAAAGTTCCAATTTCATTCCATTTTAAACCAAAACAGGTTTTATTCAAACCTTGCCTTTTTCAAAAGATAAAACCAATGAGTTTCTATAAAATCATTACAATCGATTTTCACCAGTTCAAAATCCATTAAAAACCAATTCCATCATCACACAATTTATTTCCACAATTAAGTTCAACAATTTAGTTGAAATCATTTCCATCAAATCCACAATTTAAATTAAACAATTTAAATCAAAAAATTTCCATAAACACACCCAATTCAATAGAATTTGGGTTTTCCAAATTTCCATGCAAAACCCATTTCAAATATCTCGATTCACTATAATTGAGTTTTTATCAATTTAATTGAATGAAAATTTTAAAAATTGCATTTAAATAATCAATTGTAATAAATAAAGCAAATAAAATGATAATCAACATGGTAAGTCGGTATAGAACCACCAACTTCAAAGGTTTTGACCAAAACCACAATGGTCATGAATGCTCAAGAAAACCTGGTTGCTTCTTTAAGAACCCACCTTATATCTCTTCTCATATCAATATAAGAACAAAATCTCATCATATTTGGCATCCAAACACTTAGATCTAACCATAATGGGTGTAGATATAAGAAACCGAGAGAAGAGGAGAAGTATATCTAAATAGATCTAAGAAACCGTTCAAGAATAATGAAGAACGATCACATACCTGATGAATCTAGATTTTATTCAGCAATAGGAGCCATTGGATCACCTACAAAATGATGTGAGAACATTCTCTGACTGTAGGAGAAGCAAAAACCCGTCTGAGGTCCGCATAAGAGAAAAAATGAGGCACCTAGAGGCAAAACGAGTGAGATCCACAATTGAAGGATCTCATTTATGTGTCTGCATGGTTAGTTTGCACGGTTTGAAAAACTGTGCACTAGCCGTGCGTTAGCTAGTGCCTCGACAGACCCTCGATGCATGGTTTGGCCACACCGTTAGAAAAACGGTGTGCCTCCCATATGGAAGCTACTACCTCCAAGACCAACAACAGAGGGTTTGGCCACACAGTTTATACAACCCATGCGCCACCCGTGCGGCTTCCCCTTTCCCTGAAAACAACATTTAAATTTCTACCAAATCTCCCATTCGTCACTACTCTAAAACAAAGTCACTTAGAAACATCAAAATTACCGGAAAATGTAACACGATGTTACATTAGGTGTGATAGAATCTGTAACGTAAGGGAAGCTTAGAATGTAGTTTCACCTGATTCATAGGTGAACAAATAGATGGTACATATTATTGTATAGGATTTTCAAGCCATGGATAAAGAGAATAGAAGGTATGAACAAAGGAAAGTAGACTATTATTTTTAGTTCCAAAATCAAAATCCACCCATCTTTTGGGGTGATTTAGAATACAAAAATATGTGGTACGACTCAATTTGATGACTAAAATGTTTGATTTCATATGAACCCAAACTGAGATGAATGTTCACATGGAAACATGCATACTATAGGATCTAGCACACTAGTGGTGGTATTTATTAGTTCTTGTTAAATTGGATCAGGGAATATTATTTGTGGATTTTAAATAATTTTCCAACAAACAGTTTTATCCTCACATGTTACGGATTACTAGAACACCATACTTTTTATCATGAAGCTATATAATCTCTCAATGATTGATTATATGGATAAATTTATCAATTTAGTTCTTTTTCACCTTGTGTTTATGAGAAGGAATCCTTGAAGGCACACATTTTTAATTCAGGTTTTAGGTGAGATATTCGCTCAATTTTTTCCATGATTTGTAAAATGAATTATATAGAGATGGTTAATAGATAAACAGTAGAGGAAAATTGAATATCAAGAAATATATGAGGAAGAAGAATGTTGAATGGTACGGGAAATTGTGGGAATTCTAATACTGAGAACATGAGGAAGATGAGAACATATTACCAAGGTAGTGGAATTGCATAGAATAATATGGATGGGTTGTAGAATGATCATCCTAAACCAAAGAGAAAGATGGTAGGTTTTTAGGGTGATTATTTTTATCAGATGAAGATATATTGTCCAACACCAACTATATCATGCCACAATTTCAACAAGATGTGGAAGAATCAACACTATTGAACCATTGATTCATGGCCAGGTTTAGGGACACATATATAATTCTCCAAACATTTTATGCTTCGACAGGATGAGTGTAGTAGAATATTTCTTATCACCAGAATTGAGGAATCTAGGTTGAATCTAGGAATACCATGACACCTCATGTTGTGCAATCTATATAGGGAAATAAAGAACAATGTACAAAGAGTATTAAATCTTATTGATATTAGAATGTGATTATAGATGATCCACATATACCATCAATGGTGATATGCACACTTTGTTTTAAATTATACCTTTATGAAATATTTGATTTATACAAGTGCATCACATTTATTTATTACATACCATGATATTTATCATTTGGGTTTAGATCTTGAGATGATGCCTTCTGTTTTGAAACATCAAACTTCTCTTGACCAAAGATAATATCAATCCTTTATGTGAAAAGCATGTTCTAAAAAATTTATAGATAGCAGTTGATATGTGGTTTCTTAATTATTGATATGGATTTCTATGATATAATCTTTTGTTTGAATTTGTTTACTATGTTTAAATATCATATCAACTATTATACATGAATGGTTTGTTTATCATCTGATAATTCCATTGAACATATTTTTAGAGGATATTGTATTGTAAAATTAGGCACAGAAGGCTTGTTGGAACTAGTGGTTGGAATTCTCTCACACCGGGTGCCATTTTTGACCTTAGAATCAATGGAAGTGATTATAGATAAAAGTTATATAGAAATTTATTATCAGTTTCTGGATGTTTTCCCTAACCATTTCTTGGGATTTCCACCCACAACATAAGTGTAGTATACTATTTATCTCCTACTTGGGATGAGGCTTGTCTGAATTTTATATGATCGTATTTAAGTAATATAATTAAGTGAATTTATAGTCTAGTTAGAATATTTGGAATGCAAATTGTTCTTTTGGAATAGTTCGTCTCCAAGGGAATCACCATCCTTATTTGTGAAAAAAGTTGAATGGAACTCTAATGCTTTGTGTGGATTACCATACACCTAAAAAGTTGTGATAAGGAATTATATCCTCTTAAAGGAAAGTATTACATGTTTGATCAAATGATGGAATGCTAGTGGTTCTATAAAATTAGATTCTATTTAGTATATACCAAATTTGGTTTTGGAAGATGGATATTAAAAGAAAGCATTCAAGAGGAGATATGGATATTACGAGTATGTGGTCATGCCATTCGTTCTTATTAATGCACCATCAATCATTATAGAATTGATGAATTAGATATTTCAAAGGTATCTAGATTACTTTTTGGTGGTGTTTTTAGATGGAATATTGGTGTATGCAAGGAAAAAGTTGGACCATGAACATCACTTTATGATAGTATTGGGAATCCAGTGGGAAAATCATTTGTATGGAAAACATTAAATGTGTGAATTTTGGATTCAAATTGTACGTTTACATTGCTATGTAATCTCTAAAAAAGGTGTTTATATAGATCCGAAAAAGGAAGAGGCTATTATCTAGTATAAACTTCCAACGAATATTTTTAGACCTTTAGTTTCTTTGGATTAGCTATTTATTACCATTGTATTTTTTTTAACTTTTCTTGACAATCTAAACATATGAAATATTTGGAAAGGAAATGTGTTTCAATTCATTGGAACATCGAATGTCAAAAAACATTTCAAGAGCTGAAATTTATCCTTAAATAATCCATGATATTGATGTTTCAAGAATTAGGGGGATGATATGTTGTGTATTTTCATACTTCACGATCAGGGTTGGGATGTGTTCTTATATAGGGAGATCACGTTGTTGTTTACATCTCATGACAGTTACAATTGCATGAGAAGTACTATCCAATACATGATTTGGAATTATATTTTGTATTTCATGCTTTGAAGACATGACATCATTAACTCTTTGGTGAGAAATTCCTGGAGTTTACAAATCAGAAGAGTTTGAAACACATTTTCTCATAAAGACATTTTAACCTAAGAG
This sequence comes from Viscum album, assembly GCA_963277665.1. Taxonomy (NCBI): domain Eukaryota; kingdom Viridiplantae; phylum Streptophyta; class Magnoliopsida; order Santalales; family Viscaceae; genus Viscum; species Viscum album. Next base: position 1,229,611,697 of record OY728128.1, read on the forward strand.
AATGAATATAGTTTGAGTATCTTCATATTTATTAACAAGAAATAATTTATACACCAGTAGAAGGTGATTTTGTCACAAATGTATTAAAATGGAATACCTATAGTTAGTTAGTGAAAGGGGTTTATATCAGTGAAAGCATATATAGGTGGTATTTGATTATCACATTGATTATGAAGACCATGTTAGTGTTGTATTTTTCTTCCATGTTTCATTTTTTCTTGATTTGGTTGTGAAGGTCAATGAGGATAGTTATCTGATTCAGAATGAATTTTAATGAGGTCAAAAAATCCATGGTGGGGAGATCATTGAGGGAGAAGAACTACATGTGAGTATAGTATTGTGGTTTTGAGATCACATGGTCATAACTTTGGATGATTAGGAATAAATTCTTCATTCTTACCACCAATCAAGATATTCAATTCATACATGAATAAAATAAATGTATAAGGAATAGAAATAAAATAATTTTTTGGTTCGGATAAAAATAAATGTGTTTCACTTTATTATAAGTTGATTCACCTAACAACAGATTAAGGAAGGGCTTGAGAGGCTAGTGGGAAAATAGTAGTCTTTACCAATTACAATTTGAAAATGGTCACATATAGTCATAAATTTTGTGATAGGTATCTTAGGGATAGTTCTGAAACATGATTCTATATTGGTGATAGTGGATCTTATCACAATGTCATGCCATTTCATTCCTATCTGATAATCTCATATACTGGACTAATTTTCAAAAATCTATAAATAAAAAGTGGTAAAGAGGAATGAAATATCTGTTTTGATAGTATTTTGCCAGGATGAAAGGTTTATTTATTTTTCTTGGAGTCCTAACAGAAATCATTTAGTGATATGTTGATGTTTATAATAGAATATCATGCATAAATGGATGGAAAATCCAAAAGTATGATTCCAACATTCGAAGTCATGATTCAGTCTTGTGTAATATATTTTGGTTTCTCATTGGAGGATAAACTACTATTTGTAGAGTTCTTGTATAAAATAATTTGTCAATCCCCAATATATAAGTCTCATTTTAAATCATTTTATGGGTATTCTTTTTGTTCTACACTTTTTTGGGTTGAAATAAGTGATACGTCAGACGTTGAACTAAGATTTGTGAAAAGGTACAATAGAGAAGACACAATTGTTCAATAACATATTAGATATGGCTCAATGACATCAAAACATTTACATAGATCATTGTTGATTATAGTTTTTTCTTGAGGTGTGTGATAATGTGTTCTTCAGTATATCTCAAAGGCTTTGGATCCTCATATTTAGAAGTAGGGGATGTTATCTTCTTTATACGTATAACGTTCTGAGATAATTTAACGGGTTGGTGAGGTTCTACAATAGTTACATTTTCAACCATGATTTAGTGTAGTGTCTAATGTGTTTCATGTATCTCAATTGAAGAAGTGAAAAAATATCATGACCATGTGACTTGATGGGATCATGTTAACATAGTTTCAGAAGGGAAATTATTCATGAGCGAGATTAGATTTTAGATAGGAAAGAGAATGTTTTACTTGGGAAAAGAATCATCATATTACAATATTTGTGGTAACATTGTTGAATTTATTAAAAAAATGGGAATGTGAGAGGGAAATGGCTGATCAATGGCACGATAAATTTCTATAAAATGGATGTTATCAAATTTCCATGGATCGAAAGACCAAAGGTCTGAATAATCTAGCACACATGGTGTTGGATAATTAACCCTTTATTTTTTAATTTCATGTATATAAAGGTTTTGGCTTAATTTTCAGATGTTTTTAGGAGTTATGAAATTTTTTGTGCCTCTAAATATGTTCAAGGATTGATCACGGTTGGTAGAAATCATGATTCACATTCTAAGAAACCATGAAACTGAAATAGTAGGCTCTGCGAAGGTGCACGTTTAGGCACATAATTTTTTTCAAACCATGCATCCACCTAGGAAAACCACGAAAAGTAGATCAAATGGATTTAGTATTTCTGGTTCGTGGTTTTTCAAACGGTGTGAGTGAAATATGAGGGGGGTGTTTGGGAAAGAGGGTAACACATGGTTGGAAAATGGTTCGCTTAACCATGATCCCAAATCATGCAACAATAAAAATTATAACGTGATTTTGCGGATAAAATTTTCACCTCCTAAATAATTACTTTTCCAACCTAAATATACCATAACTAAATATCCACTCCCTCCCTAGCATGAGAGACATTTCCATTTAATTTGGGAGTGATCTGTTAGAGAATCTTGGTGAGATAGAGGCCAGATTCCTTCCTAAGTACTCATTCTTGGTGGTTTTCATTTTCTATCATCATCTTACCTCTATTGGATTCATGGATCTAATAATTTGGGGGTAAACTCATGACGTGTGATTCTAATCCTATCGATATATAATTTTCTGGTTCATATGGAAGAATATATAAGCTATGTTTTAGAATATATAAGCCATATTTGTTGAGGGTTGTGTTCCATTCTTCATTTTCTCCTAATTTTGTGAGGTTAGTGGTTTCACTATCAACACCTCTAGATTATAATTCTAAGACATGATATCAAATTGATTTACTGACATTGTTTTGGTTGTGTATTTTATAAACAATGGTTGTTGGAAACCCTCTTTAGTGATGGTTAGTTTAATTGTATAAATGTGTTTTTTATGGAATATAAAACTGTTAAATGATGATTTTAAAATGTATGTTTGGTTTTGATTCATGGTAAATGGATTAGAATGTGTTTTCAATAAAATTATTTCTTTATTGAAATATTTTAAAATAATTACTTATTATTTTTTTGGCATAAAAGGTTTGAAAGTGTACCTGTGAATTTGGGACAGATAAGGCAACAAAGTCTCCCCCATCCAAAGTAGGATAGATAAGGGTATGCACTTTCCCCCATTAAAATAGTTCACCAAGTGATGTCTTGGTGAATGGATAACTCACCAATCATTAGTATAGGGAGTTACAAGGTTGCATTCATGTGTGGATATTTAGAAGGTAGTGGGTTGTTCAAAAATTGGATTTGAAAAATGGTTTTAAACAATTATTTGGTAAATTTCATGGAAACTATATTCATTTTTATATAAATTGTTGTAAAATTTCAAGATTATTTTATAAAAATTGTTTTATATTTATTTTCTAACATCTTATATCCTAGTGGGATGGGTGGGGATGTCAATTGGGTAAATCCTATTGAGTTTTATACTCACTAACTTCTTTTTCCCTTTGGTACATTTTCAAATGTTTTATATCATGACACAGTTGATGGAATGGTATATAATTTCTTTAGTGATTCATCATGATAAATTGGGCATGGATTTTGGAGTTTTATATTAGATCATATTAGAGGAAATGGATTTTATGACCTTGGTTGCCTTTGGTTTGTTCATTTATTCCATTGTTCACTCTAATTTGGGTCATGATTATAGTTTGTTTTTTTCTAGTTGGTTTACCTTGAGCTGTATTACATTATACTCAGAAAATATATAATGGTTTCTTTGGATAAGATTATATTTTTATGGTTGTTTTATTTTAAAATGTAAAATAATATCCCGACAGTTTATGAAGCCCTTATAAATTATTTATATCCTATAGTGTCTTAGTGATGTCCCCAAAATCATATTAAAATCACTACCTCTTCTGAAGCCAATAGCTGAGGGATGGGATGTTACAAAAGAGGTGGTAATCATTACAACAATTCCCTTTCATTTTACTTCTTATTTACCTCATTCAATTATTTCCTAAACCTTAATAAATATTAACATAAATATCTACAACATAATGATATATTATTATGTTAATTAGAAAACCTTATTCATATCACTTTCCATTTTATTAGGAATTATGTCATCATTCATGTGTATGTGTGGAATACCAATCCCATGAAATGATGTATTTTATTTTTCATCACCAAATAACAAGGACATATATTATAATGGTTTTAATAAATATATATAATTCTCCAAACATAATTAATATTATTTGAATATAAGATATTAATTACACTATTTATTTTCAAATAATTAAAAAATTACACTGTCACTCATCCAAACGTGTGGAATTCCACCTCCATGAAGCGATGTGATCTATTTTTTCACATATTCTAATCATGGGTGATTTTTAAATTATATTTAATGTATAAAAATGAAAATTATTTCATGATTACTATTATAGAGGGGATTGAACAATGATCCCTTTACTATGATCAAACTACCAAAGACATTTTTCAATTATGAACTCAATATCATCAAATCACTCGAAGTGGAATTATAATATTATGTAATTAATTTTTTCATTGTAATAAATGAAAAGAAATAGTTTAATGATATGGAAATAAACACTATTATTTTAAAAAATAAAAAACAAATAACATTGTTTTATTGGAATGTAATGGACATACATACAAGTGCAGAATCAAGGTAAGGAGTCCATTGTTTCAATTTCAATTTATTTAGTTATAATTATACTTCATTAACTATATTATGAATTTATTGTGTGAAATAACCTATGATTATTTTTTTTTATTTTTTATTCTTTTATGTTCTTTTAAAAATTTTAAACATAATCATCATAATTATTAATTCTCATTTCAGTGATATGATGTTTGTGGGGATTATTCAGTTCAATTTTGTTTTGTTGAGACAAGTTTGATGTTTGGTATATATTTTTTGTTTAGGAGGTGTATTTATGACGAATTAGATATCTTTTATCATGAATAACCATATATTAATGGTATTTAATTTTTTTATTTGAATTAATTTATTTAATGTTAATTTTATGAGTGGAGGTTTGAGGGACCATGGAAATATTGTTTAGAAATACCATTTGGACTTCATATACGTATTTGGTGGCCTGAGCTTCTAGTGATATTTATTGTAGGTTGAAGAGGGATCTCAAGATATGTAATTTGTCAAGGTATTCCATGGGCACTAAGCCAAGATTCCTCACCACAACATATATATATACACACTTGAAATAGTTGTACACCATATATAAATATTTGGGGTGTAGTGTTATAAGATATAAATGAAGAGGAATGAAGATGGTGATAAATTACTTATGGCTACTGAGCACAAGAGAAGAATGTTATTTATTAAATGTTAATGTGGTTCCTTTTCATTTTATATTTCATGATCAAACATAATTATGTAGTTAACAGAGGAACATGTTGGTGGTTTCCTGCTTTGTTCATTCTCACAACTAACACTGGGACCTAGGGACTCATGTAGGCTATAAGAATTTTATGTTTGGTAAGAATTAAAACCTAGGAGTCAGATCATAGTGATCATATAAATACCACTTTTTCATTGGATGGATGGAAGTGGACTAGTTGGTTCCTTTGCATCGGGCATGTCTTTCTTTTGTGTTTTAAATATATGTATGTGATGATATGACTGGCCTTGGGTGATCATTCTTGTATATTGTTTTGTATGACTTGGTATGAATTGGGTCTATGTGTCCTAAAATGGTATACTCCTTTGGGATTATTTGTAACTATTTTTTTATTACAAATCCATTATGTTTGATTTATTATTTCTCCATTGTATAGCCATTATTTCACTATGTTTTATACATATGTATCACTATTTTTATCATCATTAGAGAGTATAGCCTCCCAAATATCACATAACCTGGCCTTCTCTTCTAGTCAGGACCATTTTTTATATATAGAGGGGCCCGTTAATCCCAGTGACCAACCTTCCTAGAACACGTTTTTAGCTGAAAACTGGGTCAATAATGAACAAAAACTTTCATGAATATAAATAACTCTACCTTATATTTTTATGGGTTTTATTATCTCATTTTCATGAAATATAATTTTCACCAATTTGAAAATCACTAAAGGGATGAATGAAAACTTATATGAATAATATTTAATTGAAAAGATAGAAACAATTATTAAGAACTAGTACCAATTATTTCAAGGTTCATCTTCAACATTGTTCTGGTTTTTGGTTCATATAACACATGTTCTTTTATTTTACTCACCATCTATTTTGTATTTATAATTTTATTTAAAAAATAATTTAATATTATCTTCCCCATGTTGGGACTCTATTATTTTAAATTTAAGGTATTTTGTGTTCTGACTCTTGTATTCTACAGTCAGTGTTGTACTTGGGATGTGAATTACCATACAAAAATAAAACATGTCATAGTTATCCATCCACATTGAAGGGAATGATCTTGTAATCGAGTTATGGTTCCACCAAAAATATTATATTAGTATAAAATGTATCTCTCAACATGTAGATATGTATAAGAGTAAATTAAGTTCACTTTATACTGGGCTTCTATAAAAGACATCATTTTTTTATTTCTATCCAAATTAATGTCATTAGTTAATTAAATTTATTAATTAATCGATTTCAATAAATTTTTAAGCATATATATTCACCCCCTTTATAATATCTGTCATTACCCATTTGAAGATAAAAATAGTTATCAGAGGTTAATCTTCATATGTATAGTTTAGCTAAATTATTCTTCTTCCTGATAACAAAAAGTTGGTATCATAGAATATACATTTTGGAATTTATCCATTAATTCAATAAATTTGCTTATATTTTATTGTGATATCTTATTCTTAGACCCCACAACCCATTAGAATTTTCTATTTGAGGACATAAGTAAATGTAAAAGATGTCTGGATAACCCATAATCCATCTCACCTTAATGAAAATTATTATGGTTTCTAAAGATCCAGAATAGAGGGATACCTCATTGAATTAAGAATATAAAAACGATTGATAATTGGTAAATATTACACCCTACTAGAAGTCTAAATAGATATAATTACCTAAAACGATACAATTATATATGTTTTAAACTACAATATAGTAAATATTTTATATATTTCTATTAAAAGAAGTGTTTTTAATCACGTGTTTACTTGTAATACAACTCATGAGAGTTAGAATATTTTATAGGTAACACACATTGTCTCATATATTTTTTATTAAACTAAACATGGACTGATTTTACCTGAGTAACAAGACTTAAATATGAATAAAGATGAATGTATAAACCAAATTATAAACTGATTTATAAGTATTGTGAATGGAATTAATTCCCTTATAGAAACTTTGTAAAAACTCATACTTGTTGAAATATTACTATGTGCTCTACCAAATAAATTTAATGAAAGAATTACATCACCTTTGAGTAAATACAAAATGTAAAAGTTTACACTCTCAATGAATCTATCATATCACTACAAAAGTATGATATGGGAATCTATAATACAGCTTAAGAGAATAATATAAAAAGAAAAAGTTTATTACTTAAATATATGAATTTTATTTGTACTGACTCTTCAAATTGAAATCCATAGGATAGTGGAAAAATAAATATTTTTTAGATAGTGTTTGGTGTTTAGAAATGAATGAAAAATAAGGGTTTCAAGAACTAATCTAGAAGAAAACCTCAAGATAAACACAAGGGTGATACGAAAGGAAGTATGAATTTTAATACATCAAATGTTACTTGTTTTGATTAATGAAAGAAATGTTATATCAATAATTAATATTGAAAACATGAGAATAAAAAAATAATGACAAAAAGGAATTTAAAACTATTTATATTTTTACTAATGAAGATTATTATAAAGAATAATGTAGACATAATATAGAATCATCTAACTTGTGGTTCATGGACTATATGAATGATGTTAGTGATTGAATTATTTATTCTAGATGTTTTGATTCTTAATATGATAATAAAAAACCAAATGTTTCGGAGTTAAAGAAGAAATTGAAATGATCAAAAATGATATTTTTAAAGCTATAAATTTATTTAATAAGATTAAGGAAAATATTTATAAACTTATTTATGAATGTAGAGTTATTTTACATGATAATGAAAATTTATATATTACTGCTTCTGATTCTCATTCTATTGTTTATGATAATGTCTAATTTTCAAATTATTTAATTGAAAAATTTTAAATATATGTTTAACGTATTATGTAGGGTTTGTCTATGAAATGATATTACCTAAAAATTTTCAAAATCAGTTTGTTAAAAGTAAAAATTGTTGTACTTATACAATTACATGTCTTCAATGTGGAATGAAAGGGAACTATCAAAATGAATGTTCTCTTAGATTTAAAATATACTTTGGGATATAAAAGGGCTGTTATTCCAAAATTATCATTATATATAGTACCAAACAATAAATGTTTAAATTCATTGAGGTTACATAATTTTTTATTACTAATCCATTTTTTCCCAATGTAGAATAAATACTAAATATTACAAGTAATTTATTTATGTAAGAAAATTTCTATAGATGTTTCAATTATTACATATGATACATAGAAAATGGATGTTCCAATCATATGAATAGAGACCCATAAATTTTTACCACTTAAACAAAAATTTAAGGAGGAATTGTTACATTTTTTATAATTCAAAAAGCAATGTTAACAGGTTTTAGTAAAGATGGTATTTAAAATTATACCATTAGTTATACAGTTTTATATATTGAATGATTAAAATATAATTTAATTAGTATATATAAATTATATGATGATGAAAGGGATGTGAAATTTAAAAATAATAAGTTTTTATTTATTAAAATATATTCCTTATTATTCTATTATAATAAAAAATAGAATATTTATACTATCGATGTTGTTAATATAACTATTCCACATGATAAGGATTTGAGTGATGTCAAAATTGATACCATTATATGGAATTGATTATTTTGTTATGTAATTTTCTGAATGATATTTAATATATCTTGACATTGGAATGTGTTATAATCGCATTCCTCAAAGAAAAAAAAACTTCATATATATATGAAGTTTACATGAATGAGTAATTACACAATGATTCATTTAGACCTATCAACAAGATAAGCACTAATAGACCATTGTAGTTAATATATCATGATCTATTTTTACCTATTCAAACTCTAAGGCATCGGGGAAATAAATTTACATTGGTTCTTATTGATGATTATAGTGTACATAAATGGTTTTAATTTCATAAACATAAAAAATGATACTTTATCAATATTTATGTTTTTTTTGTAATTTAGATCAAAGTGAAAAATTTTCTATGATTGCTTCTAATTGTAGATATAAAATAATTGTATTTTATAATTTAAAAATAGAAAAATTTTATGAAATGAATTTTTATATTCATAATTTTTCTTCCCCTATAAAACTATAATAAAATAAAGTAGTATAATGGTAAAATAGATTTTTATTGAAATAAAATGAATTGCGTTCAGCGAATATTATTTTCCTAGATGTTTTTGGGATGAAGATGTTTTTCTCTTTATATTTTTCTAATAAATTTTTTGTCATTCGTTTATAAAATTAAAATCGTGATGAATTATGTAAAATATATAAAATAAATTTGGTGCATTTAGAGTTTTTTGTAGAGTTTTTTTTTTAAATTCATGGATAATTTATATAAATTTGATACTAAAATTGATTAAGGTATTTTTTTAGTGATTCCAATAATAGTAATGATTATATAGTTGATAATAAAGGAACAATTGTTATTGAATAAAATTTTCAATGTTATATTTTATGAAATTAATTGGAAATTAACTTCCAATTATAATGTTTTTGATGATGAGAATAAAGATTTTAATTTTGGTGGAGCCAGGATCAATATAAGGACGAATCAATCGAGGGTGACCATACTAATTATTAAACTGATCCTCAATAAATAAAGACTCATAGAGATCATCATATTGAGCACTATAATGGTAATATTGATTACTATATTAAAACTAGAAAATATATGTTAATTTTTATCTAATTTAATTTAATTTTTTATTTTATTTATAATAATATACATGGTGCTTTAAATGATTCTAATTGGATTTTTTCTTTGAATAATGAACATAATTTGTTTTCTAGAAATAATTATGGGACTTTATTTGAACCCAATAAATATAAGCATGTTATAGTAAGTTAATGGATTTATAGAAATGAAATGGAATAATATAGACACGTTGTAAAAAATAATTCTAGATTTGATGCTAAAGGTTATTTCAAATAAAAAGTATAGATTTTGGTGAATGGGTTTCATTTGTTTCAAAAATTAAATATAATATAAATTTATTATGTTTTTAATATTTTGAAGGATTTACGTTATTTAAAATGGATATAAAATTATCTTAATTAAATAGTTTTATTTTTAAAGAATTTTATGTTTCTCAAGAACCTTTTTTTGAAAATAATGAATTTCCTAATCATATTTTTAAGATATCAAAAGATTAATATTCTTTTAATAATGAAATTCATTCTTGAAAATATTGCTTTTAGATCTAAAATTTATTTTATTTGAAATGGGTTTTCATATTTTATGGAATGTGTTTTTTATATTAGTCTTATATGAGAATAAAACTTATTTTTCTTACTTAAAATTATCTAATGAAATTATCACACATTTTTGAATCAATCTAAATATGAAAAATGTTTAGTCAAATGATTTTTTTGATTCTTTATAATCTTATACGACCTATATGACGATTTCTTGTAAATTAGATTGAGTTTTTTTTATAAAATCTAATAAATCTAAATCATTTAGAGTAATATATTTATATTTTTTGTATTTGGATAATCCAAGACCCAATATTTTATATAGTGTTTTCTTAAATGAATGAATTAAATCAGATACTCTGGAATATTTCTAAAAATTCATTTAGAATAGTGTTTAATATCTCAATGGAACTGTTAATTGTGAATTATTTTATTCTAGAATTTTTTTTCATCTGATTTGTTAATCAAACTCTGATTATAGAGGTGTTGACTTGAATAAATAAGAAAATCTTAAATGTGACACTTTATTTTTATTAATTTACTTTATTAGAGTTAATGAAAAAATTCTATATCTTTTTCAGCTAATAATGGTTAGTAAATCTCTACAATCTCTTGTCACTCTCAATATTTGTGGATTAATCCAACCTTGTCTAACTATGGGTTTACTTTTGGAAGAATTCATACATATTGGGATTACTATCCATCTATTTCAATTTCAACAAACCCTTTAATGAATTATATAACACAGAATACAAAGATATATTGTCTTTTTATTTGATATTATGTTAATAAATATTTTATTATTCTTGAATATATGCCACTTAAAAATTGACAAAAAGTCATTTTTACCAAACTGTTGGCTTCTAAAATTTTTGAAAAACTAAATTTTAACATGATATGATTGAAATTTAATTCAAACTTTTTATTGATTATTCTTAACAGAACTTATTAGGAATTTATTAAGTTGGACTTTATTATATTTTAAAGTCCTCTTTTATATTTATTAAGTATTCTTTTGACAAATTTTAAAAAGTTGAAAAACATTATAAAATATAGTTTCAGATTTTTAATTTTCAAAATGGGTGTGTTTTTTGTGAGTTTTTTTCTATTTATTATTATTCAATATTTATGAATATTCAAAACTATATCATTATTTTATAAAAAAATTAGTTTTTAAAGGCTCTATGTAATTTTTATTATATGTTGTTTTTTTAATTATAATATTTTTTTAATTCCAATTAAATTTGAAAGGTAAGAAGTATATCTAACTCTTATTTGAATAAGAAAAAATATAAATCAATATGTAGGTTGTTTGAATTTTGATGCAGATATATTATATGCCTTTTTTTCTAAGTAACAATATTTTTATAGAGTTTTAATGTTTTCTTTAGTTGTTATATTATAATTTGTGATATATAGCTCAGATTATTAAAAATAGTTTATTATAGAAAATACAACATATTTTTCACATTTACTTAAACTATATAGAATTCAAAATTAGTTATTTATGTTGCCTATGAAATCTAGAAAATTTATTAAAAAATTCTATAACACTAAAGTTTAAAGAATGATGTTTCTTTTGTATTTCATTGAGAACTCTAGCGCCACACATTATAATCACACAAATATTTTCATGGTGGAATTATATGTCATATATCTACATTTAATTCATCTATATAAATGTATAAAAATAAATTTTAGATGCCTCAAAAGCTATCTTAAGTTATGTAATAGTTTCCACATTTTTTCCTATAGTTGTGGGATCAATTTTTTACAATTTTTCAATAATATTTTGCTCTATATATGTTTGATTGATGTGTTATTTTACTGGTTATAATGATCTCAAATATATATCTGTTTATGTATTCTTCATAGAATTATAATTATGAATTTTTGATGAGGTAAAAATTATCCTAAGCCTACAATATCAAGCTAAATTGGTTTTTAGATTTTGCAACTAATTCTTTTATGAACATATAATTCTTTTTGATTGAACATACTATGAATTCATATTTATCTTACCATAGACCCATAAAAAATACCATAATACTATATTATATTTCCATAAATATTTTATAACATACCATGAAAACATTTGTTAACCTCAATACATATAAAATATTCCCACCATAAAAATTGTTAATCACTATATTATATAAATGATGTTGACTACCATTAACATCATTAGTTTATATATAAAGGATTTTGTAAAAGAAACTAAATAAAGTGCATAACATACTTGAGTCTCTAATTCATGTGGGATTTTCGATCATCCTTGCTTATAATTCTAAAAAATGATTGTCATATTCATGATTTCATTGTTTAAATGAAAAGTATAATAGTATAATATTTTTTTGTAGTGTTGAATGATTCTCCCCAATTACAGCTTTCATGAGTCACTCCTCACCTTACCCTTTCATGATGAAATAAAGTGAAAATCATAATTTATTTATCCATGGTATGTATATTTTCCATAGTTTAATCATTCAAAATTAATATAGTGATCACAAATTTTAAACATCACATGGTGACATAGTTCCTAAAATATAACCAACAACACATTATAGAAACAATAAGTATACTAACAACATGGTCACATGGTGTGCATAATAAATTCATTCCTTTCAATATTTTTTATATAAATATTTATTTCATATCATTATTTTTTTGTTTTTGGATATTATCTTTAATGACATGTTAATTTTAATTGTTTTATTTATTTAAAAAAATATATGTACTATATACAACCGTATAAATTATGTCTGAATATTTTAAATATTTTTAAAATAAATGTTAATTTATCACTTATTCATGAATACAGATACAACATAATTCTATTATTAAAAATATATACATATTGAATTTATTTTCTAGTCTCATTATTTTCTAAATTAGTATTCTGTGACATTGTAATTATTCAAATTTATTTTACAATATTTAATTCCATTTAATTAATTCTGGACTATTTACACAATTCATTAAATTACAATGTCTTTACTATTTTTTTAATAGTAAAATTATTTTACTATTTTTATGGATTTTCTTTGACCTATTATAATGGAGTCTATATGATTTTTTAATGTTCAATTAAAATTGGTTTGAATAAGTCATTAATTTTAAATTCAAGTGATAATTTTTTTGTTTATTCATATTATAATTTTCCCTCTCATGGATAATTTTCCATTTTAAATTTTGAACTGATTTACCCAGTTGGAGTTTGGATAATTTGTCTTTACATATTTTATTTTGAAACCAAAATCAATGTACCACACCAATATGATTAATAATAACACAATATCTTCTGAATCAAAATATATATACTCTAAATTTTGATGTGTTTTAATAATACGAAATAAAATTTTTAGATACTGGATGACCTCTCACCGGATGAATGAATTATTCTATAATTATTACTTCACCCAATAGATATCAACATTGCTCAAGAAACAATACCATTACTTTTTTTGGTTTATATTCTATGTTGGTTTGGTTTCTTATGTCACTAACAATTCTTCCTATATTTCACATAAACATTTTTAATTCTTTTACATAAAAAATAATTTCTTCTTTTCTTACACATTTGTTAACTGATAGAGTCTAAATTCATAAGCTTTTGTGTTCTGATTCATGTACTCTAAAGTTATTCTTATAATTTGTATGTGACTCATCATACATAAGTTAGTGTTTCATTGTTATCCCTATATTTTTTCAAAAAGGACCTTGTAATATTTTTATGATTCCCCCATGAAAACAAAATTAGTGCAAAACATATCGATCACTGAGTAGAGAAATATAAGAGCAGACCGGGTCCAATTTTGTCTGAGAAACTATAAAAACATCCATTTATTCATTATTTACACTACAAAATAACATCATCAATTAATTAACTTATATGTTAAATTGGTTATATTAAAAAAATTAATTAGGTATATTCACCCCCTGTAGACAATATCTTATTACCCATTCTGACCTAAAATCTTGGAGAGATTTTATGTTTGAGAGAGAGGAAAACATACCATATCTCCCTCTCCTCTATAATGTTATCAAAGAAAGAGTTTTTGTGACCAGTAACCACATAAGGTATTGAATAAAAGAGATATTCTTGGTCATCAGATAACCATCCTTTACAAATGGGTTGGAGCCTACAAGTGATGTTTTAAGGACTTTGTAATATTTTTATGATTCCACCCGGAAAACTAAATTAGTGTAAAACATATCTATCACTGATTAGAGAAATATAAGAGTAGACCAGGTGCAATTTGGTTTGAGCAACTATAAAGACATCCTTTTATTCTTTATTTACACTACAAAATAACACCATCAATTAATTAACTTATATGTTAAATTGGTTATATTAAAAAATTTAATTAGGTATATTAAACCCCTATAGACAATTTATTATTACCCATTCTGACCTAAAATATAGGAGTGATTTTATGGTTGAGAGAGAGGAAAACATACCATATCTCCTTCTCCTCTAGAATGTTATCAAAGAAAGAGTTTTTGTGACTAGTCACCACATAAGGTATTGAATGAAACAGATATTTTTGGTCATCAGATAACCATCCATTACAAATGGGTTGGATCCTATAAGTGATGTTTTAAAATGAGTCAAAACACACAATCCCCACCTCAATATCACTGGTGAATGAACCATCCTCCATGAGTATGTTTAGTTTTCTAGGATGCGTCTTATCCTTATTGAATCATGTCTCTTTCTTTGAGGCACATAGACCTGGATAGTTCAAAATATTTCCTCTCTTATTATTGCAGAATATCCATTAGATTGTTATTTTTTTTAAAAAGAGTGATCAATTCGGACCTTAACTTAAATAGTGTCATAATGTATATAGTATTTTTCGTAGAACCATTAGAGTTGCTTATCATTCGAACCCTATACATACAGTGTAATTTTTTTTGAAAACCAACATAGAATCTATCTATAATGGGTTGTTTCCAAGGAGTTCACACCATGCGGTGATTATTGAGATATGAATACCACTCATTTAAAAAGAAGAAATATACAAAACAATATCTTATTGGTATAGTACTATTGAGTATCAAATACTGATTATAGAGAGACCAAAAAAGATAGGATAACCTACATTTAGATATGGATATATAGATTGAATGTTATCGAATCAAGGGTTATGGTGAAATCACATGAAATTACTACCCTGTTAGTAGTTTCACTAGTTGTATTTATCATCTGAGTAACCCATGACTAGTATCTCATTATGGCATTTGAAGAAATAAAAATATTTTATGTGCTTCTTAGGGTAACCCCTCCAATTTTCTTTTTTTGAAACATCCAAGATAACATTAAAAACCACCAATGAGCCGAGTAGAGTCACCCAAATTAAGGGATCCATGTCAATTCCAGAAAAAATATCTATAACACATATCACACATAGAATAGACAAATTTCAAGAAGTGAAAATGAACTCCCAATTTATCCTTTTTTGTGATATGTTTATTGTATAATTAAATCAACCCTAATATGAATTTGTTTTAAAAACAAAATCAATAAATGATGATCAGAGGGCTCACTATGAATGATTTCATGTGAGGACATCCTATGTGATTTTTTAATATTTATAGGATAAGTCCTAGGTTATAGTAACACCATAAAAGTGACTCTATAATTAAAAAAATCATTTTAAATATAGTCATCTTCACGAGTCTCCCGAACCCTAACCACTCCAAATGATAAAGGAAATTGTCACAAAGTATAGCACTAGGCATTTTCTCCTGATATTGAAGATCTTCTTGTCAAGGATTAAATTAGGGATGGATCACTCTTAGAGAATGATCTAGTATGAACATTAATAGGTGGATAAGCCAATGAAATGATATCCTGAACTAGATCATCAAAATATAGTGTAGATGACATGACGTTTGATAAAACAATGTATACATTTGAATGGAAGATTGGAAAATTTATAAAATTAATTGAATCATTGGTCTTGGTAACTAAATGAGAAAGTGGGGAATGTTATAACACCATGCTTCATAGAAGGAAATTGACAAGATTCCATGGGATAGGAAGAGTTAAACTATCTAAAAACCCTGCTTTTAACCTTAGCTTATAGGGAACCATATCAAGAAAAGGCCTCCTGACAATAAAGGGAGAATGACAAGGTATAACCGACACGTGATTGTGAGAAATTGATACTAGAGGCAGTGATGAAATAGATGATGGACCCCATACCCACTGGTAGATATAAAATCCTACCAAGGAAAGGTAATCTAATCATAACACTTTAAATTTAGAGGGGAAAAGATTAAATTAGAATATCTCATATGGAGAGGATATTTTAACCTAAAAAACATCTTTCAGCATGTAAATAGTGAGTGACCATGTTCATAGAATTCTTATCAAAATAGATCTGTAGAGGTATAAATTATGTTATTCAACCATGATATGGCCTCCACAACACAGAGTAAGATGTGAACTGGAAGGGGTTTTGATAGATCTATCTCAAAACATTTACAATCCATGATGGAATATTTCAAGTGGAGGGTCAAATCATTCATGAAAAGAAGGATCCAATATAATCACTAATTCCCCATAGAAACAACATATTGAGGAAAGGGATAGGTAGACCTGGAAGATTTATAATCACAACCAACTAGGGAGGGTCATGAAATGAACATTCCATGATTATCCTTATGAATAGGTTGAACTAAATCTTGCCTAATGATCTAGATATATAGGAATAATACATAGTAAAGTATTATTTGGAGAAAACAACTATACACATGGCCTTCAAGTTCATTAAATAAACTCTATCAGTTGAAGCCAACCCCTAGGATCCTATGAAATTGTACTACAGTGAGAGTGATGGTTTTTTCAATCCAAACCTAGCCACAATATTTCATCTATAGAAAGGAAAAACTACCTTTAAAAAACCTCCTAGAAATTCAAACATTGAGGAGAACTCTATCTAGCCAGATTAGATCTCTTCCAAAAGATGATCCATTATCTGTGGAAGTGATATCGACTAGTAAGATGAATGATGGAGAAGAAAATATTTGAGATAAGTGTCATCCAAAACTACTATTAAATCCCAAAAAATACTGATATAATTTTTTTATATACACGTTAATTAAATATAATATATTAGACAATTTTTTAGTCAAAAGGATAAAAGAAAATTTTCTAACCAAATTGTATTTTTATGAATTATATATTTTTCATTAAATTTTTTGTTTCAATTTGAAATAATGAATTTATTTTTTTATTTGGTATTTTAAAATTATCTTAAGATAATTTATTGGTAATTTTTTAAAAAATTGATTTTTTAATGAATAATTAAAACTTACTATTTTCTTTGAAAGTTGTATATTCATTTAAAATATTTACAATGTAAATATATATTTTAGATTAGTTTAAAAATATAATATATTTTATTTTTTAATAACCCAATTATATTATTTGGAATTAATTTTAAACATGACTTTAGTAAAAAACGTTTTTATACTTCATAAGGATTTTTTTGATTTTTTTTATATCATGATTTTTAACATTTATTTTAAATTAAATTCTTCCTTTAATACGCCTTTACTCTTAATAAATGAATTCCATATTTTCAATTAGGGGTATGAAATTTATAAATATAAACCTTTTATTTTTGGTTAATTTATTTATCACCCTTATTAATTGTTTTACCATGGTAAAGGTTAAATAAGGTAAATACAGTTTAAAATAAATTGACTAGGACTATAAAATGACCATAAAACAATGCATTTTTTATTAGATGAGTAAATTTCATTCATATTCATCAAATAATATTTTATATGGCATTTTATTTATTTTTATGTGATTATTGGTTTATTATAATTTTTTTAAAAAAAATTAGAAATTTCACACACAAAATTATAATTATAGAATATTTTTAACACGGGGATAACCCGATAATATGTTTGGTTATAAATAATAATTTGAAATAAAAATTATTTATCTAAATTTTTTTAATTTATTTTTAATCTTTATTTAATAAATTGTTGCCTCAAATTCTTAAATAGTGCTCATGAAGTATTTATTCAATTAATAGTAAAGACTAAATGATATTAAAAATATTTAATGTGGCATAATTTAAAATAATATCAATGACCCACTAATTTTATTGAAAAAACTAACATTTTTGGGAGGTATTAAAATATTTTATTTGATTTTCATTTTTTATCATTGTGTTATAAAATTCAATGTTAATGAATAGTTCTAAAATTGAAATTATGGACATTTTAGGAAAAAAAATTGTCTTTTAAATGATATAAAATTCACAAAAACCTGAAAATTATATATGTTATTATTATATTGTTTAATATATCTTACATGGACCATTTTTTATCCTATTATTTATTTTTATTTACTATCTTGGCCCATAATGATTGAAAAATACTATGGTCACTGTATATGTGCAAAGGGTTGATGGAGGGATAAAAAAATTATTATGGTTCAAATATGTTCTAAATTTATCCCAAATTTATTTTATGAGAGTGTAATGATTAATAATCATATTATAATAAAATATAATCAATTAAGATCCTTTTTTACATCAAAATGAATTTATATTAAGTTATGTTTTTTAATAAATTCCATGAGTGCCCCTCCCTTATCTTATAAAATGGAACAACTTCATATTATTTATTCACACTCAAAAACCAATTTTTGAAAATAATACGTACCAAGTTATATTAATAAAACCTATCCCGACATTCTAGATACATTCTTTTTGGAATATTATAAATCATAGAGGTCTTAATTTGTTATGCAAAGAAGATTTTCTAAAAAAGATGTACAGTTTTAAAGGACACATTTTATTTTTATTTCTTTATAAATTTACTTAAAATATTCATAAACCAAGATGAAATTTAAAAAAAATCCTTAATATATTTATATTTTATTATTTTAATTGAATAACATATATCCATATCCTCTACTATCAATGAGAAACCAAACTATCCTTCACATGTACGATGAACTACCTCCTTGGAAACTGAAGTAATTCATTTTCCATAACCATCCAGAGTGAAAAAAATATAATTATGGAGTTATTTTTTATATATTATATTATGTAAATATTTATAATTATCAATATTTAAATAAATGATTTTCAATTCAATTGGCTAATAAATGATACATCGTTCATGAGTATGTGTGGGCCACCACCTCTACGAAGCGATGTGATTCTTTTTCATTACCAAATCAGTTGGATTATATATATAAGTATATATAAAGAAATAATTTTATTTTTACTATATTATTTTAATAATATAATGATAAAATATTACATACCTTCTTTCCATAATTATTGTTGGTAATTAGATACATTACTCATGCGTATATTTGGACTACTATCTCCAGGATTATAACATAAATCATTTTCATAAACATATTAAATTTTAAGATTTAATTACATAATTTATTTATAAATATTATATTATATTTAATTATTATTATTCTATATGTTATGTAATACTGAACTCTTTTGGTTTAGTATCCTTACTCAAGTCATTTTGGACTTTTGAACCGAATGTTATCAAAACATCTGATGCGAACTTAACTAATTATGTAATTATTGTTATATGGTAATATGTGATATAATAGTAATAATTAAGATTAAAAGGTTATAAATAAAGTAAAAAATAATTATAATTTCATTATTTATTATGATAAATAACTGACATGATGAATCATACTCAAGGTGAGGTGCTTTTAAAAAAAATCCACCTTTAAGGATTCCATTAAAACATTTTTTATTTTTTTGATATTTTAAAATTATTTTATGGATGTTCATATGATTACATAACTGAATTAAAAGTTATGTTTTATTTTTATTTATAAATTCTATTTAATATTTTCAAAATGAATATTTTTATGTAACTCATTGAATTTCTTTTCCAAAAGACAAAATGAATGTTCTATTTTAACATATATGATGATAATGACCTTTCCCGCTGCCGTAATAATTATTTTATTTTAGAATTATATTACAATATTTCATGATTTATTATAATAAAAATATGCATTCCCTATGTTATAGTTATTTATAAATAAGTGCTTTAAAATTGAATGGATATATCAATACCTGAAAAAAAAAATTCTTATAGGTATAGGGAACATTTTTATGTTGCACGTTTCTATGTATTATGTTATGGTTCTTGAGAATATTTTGTGAGGATTGGTGGTTTAATTATAAATAGAGGTAGGTTCATCTCATTTCATCTTTCCAAATAATTGTTTAATGGGAAATAGTTAACCTTTTAGGTTTATTCTGCGATATTATGATCAAATATTGTGATGGTTATTCAATTTTTAATCATGATGGTCATTTTATGTATAACTAAGATAGTTATTATATGTCTAACCATTAAGGTAATCCCATTTTTAAAAGTTATATGAAAATTATTCCACAATTAAATTACTTGTTTTATATATTATTATGATGGTTCTTTATGAGAATCATATGATTTCTCAAAGTAAGATAATGATATTTTTTTAAAGAAATTACATGCCACTTTTAAAGGATGAAATGTATAACTCTAGAAAATATTTAATATGGGTATTTAATTATTTAAATAAGCCGTTAGGAGTTTCATTATTTCAATAATAATTTTTATGAAATATAATATAAAAATATTTTTCTAGAGGATGATATTTATTGGGTAAGAAAATATTTATTTTGAACCCGATGTTTATTTCAAAAATAGATACTTTTAAGAAGTAATAGTAGAATAAAGATTAATTAATTTATTTTCATCTCCCATAATGAAATTTTTATCCTCATTCAAAATTACAATTTTTTCGTTGGGTTTAATTATTGCTAGGGGAAAATAATTATTCATGTTTAATGTCATGAGGATTTAAATTGAAAAGAAAATATGTTTCATTTTAATAGTTTTATATTATTGGAATATTGATAACAAGTTTCCAAATTATATATATGTATTTTTATGTAATATTTATGAGATACATATTTATAACTCTAATCCAGAAGATGGTTTAGAATGTAATAAAAATAATTCTAGTTTAATGTCACTCAAATATGTAACGTTTAAGGTTAGTTGTTTGTAGTTGGTATTATAGAAAAGGTTTAGAAAAATTTAGGAAATTTTATAATGTTAATAGAATACCCATAAAAAGAGTAAAATATTTTTTATGTTTAAATAATATATAATTTTGAGAGTACCATATTTACTAGACTAAACTATTACAATTGAGAATGGGTTTTTAAAGAGGAAACTTGGAAGGTGAAGTAGGAAGGAAGGAAGGAGTTGATATCCTTCTAAATTATTAACTCAAAATTATTTGATTTGGAGATTAGTAGTTTTTTATAATTATGGAATAATTGAAATAGGTTATAAATGGTGGTGTATATAGTCTATAAATAATCACTCCATACTAGAGATTAATATGATGATCGTGTAACATATTTATAAGACAACATCCTCCAGCATTCAATGGATCCTCTAACCCTGTGGTATCTAGAGTACGGATGAAATACCTATAAAATATATTATATGTCATATGATTCCAAATGTTAAAAATGTATGTCTTTCTATATATTTCATTGAAGGTGAAGCTGTCCATTGTGGTCAATGGTCTATAATATAACAGAATGAGAGGATATTGATTCCATATAATGGGATGAATATAAGAATATGTTGGTTGAAAAATATTTTCATAAATATATTAGAATTAGAATAGAACATAGTTATTTAAGTAAATGGAATATTATTCAATGGATTTATGTGAAGAAATCTTCACTCGAGTGACGAGGTACAATTTTTTTTTATTCATGGTCATAAAAGTGATATTTATCATATTTAATCATGATTGAAGTGAAAAAACAATGAAAACTGGCATCCAAAGAATATAAAAGTTACCATAAACTTTATTAATATGTATAAAAGGTTTAAATGTTGTTTGTTTCTTATCATTCTTACTACAAAAAACCGTATAAAAAGGGGTTTATCTGGTAGGTTAATGGATGAATGAATCAAATAAATCTAATGGTAAGAAAATTATTTTTCATTTTATAAGGGTTTTGTTAAAAATAACAATAGGGAATTACTTATAAAGATTTTTAAGAACATAAAATGTGGTATATTTTTGAAAATGATACACTATTTAAATAAAAATTATCTTGTTAGTGTTAAGACCAATTCTAGTAAATAGGAAGTAAAATGTTTTAAATGTGATGATATGGGTCATTATGCTCATGGGTGTCCGAATAGGAACCCGAATAAAGGGAAATTGAAAGACTATATGAATATTAGTGTAGTGAAATCCTATAAAAATACTGATGTAGTTTTTGGAAAACATATGACGTGGTATTAGGTATATTATTTTATATAGATTATGCTAATGTATTCCTTTATTTTTTTTCTACACATTCTTTTATTATTGAGATTTGTTTTGGTATATTAGTAATTACACCTCAAAAAATGAATATAAAATTAATGGTAAAAAGAAATGGGGCATGTTTTAAGGGAAAAGTAAATTATAAGAATATTTATGTTTTTTTGTGGAAATAATTTTCCAAAAAACCATATTGTATATACCCAAGAAAAGTTTGATGTTATTCTGGGTATTGATTGGATCTATATTTACCATGCTCAGAGAGATTTTAGACTAAAAAAAGTCATTCTATAAAAATATTATTAATTTGTATACAAGAATAAAACTATAACTTTTATAACATATCTAGAATCTGAAAAAATAAATAAATATTGAAATGAATGAAATATTGCACATATTTTTTAAAATAAGGGAAATCTACAAATTAATGATTATCCATATTAAAAAAGAATACCTAGATGTTTTTCCTCGAGAGTTTTCAAGTGCTATACATGCTCAAAAAGATCAATTCACTATTTACTTTGTTATTGATTCTCAAATAATTTCAATATCCCCTTGTAAAATATATTAATTTGATTTTAGGGAATTGAAAATTTTATTGAAGCGGTTTCTTAATAAAGGTTTCAGACAACACTGCACTTCACCATGGGTAACTCCTATAGATTTTGTTGAAAATAAAGATGAATTAATAAGGATTTGAATTGAATATAGTGATTTGAATAACATTACAAACAAGAATAAGTATATTTTTCCTCATATAGTTGATTTGTTTGATCAGTTTCATGGATATCCTTATTTTTCAAAGGTTTAACTAAGGAACATGTATTATCAGATAAAGGTCAAGGTGGATGACATTTGAAAATAAATGTTTCATACTATATAAAATCATTATGATTTTTTATGTTTATGCAATTTGTTTTGATAAATTCCCCTGATATATTTTGGTATCCTATAAATAGAGTCTCTATTGAATATTTGGATAAGTTCATGGTTGTTTTTAATGATTACATCTTGATTTATTTAAAATGTTATTAGGATCATGGGAAAAATCCAATAATTTTTCCAAAAACCAAGATTGAAATTAGTATATATTTAAAATTTATAGTGTTTGTTTTTTATTTTAATAGAATTTATTCTATATACACATCATAAAAAAATATTTCATAACAGTTGACCAAACTAAAACTAAAGTTACTAATTAATGGAGAATACCTACAACAGATACATAGATTTATCGTTTTCTTTTATCTATCGAATAATATGTGTGATTTGTTGAGAACATTAAATTTTTATCTATAACACAAACTATGTTAACGTAAAAGGGGGTTATATTTATATTGAAAAAAGAATATGAGAACTGTTTCTAGCAACTAAAAATAAGATTTTTGAATTCTATAGTTTTAGATCATCCATCCAAAAAATGGATAATTTTTTTATATAAAATGATGCTTCATTAAAAGGACTTAGTTTTTTATTGATTCAGAATGATTTGGTAATTGTTGATTCCTCACATAAATTTATATCACATGAGAAAAATTATCACACACATGACCTCGAAAAGATAATTATAATGTTTACTTTAAAATTTTTGAGAAATCATTTATATGGATCCAAGTGTGAAATATATACCGATAAAAAATTATGAAAAAAATATTCACTCAGAATGAGTTAGACATGAGATAGAGGAGATAACTATAATTGTAAAATGACTATAACCATAAAACTTATTATCATCTTTGAAATGAAAAAAAGTAGCCGATTCTTTGAGTTATAAAAAATTATTCATTAAACATGTTACATTTAGAACATAAATCGTTCGATAATGATTTTAAGAGTTTTTTTACAAGAAGTTATCGATACAGGAAAATAAGCTATTTTGTTTCAGTTGTTAGTAAAAACTTATTTGTTAAAACCAATTAGAAAACCATAGAAGGATGTTTTTAAGTAACATAAAAAAGGTATAATTGGTTAAAAAGTATATTTTTCTTAAATTTTATTTATAAAAAATTAGGTGTTTGGATATTTAGAAATAGATTATGTATGACTTTTGTTTCTTCATTGAATAGATAATTGTTATATAAAGCTCATTATTTAGGAATTTTCATTAATCTTTTCTGCAGTATGATATATAGAGTCCTTCAAGAGAATTACTAGTGAGATGGAATGAAAAAACATATTTATAAATTTACGATGATCTATTTTGATTTTGAATAGGATAATAAATAATTAAAATTATGAAAGAGGGTTCTTTACACTTTTTTGGTGTTAGTATGAAAATTTAAAAATATGTCCCTATATTTGATGGTGGGATTACCAATGACTTCTCAAGGTGATAAATCAGTATGGGTAATTATTGATCAATTAGAGAAATATATTCATTTAATTAAATTCATGATATAATCACTTTGGTTTTGAATTCTGGACTATATCTCAAGGATATAGTTCTATTTCATGGAATTATTATCTCTATCATATCAAACAGTGATCCCAGGTTCACATCAAATTTTTGGAAAGAACTTCAGAATCCATTTGGCACTGAATTAAACTTTAATACATCCTTTTGTACTGAGTCTAATGGATAATATGAAGAATGAAATTAGTCCTTATAAGATATGATTCAGATTTGTTTAGTGAATTACTAGGTAAGATGGTATTGAAATATTTTTGTAGTTTTGTTTTCTTAGAATAATAGTTATCATTCTAGTATATTGATGGCACAATTTGAGGAATTAGGTGTAAAACTGTATTGATATTATGATTTTAGGGATAAATAAAGAGAAATGAAGTTTATGAGACCCAAATTGGTAGATTAAATTTTTTAACGGGATAATTAACTTAATTAACATATGAGGACAACTCAGAACAGGAATAAAAGTTATGTGGGTAACTAAATGAAATATCTAGCTTTTGAGGTAGGTGGTCATTTTTTTGTAAAAGTATATCTCTAGAAAAGAGAATGTTGTTTGATAAAAATGGGAAGCTAAGTCCATGGTTCATTGAAACATTTGAAGTGCTAGACAAATTTAGATTAGTTTGTTACTGATCATCTTTTCCATTGAGTTTATCTCAAGTACACTTAGTTTTTCATGTATTTTTAATGAAACTATGTGCCATATTCTTCTCATGCTTTTGAACCTTGATGTTTTTTTGTTAAAATATAAACTTTCATATGGTGAAAAACCTATTCAGATTCTTCACCGTAGAGATAATTTATTATAGATCATGTTAATTCACCACATTATGGCTTTTTGGACAAACCACATAGTTAGGGAGGTAATATGGGAAGATGATGATTATTTGACAGAAAGATATCCCCACTTATTTAATATGTTAATAAAATTCTGGGGGACAAATTTACATAAGGGGGAAGGATGTAACAACCAAGATAATTTTGATATAAAAAATTTCCATATATTTATTACTTATTCATAAAACATTAAACAATTTTTCTATTAAAAAGAATAAATAATGTTTTTTATCAAAATAGGATTTTTTAGAATTATATAACACTAATTTAAATCATATATCCAAATATCCAAATTTTATTTTTTAAAAAAAATTAATTTTTTTATTATTTATTTCAAAATTATATTAGAATGAATTTTCAAGAATTTTTTTTAAAAAATATTTTTCAACTAATAATAAAAAATATTTATTTTTATTGAAAATTATATATTATTATCAATTTTGGAAAAAGAAAATTTTTATTTTTAATTTATTTAAAATTTCAGTCATTATTTTTTATTAAAAAATCCAATTATTTTTTCTATAATGAATTTTAGACTTCAATTTTGTTTAAAAACATTTTTTATACATAAAAAGGAATTTTTTCTTTAACGCTTTTTTTTCATGTATTTTCAATTTTATTTTAAATTAATAGTTTCCATGTATACATCATTAATCATGAAAAATTGATTCCTTATTTGAAATAATGGGGTCTGAGTTTTTTTAAATATTTCCCATTTATTTTTAGTCTATATGAATATTAACATAAGTAATTTTTTTATTACGGTAAATGGGTAAATCATGTAAGTAAATTTAAAAAAATGGAAAGGACTATAAAATAACCCTAAAACATCCCATTGTTTAATTTTATTAGTTAATTTCTACCATATTCACACAATATTAATTTATATAATCTTTTTTTTCTTTTTCATTTTACTATAACCTTTAGAATATTTTATATAAATGAATGTAGAAAATGTTACTGTCATATTTTTAATGACTATATTATTTATAACATGAGATGACAAGAATCTATTATACATTATAAATATTATAAATAAATCTAAATGATTTTTTCATAATAATGGTAATCTATTTTTAAATTTTAGTGATGAAATAAATACTTTAAATTCTTACACCATAATGGTGAAGTAAACATCAAATAAATTTAAAAAGATAATAAATGATATTAAAAGTAATTAACATAGTTAAATTGGAAATAATTAAAGGATACAATTAAATTTAAAAAGAAAAATATCATTCTATTTATGTAATAAAATTTTATATTTTAATATCATTAATTTTTTTGGGGTAATAAATGTCTAAGTAAATGAATAGTTCTAAAATTGACATTATTGATACTTTAGGAAAATGTTTTTGGATTAAATTATAAAAAATTTCAAAATTTGAATATTATTCCCTGAAAATAAGATATGGCTATAAATATAAACCACGGTCTATTTACAATAATTTCTCCTATTTTTAGTTACTATCTTGATACACAAATATCAAAAAACAATTTTGTAATAGTAAATGTGAAAAGGGTTAATAGGGGTTAAAACCAAAATTAATGATTAAAATGTGATCTAATATTGCCCAAAAATTATTGGATGTGATTATTTCGACTCATAATTGTCTTATATTTTAATATAATCAATTTAAAGGCTTTTTAAGAACAAAATTAATTTATATTAAATTAATATTTTATGAAATTTCATGTGTTCCCCTCCCTTATATTATTATAGAGAACCACTTATTTTCATTTATGAACTATTAGAAAAAAATATTTTTCAAAACAAATTACCTAATGTCATTAGTAAAATCTATACCCACATTTTACTTTACTTGTTTTTGGAATAATACCAATATTATAGGTCTAATGGTGTTAGGAAAAGAATATTTTCCTATGAAAAGGTATAGTTTTTAACCCCATGTTTATTATTAATGATTTATTCAAATTCATTAAAAATTATTTTTCCTTTATAAAATAATAAAACCATTATTTAATATATAATTATATATTTATATGTCAATTTCATAACCTATATCTATATTCACTTCTGTCAAATGGGAGAGGAAATGATCATTCACATGTATATTTAACTTCTACCTCAGGAACTGATGTAATTATTTTTCCATATAAATCTCCAAAGGATTAATTATAATGATGTAATTAATTTTTTATTATGATATCGATGATATCTTTCTCATTATAAAATTTTAATATATCATTTATCTTCGTAAAATTTCATTCTATGATAAATGATAACATCGTCCATGCGTAAGTGCGGACTACCACCTCCACAAAGCAATGCAATTCTGTTTTCATTACCACATCACATGGAATATATATATAATTATATTAAAATAATTAATATTATTATTAATAATTTATTATCATTTTTTAAGGATAAAATTATTCCTAACTTTTTCAATAATGTCCATTGAAGAATGTAATCTTTACTAGTGCTTACGTACAACCAACCATCTCTGTGATAGTAACAAAGTTCATATTACATGAAAATATTTAACGGGTTCGGTTTAAAACTAATAATTGAAGTATATTAATGATAATTATTTCATGATTTTTATTATGAAGATGATGGAATAATGACAATTTTGACCATAGTCAACATACTTATGTCATTTTAGGATTATGAACTGAATATCATAAAAAAAATCTGATGTGAAATTAAATCATTATCTAATTTGTATAACATGATAATAAGTTGTATAAGAGGAATAAAAAATTGAAAAAATAGATAATGGAAATAATTAACATGTTTTTTTAATTTATCAACATAAAGGACATATTTGACAAATCATACTAAAGGTAAGGGTTTTTATTTTCTTTTTTCAAAAAAAAATCATCTTTTAGAGTTTCCTTTAATATTATTTTTTAATTCCATGAAAATATTTAAAAAATACTTTTATAAATATATTTATAAGTAAATAAGTGAATTATAAAGGAAATTTTATTTTTCCATTTATTTCCATTTAAATATTTTCATAAGAAATATTTTTACTAAATGTTTTGACTATTTTGTACAAAAATATAAAAGGAATGTTCATATTTAATATATATGACAACTATAACCTTTCCCACTATTGTAACCGTTATTTTGTTTTAGTATTCCTTTTTAGATTTATTTTTTTATTAAAAGGAATCTGCCCATTAATATTTTTTTTGTTATTTTACAAATGATATTAAAAAGGAATGGATATATCAATATCTAAAATTTGTATATTAAAGTTGAAAAAAACATTTTTAGGATGCATGATTTTATTTTTTATGTCATGGTTCCTTGTAATTGATTATGAGTAAAGCTAGTTAAATTAAAAACCATGGTTTTATGATTCCATTATTTATCTATAATGCATTTGGTGAAGGGATAATGTTAACAGATTAGGTTACTCTAATGATATTATGGGAATATAATGTGAGGCTTGCTCCTATTATAATCATGATGGTTATTTTATGTGTAATCATGATGGTTATTATTTGTGTAACCATTATGGTTATCTTATTTGTATGAGTGATATTAAAATTATTATATAGGAATCCCACAAGATTTATCTATTATTGATATTATTTTTATGAGAATCTTAGGATTTCTCAAGTTAAGATAATGATATTTTGTTGAAAGGAAATTATATGTTACTTTTAAGGATTAATATTATATCTTTTTGAAGAAGTTAATATTAGTATTTTAATGATTTCAAATAAATCATTATTTGTTATTTTTTTTTCATTTAATATTAAATATGAAATGTTTTATGAAAATGGTTGTGTAGAGTATGTGATTTCATGGGTGAGAAAATGTTTATTTTTTTCCAATTTTTATTTAAAAAAATAATCTTTTTAATTATTAATTATTTAATAATGATTTATTTTTTCTTTTTATGTCACTTACTTTTTTTTATGATCATACCAAATTTTAAATTTTTGAAAGGGTTTAACGATGGGTAAGAGGAAAGAAGATGTCATGTTAAAAACCATGAAGTTTTATCATGAAAATAAAATGTGTTTCAATTTAAAAGATTTTCATTATTAGAAAAATGGATACTGATTATAAGTGTTGACTTTATATATATGTGTGTGTGTGTGTGTGTTTTGTTTAATATTTATAATATATATTTCTAAAATAATAAACCTACAATATCTTTGGGAATTTGTGGAAAATATTTCTAGTTTTTAGTGACTAGAATATATAATATTTAACTCCATGTCATTTTAACTACTCAACATGTAGTACATGGTGACAGACCAGACTAGTGGATTACGACACTTTCTAACATATGAGTAGATAATGGAGAAAGTGTCCCGGTAGCTATCCTGAAGCGAGTCACTGCTTAATCTAAGATGGTTGAAATTGAAGCTACAATCATGAAAGTTTGAAAACATTGAGGTTTCTAAAGAATTTACTCTAAAGAATAAGTATGATACATACACACAATATGTAAATATATTAATTCTAAAAAATAAATAAAAATATATTAAGATGAGATTATAAGTAGGGTAGAAAATTTCGAAAGGGTGTTTGAAGAATAGAATATTGATGCAAATCAAATTTTAATGCCTACCGTGTAAGTGTAAAATAATATACACCAATAAATATTATGATAAATGTTTTCGCTATATATAACAATAGTCAATTTAGTTTTTTCTCCTTTTTAATATATTCTATTCAATCTAATCCATTTAGTCCAATAATATATTCTATTGATATAATATTATAATTTATAAAAAAATCAGATACATATTATGTCCCTTTTTAACTTGAAAACCATATAGTATAAATATTTTATTATCATACAAATATATTTTATATAATATATATTAACATTCATTTTTTATTTCATTGTGTAGTGCTAATATATCAATCAAAAATTTATTTATGAAAAATGTAAACAAAAAAACCAAAGTATTACTTAATTGGTAATTATTTTGTTGTATATATGTACTAATAGTTTAGTATTAGTACATATATCAGAATGAATTTCGTATAATTTTAAATGTACTCTCATTTTACATTGTAATCATAAGTACATAAATATAGTTAAAACATTTGTAATTTTATAAAGGATATCCTAGCATATAGAAAATCTCAAAACCACAAAAGGTATATATTATATGTGTTTTTTTGAATATGTACACTTTCATATGAAATATTTTTTAACCATTTATTTATTTTAATTAATATTTTAATTTTTTTATAATTTAATTTTAGAGGATGAAATTGATTCATTTTGGGTTGAATGGTATGGTAATATTTTATCACAATATTTAAAAAATTATTAAAAAGAAATTTATCTCAAATTTAAATATTAAATTATATTATGTAATAAAATACATCAAAGTCAAGTGCAGAACCAATATTTTAAAATTAATGTCACTAAAAAGTAGTCAAATTTTTTTAAAGAATAAATTTTTTAGTTCTAAATAATGATATATTTTCCTTTTATATCCATTGTTTTGAGATTTACTATAGATAGTCAATATAATATTCTTATTAAAACCCAAAAGTAAGGGATAATGGTTTTATTAATCGTAAGAATATAAAATACAGGTTCTTCAAAAATATTTAACTCTCATATATAATGAAGTCCATTTCTATTTTCTGAAATAATAGTGCATATTTTAAATTTAAAAGTAATATTTTATATCAAAACATGTGTTACAAGATCAAAAAAATGAAAATTAAATTTATTCGTGAGAAATTATTAGAAAAAATAGTAAACTAATTATTGATTTTTTAATTTACAGCACATAATTCAAATTCATGGGGTGGTTCATATAACTAAAAATGTGTGTCTCCTGCTTTAAAAGTTATTATTTTTGTATAATTTGTATATCACATAGTCAAAATTGAGAAAATAATCACAAATTATCGTGAATCTCAAAGACGATGATCATTGATCAAATTTTGAATGATGAACAAACCACAAATCATTTTTAAATGAAGTTTGTTCAAAGATATATAAAGAATATTTTCCATTATAAGTGTTAATTAATTTCAAAACATCTATTGCATGATCGCAATTGGGGAACCAAATTACTATTATCAGGAATATATTCAAAAATAATAGATGAGTGATTTTATAACTATATGAATCAACCATTTTTCATTATAATACACAATGTTGGGTAAATGATTGAAAGTGTGTATTTTTAGTTTAAAAGTTTGATTTTAGATTAAAATGTGTGTCGAATTATCAAAAATATTCAAATGGACATTGATTCTCACTATTATTTTGGGAAAATATTTTGATTTTATTTTTTTACTTGTTGGAATGAAGAAAAATTAATTTTATATATACTTTAGATAGTAAGACATTAAGAGTAAACTGTCAACATTAAAATGATATTTTAATTCAAAACATGGTCAATTTCTGAAAACTATGATATAGATATCATATTTCATGAAAAAATGGGAAATTATATTTGAATAATTTGTGACCTATAAGAATGAATAATACTTCATTATAACATGTGATGTGGTAGGAATAAAATAATATTTATTTTCCCATTATAAGTTTTAAATATGTTTAAATAATTAATCACATGATCCAAACAATCTTAATGAGTAATGATTTTCATAAAAAACTGAAAACGGAAGTTTGATTTATTTTTTCATGTCATATTAACTACATATTATGATAATGTGTATTGTAGTGAGTCTGAGTGAAATTGAGTATTTTTAATTTAAAAATGATGTTTTATTTCAAAAACATTTTTCACATGATCAAAACAAATATAATTATCATGGATTTTTATTAACCACTTGGATAATTATATATATATATATTGAGTTATTGGAAACAACCACACATCATTTCAATTTGTTGGGAAATTGAGAGACATAATTGTTTTTTCAATTATACATGATAATGAAGTTCAAAACGTTCCAACATAATAAAATCTAAGAAAATTTGGAAGGTTTTTCATGAAACTATAGTCAAATGATCATTGATTAATTTACAACCTTTAGTAATGAACCAAATGTATTAGTTTAAAATATGTTTCACATGTTTAAAACCATGAAAATAATCTTGTTTTGTATTGAAACACTGTTAAAATGATTTTTATAAATTTTCAACATGAAATTATAAAACCCATATTATTGTGATGTATAATATGAACATAGTGATACCCACTAGATCACTATTACATCTATTTTTGAGTTTTATTTATCCTTGAGTGCGCTCATTGAGTTCTTGGGGGCCTCGGGTCAAAACCGATTGTTTTGGGAAGGATAGTCCATGGCACCCAATTAGCACATAGTTTGTCTAAACTATGATACAACAATGCACAAGGTACTTAATTTATTTATAATTAAGTTTTGCATGTTTTTTCAAACCTTCTAAAACCCTAAAGAAAAAAAGTCATCCTATTTTGGGTGTATAGTCGCACCCTCATGGTTGGTGCATGATTTTCCCATCCATGAGGCCAAACCACGTGACCCATTCAATCTCATTAAAAATGGTTAAATTGCCAAATTTCCCTAATCTGTGTTTTATGTCTTTGGGGTTTCTTTTCCTCCCCAATTGTGAAAAACCCTTTTATAATGGTGGTATACCTCTTCCCCTCCTTCATTGGAGGGATTTTTCATGGGTTCATCATGTTTATCTTATGGTATATTGAATTATATTTGATTTACACCTCCTTCCCTATATAAAAGATTTCATATTTTATTTTTATGGTTTTCTGGAAACCTAGTGGTAGTGTTGGACTAATTTAGGGTTTGAAATGGGGTTTGATGGTTTTATTTCTAATTTATTAGGTGTGTGAGGATAACTTCTACATATTTAGAGTGGTCTTCAACAAGGTAGATGAGTTTTAGACAGAATCTGAGGCAGGATTCTCTATTTAAGATAATTTTACATTTACATATGATTAATGTTATAATCTTATTTGGTTAATAATAATCAAATTTCTAATAATTTTTTTAACTCTTGATGTTTATTCCATGTTTGATTTGTTCCATGGATTTTTTTATAAATATGGGTATTTAAGGAGATTATTTACAATGGGGTGGAAAGTGTGCACACCAAGTGTTTGAAGAAAAGTATCAAAGTGGTTTTGTGGTTTTAAATTGATTTTTAATGTGGGTTTCAAAATGATTTTACATTGGAAAGTGAGTTTTGATAAATTGGGCATGTTTTTATGAAATGTTTTGAGTTATTAAATTTTTGATATGGGAACTTTTTTGTGATTATGTAATCCTGTAGTAGCACATGTCATAACCATGGTGTGATTTATAGGTTTGTTAGAGGGACCATGTGAGCCTTTTAAAATAGGAACATTCAAGCCTCCATTTTATTCCACGAGACATAGTGAGTCATTTGGTAAGAAGACCTTGTGATCTGCCATGTTGGTTGTCGAGAGACCCTGTGAGCTCTTGGAGTTGGGGCCTAAGGCAGATTATGAGAGCTTCCGTTTCATAGGTAGCATACTTCTTTACTCACTCATGTTACACACAATGTAAAGATACCATAGTTTCACATTACTTATGATTGTTTTGTTTATATTCATTAGGAATTTGATTAGTTAAATTTTATTTAATGATAGGTATTATGCTAGTTTTTGATTTTCCGTTAATATGGTTATATGATGTTAATGTTATTCTCACCTTTATTATTCCTTTTTTATGATTAGAAATTATATACCTTGTCGGATTTTCTATTTTTTGAGACATGTTTGGTAATTTTTTAGGAAGCCATGTTTTTCATTGAAATAGGAAAACCAATGTGATTTTAATGCTTTACATAAAATTACATCAATTTCAAGTTATTTAGTTTTGTAACTATATTAAAACTAGTTTATCGTTTTGTATGGGTAAAATAATTAAAATATATTCAATGTGTTATCCTACTTGGATTCAGGCCTCTCTTCCTATTTGGGCCCTTTGTGGCATTTTCATATTTTTTTGTAGGATACAGGTAAATGAAAGGGCACCATGATCCATATTGGTTCTTCTTGATTACGTATGTGTGAGGTCCTATGAAAAAATTTGGTATCATAGGGATGGAATCATGTTGAGTTATATTTATTATTTTGTTTACATTGAACTATACTTGGGAATTGTTTATAATTATACTATATCTTTATGTTTTTGTTTTTATAAGATAACATGTATATGTATATGTCCTTTTGTGGAATATTTTTACTAGGAGGTATGAAAATATTTATAGTATATGATTACATTATTAAATTTATTCTAATTATATCAACATGTCCATATTTTTTAGGGATGGTTCAAGCTCATTTACTAGTGAAGAAAACACTCATAGGTGCTAGTTGGTTATTCCCGATGCTTGCCTCTAGATCATGGTGATATGGGATGTTCTTCAGGACATGTAGTGGGACGAATTGGATGATTAATTTGGTCAACATAAATCAGTTAATTAAAAAAAATTATCATTTTTTGTTATTTGGGAGTCACTTGTAGTTAATAGTTAGGATAATAAAGTCTTGAGAAATAAGAACATGGGAGTTTCCCAAAAGTTATTCTTCATGAAAAACCTCAAGTTAACATGTGTGGTTAGGAATTATTGTTATATTTTGAACATAGTAATAATTTTTATGATTATTTGTATCCTTTTTGATGTTATAATGACTCCCATGTTAGGGGTTTTCTTTGGGGACATTTTTTGCGACTTGATTTTCGATTGTTGTTCTGTCCTATAGAAAATTCATCCCCGAATTACCTCATTTAGGAATAGAGAGGGTATCATGTTGAGTATACAATATGTGGACCCTCCCACGGATCTGGATTTGGTGGTTTTAGTGATTTACACAATCAAAAACATGGGTCAAATGGGTGTTTGAGAGAAGACACATACTATGTCCACGCTCATGTGTTTTTAAGAAAAAATCTATTTATGTTTCATGGATTTAAGGTATATAATAATCCCAAAGTGGTTGGATCTATTTAAAAATATATTATAGTTTTAAATACCCAAATTCCTCTAAATTAGTAATTTCCATGAACATTTTAGAATGACTCGGTAAGAAGTGGTGGGAGTTGATTGTGATTACAGGGAAGTAGGATGATATCACATGGGTCACTTTCAGAGTGACATTTAATAGGATAATAAACCAAAATACATTGAGATTTGTGAATGCCCACAAGTTTCAAAATTTGTATTAGGGTTCTCATTCTATGATGGAGCATACAGCTATATTTACTATGATGGTCTACATATCTCTGTACTTCCTCATGAATGATTATCTTAATGCTCAACATTTTAAGATATGATTGACAAGAGATAAGATATCTACCCTCATTGTTCTCTGTCTACTGACATATTCAATGGTGGTTGAAAAAGAAAAATGGATGAGGAAGATATTATAGACATGATAGTTCTTTGTGACATTCCCTCAGTTGGTGGAATCCAGAGTTCTTCTTTAGGACATAATTAGAAGTGGTATGAGTCTCAGAGAGATAGTGGTAGAAGTTTCCACTAGTCTCCAAG
This sequence comes from Viscum album, assembly GCA_963277665.1. Classification (NCBI taxonomy): domain Eukaryota; kingdom Viridiplantae; phylum Streptophyta; class Magnoliopsida; order Santalales; family Viscaceae; genus Viscum; species Viscum album. The sequence goes on from OY728128.1 coordinate 1,229,648,041, forward strand.
ATCAGCTCTAGTAGATCCTATAAGGAATGGATCATTTTTATATTATCCTTGTGGGAAGTCCAGGAAAACCAGGATAAATTTCTTAAAGTCTCTAAGGAAGTGAAACTAGTGTGGGAAGGCATATCATATCTAGTTATATTTTCAATTGGCTTCCTGTGGGAGCGATGTAGATTCTGTTTTCTTAAAAGGATCTCAGGTCCAATCAAAATCTTCCAGTAGTGTAGGATCTTATCCTCAAGGAATGGTGGAGTCACACTAGTATAATATGACATAGAGTATGTTTGATTTAGGGTAACTCCAGCTAGATGAGGTCATTTTAGATTAATCATATTCTAGGAAACAAACCACTCATGGTTTATGCTTATTGAATCTTTTATAGAATCATATATTTGACACAGGTGAATCCTATTATCTCATATCACTTATTTTTATTGATTATTTTGGTATGTAGGATTAGTTGATTCCATATGGTATGGATTTTCATACCCTATTGGGTTGAAAAAAAAAGAAATGCATTATGTGACAAGAGTGCTATGTTGTGGTAGCTAGTGTGGAATTCATTTGGGGATTCCTTGATTTCGTCCTGGAAATTTTCAAACCTATATTTGGACTAGATCGGTTATTCATCTTCAGGGTACTTGTCAAATAATATCACAGTAAGTTCTTATTCTTTAGTTTTCATGGGAGCACTCAAGTGTTCCAGGGAAAGTGGGATCTGGGTTCAGGTAGGAATGGACCCATTATTTCTGATTTGGGGGTTTTCTTATGTTTTATGTCTAGGTTGTTCCCTAAGGCTATTTAGTAGCTTTATTTGGGAGAACGTGAAATTTATGAGTTGGGTAACCCAATGTATTAATACAGTATTTCTAGAGAACTTATACCTAGAAAGTGGTTATTTTCATCATTGTTCTACTCTAAAGGATGATCTGATTTCACGACTATCATATACGATGGATCAAATAGAGATGAAGGAGTTGAATGATCCTCCTGGGGATCTTGAGGGGAATGGATTTATTCACCACATCATGTCACCATGGGCTTCTATTGTTCTATTTTAAAGGAAAGAGGATTGTATCCTCCATGTTTTTCATAGAATTCCATAATATTAAGCAGGTAAAAGAAATGAATAAACACACATTTCCCAAAATTTATGATCTATTTATCTTGTTAAGAGGGGCTCGTTGGATTTCAAAAAGTGACCTAATATCAGGGTACACCTAGTTTATTTTATAAGGAATATTTGATTCTAAATAAATATTTTATATGTTGGTATGGAAATTTTTATTATTTTGTTATTTCATTTAGGCTTAACAATTATCTTTCTCTATTAATTTAACAAATGAACAAGATATTTGATCTATCTTTTGAGTCCTTCATATTCGTGTTTGTAGATGATATCATGGAATACTAATATATGGAAGAGGATCATGAACACCATATAAATATTGTCTTGAAATTTTTTAAATAGAAACATATATATTCCATGTTTTCAATGTGTTAATTTTGGATTTGGGAAGTGAATATTCTAAGTTAGATGATCTTTGAGGTAGGTGTTTTAGTGGATCAAGAGAATGTTTTCTCTATCATGTATTGGGAGAAGCAAAAATTAGTGTTAGATTTATATTGTTTTTTGGGATTGGATTGGTGTCGAAGGTATTTATTTTGTGACTTATCTATACTATACTCCCCCTTGAAAGCCTTTACCAAAATGGGTAGATGTTTTAGTGGGATGAGAAGTTCTAGATTTCTTTTGATTATTTGCAGACCCATCTGGCATCTGAATAGGTTTTGATTCATCAAATTACTGGTAGGGATCATGAAGTATATTATGATGCCTCTAGTTAGGGTTTAGGGTGTGTTATGTGGTGTCCTATGTATTACAAAATGTATTAGCACATTATGGAAATTATAACTCCCATGACTCTGAATTGGTAGTTGTTATGCATGTGACAAAGACGTGGTGACACTACCTCTTCTAATATATTTTTAGCATTTATTCAGATTATAAGAGTGTGAAATAAATTTTCTCCCATAGGTAACTGATCCGTAGGAGGAGGTTTAGAGTATATTACCTTCCAATGATTTATTTAGATATTTAGTATATTCCAATGATAGAAAAAGTGATTTTTGATTCTTTAAGTATAAATATTTTAGTGAAATAAGTCCATGAATTATTGGATGAATAGGTTCTTATGAGCTAGTTTTCTGATCTAATACTAGATGTGAAGGAGGATGTAGAGAAACTATTCTAGGAAATTGTTCAGATTACAAACTCTCTCATTGATTGGGTGATTAATGAGAAGGTATTCAACCTTGAGTACCAATAGATTAGTTGTTCATAAATTGTGGGGAGACCATGGGTTATTGGTCTTGGTGTTTCAAGGGTTCTCTTTACATATGAATGTGGCTAGTTTTTTCTTCGAGTCTATGGTTGGAGGTGATGCAAGAGGAAAATCATTCTAATTGGTTCATTCACCCAAAGGTGAACAAGAGGTTTTATACCTATAGTGGATGGTATTGGTTATAATTGAGATGTATTTTGGAATACTTTGTTTCTAGATACTTGACCTTCTAGAGGATAAAATAATAGCATTAGAGACTAGTTGGGTGGTTGTAGCTACCTACCATGCTAGTGTTGAAGTGGGATTCGAACTCTATGAACTTAGGTATTAGGATACCTCATACTCTGAGTGAGAAGGGTTATTTATGAATTATTTTCAACCATGTGATTAAATCAGACCTTTTTCAATTCACTAGGGAGTTGATGAATGTATATGACCTCAGAATACCACATGATCAAGAGGTTTCTCAAATTCTTAAAGTGACCTTAGTGATAGTGCCAAACTGGGATTCTTATTTTACATATCTCTTTTAAAAGGGACTCAAGGAGTCTTTGGGAACGTAGTTGAGTTTGAGAACCGAAAATCACATATAGAAAGATAGTCAGTCTAAGAAGGTCATCTAGACTGTCAAGGATATTTTGTGGGAATGTGTGCTTTATTTTGATAGTTCATGGTATATCCGTCTACTATTGGAGAAGTTTTGGCGTAATAATTGACATGTTTCCATGATCATGATGTACCTATTTTTTGTGTTTTATGTGAATCTGTGTTAATCCCCATCATACTGGGAATATTTTGGAGAGCATTCTTTGGTTGGACCAAGCCATGTCCATGAATCAACTATGGAAGTGTGCCAAATTCAAAAATGGATAGAGACAGTTTAGATCCACTGGATGTCATATTATAACCATCATGATTTTTTATAGGAGTCTCGAGTTGGTGATATGGTGTTTTTTTAGTATCATTTAATTTGGGTCATTGTCACTTAATAAATAAGGGGAAGTTTGTGCCACATTATGTTGGGCGATTTCATGTTGTGTAGAATGTGGGTATGTTAGCCTATCAGTTGGAGTTTCCATCAAGGATGAAATAAATTAATGATTCCTTCTACATTTCCTAGTTTAATAGGAACCACCCATACCCATCTCGTGTGTTGGAGTGAATAAATTTTGAGTTAGATCTTGATGCGACCATTGTGGAGTATGTTGTTTATATTATAGATGCCCATAACATTGTGATCCATGGAATGAAGATCTTGTTGGTTAATGTAACTACAATTGTGGTGGTGATATGAATGAGACATGGGAGTTTTAAGGTTGGTTGTAAGAGTATTGGCCTTATTCTATTTAATTCTGGGGAATCCTTAGGACTTTCTAGGGGTTGAAAATGGTATGGTGGGGAGTTTTTTATGCAGGCTGGTTCATTAGTACATCTAATTTTGAGTTTTATTTATCCTTGACTATGTTCATGGATTTTTTGATTTCTACGGGTTAAAATTGATAGTTTTTGGGTAGAGATTCCATGGTTCATGGTTCACACACACATTCTCAAAAATAATGTTGAAATTGTGAAAGAGGTGATATAGTTTTTGATTGTGTAGTTTCAGCCAGTTTGAGCATGGTTTATCGAACCATGTGAAATCACAAAGAAATAAATGTAGCCTAATTTTTTATGAAATGTGTAACCTACATAGTTAGAACATGGGTTGCATAACCATGTGTTCAAGCCATGTGAACCTATCAAGATCATTAAAAATAGTGACATTATAATATTTACCCTGATTTTTTTATTTATTTTTTTGGGATTCTGTTTCCACCTCTAGTATACATAGACCTCCTCCTCTATCCATGTAGCTCTTCTCATCCTTCCTTGGTCTTTTTTTTCTTTATTTCCTAGTTTTTTTCATTTGGTATTTTTTTGACATATATCTACTCATACATTACCACTCTCATGTATTGTTTATCCATAATTAGGGAGTTGTGAATCCCTATATACATGTTTTATTGAATTTAGGGTTTATAATCAGGTTTTAGGGTTTTATTTCTTATGTATTAGGTGTTTGAGTATTTATTATTCCTATTCATGATGGTCTTCCTGAAGGGCGATGAGAATTTAACCAAATACATGGTTTGTGTCTCTATTATGGAAAATTCTCAATATAATACCATCAAATATCTAATAACCATTGTATAATATTGTTTAAATTTCCATTAAAATGAATTATTCTTGATGCATAATCCATGTTTGATATGTTTCATAGAGTATTTTGTCAATATGGGTATTTAAAGATGGTTTTCAAATTGGGGGTGGATGTGTTCACACAGAGTGTTTTATAAAATGGATCAAATAGGTTTTCAGTTTTAAATGGATTTGTAGTGTTGTTTTATAAATGATTTTACCTTTTTTATAGTGTTTTGATAAATTTGGAATGACTGTTTATTTAATGGATTATGTTAAGGTTTGTTTGATATGTGAATTTTTTTGGGATATTTTTTTAATAGAATACTACATGGGTTCACTAGGGTTAGAGTGACATGTACGACTTATAAAGGAGGGTTTTGTGAGAGTCCATTTGTTTTCCAAGGGACCAAGTGAGAATTTTTTTTCATAGTGATATCGTACTTTTTTCCCTCACACCGTGGTTGGCACCTTTATAGTATTTTTATATTTGGTTTTGAATGACATAGGTAAAGGCTGGAGAACCATGTTATAGGGGGACTCTTCATGATTATTGGTGCTTGGGCATTTGTGGAGGAGATGTGGTCTCATAATGATTGACTCATGTGGAGGAATTTTTTGTATTTTTACCCATTTTTTAGTTGGTCCTTATTTGGCATAATAACCTCTCTTTGTGGCTAGGTTATTTTTTCTAAGACCAAGTATATCTATATATCATTTTGAAATGTTTTTACATTGAAGCATGTCATTAATTATGGTATCTACATATCTTATTCTATTTATGATAATTATATTTCTATATACATCCCATTTTATGGATGTGTGATGCCCATTTACCAATAGTGAAACCATTCCTTGATTCTTGTTGGTTCTTCTCGGTGCTCATCACTATCATGTGGATAACAGGATCACACTTTGAGCTGTATAATAGGCCAGAATGGATGATGATTTTGGCTATTCAAGACTAGTTATTTTACAAGAAATATTAAATAATATTTGTGTTTTCAATTTAAATGTGAGATTTCATTTCAAAATATACATTACATTCGCTAAAACGATGTAAACGAGATATTATTTTCATGATTGTATAAGAAAATGACCATCAATGCATTTTTAATTATAGGAATAAACTAAATTTAAATATGATTTATAGGGTATTTGGAATAACCTAACCTATATTTTTCATTATTAGTGTTAATGAAGTTAAAAATATTTATCACAGGCTCAAAAACATTAAAATGGATTACTATTGTTGTGAAGTTCTATGATAATATTGTGTGATATATCATTTTAACATTGAAATAAACTACACATCATTCAAATATGTGGTGTGGTAGATATGGTTTGAAAAACATGTAAAAAATTTTAAAGTTATATTTTAGCTCAAAACAAGAACCACATGATCAAAACGATGAAAAAAATTTAATTTTCATGAAATTCTATAGCAATTATATTTGATTAATTTATAATTATATGAATATTAGAATCATCTTTCCAACAACTGTTTTGGTTAGAATGACCTAAAGTGTTATTATGTATTTTAACCCATATATAAGTTTAAAACATATTTTAAAAACCTAAAACTCATAGAATTGATCAAAATTTCATGAAACACAAGAGAAATGGTCATTGATTCATTTTAAACATATATAAATGAAAAACACCCCATTCCAACCTATAGTGGGGTTGGAATGATTTATCATGTATTATTCCATATGTATTTTTATAAAATATTTTATATTTTATTAATAGAAAATATATTTTGTATTCTAATTTTCATAATATTAATATAAATTATAGGTTTATTTATATGGTTTGTTAAAATTTAAATTTCATTTATTTTCACGGATTTTGTTTTGTATATGTGTTTTCTCTATGTAAATATTTTATTTTTTTAATTACTATAATAATTTTTAAAAGTTTTAATCATCAATTACGTTTTTAAATAATGAAATTTATTTCTAATTTTCATTTTGGAAATTTTGTATACATCATATTGATTCTTTCGCTGATTTTGTTATATAACTAAATTTTTACTGAATTTGGGTGGTTGAAGAACTATAAAACAGTTGTGGTAGTCAATTTGAGCCTTTTAGAAAACCATTTATACTCTAGGAAAACCCTTTTTATAACAAGGAAGTAAATATTATTTGTAGTGTATTAAGTGCTGATGGAACATTTTTTTTCATTTTTCTAAGGAAATTCACCATTGGTGATCTATAAGAAAATGATATAACAAGGAGAGTCCCACCACTAGAAAGTCAACATACTATGTTAATCATTGGAAGTTCCCATATTTGAGTGTGAGTACTATAAATTATAAATGATATCATTATTATTGTATATTATTAATCAAATACTTTTATAAATTCGAAAAACCCTATCATATATGCTCTGGGTGAAGTAACTTTTATTAGGTATGGATGTCCTAATATGCCATTAATGAAACTAATAAGATAGACTTTTTTTGTTTTTGTGTTTGAATAAGATACCTCTCCTTAATTGAATGATATTAATGTTAATGGGAAAAAATAAATGGTTTTGGAATTTACTATAAATTTAATCTCTATAATTCAAACAAATATGAAGAAGCACTATGGAATGACTACAAAATTTGGCACCCTTCATGATAGGATATCAATTGAAAAATGGATTATATTATATAGTTATCATTCATAAGATGGTTATCATTAATATTAATATTATCTATCTCAATGGGTTCTTTAATATTTCCTTAGATTCATCTATTCTTTTCTAGGCTATAAATCAATTCCAATAATAAATATTCATAGAGGATCACATAAGTGTATCTAGAAGATATTAAAATTCAGGTAAATTTGGTTTTCTATAACATAATTATTATCACATTTTATATTTATGACTATTCAAGTTATGTCAATCAGAATTCATTCATGAGTCATTGTTAATTGGGAATAAGGGAGATATATTATAATTTTTCATATATATATATACTAGTTTTTTGAGTTAATGGAGAAGTTAATACTTAGTTATTGGAGAGTTCTAAGAAAGATTTAAGGGTTCAATTGCATGTCAATATTTTATTGGAATAATTATTACATGATATTTATTTAATTGTAGAAAATAAATAATTTTTTATTTATCAATTTATAAATTAAATAAATATTATTTGAAACTAAACTTATTTATATGTTTATTTATGTAATATATTTATAATTGAACAATATAAAACTATTGTTCACATAAATATTAGTTTAATAATAGGAAAAACTATAAGAAACTATATTTAATTTCATAAATATAAAAAAATAGAATTAATATGTCATTATGTTATGTTAATTATTGTTAACCACCACAAATCACTTTTTTCCTTTGATATAAGAATGTGATCACTCCAATTTATCTTAAAACCTTGATTGATTTAGAAGATAATCTACTCTGGGATCAACAACGTGCTATTTGATTAATCTTGGATCTTTATAATAAAACATGATAGATTGAGACTGATATGTCAAGATTCATGAAACACATGTAGAAATCTATAAATGGTATTTCGTTTAGATCCAAAACAAATGAAAATAATGAAATCAAGAGAGAAATTTCTAAAGGAGGGTCATTTAGAGAAGGAGATAATATCAAATCAAAATCCATAACTATGTTTAAATGGTTGGATATGTGCACTATTCATGTTATAAATCTGAATTTGTTGGATACATATTCTTCTATTATTCACTAGTCTACAAAAAAAATGATCACCATCCCTTAGACTATCATTTACCTCATTCGTATGTGAAAAATGATACTTGTTCGTGACACCATGCTTACCCATATTTAGCGAGACGGAAACGTGTTTGTAGATCATTTAGCCTCTGTTAGAAACATACACAATCCTTGTATTATTTGTAATATTATTGGATCTCTTATGGTGGGTTGTGTTAATGTTTTTCTGGTAGAATCACTCAGAGTGAATTATTTTTGATCTCCTTGACATGTTTAGTCTTTTCCCTCCACCTATTTTGAATAAAATTTCATAATTTTTATTGGAAGATAGAATTGAATCTCATGAAAGTTATATGATTTAATATTTAATCATAAAATAAAGAACTAGATGATTCTACAAGGATTTGGGAATACATATTTGAATTAAAATTTAATAATTGAAAAAAACCATATCTGCTTCTAGAATTGGTAAATCATTTATGTGGTATTAGAATTATCCAATTTATTTTTTGATTAATATATTTGAAATAAGTAATTATGATATCTATTTACCTACCTCATTCTATATCTAGTAGTCATCTATTCATGTTGTTCTAGTTTGAATTCACCATTAACAAGGAAATAAAAACATAGAACTCGAATCCAATGGCCATATCATCCCTTAGAAAAGATCTACCTAGATATATTTCAAGGATTCAGACAATAGAGTGACCCAAAAAAAACCATCGGGCATGGGATGTTCCCTAAGTCATTCCTCCCAATGAAAGATCAATTTATATATTTTTGTATAGCCTATACATTCTTTTTCTCACAAATTTTGTATTTCATTTAAATTATATAAAAATAAATACATACTTACATAAATATATGCATACATATATACAGATATACATAAAATTTGTGTGTATATGTGGGTGTAATTAATAATATAATTTTAATAAAATATGTTTATTTGTGAAAAAAGCAAGGTATAATTTGAATATAATTAAATGATTTATAATGTTAAAGGGTAATTATTAAGGGAATTTGATAATATGATATATAATTATATAAAGTTATATATATTTAATTATAATTGTAGTGGGATATAAGAGAGATATTTTTTAATTTTAATTTTCTACATTTCATGCAAAATTATCACGATCTCTAGACCGTCTTGTGTAAATTTGGTTCTAATTGATTTATATAATTTTTAAATAAATATTTGAATATTTTTTTAATAATTAATAAATTAAATAATCATAATCCATGAATAGGCCATCACCACTTTATTATGTATGGGCCATCTTTTATATTATTAATCTTCTATCATTCCTTAACCATAGATCCTTAACTTCCATGTTAGTGTCATTGTAATGTGATGAGTTCCCATGACATGTTTGATAAAGCTAAAAGATTAAAAAAATGGGGGTCACATGAGAATAAAAGAGGTGACAAATCAAAGAGAGACATACAATTTTTTTTACTCTCCTTAAGGTCTAGAATATTTTTTCAGCACTCTATAATTGAAACAATTATTTGAAAGCCCATTATTATCGTTGGGGATTATTTATCTATCTTAGTAGTTAATTTTATTTACCCATTCATATGAATTATAAAAACTAACTAGTATATATAAAAAAATGGATTACATGAATGATGTTTTTATTCATAGTTATTTATTTATGTACAATATAACATTAAATTTCTAACAAGAATACAAAAAAACTAGATTGTAAATGCCAAAATATAATATCTCAAATATATTATTAAATCAAAAATTTACTTCCATCATATAATTTAGAATAAAACCATAAATCTAGGTTCTTTTATATATTTTGTGTAGACGTCTTCCATGGCTTATGGTCCTCTATATACAATTATATGGTTGAACTAACCAAATTAACACTAAGGGTAATGTCCAGGTTCTACATGGTTTGATTTGGAGGCATGTGGTAAGTAAATATAAGTACAAGTTTTAATGACTATGAATGAACTCAACATATCAAAGAACCACCAGCTAATGTAGTTGGTACGAGTAAATTCTAAAAAAATACCCATTAAAAGTGTCATGTACAGAGTCTATAACATAATAATTGAAATATGGATTCTTTACCACATAAATATCCGTGTTACTAGACAATAAAAATCCAATAAAAATTATTTTAAGGATTTTATAAAAATATTTTGAGGCATTAATTATTATTAAATAACTAATTTGTTTTTAAATTCTACTCAAGATAAAATACAAATAATTTTTTTTATTGTTTTAATGTAACACAATGACTATGTTACCATTGTGAATAATTCTAGACAAATAAAATGTGTACACTAGTACAAATTTATTGGAGTGGTATATGATCTTGTTTATAATACTACATGAAGAGAATTTTTTTTTATGTGCTGGTGTTCTATATACCCAATGTTTCCCCTATAGAGGTAAGTAAGGGTAAGGACGAAGTTAATATAAGTTATATAGATTGTGCATAGATTTCTTATCACATCACGAATGCATAAATGTTAATTGAACTAAAATAAAAATATGCAGACATGGATGGATACATCATACTATCATGTCTTCATGAAAATTACTTGGAAGGATATAGGAAAGAGAGAAATGTTTCCTTCAATACACTATTTATATGTATGTTGGAAGATAAAATCCATTATATTCCTCTTTCACACAACATGATAAGATACATATAATGATTAATAATGTTGGGATTCATGTTTGATAATGACCAATCCATACATGTCATCCTTACCATCTGGTTTCTTCTCTATTATTTATATCAATAAAATAAATAACACAAATAATATATTTCCCTATCATTTTCCTATAGTTACAAAATTTGAAAAGTAAATTAATAACGAGTCATCATTTGTTATTATTGTGAACAATAAACAAGTAATTAAGAATATTTCAATGTAATGTTGAAATAAAAACACACCTACATAGAATCCTTGATATACAATGTTGATAATGAGAAAGAGTGATGGGAAATTGGAGTCTATTTTTCATGTAGTGGGAAAAAATATGTAAATAAAAATTCAAAATATATAAAAAAATATTAAGGGGATGATTCTACTTTAAGTATATTCATTATTGCATAAATTATTTCTATTTTAGTATTTTTGTTATGAGATAAAAACTTATGTCTCAAAAAAATTGAATTATAATACACAGACTTTGAATATACTAAGTTTTTTTAGATATAATGTGTTTATTTTATATTTTTAATAGAAAAAATCACATTTCACTAGATTGAATAGATTATTGTCTTTTTTTACTTAATGGATTGATTGTTTTTTGAATAACTATTGTTATATTCATACAGCAATACAATTCAATCTTTCCATGTTTAGAAACAAGTTATTTTCTTTATGGTATGAAACATCATAGTAATGTATTTTCTATGAATATATGATTTCTTAAACCCAATATATGTAAATAATGATGAAAGAATCACATGATTTATATTTCACCATATAGTATAATTTTTAAATTTTTCACATAATGTAGAAGGCTTTGGATAATATATTTTCCGAAGGGTATTTAGAAACATGAGTTAAACCTATAGGATATATGATATTTCATTTTATAATGTTAATATAATCAATAAAAATTAATAAATAATGGTTAATTTTCCATAAAACATTAATAATTAGTTCACAATGGTTTAGGTGGACCATTCTAAGTAGAATAAATATGGATATTCTTATAGTTTATAATATTAATTATATAATTTATAGTTGTGTATGAAATTAAATAAAGAGTTACTAACCCTATTCCTTTATGATATTAAAAGTATATAGAATAAATGTTGTATGAATATAAATAAACAATAACTAATCGATTGAAATAATTTATTTGGATTGAAATTACATATCATCGTAGAGAGTGTTAGATTATGCCCCAACTCTTATGGTGATATATATAATCATTCATGTAAATTATTTGATAACCCTTTAATTAATATGATTTGAAAATATTGGATTATATAATTAATCAAGTGTTCTAACCAATGGGGAAAATGGGATCTCATAAGATTAATAATATGAGAAGAATATGGACCTATCAATTATTCATGTTTATAGATATGAAGTTTGTTTAACTCCAACGGTACAAAAAAAATTGAATAAATTGATACAACTTGAATATTTTAAAATTATACTAATTTAATAGAAAGAACATTATCTATATGGTACATTATATAGATATATAAAAATATTTAGGAACACTATATTTCTAAAAATGGGGAAGAAAACTAAAAGGGATAGTGTGAGAACGATATAATTTGGTAAATTGAATACTAAATATAAAAACGTGTTGGTATAAGAATATTCTTGATTGGACTAAATGAGAAATGTTTTTAAAGGAAAAAATATTACATATATATATTTAGGTTGTTAGAGAATCTAAGAAATATGGTTTTCTTATCATAAATATTGATGATATGATATTCAATCAAAATGATGAAATATAATTCTATAAGACATTAATAAATAAAATCTTACCCTGATTATAAGATTTTTTTGAAGGATTTCATAACCACATTCCAAAATAGAATCTATTTGAACATTTCTATATAGAATACTAAAAATTATTGTGACATCAAAGACATTTAATAATGTATATAATCTAAAGAAACTCATTATTTAATTAAAGAAGACATCTAAATAAGGAAATGGTTCTTATTATGAATATAAAAGAATTTGGTTTCATTAGAAATTAATGTGAGCATCATGATAAAAAAATATTAGGGGTTCCCAAACTATCTTGTAGCAATGGGATTTAAATTTCATCCCATAGATAGAGTGTGGTGGATGAATGGTTTTTTACTCTATTTAAAAATGAACCTAAATAAGTAAATTATAAGACACCTATATAGAAGTAGGATTTCCCATAAGGAAACATAATAAATTATGATCCACCTTATATATATATATATATATATATATATATATATTCTCTCTAATCCTCAACATTCTGAAGCCTTTATCTACACTACTCTATGAGGTTCCTAATCTTGATATCGCTTGACTGTTGAGGTAACCACCCCTACCTAATGACAAAACTTCCCATATAATTATTTCCCATAATATCGATAATTTATAATAAAATTTTAATATCTTTTAAAAAATTAGAATAACATCTACATTGGTATGATGGATTCCTTGAGATTTCTCTAATAAAGATTGATTTCATTTAGTAATGTTTTTAAGGTTGTTTTTAGGGGAAATTTTTGGTTCTTTTTTTTTAATATCTAAGTTAAGGTGTATAGTTATAATAAAATTCTTCCTAGGGGGATCCATTTTTTAATTTTATAAATTCTTCCTTGAAAAACATTTTACTAAATTTAATCACATCATGATTGGAGGGTGTATAAATGTTATAAGTCACTTGTTAATGTCATTGAGACACAATAAAAATATAACTCCCAAAATCACCATGCAATATAAAACTATAACCATGTAAATATAAAATGTGGATTGTGTACCTTTAACATGTGTTGGATTATACTTCTATCTTAAATAATAATGGTTTTATGATGACATTGTATATGGGGAAACTAGGTCCCCCCTACCCTAGGTGGTGTATCCATTGATCAAATGAATCAAAAAACACTTGGGTGGGATTATACGAAACTCCCAAGGCATTATAGTTCCTATCTAGAGCTAAGGGGGATGAATAAGTAGAGCTTCCCAGGAGAGAGATTGAGAGATAATCCATATGCAATTTCTTAAGTATTCCACACATGAACATACCCATATCAATGACTTAGCCTATTTAAATGGGCCTTAGGTATGTTCCTAAGAGACTAAAACATTTAATTATATATGTTATTATATATTAGTAAATAACTTCTATTATAACACATGTAAACTTTGACTAAGATGTATCACATAAATATTATTTATATTTCCCCATGTGATACAAGTAATAATTATATCTACATTATGTGAGATTCAAAAACCTTTATCCTTAACATTCAAATGAAAATGTTAATCAAATAGTTATTTTTTAATCATATTATTTGGGTTTTCACATAAAAGATCTATATAACATAACACAACCCTATATTACGATTGTCTTGGATGTCACATGACATATTGATATTTATTATTTATGATATACCCTTAAAAAGTAATACATTATGCCTTGGATTCCATATGTCATACCATATATGAAATTATATAGAAAAAATATTATATTATATAAGTTATATTTAATTCATATCTCTATTAGTATCACACTTACACTAAATCCACATGGAATAACGTTCTTTTTACCTTATATGGTTTCATATATAATATATTTTGAAAACATATCCAAAAGATCATATAGATATTTCAAATATAATTTTGTAAATCCATCAGAAAATTTACATTTATTATCATCATATGAAATACCTTGGGGATATCCATCAAAAACACCTTCTGGATAAACTCTAGAACACCTTTTGGGAAGCATTATGAGTTATGAAAAACTCAATAAATATTTAGTCAACAAAAAGTGTGACCCCGTGTTTTTTATGATAATTAAAACCCTCTTTGAATTAAAAAATATATAAAAGTAATAAATGATAATCCAATAGAAAATAACAAGTGATACTCCAAATACAAAGGGATATAGTGTGATCACCATCAAACACAAGAATCTCTAAATCCGTGTCCACTATATCTAAAATATAAAATAATGAATTTTTAAATGATCTTTTTATCTGAGATGTTGAGTAACTATAGAATAATGTGCCTTGCAACAGAATACACCGAAATGTATTTCTAGAAAATTTTTATATTTTATTTCATTCTTTCTCTTGATATTACCATTTCATGTTATCAATCATCATATAATTATCCTTTTTTTCAGGTTTCTTCTAGTGTTTAGGATCTATAGATACAAGAGTCAATATAGTTATTTATATAAAATACCACTTTTGTTTATAATAAATATTATTATACACTTGATTAGTTTATCAAGAATATTATTCATTATGAATTGGTTTTTCTAACATATATAATTTCTCTTACTTCTTGAGAACTATTCAAAATTTTCTAAGTCTAATTAGTTCCCATTATTTAGATTCTACATTTAAAATATTAATATGAATCACACATTGGATAATGATGATTCCATTTATATATATAATTGAATATTTTATCATTTGAGTATTATATTTTAATTATTTTTATGAGGAATTTCATTAAAAATGAACCCACTAAAATGACGACCCCTTTTATAATATAATAAAACCTATTAGGGGAAATATTCATATTTCAGTAAGCAATGATTCTTATTTTGTGTTCCTCTCACAACTCAGTTAGTCAATAATTACATTATTCCTTTCAAAATGTATATGAACCCTAGATTGTTGAGTGTAAAAAAATTTCACAATCTATCATATAAATAAATTCAATAAGTCTAATAAATTAAAAATCAAGGTTGGATAAAAATAAATCAATTATCATACCTGGAATACAAATACCACGTTGCGTTTATGAAAATTTATAAATTTTTTTTAATAAATTAAGCTATATAATACACCCATTCACAATATACAAATCATGTATTTGAGTAAATAATTTAATAAACAAAATAAATCAATGATGAATTTATTTAAACACATGATAATCTATTTATGTAAAAATTCATTACTGAGTCACTTTTAAAAAATTATAATTTATCAATGAAATATGGTAATTTCATAAATAAATGAATTTAAACCCCTTTTATTTATATCTAATATTATATCCTTTGTATGATCCTTTTATATTTAATTCAACTAAAATATATGATTTTTTATGATGGATTTTTTAACATTCCTTTATATTGAGACAAAATGGATTTTCATTCCAAAGACAATAGATGAATGAGGATTTACCAGAAACATCTTCAAAAAAATGTTAGTGAAGAATATGGGATGCTGGGCCCACCACACCCCATTTAATCGGATAATTAACTACTCTCGGACTCTCTTATAGAATTTTTTCATATTCATGGATCCTTTTCAAATCCCAGTGTCAGAATACATACCACTATGCTAATGATATGATTGAAACCATGTGAATATTTGGAGACCTCTATATTTTTTATGTTACCTATATTTATCTTATTAATTCTTAAATCCTTGGTTAATAGATTCAATTGTGAACTCAGGAGTGTATCTATATCTTGGGAGTCAGTTGTTGTTTTTTTAGTTGGTATTGAACCTCAAAGAGTTATCCCTTATAACCTGTGAGAAAATTAATCAAGAAATTTTTTTTTGATTGAACACATATGGGGGGGATTACTTTTCGTTTAGACCATAATGATGCATCCTATGTATCCAATTCATAACAAGAATCCAAGACCACATGGTTTGTTTATTTGGATGAAGGATCGACCTAAAGAGAAGACCTATAATGGGGACACTTTCCTCGTTCTTATGGAATGGTCATTTTAGATCTCCAATCCCCTGTGATTCATGCTCGATGTGAGATAAATGATACGACATAATATGAGAATCATTGCATGAGAGTGTATAAATAGATTTTAAAGTGCGGGATTACGTAGTAAGGATTCCCTACAAAGATTATTTTTCTATGAAACTGGTGGAAATAGTATATGAAGTGGGGATTACACATGAGCTACCCTAAGATACCTAACCCAATAAGAGGATTACATGATGATATGTTTTCGGAATTACACCTATTAGGAATCCCATAATTGTGTTAATACAGGTGGATCATCTGAATAAGGACCAATGATATGTGATGAAGCCAAAATTAGGATTCTACTCTTAATGGAAAAAAGGAATTCTATTCAGAGAGATCTCAAAATGACCTAGTATGATAGGAATTCCACAAAGAGGAATCTCAAATTTTGGTAAATGATAAAATTAAATGGATGAATTGTGACTTAATGATTTTAAATTTATTCCTAGGGATTACACCTAAGATGATTCCCAAGGTAATTCATCCTATATCGTAAGGAGTAGGAGGATACAGTGTGGTTATGGTTTACACCTATATGGAGTCCCATTCATGGATTAGGTTGGGTATTAAACGATATAGAAGGACAAAAAACAATGGATTATATTGAATCTAAGTGAATATTGTATAAAGGAATGTGTAGATATGGGACTTGGTTGGCTTAGTTCCAAAGTGTGAGACCTAGTAGAAATGGTACATATCACAAGTGTGAGATTAGTGAAGGTTCTTGTACATAGTGAGTTTTAGATAATTTTTTTCTCCCTAGTGTGGGATTATTAAATGTGTATATCCCTAGTGATATATTAACCAAATAGACACACTTCTCTCTACAATAGGAATAGGTGAAAGGGTGGTGTATCTCCCAATATCTCTTTAATAGAGGTATAAGTGAATGATTATATTAAAAGAAGACTTGAAATTATAGTGTCTCACTATTATATATGAATAAAATGATGTATTCCCAGGTGAAGGGACCTGGGAAGATAGATACCAAGGTGAATGGCCCCGAGTGTCTAGTCAACCAACAAATGGACCTCTAGAAGATGTCCACATAGGTGAATGTATCATGGTGGATGGAAAGAAAAGTGAAGGACCTCAACAGATAGGCTTCCTCGGTGAAGGAGCTCAAGTTGATGGCCTCCCAGGGTAATGTCCCCCAGAAAATGGTATCCCAGTTGAAGGGCCCAAGGAAAAGGTCACCAAGGTGAAGTACCTTGAGTGGATGGCCAGCCAGGTAAAGAGCCTCTTGAAAATGATAACATAGGAGAAGTGACCCGATGGATGGTTTCCTAGGTGAATACCCCTAGGAGGATGTCTTCATATGTAAAGGACCTCATTTGACTAGTTTCCCTAGTGAATGAAATTTTGTGGATAGAAAAAAATGTAAAGGTACATTGGTGACTTGTCACCTGGGTGAAGGGCCTCTAGAGAATGGTCCCCTAGGTGAAGGGCCAAAGGCGTTCAGTTTCCTAGTGAAAGACCCCTGGAGACTATTATATTAAGAGAAGTAATATATATAAAAATTTTCTCAGGTAAAGGACCCCATAAATTATCTCTCAGGTGGAGGACTAACCTAGTGGATTCTACAAAATAGCTAGGGAAAGGAGGGATCTAACAAATCTTAGAAGTACATCCATGTAGGTTCTGATCCTCTTCAACTCTTATTGAATTAGTGTGTGTGGGTGTGTATATATTTATAGAGTATGGTGAGGACTTGACAAATTTAAGATGTTCATGGAAGGAACGGTTCATATAGGTGGAATGGGAAGGGAATCAAAATTGTCTTGGGGAGACCTAGGAAAACGGGATGGTTGACCAGAGGATTCTTGGTAAAATGGACTTAGGAGAAAGGAGATATAATTTTTTCCCAACATCCAAAGGCCATAATTATTCTTTTTTATGAGAATTTTAGATCTTCAAGGAGACCCTAGTGAAGGGACATATGATGGATTTAGTTTTGAAAAGGTTCCTAACAAATCCTAAAAACTAATTTTTACAGTGCAGACACCATTCCCCCCATTATTTTATGAAATCCATAACCTATATCTAGAGGGAGTTTCACAACTGGAAATTTCGATTTTTGCGACAGACTATTTCTGAGGGGATCTTGTCGCAAAAACCCTTTTGCGACAGGGGCCCATCGTAAATAGCCAGTGGAAGAAAACAACGTCGCAACTAGTATTTTTTTCGACAGGCCTGTCCTAAACAATATTACCTGTGACAAGATGTGGATCATCGCAACTAGATGTCTGATTAAATACATTATATATGCAAGAACCTTCCCCAATAGGCCCATCTCAAAAATTATTTGCGATGGGACACTAGCCCATCACAAATAACTTATATGTTATAAACCTTTTGTGATGAGCATGTTGCAATAAATTTATAGCGACAGTAAAGAAACCCGTTGCAAAAAAGATTTAATATATATATATAATATATTTTGTGTGCCCCCCCCCCCCCCGTCCAAAATGCCCCGTCACAAATACTTAATAAAAAATTTTAATATTATTAAAAAAAATAAAATATTAAAATTCTCAATATTTGAAATTAGTTAATAAAATAAAAAAATTACAAAATTATTACTAATGAAATTTTTTTTCTAATATTATTTAAATATAATTAAAAAATAATATAAAAATTCTCAATATTCAGAAAGAAAAAAAAATCATAAAATATGATGATGATTATTATTATTAGTAAAATAAATAAACATTAAAAAAATATATCACTAATAATAAATTTTAAAATATTAAAATATTAAAAACAATAAATAAATTATGCCATATTCTCACAAATATAAAAGATAAAAAACTATAGATAGTTCATATTACCATAAATGATCAATTAAAATGTTTTTAACGGAATAAAAAAATCACTGGGGGATAGTCTTCTGGAGGAGTTGGAGGAGTTGGAGGAGATGGTGGAGTAAACATCATCCTTAAACTACAAGTCAGACAATGCATGTACTCCATCTGATCGTGATACTACTGCTACCAATGGTGCATGCCGTCATGTTGCTACTATTGTTGTTGCCATCGATTCATGTCCTTCTCAAGATACTACTGCGGCTGTTGTAGCCATTGACACATGTCCTCCTTGTGCTGCTGCTGCTGCTGTTGACACATCTCTTCTTGTTGTTTCTAGAAACTCTCTCTAAGCTCTGTTTGATCTCGCAACTACTCTTGATACGGTGATCCAGAAGATGATGCCTCTCCACGAGCTCCTCATGATTTGGAAGCCAAAATTGCAATAGTACCATAATAAGTCCCAAGAGTCAAATGAGATTCGATAACAACAACACGGACCTTCTTGACGGAAAACTGTGTCACTTGAATCCATGTTGCCTCATCGAAATGGTGGGCACTAGTCTTCTTAGTTTTCTCGGCCTGACTCTTAGCCCGTGTCTGAGAGGTCACTGCCTCATATGAATCCTTCATATTCAATTTGAAATTAAAATAGTGAAAATATTAAATGAATTCAATTTTCAAACTAAAATAAATAATACAGACCACAATCAAATGCTGGAGATCACCTCTAATCTCTCTAGTGACCGGATCACTGTACATCCTCCAATAAACGTCATACAACATAATATTAGGACTCTTGACTACCTATATTAATATAATATAAACTATTTATATGTTATGTTAAATAAAATATTTAAAAAATATACTTACCAGATGCTCTCTATATGTACTGAATATACAACTACCAGCTCATTGTGTCACCTCCGGTCTCCCCCAGTTCTACCGACCTAATGAATATCTCCTCTTAAATCCGCTACTCAACCAGTGTGAACATAATCCATCCCAAATGTAAGATGAAATATACTATGGTTGGTGAGCTCTACATAAATCATCAGACACTATCTATCTTTCTTTCTTAATGGATTTCCTTCTCAAATTGTAAAAAATCCTATGGAAACACCCACACATAGACACCTCCCATGCCTCATGGATAGATCCACACATGCTATCATAGATATGATACCATTAACACTACAAATAATTTATAATATGAAGTTATTAATGAATGAAATTTAAAAAAAAATATTATTTATTTACAAACAAGCCAATGATTGAACAATCAAAGTGGAACATCAATGGGAATCTATTCCCATGTGATCCAAGGCTGAGAAAAATAATTGCGCAGTATATCACTCCCATGTCTAACTGCTACATGCGCAAAAAATTGAATTAAATAAAAAATAATCAAACAATTTTTGAATAAATAAATTAATGAAAACTAACTAAAATACACAGGTTATCATACCTCTACGTGCATGGATTGAAACAAAGATGTGTACACCGCTCGGGGATAGGGTCAGGAATCATATGTCATGCAAGACCATGCCCCCTCCACATACCCCTTGAATTTCCAGTATACTGAGGGTCAAATGATCCAAAATCCTCTTCATCTAAAGGTAGTTCAACCTCCTCAAACTCCTGAAGTTGATCGGGTTCCATATGAAACACAAAATGATTTTGGTTTTTAGATAGTTAAAAATAACTATTACATATAGATTCATATTATTTATGATTATAAACAGCATTTAATTGTGTTAATGTTCACCTTCATTGTCATCTTTATATCTGTCGATGTCAATTTCTTCGTATTCATCATCAACTTCATCAATATCCATATGAGTTTCAGTTTCATCATATATTTCCATTTCATAATCATTTGTAACATCATCCACACCATCGTCACCATCATCCCTTAATTGTGGGGTATCATTATCGATATTCATTTCACTTTGTGAAAAGGATTTATTTTGAGTAGTTTCTTGAAAAATTTCAATTCTTTGTACTTCATTAGAACCACATTCAGTTTGAGTAAACTGATTTTCTCGACATTTCATTTTTATTATGCTCCACCATTTACTCAGATCACTTAAAGTAACCCAATACATTGCTTAATATATTTGATATGACTATTTAGCTAGTAAAAATGGTTCATTTACAACAAGAAGAATTTTATATTTAATGTCGATGATTCTATGAATCAGATGAACATGAAAACCTCTCTCAGTATCTAACCACAGACATTTAAACAGTGTTATGTAATTTTTCCCTAGATAAAAAAGTTCAATAAATTCATCCAGCATGCTATAAAAGACAAATTTAGTTTCACTATGATAAGATCCTCTCAAGAAAACTCCACTGTTCATTTTTTTTTGATCCACCATATGCACATTTATAAAATCAAAAACATTCACCACATATGCATTATAATATTTATCCATTTTGGTTGGTAGGTTACTCAATATACAGAGTTGGTTATCAATTTTATCAGAATGTTGAGACACCTTAAAATTTGTAAAACAATTATTAATATAACAAATAATAAACTGAATTGATATGTTAAACCATTAATAATTTATGTTACCAGTTTTTGAAACCATTGAGAATATTTTTCTGTTAGAATTATTTATGAGCAACTGCTTTAATTTGTGGAAGTAGTTTCCTGATATGATTATCATATATCCAAAAAATAAAATAATTTTACTTAATATAAAATAAATTATAGAGTATTTGATAGAAAAACACATAGTATAAATGAGGAAATTTCTTCATAGTTGAGCAGAACATATGTTTGAGCTCTTTAATGTTCATCATATGAAAGCCATCGTATATGAACTCCACCGAAGACAAACTCTGGATGATTAAAAAGTGATAATTGATTTTCCATTTCATCAATAGCATTCCCCTCATTATGTTCATTGTGGTTGTGTTTAGAGGGATATTCATATTCAAAATAATGAGAGTAGAAAATTGAAATTTCATCTTTCAAATTAGCTGCAGCAATTGAGCATTTAACTGATGTTTTGTTACATACTTTTTTCTTCAATTTCATGATTCATCTC
Source organism: Viscum album (assembly GCA_963277665.1). NCBI lineage: Eukaryota > Viridiplantae > Streptophyta > Magnoliopsida > Santalales > Viscaceae > Viscum > Viscum album. The sequence goes on from OY728128.1 coordinate 1,229,670,583, forward strand.
TCGGATGGGTACATCCATCAAAACAGTACTAGACCTCCACATTTAGCTTAATCTGGAAAATTTAATATCTGATGTTCAATTGAGTCATAGAAAGTGAGCAGGAAGATTTTATCCAGTTAACATATAATGACAACAACATCTTCTTCCCGTTTACTTAGGGAATCATACTCTATTATCACTTTACAAATGACTTGAAAAAAATATGATATGTCTATTATCGAATCAAAAATCAAATAATTCAACAATCCTCTGAATCCAATGGGTATAAGTGTTTCCTTTATAACATGACATTCATGAATTTTTAATATGGTAATATGACCATTCATAACACATCTTACCAAATTGGAATCATAACCATCTGGAAGTATCAAATCTATAATTCACAGACAAAATAATTAGATACCCTCTTTGGAAAGTGTATAACATGATTTTGGCTTCATTAACCTCTGTGATCTGACATTTTGAAATAGTGCATGTGTCTATGGTCTGCAAATTTGGCCAAGATCTAATCATGCCTTTACATTATCATTGGTCATACCTGGTTTATCCAAAACTGTATGAAATAAATTATCAAAACAATTATTGTCAATATGAATGAAATCCAACATGTCATAGACCAACAAATTAGGCAAATATGGAAGATCCCAAAAAACGATCTATTTTATCCAAATATGCTCTTTCCCAAAGCCATGAATTTCTTATTGGTTTACTTTTGGCCCAAATGTTATGGGTGGTAATGAAAATACAAATGATTTTAAATCTATACCTGAGATCATTTTTTAGGTTCTTCCCTTTCAAATGTGCTTTTTCTGAAATGAGATTTTTTCCTCGGAAAAGGATGATCGGTCGGAAGAAATCTTCAATGACAGTCAAAATTGAATGGGTTTTTTTCATTGACGAGCATAAAGGATTTTTTGTATTTTATATAGTAAAGACACGATTTCGAACCATGTGTACTCTAGCAAGATAACATTACATATGTGAGGAAGTCACTAATTGTCCACATCAATGCAGCTTTTAATATGAAATTTTGTTTCGCTGCAACATTATATATACTAATACCAATACTCCACATTGACTTTAACTCATCAATAAATGATTTCAAATAAACATCAATATTCTTTTTCGAATGTCCTGGGATTAATAATGTCAAAATTATATAGGACTCCTTCATCCACTTACATGGAGGTAAATTTCAAGGAGTTATAAAGACATGCCATCATTAACACTAACTACCATAAGAACAAAATAGATAAACACTATCAGTAGAAAGACCCAATCAAACGTTTCAGGATTATAATGAAAAAGATGGATGCAGTCGGTAAAAATGATTCCATGAATCACCAATAGATGGATGATTCAAGCTTTTATCAGTTTAAATCATGGTTTTGTGCAATGACATCATTGAAGCTGTGTTCTGAGACATAAAAAACTGCTGCAACCTGGGTGTAAGGCGGAAATATTTCAACTGTTTCATAGGAATCGATCTAGACTTCCCCGATTGAGCTTCTTTATACCTCAATTGTCCACATGTGGGACAAATATATAGTTCCTCATTTTCGCCATAATATAATATGCAATCATTTTCACATGTATGAATCTATTGATAACTATGGCCCAAATTACGAACCGGCCTCTTTCTCTCATAATAATTTATAGGCAACAGTTTTCATTCAGATAACAGTGTTTTAACCAAAGAAAATATATGATCAAAATAGTTTCTTGACATTGCATTATTTGATTTATTAGCCATTAATTTTTCAAGTGCTTCTAATTTTTTTTATATAGCTACCAGGATATAATGCATCTTTATTAGACGTCAATAACTCATAAAATTCAGATGGTGCCAAATCTGGAGTTAAATCAATAGCATCATCATATTCAGTTTGTTGAATAAATTGACCTACAACATCATGTAACAAATTTTGAAATCGTGATAGATTTGAAATCAAGTTATTAGTATCTTCTCTGGAATCACAATCATAGTGTTGTTACCAAAAAACATAATCTATTTGAAAACCAAACCACTAGATTTGTCCCCCAACATTGTCAAGTGTGTCAAGCATTCTCATAGCACATTTTTTAAAAAGATAATTAATTGTGCATTCTGAAACAAATTCCTACTTTGATGATGAAAATGATAACAAAAATTCAAAACCCTCAATATAAATTGGATTTAAACTAGAATAGTTTGGTCTTCTATACTGATTTATCCAAGAACAATCATCTAATAATGACTATTGTCGACTTCCTAGATCCATATTTTTGTACAAAATATAAAATCATTATTTTTTTGAATAATTTGAAATTAGAAAAACACTATAGAAAAAAGAAGATAAATAATTACAATTACTTTTTAATAATTTATATTAATTACAGGTGATACAATTTCTAGTGGATTGACGACTACACTTTTGTCTGAAGACTCATTTATATGAAAATTTATCACACTGAAATCACAATAAAGAATCTGCTCAAAGGTATTCTTGTTCATTCTTGTGTAGACAAGAATGCATAAGGGTACCTCCGAGGAGATTCTTATCTGTTATTTCAGTGTAAAAAAGATGCAAGTAAATGAGCTATCAGACAAAAGAGCCCCCTTTTTATCTCTAAATCTTATTCTTACAACAGTCACCACCTGAGAACATTATGAAAAATGTTGTTCTATGAATGCATATTCAAACTCGTGTATACGATATAGGATATGCATACGTATAAGCATAATTTTCAAAATGTTTTGAGTTAGTCAGAATTGAAAGGAGAAGAGTTATCGAGCCAATGAGTGCCATCAATCCACTAAAAATTGTGCCAAGTTATTACAACTGATTATAATTTATTACAATATATTTTATTGCTAATTATTTCCAATTATTGCTAATTATTACTAATTATTGCAAATTATTTCCAATTATTACTAATTATTATTATTTATTTCTATTTATTTCTATTTATTTCTATTTATTGCTATTTATTTCTCTTTATGGCTAATTACATATAATTATAGCTAATTATAGCTAATTATTTCTAATTATTTTTAATTATTGCTAATTATTACAAATTATTACAATTTATTGCTAATTATTACTATTTATTGATATTTAGTGCTACTTATTGGATTTTATTGCAATTTATTTCAATTTATTGTTATTTATTTATATTTATTCAAATTTAGCTCAATATATTACAATTTATTACAATTTATTACTAATTATTACTAATTATAAATAGTTAATAGTATTTATTACAAATTATTACTAATTACTACTAATTATAAATAGTTATTAGTATTTATTACAAATTATTACTAATCATTACTAATTATTAAAAATTATTACTAATTATTACTAATTATTACTAATTATTATTATTTATTACTAATTATTAGTATTTATTTCAATTTATTACTATTTTTTACTATTCATCACTAGTCAATACTATTGATAACTATTGATTACTATTTGTTACTATTTAATACCATTTATTACTATTTATTACTATTATTTATTATTTATTACTATTTATTACTAATTATTACTAATTATTACTAATTATAAATAATTATTACTAATTATTACTAATTATAAATAATTATTACTAATTATTACTAATTATAAATAATTATTAGTAATTATTTATAATTATTTATAATTATTCATAGTTATTACAAATTACTACAAATTATTACTAATTAATAGGAATTCTAACTAATTATTACTAATTATTACAAATTATTACTAAATATTAGTAATTATTACTAATTATTACTATATATTACTATTTATTACTAATTATTACTAATTATTACTAATTATTACTAATTATTTCTATTTATTAGTATTTATTAGTATTTATTACTAATTATTAATATTTATTACTAATTATTTCTAATTATTACTAATTTAAGTATCTATTAGTATTTATTTCTGCTTATTACTAGTTATTACTAATTATTGCTAGTTATTACTATTTATAACTATTTATTACTATTTATTACAATTTGTTAGAATTTATTAGTAATTATCACAAATTATTACTAATTATTAATACTTATTACTTATTAATACTAATTATTAATAATTATTTCTAATCATTACTAATTATTACTATTTATTAATATTTATTACTATTTATTACTATTTATTACTATTTATTAGTAATTATTAGTATTTATTAGTATTTCTTACTATTTATTAGTATTTATAAGTTTGTATTAATATTTATTAGTATTAATTACTAAATATTTCTAATTATTACTAATTATTTCTAATTATAACCAATTATTACAAATTATTACAAATTATTATAATTATTACTCATTATTACTAATTATTACTAATTACTTTTTTTATTACAAATTATTAAAAATTATTACTATTTATTACTATTTATATCTATTTGTTATAACTTATTGCTATTTATTACTATTTATTTGTATTTATAAGTATTTATTAGTATTTATTAGTATTTATTAGTATTTATTAGTATTTATTACTATTTATTAGTATTTGTTAGTATTTATTACAATTTATGAGTATTTATTTCTATTTATTAGTGTTTATTTCTATTAATTAGTATTTATTTCTATTTATTTATATTTATTACTATTAATTACTATTAATTACTATTAATTACTATTTATTAGAATTTATTAGTATTTATTAATATTTATTAGTATTTATTAGTATTTAGTACTATTTATTAGTATTTATTAGTATTTATTTCTATTTATAGTATTTATTTCACTTTATTACTATTTATTTATTTTTTTTACTATTTATTACTATGTATTTTTATTTATTAATATTTATCACTATTTATTACTATTTATTTCTATTTATTATTATTTATTAGTATTTATTACTATTTATTAGTAATTAGTACAAATTATTACTATTTATTACTAATTATTACTATTTAATTGTATTTATTACTATTTGTTAGTATCTATTACTATTTATTAGTATTTATTAGTAATTATTAGTAATTATTAGTGTTTATTACTAATTATTAGCATTTATTACTAATTAATTGTATTTTGTACTATTTGTATGCATTTATTACTAATTATTCGTATTTATTACTAATTATTAGTATTTATTACTATTTATTAGTATAGATTATTATTTATTATTATTTATTTCTAAATATAACTAATTAATACTATTTTTTACTATTTTTTAATATTTATAACTATTTTTTAAATTAATACTTTTTATTTCTAATTATTACTAATTAGTGTTAAAAACTATTAATTGCTGCAAAATATAGCTTTTAATTACTAATTAACGCTAATTATTTATATACAATACTAATTATCATTAATGATTTTTAATTATTACTAATTACTAAGAATTAGTACTAATAATTTAATTTTATTATTACAAATAAATAGTGATGACAAAACAATTTAAATCTAACTTAATTACAAATAATCAATAATAATTAAAATTAATATAATGAAATCAAATAAATAATAAATTAAATAAAACATAAAAACTTTTAAACGTGATCTCTTATGACTATAGGAGGCTTCACAAATTCTTTGAAAAAAAAAGCTAACTCTCAAAAATTATCACTCTAAAATTAGAGTTTACAAAAACAGAGGAAGAAGAAATTGAAGTAGAGAGAAGAAAAAACGGTGGGGGTATATATAGGTTAGATTAGTTGTGATGGTACTATTTGCGATGAGCTTCCCATCACAAATAGTGCTTTTTGTGATGGGACCCATCGCAAATACCTTTGTCCACATTAATTACGTTCGGCGGTTAAAAGGTTATTTGCAACGACACCATTCACAAAAAGTGACCTGCCGACAAACTTTTTGAAACTTGACAACATCCCGTCACAAATATGTTTTTACCACCATCGGTTATTTGCGACCGGGGATCCCCAGTCGCAACTAGGTCTTACTGCCTCCTGGTATTTGCGACGAGCAGAGCCAACCCGTCTCAAATACTCTTTCGCATGGTTTGGCGCGCAAACTACACCAATACACGCCTTAGTTTTTTGCAATGGGGAACCTATTTCCGTCACAAATAATTAGTTATTTGTGACAGGTTGGTCAATCCGTCACAAATAACCTCTTTGATTGACTATTTGCGACCAGATTTATTCTCGTCGCAAATAGCCCATCGCAAATGATGGTTTTCCCATACTGTTTCTCACCATCACATTATTGGACTCGGTAATGTTTATGAGGAATCCTCATCCCATAGTGTGTGATCAGTCTTATGTAACATGAAAATTCTACTTCCTTCTCCTTCATGGATGGGGATAATTTTCTAGTCAAACTCAAATTGTGTTTTCCGAGTGAGGATCACATCATGTATTCTATAACGAAGTATTATAATGATGTTTTTTATGACAAAAATGATATTAATTAAAATAGAAACATTTTATATTCCAATTTTTTCTAATGAAAACAATTCCCATAATCTGAATATCACAATTAGATAATATTTAATCATTGATCGTGTCAATTATGAAAACATTTTTAGATATGTTTACGTAATACCTCAAACCAAACATTTTATTTTAATATTTCAAATTGAAAAATAATGGGCACTTCATAATTTGAAAAATAATCACTTTTATATTTTTTTCATATTATGTAATTTATAGACACTACAAATTTCCCTTTTTATTTCAACAAAAAATATTTACATTCAATTTATATTTTACTTAAAATAATTTCATAATTTATTTTATAAAAATATTTAATATTATGGATATCTAATTAACAAATTCCTCATAACATTTAATAATTAATAATGATAATATTATTATTAATTGATAAATACCTTTATAAATATTATAAATATCAAAAAAAAAATTATTTAATATATAACAACTTTAAAATTTTAAACTTGGATATATAATTGAAAATGTGAATGAAATGAATTCATGAATAAAAAAATTAATGACATACAATATATTATATGGTGGAACATTCCCCAAAATCTATGAATTTTAACACTGTATAAAAACTTATAGTGAAATATTCTTTCAAAATCTATGATGTTACAGTTAATGATATCTGCAATATCACATCAATTATAGAAGGATTTGTTTTTATGTGTACGTCATCATTAGATCCTTCTATGACATCTCATATCATATGATACAATATATGATAAATCCAATGACTTAAATTGAGTTGCTTCTAATGATTTCCTTTGTCATAATGTGTTATTTTATCATGACTAAAGATATTATATATCATTGATCTAATAACTGAGTAAATTTAAAATCATATATTATTTTAGGAATTATGATATATAATACAACTCCCATATTCTAAATTTTTCCACATGATTTTAAGAATTAAAAACCACGAAAATGATCTGATACCCCTGAAGGGTTTGTAAGGATCAAAAAACCCTTGTACATGGCAGTGGAATATAATAGAAAACTCATTCCCAAGATAAACATGCTATGAAAAATTACACCGTATAAATATAAAATAAATAATGGGAAACTTGAACTGTTGTTGTCTAATATTTAAATATTTAATCATAGTGATTTTATAAAGGACACTATAGATCATGATATGGGTTTGTCCATCAATGGTGTATCCATGGATTTATTGAATCCCCCCAAAACTTGGGTGTGATTCTTAAAAACTCCAGTGACAAGATAGAACAAGTATGTAGCTACAAGATATAGAAAAAATGGGCTTCTTTGGGGAGAGAGTCAATAATTTCATTCATAATTATTTTACACATGAATAACACCATCTTAATACCTTAGAATACTTATATAGGTCTCATAAATATTTTCCAATAAACTACAACATTGATTTTATTATTATATAATGTATAATTAAATTTATTTGGTTATTAGTCTTGTAACCTTTGGCCAAAATGAATTTATCATAGAAATATTGTTTTTGATTTTCTTGGAATTATAAGTATTTATAATAACAACTATATATGATATTCCCAAACAGTAACACCTAATAATTTAATAAATATTTAACTCAAAGAGTGTTTATTTAAATAAAAAATGAATCTTTACATAATATTTTAATTCAACATAACACAATAATATATTATGATTGATTAGAAAGGAGCATGACATTTATATATTAATGATTTATGATATACCATTAAGAAGAAATTAAATATTCATTGTTTTTTATATTTAATACCAAGGGACTTATAAATATGACATAAAATTATATAATAAAAAATATCATATGTATTATATTGGATTTAAGGAATATTTCTATTTGGGTTTCCTTATGTTTGATGGGGGTGATTGAGCATATTTCTCTAGTGGTCTATTATAATTCCATAAATGGGTCTTCCTATAATTGAGTATATAAGGTTTTTAGAAACCTTATATTTTTTCTAATACATTATGCTTCAATTTGAGAGCCACATGATGTGTTTATAATGTGATCCCCTTATATTAAGTTAAAATACTCCAAAAATTTGGAATTCTAACCCCTTTAAAGAACATAGAGAAATTATATTTCCACATGAAAAACTAACATTTTTAATTCTCATAGAAAATAATTTAATAATCTTGAGCTTCTGGACATAAGAGGATTTCCTATGTGATCTATTTCTAGGGAATCGTCTATGAAAAT